>JAMXBD010000173.1:0-1200000 GCA_024138025.1 Combretum micranthum | reverse complement strand
TGAACATGATTTGTAAAACCTATATAACACCTTAGATAATACTCAAAAGGGGGTCAATTGAGTATTAAGGATTAATTATCTCTTTTTCAAAAACTAAGTATAAACAGTTACAACAACAAAAAAACAACACGATAGATAAATTACAATAAATAAAGAGATAGGGAAAAAATAAAACTAATCACGATATAATGTGGAATTCGATCCGCCTTCTATAATCCACAGACCCACGAATGTTTCCTAATGGACTTCACACTACACTTTATTGACAAACACATTTTGCTCCAAAAGCAACTAAATACAAACACACTAAAGTTATACCTTCTACAAGAATCTTACTAACACACTAGACATAATTTATATCTTCACTAAATCACTTAATAAACTCTAGTATTATACTTTACAATAGATTACAAACTAACACTCAATGCCTTACAACTTATACCTTCACTAAATCACACTAACACATTAGACACAATTTATACCTTCACTAAATCACTTAACAAACTCTACTATCATGCCTTACAAAAGATTGCAAACTAGCACTCAATGGCACTATATTTTTTCTCTCGTTCTAAAATAGAACAAAAATATATATAATCAACTATGTAACGTGAAACTAAAGTTCTTTCTTTTTATATTCAATTCATTACAAATTACACCCAATTGAAATAATTGATAAAATAATCTCATTATCCTCTACTTAGCACAAAATTTTAAAGTAACAATTAATTTTGAAGGCTTAGGTGAATACTTAGCATATATTAATGGGGTAAACTACATAAAAAAAAGTATAGAGTAAGTTCATTTGTAGTATCAACATTTTACAAAGTTAATTTAAAGTATTAATGTTTAGGAATAAGTTTATTTAATGCATCAACATTTTAAATAGTTAAAAAGATAAATAAATGTTTTACAAAATGATTCAAATAAGATATATATAATTGAACATTGACAAAAATTAGGGAAATTTTGATTCACTTTGTGAAAATATTGGTTCCTCTTTTTAACTACTTGACACCTCAAATAAGTTTACTCCTAGACGTTAATACCTTATAGTGTAATTTACCTTTTATCAATACCAAAAGATATATGAATTATAAATATTATATATTTAAAAAAATTAGAAAAATAAAAAATAAATGTCATTCATTTATCATGTATTATATATTAAATAAATTAATGAAAATAGAAAAAAATCATAAAAATATATAATAAAAAAGGAAATAAAGAAAGGTGAAACTTAATATGACTGTTAAATATTTCTTTCCCGTATACAATATGCTCGTTATGAATCCCTTATAATAAAAAAGCTTTAATTTATAAAGTATATGGCTTTTTTTTTCATTTTGCTTTTATTAAATTGCATAGACATGATTTGTAAAACCTATATAACACCTTGGATGACACTTAAAAGGGGTGAATTGAGTATTAAGGCTAAGTTATTTTTTTTTCCAGAAACTAAGTCTAAATAATTGTAATTTAACAAACAAATAACATAATAGATAAATTGCATTATATGAAGAGATAGGGAAAAAAGAAAACAAGGCATGTGTGGAATTTGGTCCGCCCTGTATAATCCATAGCCCCAGAAATGCCTCATAATGGAGTTCACACTACACATTATTGACAAATATATTTCTCTTCGAAGGAACAACACATAAACATACTGAAGTTATACATTTTACAAGAATCATGTTAACACAAAAACACAACTTATACCTTCATTAAACCACTTAATAAACTATAATATAGTGCCTCACAAAATATTGCAAACTAACACTTAATAACACTACACCTTTTATCTCTTTCTAAAACAAACAAAGATACTGAATCAACAATGTAATATGAAGCTAAGTCCTTTCTTTTTCTATTCAATTCAATATGAATTACATTCAATTGAAATAATTGTCAAAATAATATCTTTCTCCCTCACTAAACGCAAAAATTTAAAGTAATAACTAATGCTATAGACCCGATGGCTTGTTAGAATACTTAACATTTATTAATGCCAACATATCTATGAATTTTTTTTTTTTTTCGGTCGAATAAAAAATTTTCATTAAGCAACTTGCGCAAACACGCTAAAGTCTAAGTACAAAGGAAAAAACAAGTTATCCATAATCAACTACTAAAGAAGATTGATTACAATGGAAAAAATGAGGAAGACAAAAGCTAGCAGTTTTTAGGACATCCTGTTCTATTGGAGATAGTAAAGAGAAGATTCGATGTAGTAGATCTCCTAATAAATTAATATCATATCTAAAAGATCCATGTACATGGGCGAGGGTATGTGCAATGAAGTAATATTCTCTAGCCGTCCAGCATAATTGGACCCAAGGGATTGTCTGGATCAATTGCTTGCACTGGATAATAACGTTTAATAAGATATTAGTATCAACATCAGTAGCCTTAAATCCAGTTGATTGCAGTCATGGAATTAGATTTCAAGACTATTTGGTAGTTCTGGAAGGACTGGGCAAGGTGTAGACCCTAATAAATGCTCCATATCTCAGCTTATAGGGGTGAATTTGCGTTGATTTTCCGTATGAAACCTCTTATACCATTTGAGTCTTGTAAATAGCCACCTGCACTAGACCAAAGATTATTTTCACTAAAAGCAACATCAACATGTAAGTTGCAGCTTCCATATTGTGTATCCATCCAAGTTGGTTCCACGTGCTCAAGTTCCAGCTTCCATCTATGAATTATAAATCTTATATGTATTAATTTAATAAAAAATTAGAAAAATAAAAAAATAATGTCATTTATTTATCATGTATCATATATTAACTACATTAATGAAAAATAGAAACAATCATAAAAATACATAATATATAAAGAAATAAAGAAAGGTGAAACTCAATCTGACTGTTAAATATTTCTTCTATGTATAAAATATGTTCATTATGAATCTCTTATAATAGAATAAGCTTTAAATCATAAAGTTTCATTAAGCTTTAATTAAGTTAGACAGATATGCTTTGTAAAATCTATATACACATTTGGATAATACTCAAAAGGGGGATAAATTGAGTATTAAGGATAAATGATCTCTTTTACAAAAAACTAATTCTAAACAACTGCAATTTACTAAAGAAATCACATAGAAGATAAATCGCAATAAATAAAGAGCTAAGGAAAAAATGAAACAAACCGTGATATAATGATGAATCCAATTCACCCTCTATTATCCATAATCCACAAATACCACCCAATAGACATCACACCACACTTTATTGACAAACATATTTTGCTCAAAGAGACTACGCATAACACACTCAAGCTATACATTTTACAATAATTACACTAACACGCTATAAACAATTTATACGAGTTCAATACATGTCTAGGGTTCCTGTGAAAAAATATTACCAATATACAACTTTGATGAAATTAATTACCAATATACCATAGCAAAATCGCTTTTAAAACACAAGATGTAATAATTTACATGTAAATCTCGAGAATAAAACAGGATATAAAGTTTATGTATAGTTGCTATATCGGGATTATTAATCGCGATATAGGACTTAATCACATATCGCGATTGCTAATTGCGATATGAATGTTTTTATTTGCATGTAAATCACATTTTGTAAACACAATATTCATATGAATATCGCGACTGCAATACGCGATATACAGTACATCGTATAATGTCTGTATATTATGATCTATACACGCGATTTAGCAACTGTATATTGGTAATTGTTTTTATTTTGACCTAAATAAGTAATTAATTTCAATTAGAGTTTGCAAACATGAAATTATTTCCAACTTATACCTTTACTAAACCACTTAAGATTCTCTAGTATGGTGCCTTACAAATTCTCTCTTTCTAAAACAAAGAAAGGAAGATACCTATTTGACTATGTAATATGAAACTAAAGGTCATTATTTTTCCTATTTAATTCAATACAAATTGCACTCAATTGAAATAATTGTAAAAATAATCTCTTTACCCCTCACTTAAGCCAAACATTTAAAGTAACAATTAATGCTCTAGATCTTATGGCTTAGGTGAATTACTTAACATGTATTAATGCCAACATGTTTGTGAACTATAATTCTTATATGTATTAATTTAATAAAAACAAAATTAGAAAAATAAAATAAAACAAATGTCATTTATTTATCATGTCTTGTATATTAAATAAATTAATGAAAATTAGAGACAATCATAAAAATATGTAATATATAAAGAAATAAAGAAAGGTAAAACTTAATCCGACTGTTAAATATTTCTTCTATGTATTCAATATGCTCGTTATGAATCCCTCATAATATTATAAGCTTTAAATAATAAAGTATATGGTTTCATTAAAGTTTTATTAAATTGGACGGACATGATTTGTAAAACCTATATAACACCTTTAGATAATACTCAAAAGGGGGTAAATTGAGTATTAAGAATAAATTATCTCTTTTACAAAAACTAAGTCTAAACAATTGCAATTTACTGAATAATTGACAATAAATAAATTGCAATAAATAAAGAGATAGGGAAAAAAATAAAATAAATTGCGATATAATATGGAATTCGATTCAAACTCCATAATCCACCATCCCACAAATGCCTCATAATAGACATCACACCACACTTTATTGACAAACACACTCATTATACCTTTTTACAAAAATCACACTAACATGATATACACAACTCATACCTTCACTAAACCACTTAAGAATCTTTTGTATGGTGCTTTACAAAAGATTGCGAATAAACAATTAATAACACCACACTCTTTCTCAGAAATAAAGACACCAATGGACTATGTAATGAGAAACTTAAGTTCTTTCTTTTTTTCTGTTAACTTCAATACAAAATACACTTATTTGAAATTATTGTTAAAATAATCTCTTTCTCCCTCACTTAACATAAAAATTTAAAGTAACAATTAATGTTATAGATTTAATGGCTTATGCGAATACTTAACGTTTAGTGATTTCAACATATTTATAAACTATAGATATTATGCATATTAATTTAACAAAAACAAAAATTAGAAAAACAACAAAAATACATGCCATTAATTTATCATGTATTATATATTAAATATATTAATCAAATAAGAAAAAAAATCATAAAAATATGTAATAAAAAAAGAAATAAAGAAAGGTAGAACTCAATCACACTATTAAATATTTCTTCTCTATATACAGTATGCTAATTATGAATCCCTTATAGCAGATTATGCTTTAATTTATAAAGTGTATGTGTGTGTGTGTGTATGTGTGTATAGATTTCAATTCAACTTTTATTAAATTGCATGAACATGATTTGTAACACCAGTATAACACATTGGATAATACACCAGAGGAGGTGAATTAAGTATTGTGTGTAATGCTTCGGAACTTTGCCCATCAAAGTATTGTCCGCTTTGGTCATACGCTGCATAATTTTGTCCTTTTGGTGCCCCCATTTAGACATCGGCGTGGGATGGTTCCGAACTGCGAACCGCCCTAAACTATCCCTGGCGGTTTCGTATTTGGAACCGCCTCATCGGGAATGGTTATGGACCTCCGAAGGATCCGTCAGAACCAACGGGTCTTAGCGGTTCGTCCACACGGAACCGACGGTTCAACCGGTTCAGACCTGCCATTAAAAAAAAAAAAGAAAAAATAGAACACGGAATGAATTGAGGGAGGGGACTGGGTGCGTAAAGGGGGGGAAGGTGGAGGGGTGGGTTCAGCCTACGTATTGCAATTTGGGAAGTCATCATCTTATCACCAGCGATAAGCATCCATACTAATAATAATGATATACAAACTTTAATTATTATATGGGGGAGGACTATGTGTATAAACCCCCAAATTTTTGGAATCGGTTTAGCATAAAACACTAAACCGGAAGTCAAACGGAACCCTAAAAGGTCAACAAAACTCTAGTTTACTGTAACCGATTAAATCCGGCATTGCCGTTTTCTTTGGCCCTGGAAAACGAAGTTTGGATAATTAGCTAGAATAATTCGTAATCACCAGAGGTTTTATAAAAATATCAGTTTTGCGAATTTCGGAACCCGATCGGACACAGTCCTCGAAAAACGTGTCCGGGAGCCCGGAATAGTAAAAATATTCTGAATGTACCGTTAGATTCGTAAAAATATAAGGTTTTCAAAAATATCAATTTCGAAATTTTTCGATGAGTAAAAATAACAGATATCGCATTTATACACGTATTTTCTTACTACCGGTACTTTATTAGTCATATCTATCTTACATTACACTATTCATTACTATTCGACACTATTCTTTTATCTCTACTTTTTTTTACACCTATTCTTACACACTCCATAACCTATAATCCTTACTTTTTACCTTTCTCATAACTTTATTTCACATCTACCTTACACATTACATCTTTTATTTAACAAAAAAAAAAAAAAAATTCTCTCCCCCTCTACTATCAAGTGGCCGACGCCCCCTCTCTCCATCTCCTCAATTTTGTTTCAATTTTCTTTATTTTAATCACACAAAAATCACTCCACATTTTCTTATAAATACCCCCCTCCTCTTTCACTTCTTTCACACATTCACTACCCATAAATTCTTACCAAATTCTCTCAAATTTCCTCTCAAAACTCTCTCAAAATACCATCCCAAAACTCTCTCAAAATACCCACAAAACAACTTCTACCAACAACCAAAACCCATAACCACATAATCATACCAAAGTCTTCTTTAGGTAACTACCTTCTTTTATTTTCTTCTTCTTCATGTCATGTAACTTTACATGACCATAGTGTGAGTTTCCAAAGACCACAAAGTTATGGAAGCTACATTATGTTTATGTATTGTTCTTGTTCATGAAAAATCTATTTATGTTTATGTTATTATTTTTATTCATATTATTGCTACTATATCTAAATATTATTGTCTATATATATATGCACATATCCTTTAGAGCATATAAGCTGACTTGCAATTTATTTACTTTTATGCAATGCAATTTATTTACTTTCCTTTGCAATTTATTTATTAATTCCTTGTAATTTATTTATTTATTCCTTATTATTTTAAGACTAGTCTCTAGTCTTAGACTTGTCCTCATCAAGTCAAAATAAGTTTTCTTTCTTTCTTTTCTTTCCTTCATTTTATTTTATGGGACTAGTCTACTTCTTAGTCCGGGAGCCTTGAAAAAATAAGACTCCAATACTTGACTTTATTATTTATGTTTTATGTTATTTTGTTTAACTATTAGTCTCATAAATCATGTTCATTATATTGTTGTCCAAAAATTCCAATTTCTAAAAATAATTAAACAAAAAAAGATTTTGACACTTAGAAATAAGTTTATGAAAAGAAGAAAATCTATGGTTTGAAAAACAAAAATAAAGATATCTTTTTTCAAGTTACAAGAGAAAATTATTAAGATTTTAGAAACTACTTTACTATAAAAAGTTTTAAATCACATATTGTTCCACTTTGTTTTATCAAGAAAATAAACTTTTATGAATGAATGATTTCTATGAAAAACATAAGGCATGAGAAAGGAATGAGAAATTTTCAAATGAAGATTTTTGTAAACAAATAGACAAAGGAATTTGTGCAAAAAAACTAAATAGGAAGAATAGTGTATTTTCTAAAATAGTATAAGTGTAGAAAACTTAGAAAATGGGAAATTTTATTTTTAAAAAAAAAAGTTACTTAGGAAAAATAATAAAACCAACATAAAGCGTTTTTAGAAAACAAGAGGAAACAAAGTATTCATTTCAAGAAATTTACAAAAACAATTCTTGAAAACTACCTTTTTAAAACTTCAACCCGACATTGTTTTACTCAAGAAAAATAATTGGGCAACAAAACACTTGAGCATGCTTGAATATGAGTTATATAGTTATAAAAATAGAATTTTTCAACTATATAGATAACTAAGTATTTATCGAACAAATTTTGATTTTTTGAACCAAAATTGTTTTGTGTTGGAAAATTCGTAGTGAATTTTGTCGCCACTATTTTGGAGCCTATATGACCTTGTTTGTTAAAAATAAGTTTGGAAATGGGTAGATTTTTTTGAGTAGGTAGAAATCGGTATATTATATGCGCGATTCCGAGTTAAAATAACCAAGTTATGGCCATTTTAAGTTGGAACATTCCTTTATACGAACTTTAACGTTCTTTTGACCTTGTTTTGTCAAGTTTCAAGAAAATCATCAAGGAATACTCATTGTGGGTATTTTCTTTGGCTAGGTGAACCCGAGGAAGGATTCCTTTACCTTGAGGATTATTATGATTAAGTGGAGTGTGTGAACGACTCATCCCCCTAGAGGAATAGTCGACATGGCATCATGAGTTTATTTCCATTAAATATTATACTTGTTTTGCTTGTAAATTAGTTGCATTAGAATTAGGAAAAGATAAATCGATGTGTATGTAAAATAATTCTTTAAAAGAATTCTAAGAATATCGAAGCTGGAATTGTTTTAAATATTTGTTTTAGTATAACATTTGATGGGTATGCAATTCTTTGATCGCCTTAAATTCAAAAATAATTATGCTATGACTTTATAAATAAATGAATGCATGCATACCACGAAGTGAGTCACATTGTATGTTAGGTTATTGTCCTTGGGTGAGAAGGATAGTAATCTCATGTCGAAAGCAACACTTGGCGGGAGATCCGAAAGCGATTGCTTAGCGGCTTAAGGGAAATGCTTGGCGGAATATCCAAAAGCAAGGTCAAATCAAGTAGATTCGGAATGATTGGCGATGAGTTCTCGCGAGCATAAAACTTTTTAATTAAAACTACTTGTTTTGAGGTTAAGTATCACCAACTCCGAATGGAGGGCGCAAATCCATTCAACATATAGTTCCCGAAAAACTATATGCTTATTTGCTCACATGTATGTTGCATTACATTTGATTGTTTAATCAACTTATTTGAAATCTTATTACAAGAAGTTATTTATGGAAATAGTTCTCACTAAGCCTATTAGCTTACACCCTAATAGATATCTTTTGCAGTTTCCTTACTTATGGTTAAGGCCACGAGGACCCTGCGGGCAGGTAATTTCTTTTTGGGTGATAGAAGTTTAGATAAAGTGTAGTATTAGATTTGATGTACAGATATTCATGTAATAGATTAGTAATCGAGGGGAAATGTTCCTAAGTTTGTAAAACCATTGATATGAATGAATGATTATTATGAATCCTCTTTTCTTAATGTGTTATTTATATCTTCTTAAACTTCATAATTCCATATATGGTCCTCTAAAGTTGTAAAAGTACGCCTTACACTTAATATAAAAGCTTTTAGGAATGGCTAAGGTAGTCATACTTAAGCTTTAATATTGAGTGTGGTGGACTGTCACGTTTAGGGTACCCGTTGAGGCGTGACAATGTGGGTAAGGACAGATTCAATGTGCAGATGGTACGAACATAAATAAAAATAACCATAGAATAAAAAAGAAAAAGAAAAACCTGGTTCATGGGTCGCGTAGAACCGGAACCGGAACCGTCAGAACCAGCGGTTCTGTGGAATCGTGAACCACCCCAACTCTGGCAGTTTCGATTCCAGTTCGGGTCTGGAACTGACCAGAACCATACTGATGTCTACTCCTACTTATAGTACTAATGTCTTCGTCACTTTCGTTATACAGGTTCAGAACCATACCAGGCAGTGAGAACACACTCCTCTACTTCTGGCTGGTGAATTGCTCTGATACCATCTATAATGCCCGAAAATCCAGCCACCGAGGTATTGTTCACTTTGGCCCTACGCAGTATGATTTTGTTCTTTTGATGCCAACGCTTCCTAGGAGATCACCCATCATGGGATTACTTCGCACAGAGCATATTTGACTTTAGAGTTTCGATGAACTTATGACCATTAGACCATAAGGTGTCTCTCTGATTAGAGTTTCACCATATATATTTGAGGGGTATCATATTGTGGCTAAATTATCTCTTTTTCAAAAGTAAAGTCTAAACAATTGCAATTTACCTACCAAATATGTGTGTGTGTGTGTGTGTGTGTGTGTGTGGGTTACTACTTACCTAGCAAATAACACAATAGATAAATTGCAATAAATAAAGAAAGAGGGAAAGAAGAAAACAAACTACCATATAATGTGGAATTCTTTCCGCCTTTATGATCCCCGGTCCCACAAATGATTGCTAATGGATTTCACACCACAATTTGTTGACAAACATATTTTGCTTCGAAAGAAATACACACAACACACTCAAGTTATACCTTTTACGAGAATTGCACTAACACACTAGATACAACTTATAACTTCACTAAACCACTTAATAAACTCTAGTATAATGCCTTATAAAAGATTGCAAATTAACACATAGCACTACACTTGTTCTCTCTTTTCGAAACAGAGAAAGAAAGATGTCAAATCGGATATGTCATGTGAAACTAAAATTCTTTCATTTTTTTTTGTTTATTTCAACACAAATTACATTTATTTGAAATGTTAAAAATAATCTCTTTCTTGTCCACTTGACACGAAAATTTTAAAGTATCAAGTAATGTTATAAATCTTATTCTTAGGTGAATACTTAATATTTATTAATTCCAACATATCTATGGACTATAAATATTATATGCATTATTTTTTTTCTCCAAGTATATACATTAATTTAATAAAATAAATTAGTAAAATGAAAAAATAAATGTCATGTATTATATATTAAATAAATTTTAAAAAATAGAAAAAAGTCATAAAAATATGTAATAAAAAAGAAATAAAGACATGTGAAACTCAATTTGACTATTAAATATTTATTTTCTGTATAAAATATGTTCGATATGGATCCCTCATAATAGAATAAGCTTTAGTTTATGAAGCATGAGTGTGTGTATGTGTATTTGCCTTTTAATTTAGCTTTTATTAATTTACATGAACTTGATTCGTAAAACCTATATAACATTGAGGATAATACCAGGGGGGGATAGAGTATTAAGGAAAAGTTATCTCTTTTTCAAATACTAAGTCTAAACAATTTCGATTAGATAAACAAATGACACAATACACAATTTACAATAAATAAAGAGATTGGGAAATAGGAAAGCAAGTTGTAATAAAACATGGAATTCGGTCCGCCCTGTATAATCCTCAATACCACAAATGTCTTACAATGGTGGAGTTCACACCACACTTTACTCACAAAGATATTTTGCTCTAAAGGAACTAAACACAACACACATAAGTTATACCTTTTACAAGAATCCTACTAACACACTTGACACAACTTAAACCTTCACTAAATCATTTAACATGCTCTAGTATAGTGCCTTATAAAAGATTGCAAACTAACACTTATTGGCATTACACTTTCTATTTCTTTCTCATAAGATCAAGCAAACGAAAAATAAAGGTTAATTAAAGAGAGTTTGATACAAAAAAGTTCCTATAGCACTTAGTAAGTTTAACTAACTGCTTGAGTTTTTTATTTATAAACTCTTCAAATAATTTAGCTGTTAGTATAAAGGCTAAAAAAAATTACTTTTGCCTTTAATTTTACAATAGATTTTTTTTATTAACTAACGTCTGGATTACATAAGCTATAGCTCGAACGACACAAGCTACTATCCTAACACTACATGCAAAATACTATGGATACAACTATCATGTAAATGCCACACCCTGATGTCTGAACACCAACCTATTGCATCATAAGCAGAAACATTCCGATCATGTGAAACATGCCTACGGTCCAAACGGTAACCCTTTGGCCTCTGGACACTGATTGTAGTTCATATGACCAAACTTTTGGTCATGCTAGCATCTTGATGCTGTCCTAAAGAATGGCTGGCATCCCGACACTGGTTGCAATACAGCTAGATCCTACAATATTGCTAACACATACGAAAAAAAAAAACCATATAAATTGCACAAACACATATGTACCAAATCACAAACACGTTTTGTTATTACGTGTAAGTTAATTTTAACAAGTGAGTAATTATGCAATGTATTTCCTTATCAAAGTTAACAAACACATACACAACATTCATATATATTAATTGTGCATCTAACATTTCTCCATTGTTGACTCATTAAAAAAAAGCATGGATACTCTAAGTCATATAAAGGAAACAAAAACTAATTACAGTAAATTTGATGCAAAGAAGTTTTTATATCACTTAATATGCTCAATTAACTCATCTTCATAGGCTTCTATTTATATGCTCTTCAATTACTTTAGCTGTTGAGCTAGAGCCCACACAAATCACCCTTGTATTTAATAGTCAACAGTAATTTTTCTATCAACTGGCATCTAAGCTGTTACACACAAAATATTGTGGACATAGCTAACATCTGAATGCCACACATTGGCATTCAAACGCTAGCTTACTACATTATGAACATAAACATTTTGGTCATGTGAAACATGTGTAACGCCCCGGCACAAACCCTTGGTATTTGGATACTAGCTACAGTTTACATGACCAAACTTCACGTCATGCTGTTTAACATTAGAACGCTAGTTATAGTATAGCGATGTCCTTTAACATTAATGATATAAACAAAAACAGGTAAATCATACCAGAATGTTACAACATTTTGAGGTAAGATTATTTGATAACATAACGTTTCAAGTGGTTCGTCTGAGGTCACAACATTTAGAAAAGTGGGTCAACTGAGGTTACTATTGACAGGTGTTACAACATGACGGATCTTTTGGGTTTTAATTAAATTTTTATATTATTGAGACGTGTCGATGGTGATCTTAATTGACCTACTTCTCTAAACATTGTAACCTTAAATGAACCTACCTCCAAATGTTATGACCCTCTGATGTAATTTACCTAAACAAAAACAACATATAAATTGCACAACATATTCATATCAAATCACGTACATGCTTTGCTAATTAAGTCTAACTTAACTCTAACAAGTGAGTAATTATACAATATATTTCCTCATCAAAATTCACATTGAATCCATAGGTTTGACAATCCCCCCTTTTTATGAGGACAACAATTGCATAGCAATTCTTCCTCTTCACAACACTCCCCATCAATCAAAAATTCAAGTTTAATTGGAATTTAGCAAATAAGTTCAAAATATGATGCTTAACTTGATGGAATATAAGTTACACTTGTCAACAAAATAAACACATACACGGCATTCATACATGTTAATTGTACATCCAACATTTCTTCCTTTGTTGACTCATAAAAAAGACAAAGATACTCCAAGCCATATACTAATTAAAGAGAGTTTGATATAAAGACGTTTTTATCATGCTTAATCAGTTCAAATAACTCATCTTCATATGCCCAAAGTATTTTATTTATAAGCTTTTCAATTAACTTAGTCATTGGTGTAAAGCCCACAAAAACCGCCTTTATGTCTAATGCTCTAATGGCTATTTTTCTATCAACTAGCATTCGAATGATTACACACAAAATATTATGGACATAGCATGTAGATGCTGGCACATTGCACCATGACTAAAAACATTATGCTTATGTGAAACATGTTTACCGTCCAGAAGCATACCCCTAGTGTTTAGACATTAGTTGCAATTTACATGACCAAACTTTTGGTCTTTCTAACGTTCAGATGCCATGTCTGAGGTATGTTTGGCATCCAAATGCTAACTATATGCGATTAGATCTTTTAACATTGCCAACACACAGAAAAACAACATATAAATTGCATAAACATATTCAATCAAATTATATTCATCAAAATTCACATTGAACCCATTGTTTCAATAATGATTCAAGGTGAAACTTATGTCTACCATCATCGTAAGAAAAAAATATGTAAATACTAACTACATGATTTTAATGATCGAGATACCAGTGCAAAATTGCATATAAAACATGAGATACTTATTTTAACAATGAAATCACAGTTCGTAATTACGACATAAAATTGTTTGTACATTGTTATATTGCATATAACAAATGCAACATTTATAGAAGTTTAGTTCACATGTTTAATATGCGACATTCATAGGAAGTGAGTTCCCTATGTTGAACATGTGGCATTCACACAAAACTCAATATTGCATGGTAAATATATGGTTTTGCAATGGTATTTATGTAATTATTTTTATGTAATTAGTATTTTCATAAATAAGTTTGTGGCGGATCGGTAAATGGACAAATATCTAACATAATTTAGTTAAAAGTTGAATTGTCTTTTCAATAAAGAAAAAAATGTATGAATTTAGGTATCATGATTTTATCATGGACGCAACAATGCTTCATAAGATATCTACAATAATTCCCTGTATGGTAGGTTATTGTAGTTGATTAATCATGTGAAATAAACATATTGGTCTACCCAAGAGGAAACTTAAATTGATGACATGTGTACATTTGTCGTAGAGAAGGGCGTGAGAGGAGGAATAGCAAACTCAATTTCTTAAGTGCGTAAGTGTAATAAAAGATCAAATCTAGTTGACTTGATCGTTCTTGACTCGTTTTTCACTAAATAGAGACTTTAATATTTCTTAAAGATATTTTAGCAGTTTCTACATTGCTTTCAATCTTAGCAATATTTAGAATGACCCCCAATAAGAAAAGAAAGCCTCCTATTTATAGATGTTGAAATCTTAGCTAACTATTAGATCTTTCCTAAGTGCCAAACGATTAAAATTAGAGCTTTCTTTTATTTAGTATTGGGCTGGACTTGCAAATGTGCTACAGTTTAAGGGCTTTTATAATATAAAAGAATTTTTAAAATAGTTCATTTTTAATATAAAAAGGGCTTAAAGCTTATTTTAGTCCATATAGGCTCTATTTTAGTCAAACAAAGCCTAAATTAACCCATAAAGATATTTTTGTAATTACTTTTCATGCGTGAGAAAACTAAACAATGCTGAAAGCGGAATAAACCAGTTAAGTGATCCCTATTATAGGTCTATCAAACTAAATCTTCCTATGACATCCCTTATTAAAGTTGGTTTTCTAGACCTTGTTATTAGCCCAAAAAACCAGTTTTTGGAATTAAATTGGGCTCAAATCCTAATGTTTGTAACGTATCTACAATAATTCCCAAAATACAATATTTTAAATAAATATTCATATAATACATGTCAAAGATGCATCCAAAGGACATGCCTTTAACCCATCTAAAGAGGCACATCTAATGAATGATCCTCAACGTTTTTTTTTCTTTAAGAAGAAGCACATTTAATAGATGTTCCTTCCATGTAGATTTTTTTTTTTCCTCATGAAGAAGGAGCAAGTGTTGAATGTAACCTCTTACCCTATATACACACTAACCTCAAGCCAAGACGGCATTCACTCATTTTGATTTCTCTCTTGTCCTCTCACTCTCTCACACTATTACATAAATCTCTCTTATTACTCAACCTTCTAGCATTTTTTTTTTTTTGCATTTTCAAGCTCAACAACTCAAATCCACAACGAGTAATGCACTTTTTGCCCTATTCTTTCCTTTCTTTCTTTTTTCTTCCATTTGCACTATGTTGAGTGTCTTGTGTGAAAAAAACCATTAATTTTGAAAATTTGTGTGATTTGGTTGTTTCAACAGCAATGTAGTGGATGTCCATGTACATAGTTCGTGTTTATGACCTTATGTGTGGGTGCATCATTAAGATTAGTCCTTTGGAGTTCAATTTAAAACCTTGCATGCCAAGTATTTGGTAAAATACAAAATAGAAAGAGTGAGAAAGTGTGTGAAAGTATAGAAAGCATAGGAAGGTATAGGAAAGTATAGTACAATCATTAAACCCACATTACATTTGACCTCATTTCTTGTGTTATTATTTCTACATAAATTTATTGGTTTGATTTATGGTGTATGAAAAATTATTGATGGTGCACATGGGTTAGAGTATGATGGAGCCTTGATTAAGAAGGTACATATGAGGATTGATGTGAACTATTAACACTTTGTAAGCATGATGTGCAAGTATAAAGGTGGATGCAAATGTTGGAGGCATTGAAATTATATACAGACAGCCCTGCTACATTTTAGGTAGGCTAATCTTTGTGTTGGCACCTATCGCTGATAATGTAAGTGTAAAGCGTCTTATGGCTCAAGCAAAAGAGTTAGGTATTAGCTTAATACAAGAGTTGTTTGTGTAGATTTTTGGACAATCAAGCAGTCCTTTAGGGTATTGCTAAAAGCAAGTAAATCCATTCATATACTAGTTTGGATTTCCAAGTGAAAACATCAAGTCATCATCATCCAGGCATTGATGTAGGCACTTAAGTATGTGAAACTTTACATCTTGAAAGGGGGAGATCGATGCATGCAAGTCCAGACGAGCTAGATCCAATGTGTTACTTGCTAATGCACATTGAAGAATATGACCCTATGTCTGTAAATATGTCACTATTAGAACTTGAACACAAAATCCAATAAGAGTTTACCCCCATGCTTAACCTGGGAGTAGCATATGAGAATTGGGATGGAACTTGCTATGTTGATCAGAACAGGGATTTGATCAAAGATAAGTAGAGTGGTAGTGATGATGATGATGATGGTGATAGTATAAAAGACCGCAAAGAGATGCATGAAAATGTATCTAGTGATTTGCAAGCACAAAAATCTTCATTCATCTAAGATGATTGTTAGCAAGGAAATCCCACTTTTCAACATCATTCGGGATGATGGATGCATAACTTTTTAGATAAGTTTCAATTATGTGCAACAACACATCAAAAAGCGATGACTAGGTAAAAGGCATAGTGTTCAACCTAGAGTTTGATCTTATTCATCACGTGAAATGCTACCATGTGAAGCACCATTGCAACTTTCATGTCGAAGAATCAGCTAAGAACTTTGGTTAGTGTATTGTGTGAAGAGATATGAAGGTTGTAAGTGGATGCTACGTGCTTGTGAGTTAAAAAATGAAGGGGCTTTTTGTTATCATTAGTTTAAAAGCCTCTCATTCATGTTTAAATGCAATGGTTGGTCAAGACTATTCCCAAATATATTCAAAAATCTTAGCCCAAGAGTTCCTTAATTATGTGAAGAATAACCTAGGTGTGAAGACTATAAACCTTCAATCTCATGCCGATAACGAGTTCAAATGTAAGGTTTCTCATAAAAGAGTGTGGGAAGGCAGATCAAAGGTAATAGACATGATTTATGGTGATCGAGAGAAGGTGTAAAACAAACTCTTGAAGCTTTTTATTGCTATCAATGTAACAAATCAGGGAACACAAGTGGAATGGGATTGGGCAAGATTCTTAAAACCCAATGCGACAATGTTTAAATGGGTTTTTTAGACATTTGGTCCTTATATCAAGGCCTATAAGTATTGTAGATCTATTGTATGTATCGATGGGATATTTCTTTTTAGGAAATACAAATAGATTTTATTGATTACACGTGAGGTGGGCAGGACAATAGAATTATCCCCTTAGCATTTTGCATAGCACTAAAAGAAACAAAGGAATCATGAAGCTAGTTCCTACATAAGCTAAAACATGTAATTAGATATCTAGGAGAAGAGACGATATGCCTAATATTTGATAGAGAAGCTAGTATTATTCAGATATTTAAGTAACTTAAAAATGGCTAGTGCCCTCCTTTTCTAGCCCGACGCTTTTGCATTTGCTATGTGGCTAGTAATTTCAATGAAGTTTACAAGAACTACCAAATGAAGAACTTGATCACCTATACAACATTGCAGGCAAAGCTATAAAAGTTCAGAAAATTTATGGAAATAATGTTGAATATTAATATTCGATTGGGTTGTTTAACGGGCTTGAAGAAGATGGCACTTTATGCTTAAAAAAGGAACAATGTACTCTTTCTTACAATGATTTCCATCACTTTGGGAACATGACAAGTAATATTACTGAAGAATACAATTCCATACTACTAGGTACAAGGGACTCATTGGTGATTACACTAGCAAAAAAAATAAAAATCTGCAATTGTGTGATGTGCATGGAGAAAAGGCATGCCCAAAGAATGAAGGGTATACAGAAGCAACAAATATTCACCATTCTATGTGAGGGAGATGTTGGCAAAAATGGAGTGAAGAGGCTAGTGGCTATCAAGTGACGAGCTTATACAAATATGTTGAAAAAGGAAGAACTTTATTAAGAAAAAGGAACTTTTTTACTAAAATAGAACCAAACAATCAAATAAACCAAGCAACAACAATACTACATTACCAAGTAGCTAGTCAACATAAATCATATACATTGAAAAATCACATTTTTCAATTAATTACTAAAAATCCTAGAAATTAAGTGATACAATAGGAATACCCACTCCAAGATAATGAAGATCGTATTGACAAATCAGGGATAATTGGAAAAATCATCATTTGACAACTAGAGAGAGATAGTGAAGGTAAAATTACGTTGGCTACATTACTTGCTAGGGAGTAATTGAGAACCTAGGCTTGACAATCAGATATAGAATTATATAGAGAAGATATCAATTAGAGAAGCATGCACCTATCATTGAAGAGAGAGAGTGAGTCCGAAAAGGGAGGGAAGGGGGGGTGGGGAGGCGCATAGGAGGTAGGTAATGATCTTTGTTTGTTTGAAAAGAGCGATGTGAGAGAGAGAATTCCAAAGAATATTTTTATTTTAAGAATGTGAGTGAAAGAGAGAGAGCTATCTATTTAATTTTGGCTCAACACATCTCGCATGTTGAGAAACTTAAACTAAACGATGTAGTTTAATTATTTAATCACTTGCATGTTGGTTGTGGGAGAAAAGATTGACTCGCATGTTCTATGCGTGAGAAAGCTTTGACTTGCACGTTTATTGTACAAGATGCATGAACCATTATGTGAACCGTATGAGATCAGCTTGACTTGCATGTTGTATATGCATAAAAGTCTTGACTCACATGTTAGCTATACGAGATAGCGTTGGCCCATAAGTTAAGTATGCGAGCTATTTGACTCGCACGTTAAATATGTGAGATACTTACCTAAAAGTGTGAGACAAGCTTGACTCACACGTTGTATATGCACGAAATGCTTGACCCATGTTGAACTTGCAAGGCATCTTTAACCCTCATGTTAAGTATGCGGGTTATGAATCACACTTTAGACATGTGTTGATTTAGTTTCATTTCTTATAAGCAATTTGCATGCTCATCAAATTCACATTTCCAACATTCAATTTTGCTGGTTTATTTCAGTAATTAATTTGACGCCTCTCTTAGTTTGATATTCATTTTTTGTAGGAGGATTAGACTGACATTTCACTCAAGTTTCAACTATCTCATCTATTTTTTGTTGATGACATTAGATAGGTAGCTTAAGTAGACAATGATGAAACCCAAAATATAATGAAGACAATAAAAAAGCTTCAAGAAGTCTTAGACCGTACCATAAGCTCCAAGAAATCTACAATGTTCTTTTCGACAAATAGCAATCAAGAAGAGAAAGATGAAATTAAGCAGAGACTTCACTCTAGAGAAATAAATGCTTTTACAATACTTAAGCTTTCCTATGATGAGGGTTTGAAGCCCTCCTTAAACAACTAAACATGGTAATCCAAGAGGCATAAAGAACTTAGTCGATGAAAGTATAGCATGTAAGCATCATTCGAAGGCTAATTTTAATGAAATATGCACGGAATCCTTGCTTGCCTACTATATGCAAGTGACCACACTACTTAAGAAGATAATAACCAAGTTTAAAAGAATAATAAGAAACCTTTTCTAAGAAAAAAAAATCAAGAAACAAGGAAAATATACTTGGGAAATTAGAACAAAATAACCAATCTAAAGGATAATAAAATGCTGGGTTTGTTTAACTTGCATTTGAAAAATAAGGCTTGTTCTAAAAGTGATGGTAAGAATGAAGAATAGGTAAGTTAAAACCACAAAGCTCTATCAAGCTAAGAATAGAGACTTATGAAATCAAGTTGCACTAAAAGCTTCCAACTCATCATCTTTTTGAATGACTGGCTGAGGGGAAGGAAAGATTAGTTTGTTAGAGCTCTAATGCAAGGACCAATATCTTAAACAATAAGAGAATGCTAGATAAATGAAAAGAAAGGAAGTGCGGATCAAATTGGATTTCAAATAATTGACCTTGTTAGTAAGTCAATATGGACCAATAATTCTTATCCTAGGGCTCAAAGATTAGAAAAGGATAGACCTTGTAGCTTGTTGGTAGCGATGTCTTCAGAATATATTTCATATAGTGTCAACCATAAATAACCAAAGTGAGTAAGAGTGGAGATAGCTATGGGCCTCATATTTTCCTTTTAAAGTAAAACTTTTTTATGGAGAGTTTTGCATAATAGGTTCTCGCAACATCTAAGTCAAGACAAAGAAATACAATGTCAAATGTTGCTTATCCAAGATGTAATAACCCAGAAGAAACTATAGAACATGCGTTACAAACTTGTCACTATCTAGGGCATATTTTAGAAAATATAGGAAACAATATGCTAGGCTGAAAAAAAAATGGCACAAATAATTTTTTGTAATGGTTAAAAGAAATATGTACTAGCAAAAGAATGAGGCTATCGGATATTTATCCTCTAACATCTTTTGTATTTGGAATATCCATATGGAGGATATGGATATTAAAAATTACGCCAATATTTAAAAATGAAGGAAGAGCAAAAGACTTAGAGCAATCCATTAGAGCTACTGCTTTTGAACACTAGGCACACTTGAGAAAGAAGAAAGGACACAAAATGATTGAAAAAATAAATTTAAGATGGACTTTGTAAACCTAAGTTTAAGTGCAGGTAAGCATTGATGGAATCAATTTAAGAAACAATGAGAGGGGTAATTAGAGATTCACGAGGAAGATGGATACATGTTTTTGAAGGGTAATTAAAGATTCACAAAGAAGATGGATACATGGTTTTGACAAAAGAGTGGAGTACATAGGAAACCTTAGCTATGTTTTAAGTACTGTAAATATATTTAAAATTGAATTTACTCTATATACTAATCGATGTTTGAGTGCAATATTGGCTTAAAGAGAAAAGATCTTGGTCATGCACCAAGTTAAATTACCCATTGCCCTATAGAGCAAAAATAAATGATAGATTGAGTCACAAATTTAAGCTCAAGCTATGGAGGAGAAGGAATAATCTATTGAACGTGCTTTTCCTAATGTTTTAAAACTTTTGAAAATTGACTTGTACTATGTGAGCTTGTATAAGGACTCGGAATCTACAGCAATGGCTAAGAACGCCTAGTCTTATCTACTATTTTTTCCTTTTTGATATTTTTGCTAATCTTGCTAAATATTTATAGATATGCTACCTTGTGTATATTCCTTATGATTAAATGAATCAAGTTTACCAGGGATTGAAAAAACAAATCTATTTACTTTTGGTTAAATTCTATGAATTCAATATCATTTATCCGAAATAATCAATTTACTTTATTATTACATCTTTTTTTCCCGGCTAGTAAAGGTGAATTTCATTCACTAAAAAATCATATCAATAACAATGATCAGTACAAAAAAATCGACAAACAAAAAGTATAAACAAATAATATTTTCTATAATCAAAATGTCCCACATGTACATAGAGGATAGAAATTCTCCTAAGAGAATAAAACCTAACTAATTGGCCAGTATGCTAGATCTTATAAAAAGGATTACCATCCAATATAATGGGTGAAAATAAAATAAAAAACAAAAACAATAAATATATAGAAAATTCATTTATTCCAAAAACTAGCCACAGAACAATATTTGCTTAATCTCCAAGATCTTCAAACCACCCTAATCATTAATTATAATGGAAATAATAGGATATAACCTGGATCTAATGTCAGAAATAGTAGATTGACGATTACTGAGATCGGCAGTGATGAGTTTGTGGAATTATTTAGATAAATAATGGAAAGAGATATAAAAGAGAGAGATGACCATTTGAACTAGGTTTGTTAAAAGGAGGGGGGAGGGGGAGAGAGAGAGAGAGAGATTATTATTACATTGAATCATTGCACATTGACGTTACATCCATATTAGTGATATTGTCTAATGCATTTTACTTGCAAAGGGTTTTCAAATAGTAACATTTCACTAAATGACATTATCACTTTTCCATATCTTGTAAATTCAATACCAATGCTGTAATAGAAATAGCATATTCTAATTTTTCTCCATTTTCCTCTACTCTTTGAATAGTCTCCATAACTGCTCTCGTCTCTACAACTCTTCTCTTGTAATTTTTTGTTCATTTCAAGATGATCCATCCATTAACTTTGACGGAACTGGTCCCATCACTATCCAACCGCTCACAATGGGACTTTCTTTAAAGAAAAAAGGGTCTCTAAGGTTGGTTCAAAGCTCTATTTTAGATAGGAAAAATCCCATTTCATTCGGGTTTTCTATTCTAAAAGTCCTTATCCGAAAGTAGCTAACCTAATTTCATATGGATTCGCAAGGATCAACTAGGAACATACCCAACCGTGATCAAATCATTAAAATAGTTAAAATTTCATTTATATTTATTTTAACAGTTAGATTAATGGCACAGGATTATCATTCAATATTATCAACTTACAACTCATTCACTTGACCATAATAGCTATTTAATTATAATCTTATTACTTATGAAAGATTATTATGGTGTTCACTTACTTTTTAAGCACTACAATAGCTATTGGTTAATAAATTGCTATTATAAAAATATTAAATTGCCATTCATTACTTTTAACTATGAATTGCAATTTGGCAAAGATATTGATTTTTTTTATTTCCTAAAATACCTCTATTAAAATTAACAACACTCCAATGCCTTTAGGTTTGATTAGTTTAAACTCAACAAACTATATTGAAGGTGGTTTGCCTCTTCCTCTCTCTCTCTCCCTCTCTCTCTCTCTCTAATTGTCAACCGAAAATTATCCGCCAACCACCACCCATTGCTACAACAACATCCCTTTCTATCTAGGTAATTATTTAACTTGTTACTTTATGAGTTCTGCATTTTTTTTACTATTCATCTTTTATGTAAAACTTATTAGAAATTTTACAAAAAGTAATATTTAATAAATATATAATACAAATCATATAACTTTTCAAGTCTATGGTCTTGGGCCTATGATTTTTCATTTTAGTCAATTAAATAATATATTAGGACAAAGTAAAAATTTTATTAGCTTTTTCATGTTAAAGAATAATATTTTTAATGAGCATCCTATAGGTTTTATCTATTCATACATGGTGCCCAACCAAATGTAAACTTAGTTACAATGGTTGATGTAATTTATTTTGTTGAGCGAATGGAAGCAATTGCTTTCTCATATGTTAGCAATTCTTTGTCCCCGACTAAAAATGAATTGCAATAATGGAGGAGTTTAAAATCATCGTTATGTATTTCTTTGTTTATTGTTGTTAGCATACACACTTATGACCCGGATTGAATCATCATGAGTCGCCTTGAGTAACTTAAGGAATAGACATTGTCTGAATAATTTGGTTCTTTTTTTCTTTGCTATTACAACAGTGGGGAGGGGGGAATTCGAACTTGGAATCTCTCGCTTGAGAGACTAAGGAGATGTCACTAAGCTACGATGCCATTCTTGTCTAAGTAATTTGGTTAAATAGACCTAAATTGCAAATGGAACCAAACAAAAATTATGGCTATTTTTGTTCTTTCTCTTTTTTCCCCCAGTTTGGTTTAAAAATTCTTGAAAAAGGAAAAAATCAAGGTTTGTTTGGAATAGCAAACTATATCAAACATATTAAAAACAAAAATATATTGTTATATGGTTAAAAAGAAATTATTGTCATATAGTTTATACAAGAATTTTTTGTTCATGCATACTGTAATATTTGTATATTCAACTTCCACCACCCCCCCTCTTAAAGTTTGTCACTAGAAAAAGAATTGTTTTTTAGATTTCTTTAAATCGTAGAAATTCTTTTTAGACCTGTGATTATGTAAACATACTTATGTTTCTATAGTGATGGATTGAATGGTAAATGATCAATAGACAAAAAAGAAATTCGCTCTCTTTATACGTAGATAATATATTTATTACATGTTATATCCTTGCATACTTATCGTCCCCGAGTTCGGTCTTATTATATAGACTTTTATCGACACCAGCTATATTAGGAGACTTGTTCATAGTGATGACTTGGTGTGCACTAAACAATTAAGACTAGGTAGATGTGCATTCTTTAAATTATGTGAAATGCTAAAGGGGATAAGAGGATTAAAGTCAACTAACCATTTGCTTGTCGATGGGTAAGTTGCAATATTCTTGCACATACTTCCTCATCATGTAAAGAATAGAGTTAGCAAACATAAACATAATTTTAAGAGGTTTGGGTCAACCATAAACCGATCCTTCCAGTAACCCCACCATTTATGTCCAATCGTGACCAAAAGTATACTATATCCCCTTTTATCATTTTCTATTTCTGTTTTTGATGAATGAGCAACTACTATATTATCAGGCTTAATTATAGATGAAAATTGCAAATCCAATATCTATATAAGATTCTAATTAAAAAAGGATTAACACTTGTTATAAGATGCTCAATTAATTTCATATGTGAACTCAATTCACCCAAGTAATATGAGAAATGAACAAAAACTAGTTTCTTCATTCTTCATGCAAAACTACAGTTACTCTAACACATACATTTTGCAACATCAAGAGCAATGCTTGCAAATTCCCTTCTTTCCCATTGGACTACCTTTTGACACCGACATCGAGTCTCAACTAACCTTTGCAAGTACATGTTGATCCACAACAAAATCAGAGTGAAATGAAATTGTTTAGAAATTAGCACATTTCTACTGTTGAAAAGGTGAAAAGGTACTTATATTCCTCTTCGCTTGCTCTCTCTACGCAATTGAATCACGTGTGTTCTTTGCTACAAGAGCTTTGGAGGAAAAAAGGTTTTTGCCTTTTTTTGTACCTCAATGATTGCGGATTTGAGTTACGGTTTAGATTTCGGGAAAGGTCCTATGTCTTATTTTTTCTTCTGTGGAGGGAGTTTTATTTGCAAATTTTTTTCATGTTGTAGCATATTGAAATGGTGTTATTTTGGTCATTTTCTTTCATATTCATGCTTATTCATTTTTTGAATATATCTAAGTGAATAAGGTAATAGCAATTCAATTACAATTAAGTGAATAACGTAATATGCATTCAGACTTTATTACAGTTTTGTTCTACTCTTCCGTAATAATAATTCATTATAGATCTATTTCATTCTAGTAAAGTGAACAAACTGTTACATTGTTTCTCCTACAATATATAGGATGGTTAATTTTGATATTGTAGTGCATCATAATATTCTTTTACAACCATTCTACTGGTACAATACAAAAATATAATATTGTTATAAATAGATCAAATATATAATATTATTTCTACAATGAAATGATAAATATTTATCACTTTTCTTCTAATTACTTAAAATGTGATTGAATGTCTATTAAATTATCCAAGCCAACAAGCATACATGATATATCACAAATGGAGAAAAATATATCTGCAACCCTAGAATTTAACACATATAACTCTCTAGACAATTTTATATAGGTTAAATCGCATTCGTATGTATCCCACAAACACCTATATCCTATACTTTGAAGCTCACTTTGAAATCGAGCTCCAAACCGTAATCTTTGAAAAGTGTGTAATTTTTAAAATCCTATTTTATTACTTAAACTTCGAATAAATTAATTATTAAAAAAATTCTAATTTGCTATTTTCTACAAGTTCGAAATGACCATATGGCGGATCAAAAGCACTTTTTTAATCAACAAAGAGACCAAATGCACTTGAAAAAAAAAAAAAAAAAGTAAAGATGCATTTGCAATTCGACGGGTATAATTCTTAGCACGTAATATTACAAATCGAATCACAAAGGGTAATTTTAGAAAATTAATACAATACCTCCTTTTATAGCTACCTTCTCCCCTGCATCTTAAACCTAAAGCTTGAAGAGAATATTTTCTTTTAGGATAGTTGTTCTACCATCTGTGAACATGTCGAGTTAGAGCAGCAAATGTCGAAATCTTAAGGATGGCTCAAGGTTCATCGTGCTTAAATTTTTAAATTTGAGCTGGAGAATTTGATTCGATTAAGTTTATAAACATAATTTTTAATATAAATTATAAAAATATTAATATTTGAATTCAATTCGATATTAACCGGTATTTATACGCAACTGAAACTTGATTAGGCGCACAAATTGATTGAGCCACATATTATGAGACTTCACCTTGACTCAAAAGTAATCAAGACAAGCTCAAATACTCGATTGAACTCGCAAGATAGTTGAGCCAATTATTAAGAAAATCGAATTCAACTTATTAACTACTTAAGGGCTTGTTCGAATACCCAATTTAGTATTCTTTTGGTTTCATTTTTAAACCAACTAATAATGAACTGATACATATATGATATCGATAAAAAACTGATAATTTTACTCATAAACTGACTAAACAAATGATATTGAATTGATACTGATCTGATATCAATAAGTTATACAGATAAAAATCAACAATCCTAACCAGCCCTAAGTAGCTTGAAATCAGCTAAACTATTTTCAAAGTTAAGCTCAAGTAACTTGTGAATAATTTGGTTTACTTACACAACCTAAAAACAGTCATGTATGAGAATATTCCATAAAGGGAACTGTTGCTCATCCACAAAAACTATTAAGAATGACATAAGTCCAAAATAATAATAATAATAAATAGAGAAAATTGCTTGGCTAATCTATTGCATCTAACAATGGCTGTGACGCTAGACCTGTGTTTTCCTTGAAAAATAGTTGGGGATTTGAAAGTGCTAAAAGTTCTTGCAAAGATAGAACATTTTACCATGTCCACACCAACCAAGGGAGAACATTCACAGGAATAGCTTCCGATATTCGTCAGCCTCTTGAGCCATCTCCCCGATGCTTCTATCTTTCCTTTCCTTATCTAAGTCAAGCTTTTGGCTTAATTCCTTCTCCTTCTCATCCAACTGAATAGAAATCAGACAGCAAATGATATTATAACGAAGATTATGGGGAAATGATTAGGTCATCACAACTTACAAGTACGAATTTAAGTGTGAAACACAGTCTTAGGAAAAACTGAGATCTTACAGCATCATATATCTCATCATTCTTCTCAAAGTCACCTGCCTTCCTTGGAATGATATGGATGTGAACATGGGCAACTGTTGACCAGCCTCAGGTCCATCCTACCAGACAGAGAGAGCACTTTAGTTAATTCAGTCACATAAAAAGGGTCATATGTCACTGCGCCTAGGAATTTTTCAAAAGGCGGTTGCAGGTAATGTGCCAAATTGCTTCTAAAACAAGATGAACTCAGCGCTGCACAATGGCATCACCAACTAGATCTGCAGTGGACACCACAGATCAAGAAAAGAGTTTGTTTGTTTCATCTTATCCTAGTCGTTTTGACATTTTTTTTTGTCGTTTTCAAACAAATGTTTGTCAAAAAATAATTATAGATGAAAAATAGACATTTTTATTCATAAACAGATAAGATACAGTGAAGATATATATCAAAATTAGACAATCTAAACAAACCCATAACCCGTGGTTAAGCTGCATCTAGAGCAAACTAGAGGGTTGATGTGTAGCAAAAACATTAAACACGTTTGCCACAAGGCCAAACAAAAGTTTTAAACCAGAATTCCGTGCCATTTTCAAGGATGTACATTCCATAATACTAACATTATTCCAAGCACACATTAGGCAAAAGCTAATCGTTGCATGTAAGCTGATGCATGTCAACAGATAGCATCAAGAGATTTCATAAGGAAATTGCGGCAGCAGTTTTGCAAACTTGAAGCACAAAAATATACCGAAAGAAATGAGTTAAGGTAGCACATTGTTGAACCAGACAAATTTGAGGAACTGAGTACGGTGTTCCCAGTTAAATCCAGAATAATACAAGAGAAAATGATCTTATTACTTTTTATGCTATTTTCAAAAATATCGAACCGAGTACAGGCTATGTTTTGTTTAAATTTAGATTTTCTTCATAAGTTTCCAAATATTGCAGCAAAAAACTATGGCTTGTTAGGTGCCATTTCTGTTGACAATATTCCTATTGTAGTTTTGCTTGGTGCAGTGTTCTATCCACGTTATACTCTATAACCCAAGGTCTAGCCAAAGGAAAGTTATCTAGTTAGAAATTGATACGATTTTGGTGCACATAAATAGATATCTACTTATTGTAATGTGTAAATGGTATAGCTTGATATGTTATTCTATGCTAGATAAATAGTGTTCATATATCGATAAATTACAGATGTTATCTGCATTGACATTGTAGAAAACATCAACAAATATGTATTACAGTTACAATTAAAATAAAGATTTTAGATTATTTAAACCAACAAAGCAGAAATTGGGAACGAAGACAATATTGACATCAATTATTGCTTCAGCCATTTGTTAATAGGTGCTGCATTTGCAGCCCATTGGCATTATGTATTCATCTATTTTTTCCTCTTCTATAACAATATATCATCATTCTTCTCTATTTATAGTGTTGTCTGGCTTCTTTTTTGTTCACAGATCTTAATATTCTCATCTAGAAACTTCTTCACCAACTTTTGCAAGAAAAATCAAGTGCTTTTCCATTATCGGCATGCATGTGAATCACATAGTCATATTACAGTACCAAAAGATGGTTTCTCATTCATTGTCACAGTGTGTGTGCCATCAGTTAAAAGGATATATGGCCAGAAGTCAACTCTCCAATTGTATCTTTCAAGAGATAAGGATACCTCTTTCTAAAACAAGATCAGTTGATTCATGTCATGCAACAATTATTAAAAGCCCACCATTTATGAGAAGATCAGACATACACTAACCGCTTTAACCTTTGCCAACCGAATGCCTTTGCACTTAATCAAGGTGGCTTTATCACTATAATAAAACTGACACAGTAGCCAGTAGGTAAGTTTTTGATAAGAACAGCATCACGGTAAGTATTATTCTCTTAAGGAAAAAAGCCCCTTTTGGTACTTAAACTTTGACGAAATAAACGATTAGGTACCTGAACTTTCAAAAAATCCAATTTCATACTCATACCTAATTAAAATTTTCGTACCCCTTTTCACTATCCCTATTAACACCGTTAACAATGTTATCCTAGGTGGACTTATGAACCAATAGCGGTTTGACACCTATCCATTAACTAAAGAGGGGAAAAAAGCTCTCTCTCTCTCCCCCTCTTTGCCTTCTCTCTCTCCAATTCTCTTTTCTCTCAATACTCTCTCTCTCTCTCTCTGCTTCCTCTCTCTAAAAAAGAAAAAATAAAATGATCAAGAATGGATTTTAACTTATTTCATTTCAAAATCAAAATTTTTGTTTTTCTTTTTTTCGGTATATCGCAAAATCAGAGCTTTTTTATTTTATTTAGGCAGATCAAGTTCGTGTTTAGATCGGAGTTTTGAAAGTTCAGATTGAGTTGTAGAAACTGGGTCAGCTTCTTCACAAAGTAACATCATCAATCCCACTACGTCACAACAGCTTAAAAAATATAACATGTCACATTTAATTAAAAAACACTCAAAAGGCATAAGAAAATACAATGAAACATGCAACTGGCCAAAATCATATTGCAATAGCCCATCACAATCCCCAATACTTTCTCACTCAAAATCATATGCAAGGATAATGAATTCGATTGATTCATCACTGGTGCTCATGATCCGATGATGGAAATAACATTGAAAGCGAACACCACGAACAAAGGAATATGAAAAAATGAGTTAAAGAGGATAAGTAAAAACGAAGAATTAGATGATTAAAAAAACCTCCATAACTTCTGCACTTAACTACCGACTCAACCATAGGTAGTGGTGGTTTAGCTAATCTTCTATGCAGTTTTCTTTTTATGAACATACGATTTCTTTCTAGTGAAATGGCAAGTGCATCCTCATACTACTAAAGGACAAGGACCAAATCACCTCGCCTTCATCCAGGTTAGGGTTTCCAAAACCCCACTAAGCGTAGTTTGGTAAAAGAAAAACAGAAAATTTGATTTTGTATTGAAATTATGAAGTTAAAACCCATTATTTCCCTTTTATAGAGAGAAAGAGTTGAGAGAGAAAAGAGAATTGAGAGAGAGAGAGAAAGCAAGAGAGGGGAGAGAGATTTTTTTTCCCTTTTTAGTTAATGGATAGGTGTCAAACTACTATTGGTTCACAAGTCCACATAGGATAATGTCATTAGCAGTGTTAATGGGGGTGAAAAGAGATACGAAAAATTTAATTAGGTATAAAACTGGATTTTTAAAATTTCAGGTAGCTAATTGTCCATTTCGTCAAAGTTCAAATATCAAAAAGGGCTTTTTCGCTTCTCTTAAAATTGAATTCTTATTAGATAAAAATTTTAAAGATCTATAAACCAAATGATCTATTACCGGAAGAGGTACCCTGCTTCCTTTAAAATAATATGGAGAGGATACTTACAGTGAACCATCTTTGATCCCAAAGGATGGATGCCACTATTTAATTTATTTTTGAGGTGAAGATTGCGATTTAAATTTTAAGAATTTAGTTAAAGAAAACTATAAACATGAGAAAAGCATCTGTTATCATTTAGCAACATAAGTGAAAGTAACTGTGACATCACTTTGCTTGAACTATTCAACCATCTGCCTCTCCAAGAACAAATTACATGAAATGATGAAAAAATGCAACTTATAAATCTTACAATGGAATTGAAAGATTAGGATATGAAATAAAATATAAGAAATACTAAGAAACAGACATGAGACAAGATGTGACAAGATTTCAAGCGAAATATTATTTTTGTCAATAATTTTAGAGTTTTCAAAGTAGTTAGCGAGTTTATATCAGAACATTACATGTGAAAAGCATTCAAATACTTGACTTAGGAAATAAAGTAATAGCATTAGTTAAATAAAAATAGCTTCATGACATGAAAAGTTTCAATTTGTGGCTTTCTTACTTGAATTGCAAAGGTCAGAGAAGTTGCTTTGTGATAGTGCTCCAGCTGCCCACCAACCTTCTTTGCAGTTAGCCATAAATCACTTGTCTCATCAGCATTAAGATCAATGAAGCGTCTTACTTCACGTCTTGGGCAGACAAGCACATGTACATGAGGTCAAGCCAAACATATAGAACATTGGAACACATTAACTTTTCATAATGGAAAGCAAACAGCATCCCTTTATATTGCAGTAGGATAAATTATCTTGGGTTTAAGGAAGTACGCACGCCACATAAAAGTATGTGCAAAAATGTCAACTAACTTTGACATCAACACGTATACTAAGTAATTTGGCCTAAGAATGGGGTAAAGCAAAGCAAGCAGGTTTGGCTTTCCAATCAGCAACCCACCAAGTGTGGCACAAGATTAGACCCAGTAAAATGCTGTTCAAATTGCTGTCTTTATAGATGGTAGTTGGACAAGAGAGTGTGGCCACATAGGCATTTCAAGAAATGCAAGGCAGGACAAGATTGCTCCAATGGGTACCAGCTGCATCGCCATCCTTATGCATGCTAATGAGGAAAGGCCGCTTTGGCCTAATAGACATTCCACCAAATGCAGGGTGGGATAAATGCAGAAGACGATGGGTGAAAAACTAAAGCTGGCTTTGTTTTTATAATTAAAGTGGGGAAAAAAGTCTCATGAGCATGAAAACTACCATGGTGCTTAAAAAACATGGTTTCAAGTGGCATGACAAATTTAGCCAACATCCCTGCATCTTAAAGGAAAATGCCCATTTTTGTACATTTATAATAATCTCGAGTGAAAATCTGATGGGGTTTTCAGAAGTTCTCCAAAAGAACCATAAGGGAAAATTTTCTACAATACTCTAAGCCCCAAAATTAATCCATCCTAAATGGTTCTCTCCCAAATTTATTCTATTGCACCTCAAATAGATCACACCAATACTTCAATCAGAACAGCAGGCATCAAAAGTTGCTTAAGAATTCACTGGTTTGCATAACTTGAAAAATGAAATTAATCAACTCAGTTTCACAATTAGGAAAAGGATATGACCTGCAAAAGGCAAAAAGCTTGTATCAAAATGATATGCATGTAAGCTACGACCAATTCTCATGAATTTTATCTGAATACGGCACATGTTTCAATAAACCATAAATGAAACATGCAATGCAAAGCAAGAGAGATTTTCATAAAAAACCTGTTTTGTCCATGATTTATCAATAGGTACACAGTTGCATGTCCGTTCAAGCAACTTTGGTGGCCAAGTCTGCTTGGGTTGCTCTTTTTTTAATGTTTTATGGTATTAGCTCAAAATAAGAAAAAAATAGATAAAATTAACAATACACATATGACCCCATCACCACACCCCCTCAATTTTAAGAAAAGATGAAACAAAAACTTATCTTTCCAATAAATTAAAGACTTAATTACAAAAACATGACCTGTGTTTTGATCAATTTGCAAATACATAACCCATGTTATCTTTTTGATAATTAGATGGCCCAAGTTCCATACAAAAGTATCGATATTATTTAATAATTAAAAAAAATACATAACACAGGTCATGTATTTACAAACTACTTAAAACACAGGCCATATTTTTTAATTAACCCTAAATTAAATTATCTTGAAAATAGACAAATCTCTATTTCCCAATGTTCATATTGTTTCATACTCTATCTCTTTTACAACATCTTTAAATACATGGGTCTATTTAGATGATCTATTTTTCATCGGTATCTGCATCATATTTGTTTTGTATCAGTATTTGCATTGTTTAATTGGTTTATAAGTAAAAATATTTATTTTTTATTAATGAAAAACAACAAAAGAATTAAGCCTAAACTGACCAAAAAAACAGACCCTTAGCTCGTTTAAGATAGTAGGTCCAAAACCAAATTGAATGAGATTTTGATTCCGTATAGTTCTGAACATCAGAATTCAAAATAGATACCACAAAAACATTAAGGTCAATCCAGGAAAAGCTGAGTATTGCTCTAAACCGCGAGAAGTCTCCAGGCCAATTAAAAATTTTACACAGAAAGGGTTCCGTTATTAAGAGCGCCTATTATACCACTTCTGAAGTTCTCAAAAGGAGAACTTTTTTCGCGTTTTTCCATCATTGATTACCCATTTTAGGAATAAGCTTTTTTTTTTTTTTTTTTTTTTTTAACCTTAAGCAACATGTTACCGTATTTCCATTACAAACATGATGGGGTGTCTAGAGGCTAATAAGACTGAGACTTGGAAAAAAGGTGTGTACTTTAGGAAATGGGGCATTAGCAAAACTTTCAAAGTTTAAAATATTGCACTCAGCTGTTACATGATACATGAAATTTTAACAGAGATGATTAAAAGTTACCAGGAAGAAGAGGACGCAGGTTGACCATGGCGTAGGAGAGTGAAGTGGAGTAAAAGACTTCTTTTGGGTCTATCTTGTAACGGCCGAACCTGAAACCATCATCTGAACTCATACTCATCTGCACAAAGTAAATTTCAACAAGCAAAAAGCTGGATCAATTGAATACTGAGTACGAAGTTTAGCAAAACGAACAGAGAGAGAGAGAGAGAGAGAGAGAGAGAGAGCTGGCCTTGACAGTGGAGAAAGATCGACGGAGAAGTGAAGATGGATATTTGGGCTTTCCGAAGAACTGCCTAAGATTGAAACCAAGCCGCACGCTTACAGTTAAGTTCATCACAGGTGAACATGTTCCAGCACCCAGTGCGCCCGCTCACCCTACTTCTAGATTTGAAGGTTGGAGCTCCTTTTATAATTTTTATAGAGCTCATTTTTGTTTTTTCTCGTGTTTGGGAGCAGGAAAGCATTGGGAAAAGGAATAAAATATTAATATTTTTAAAAATAATTACGAAAATATCATCAAAAAAAATTATTTTCAATTTTAGACAACATGGCCTCATCTCTTAAAAAGATGAGGACGAGGCTGCTCCGCATCAAGAGACGAGGTCAGCTGCTTAAATTTTTCTGCGCGCGTCTTCTTCCCCATTTTCCCCATTGTAGACGAACGCTAAACCCTAAATCCCCAAATCGCGAATTGCTATCTATTTTTGGCGCATCAAGTCCACAAATCGACCGTAATCGCTTATCCCAATTTATCCAAAGTTGATTGTGTAGCGATTGGTTGGGTAGGAGGATCGAAAAGAGGAGATTTGAAGCGAGACCACCGGCGGCGAACGGCGAACTTTGAGGTTGGATTTCCGCGTGTTTTCGTTTTTTTTAATCATTCATGCTGCATTGTTGAATTAAGATTCTATGTGTTGTTAGAATAATTTTGTAGCATTATTCGTACGCCGACAGGTTTTTTTTTCTTGTTGTATGTTCTATAAAGATGTATATGTATAATATTTGCTTTGGAAAAAATCAAATTCTAAATAGTTATTGTTGGATAATTATTTTAGGAATTTGAGTGTGCGAAAAAAAATTGAAAATAATTTAAATTATCGTTAATGGGGTGTATTTAGTATTTTAGCATTGTTGAATGTAGATTGTTTGTGTTGTCAGAATAATTTTGTAGCATGATTCAAACGCCGACGGTTTTTTTTTTTTTTTTGCTTGTCATATGTTGTATAGAGATGTATATGTATAATATTTGCTTTGGAAAAAATTAAGTCCTAAGTAGTTATTGTTGGATAATTATTTTAGGAAATTGAGTGTGCGAAAAAAAATTGAAAATAATTTCAATTGTCGTTAACGGGATATATTTAGGACTTTAGCATTGGTATGGCGATTTAATATAGCATGGAAAAATGCGATGAAAAAAGCAAATATTTGTAAGAAGCAGAATAGATTACAAAATTAAATTTCAACTTTGAAAGTGGAGGTGCAGGTTTATGAGTTATGTTAAATGTTATGAGGAATGAAATTCATAAGTGTGATTTTTTGAATTTGATACGTGGAAGCTAATTTTGATGAGATGGCAGGATTTGTGAGGAATAGATAAAGCGAAGTTCATACTGTACGCTCATGGGAATATTGTGCAAGGGGATGATGGTTTTGGTTATGATAAGCGGCCTGTTGCTATGGTCAGTATTAGTAGGAATTCAACATATGAGCAGGTAGTGGAGATTATTTGCAATAGACTAAAGGTAAATAGGTGTACACATCGAGTGGAGCTATATCATAGGGTAGCTATTGGAGATAGGATGCTACGTTATGATATTATTCCAGTGGCCGATGGTGATGCAGCACAAGAGATGTTGCTATACACAGAAGGCTCAGTGGCTGTTTATGTGCAGATTTTGGAAATTGAATTGTCACAGGCACCTGCAGGGAAATGGGCAATGATAGAAATATTGGAAGCCAGGGGTTTGTAGACTCAACTCTACTCCAGTTCAGACAATGGGCAGTGCACAAGTAGAAATAGGTCACTTTGAATTTTGTGGACCTACATCAGTAGGTGGTGATGATATGGATGCTGGGCAAGACTCATCGGCAAGTGAATCCAGTGACGACTATGATGATGATGAAAATGTTAATGATGAAGTAATTCGACAACAATATGCATTGCCCGAGGTACAACGAAGGGGAAATAACTGGGACCGTTTTATTGCTCCTACTGACGTTGATGCAGTAGGGAGCTCAGCGGCAGTTCCGTTTTTCAATGCTGAAGTTGGCAGTACTTACGCAGCATATGATGATGAGCAGGAAATGAGTGCTGGGAATTGGAGCTTCAGTGATGAATTCAAGGTCGGGATGCGTTTTGAGACCAAAGATCATCTTATACGAGCAGTTAAAATGTGGCACATAACGAACCATTATAACTTCAAGGTAGTGGATTCGGACCCAAGAGCATGGGCAGTTAAGTGTACTGATATCCACAACAGAGGTTGTAAGTGGAGACTCAGAGGCAGCTATAAGAAACATGGTGGGTGGTTTCACATCACTAAATATGAAGGACCTCACACTTGCTTGGATGAAATCACTGGACAGGATCACTCTCAGTTGGACTCCACCAGCTTGTCCAGGGCCATAATATTGGAGATCCGCAATTCTCCAGATGTGAGGGCGAAGGATCTCCAAACGAATATATTAAAGCAGTTCGGGTATAATGTTCATATCAAGAGAATTCGTGAGGCAAAGAGAAAGGCCATTGAGCAGGTGTATGGAAGTTGGGAGTCATCTTATGTGGAGCTTCCGCATCTACTTAATGCAATCACTGAGGCAAATCCAGGAACAAAGGTTGAGTGGCAAACTCAAGATTCAAATACCGCCGGCCACGTATTCCTAGATAAGCTTTTTTGGGCATTTGGTCCTTGCATTGAGGCGTTCCACTACTGCAGGTATGTATTGTAATCATTGTTAAATTTTGTTTTAGGTTATTGATATTCACTGACTAAGTTACATATGTTAAATCATTGCAGACCTGTGATCACAGTTGATGGTACCTTCCTGTATGGCAAGTACAAGCACAAATTGCTTATTGCAGTGGCAATAGATGGGGCCAATCATATAGTACCGTTGGCCTATGCCCTTGTGGATGAGGAGAAGGCGGATACATGGAGTTGGTTCCTTGCAAAAGTGCTGGAACACGTCGTCAAAGACCGATCCAATATTTGCTTGATATCGGACCGGCATGCCGGTATCAGGAGTGCGGTCGAAGGTGAGAATGCGGTGTGGCCTAGGGGGTGGCCTTGGCGTTGGTGTATCCGTCATGTTGCAAGCAACTTTAATTCGAAGGCCAAAAGTAAGGAATGTAAGGAAATAGTAAAAAGAGCTGCCTATCAACCCAGAGTCGCAAGTTCCACGGATATTTCAATGCTGCACTTCAAAGCAATCCTTGGACAGCACGATATTTTCGTGAGTTGCCCCATGCATGTGGACTTTATCTTACGATGAAGGTGTCAGATTTGGCCTAGGCACAACAAACATGGCAGAGAGTTACAATTCAGTTATAAAAGATGCAGGTGCTTACCTGTGGCAGCATTGGTAAAGAAAACCTTCTACAATTGCAACTCCATATTTAATAAGCAAAGGCGTGAAGCCAGCGATGCCATGAGTATGGGTAAGTTGCTCACAGAATACGCTGCGAATAAGTTTGAGCGATGGAACAACATATCCAGTTCCCATAGAGTTACTTGTTTCGATTACCAAGAACGGATATACGAGGTTATAACTGCACCACGTCCAACAATGTATGGTCAGAAGGGGGACCATATACAAAAAGTGGAGTTAAGATCATGTAGATGTACGTGTAACAAGTGGCAGACATATAGAATTCCATGCTCGCATGCGATGGCAGTGATGGGGACAATGCACATGGATTGTGTTGCCTACGTAGGACAGTGGTACAGGTGGGACCACCAACTAAGAGTGTATGGTCGTTCCTTCATTCCCGCAGCCGATAAGGCAAATTGGACTCGGTTGGACTTACCAAAGTGGCACCCTAATCCAGGACTTATTAGAAAAAGGGGCCGGCCTAGGGAGAAACGATTCCAAAATGAGATGGACATTCGAGAGGGCCCCCGAGGTTATTCATGCGATTGTTGTGGGCAAGGGCCACAACATAAGAAGTTGTCCAAATGCGGGATCGGCGGGTAGACTAGTTACGGGGCAGTCGAGTCGTGGTGGTAATGGAATTCTTTATTCTCATATGTTTTTATTACTGCACTAATGAGTCATGATTTAACGTATTTTTGTTATGCTTGTGTTTAATCAACATATGTGGACTTTGACAACATCTCTTTCTTTTTCCTTCGCAGATGGATCCAGGACCGATCGATAGCTCATTACTGACACAGCAGCCTGTACACAGGTCCATTCTAGCCTGGGATGGACAGGTTAGTTCATTCTTTCAAATTCAGTGATTGCAGATTTGATGGCTAAGGTGAGATTGGTCTTTAATTAATGCGATAACTTTACTGTAGGAGCATGAGGTTTTGCATTGCCGGCGGCGAGAGGCGAGGCTCAGGCGACCAGCAGGAGTACCTACAGAGGTTGACGAGCGGCTGTTGCCATTCCTGTCTCAGGCAGGGTTCATAGGGGCAGCCTAGATGCCTTTCATTCAGCTAGATTGGCATTCTTACAGCTTTGGTCGAGAGGTAGCGACCAGAGACACATACGTTCCACATGACCATGGGCGAGTGGTCTGTGACCTTAGAGGATGTTTTTGTCCTTACGGGCCTCTTTGTAGATGGATTGGCAGTGACGGGTACCACTAGGCTTGATTATCCTGATTTATGCGAGGAGTTGCTAGGACTCCGGCCCAGCCTGGCGTTGATATGGATGGTGGTCGCCTGAAGATGTCGTGGTTGGATAGCCACTTCAGCGACCTACCTGATTTTGCTGATGATCTGATGATCAGACGACGCTCGGGCATACATTTTACTGCTGCTTGGGGGATTTATTGTCGCAGACAAGTCCTCTAACTACGTTCATCTCATGTACCTCCAGCTGCTCCGAGACTTCGAGACGGCACGGGCAGCACGTGGGGAGCTGCCTGTTTGGCATGGCTATACAGGCAGCTATGCTTGGCTTCCCACATCGACACGGGGACATGGCAGGACCGTTAGTTGTTGCAGATATGGGCATGGGAGCACTTCCCCCACATTGCCCCAGTTCGTCGCCTGCACACATCAGTTACCGCGGGCCGCCCACTCATCAGCCATTGGGGTGCGACTTTTGACGTGACCCGAGTATCGACACATCTGCTGATTGAGTACCGCGCATCTTTCGATCGACAGACGGCGCATCAGGTATGACATCCGTTCCCTCCTATACCTCAATTGTTTTGCAATGACTTGTGCTGTTACATTGCTATAGTACGATGGTTTGTTAACGCAATATTTTACTTTTCCTACTGCATCAGGTGGTGTGGGACCCATATAGTTCGATCTTGCCCTCCCTGCCTCCATACTGCCTAGCGGGGAGCGATGTGTGGCGTGTACGGGTCCCTCTGGTATGCTTCTACCTTGTCGAGCGCTTCTACCTTGTCGACCACTACTACCCTGACAGAGTGCTCAGACAGTTTGGTGGCTTCCAGAGGATTCCAGCTCCTCCTGCCGACATGAGACCCCTCCATGAGATTGACATGAGAGGACGTTCCGAGTGGAACTGGCAGGTGGAGCATGCCAAGTGGATAGCTGAGTGGGATGCTCGGCGTGATTGCATAGTTGAGCTGCCCGATTTGCCTGCTGGGACATTTGACGATTACTTGCAGTGGTATCATGTGATCACCCGACGCTGGATCGGACGCACGGGAGCTATCATACGATACATGGTAAGATAACTGTCTCAAGCTTTATATGGACTTGTACTGGCTTGGCAGCTACTTACCGATATAATTTTTTGCTATTACTCGCAGGCTGATTTCATTTATAGCATCCCAGACATGCCCCCAGAGCTCACTCCATCCACTGCACGAGATGTCTGTCGTGTGGTGGAAGAGTTTATGGGGTTGAATTTCAATGATCCAGTGCCACCAGCTTCATCATCACACTGCAGCACAGGGTGACCCACAGTCTCATACCGTACAGAGACGAGACTCCTAGAGAGAGGCGTGGGCGGGACGAGGCAGGGGTCGGGGACGAGCTCGAGCACGGGTATACAGATCAGAGATGAGCCTGAGCCGTCCGATCTACCTTCACATGATGAGCCTGGTCCTTCCCAGGTCATTCAGGACGAGGCTGGCCCGTCATCGACATCTTACTATATGGGGACACCCCATGCCAGACCCGTCATACTCTGAGTTCCATACCCCCTTGGCTCCACAGAAGAGACGACCATCGCCATCACATGATATGGGGGAGGGGCTCACACAGGTCGAGCCAGACCCTGTCCCGTTCCATCAGTACAGTGCTGCTACTGGACATGAGGATGCTGCAGTTACAGATATTGTTCGATCTACACAGCATCCACATCTGCATACCCCATTACCCAGGACGTACGTGAGGCGGGGTAGAGGCCGATGACAACGGAGGAGGGACACACATCAGCAGTAGTAGTAGATGATAGATTTTCTTTATTTTGATTGTTGCATATGGCTTCTTACTTTTTGTATTATTTTTGTATGTATATTGTACTCCTTTTCTCTTGTACATTTTAAAAGAACAATGAATTAGCATTTCGTTTCATATTATTTGTTACGAGCCTACAAATTCCCATATTTTCATTGTACTGTGCTGACAAACAATCACAATACCGCTGTGATTGGATGATTCAAATTGGGATTCAGCATGTATTTTTAGGCTAAATGGTATTATAGCTGTGTTGAATTTGTTTAATGGCTCATATAGCCATTTATATTTCTACTTGACAGGTTTTATATATAATTTTTTGGATTTCTCGAGTAATAGACTGAATTTGGAGGAAGAACAGCTGACCTCGTCTCTTCAAGGGACGAGGTCATATGCGCAGCCTCGTCTCTTGAAGAGACGAGATCACTATAGAAATGAGACCTCGTCTCTTCAAGAGACGAGGCCATGTTGCCTAAAATAGGGAATAATTTTTTCCTGATGGTATTTCCTTAATTATTTTTAAAAATATTAATATTTTATTCCTTTTCCCGGAAAGCATTAGAGACATGGAAATAACTGAGATTTTTTATTTTATATTTAATAATTTATAAAAAACATAAAAAAAGAGAAATAGTATTAGTAATTAATAAAATCAGTTTTCAACCAAAAATAATAATAAAATCATTCTTATATCATATTCATAAAATAATAGTATAGATAATTCGATAACTTTATTAGTTTTCCTCTACTTTCGGTCCGATTTCGAATGAAAAATTTTGTAAAACATCTTCAAATGGATTCTATTTTTTTTTTATTTTGTTGCCGTGGATTCTGTGAGTTTCCATTCTCACTTGTAATACCAAATATACACCTACCAATTACCATCCACATCTGCTGCTTTTCTTCTATTTTGGGCTGCTTTCTCCCATTGACATTATTATTATTATTATTATTATTTTGCAAAAATAGAGTAACATTAAAATTTGCTTAAGAAAATTTTCTTTTCAGCTATATTTACATAGTTAAGTAGAGAGAAGATTTTTTCTTTCCAGGTAAATAGAGAGAATAATTAATTCAATATTAATTCTTTCAAATTGTATATTAATTCAAAATTTAACATGAAATGCAATTACTAATGGGATTTAGCTATGTATTAGAAATAATTGAGGATTTTTTATACAGATGTGGGCCCTTTTAAAAGAAAAAAAAATATATTGTAAAAAAAGGTCTGGCAGAATTTTACGTGGGAACTCACATGTGATACATGTCTCAATGCACCACTTAGCAATAACCATGCAAAAAACATTATATCAATGTGGAATATCCCATCATATTACATTAGCAAACCAAACTACAGTCAAATAAATTAATGCACATATCATATCTTCAAAGGGTTAATTGTATGAGAAGCGACCAACATTTAAAGTAAATTCATTTAAAATATTATTATTTTGAATGATTAAATAAATAATTAAAATTTCATAAAATAAATAAAAAAAATATCAATATTTTGCAAATTTATTGGCCTATTTGGATTATTGGATTTTTATCAGTATCGGTTCGCTATTGATATCAGTTTGATTTGGTCAATTTATGAGTAAAACTGTTGATTTTTCATCGGTATCATATCTTTATCGATTCAGTATCCATTTGTTTGAAAACAATGTCAAAACGATACCAAAACGACAATCATTAATTTTAGTTAATTTTCATCAATTATTTTCAATATATACCTTATTTGACTTATTTTACATAATATTAATTATTCTTTTAAACATTTAAAAGTTGACACTTTAAATGAACTTACTCACTAATATTAATACATTTTGTAGTAATTTACCTTATCTTCAAATCAACTATATCTTGCCACAAACAAATGCAAGCCATATTAGATCTGAGTGGCTCTTGTCCTACTCTAGTCCTTGTTGTTTTCTCTCTAAGATTAATTTTGCGAAGAAAAGGTGGTTGTGAGATTCACTTATCCCTCATATGACCTAGTCTAAAATTTTGCTACCCCACTGTATGAAAGCTGTCACGCCTGTACCACCTAAAGCACACCAACGCATTCTCAGGTACAATCGAAGCACAACGAGGTATTGTTCTTCTAGAGAGAATGGACTCCAAGCTGCAACTTGTGGAAGTCAAACCCGGGACCTAGACCTTTTGTTTGTCTTAAAGGCAACGCCTTTCACCAATTGAGTTACGGCTCAATTAACCAATTAACCAAACAGGACGAATCAAGAAGAGGATAATTGTCTCCATTTATTATTTAGAAAACAATTCAAGTTGAATTATTGGGTACATGTATCATAATTCTAGATAAATATCTATGACTTTGCCATCAACTTGCTGGAAATCCATCCCAAGGAAATTTTAGCATTCAAACATTTTTCTCTTCTCAAGAGTCAATGGAAGAGCTTTCGATATTCGGCTGCCTCTTCAGCTCTCTCTTCAGGGCTCCTGTCCTTTCTTTCCTCATCCAAGTCAAGCTTTCTCTTCAATTCTTTTTCTTTCTCATCTAGCTGTATTATGAAAGAAAAAGCCTAATGGTGAGTAAATAACAGACAAAATTTAACAGTAAAGCAAACTTGCAAGGATGGTTTGATATTTTGTGCAAGAAATTGCCCTGCAAGCACCATTTGCAGTAGGAAAATTAATAGTTTGATATTATGTTCATATCGATAACATGATGTCAGTAGGTTATAACATATCGACACAAATATGACCCTAACTTCATGTATTATGTGTGCTAACCTGATAAGGGTTAAACATTTCAATATGGTTCAACATGTATTGGCTTGTTTTGTATGCTATTGCTCTCCATGAGCAATTCTTAGGTTCTTTTTGGTTCAGTTCATGGTTTGACTACATCTTGCTATTGGGTGTATTCATGTTTGTGCTGGCTTGACAATAATCCAACCAGTTAGTCAATGCGGAAACCCAAAAAAAAGCCATTAATTGTTGAGTCATGTTTGTTTCCCAGAATGAAACATTGCCACCCTTAATACTAATGATGCACCAAAAAGTAAAAGAAAAGAAAAAAAAAGAAAAACACTCTTTTGTTTTACTTTCCCGAATTTCTTTGCAACACGGATTTTACATTTTGGTCTCTGAACTTCAGCGATCTATAAAATCAACTGAAAGTGCCTGAATGTGGTGCATTGCACATGCATATATCGGTACACTTACAATTGTACATGCAAGAGTTGAAGCAGTTGAACAGAGTAGACAAAAGTCAGTAAACTTACAGCATCATATATATCATCATTCCTCTCAAAGTCCCCAGCCTTTCGTGGAAGAATGTGGATGTGAACATGGGGCACTGACTGACCAGCCTCAGGACCATCCTAAAAGAAGAAGGATAGAGCAAACAGACTGAATGCAGAAGACAAAAGGGTAATTCTTTGTGTTTATATGCATTTACATGCACTGCATGATTGCATTAGTGAGAATTCTCAGCTGATTGTTCCTATGACAAATAAATCTTAAAAATAAACTAAAATTCAAATGGTATAAAATAGGACACCTGGTACATGATGCAACACTTTAGAGGCTAGTGATATAAAGAAATGAAGGTGCAGAACCAAATAGGACATGAAGAGAAATATACTTGCTGAAAGAATGATATGATCTTATGGATAACCAGGTGGAAGTTGTCTCATCAGCTGTGATTAAATCAATCAAAATGCCAGAAACAAGATGGTTTTGCAACTATAGTTCAAGAATTTCTCTGTTTCTAAAATTGCTCTATGCTCCCTACGAGGACAAGTTTCAGCATGACCAAAATAAGCAAGCAACAAAACTTGCTGGAAAAGAATCATTTAGAAGCACACCAATATTACCTGGATGTTGAGTGTCAAAGAAGTTGCGTTGTGGTAGTGCTCAAGTTGACCACCTATCTTCTTTGCAATGAGCCATAAATCAGTGATCTCTTCGTCAGTAAGCTCAACAAAGCGTTTGACTTCTCGCCTTGGGCAGATGAGCACATGTACATGGGGTCAAGATAAACACATAGGACATCGGTATACACAGATTTCATATCAAATGGAGAAATGTGACACGACTCTTTTGATTCATAAAGGAGATGAACTTTGCTCTTAATTTTAATGCATGACAAACCTTCCAGCATGCACAACTGCATGCTTAGGTACACTTTTTCAGTTTTTGCCATTACAATAGGGAAGGAGTTTCAAACCTGGACTCTCATTTGAAAGACTAGGCAATACACATTCACATAGAAAACATTATTATCAAAAAGCTGAGGAGAAGGATACCATTTATGAAAAGGATCCCTCTCAAGTATCTCTATGAAATTTTGCCATATATAAAAAATGGATAATAATTTGTTGAATCTTACAAAAAGATCATAATTCAAAAGCCATTCAATTATATGAGCACAGGAATAATCAGACCTTTGCAGTCTCTTCAGTCTGGATATGAGTTGGGACAGCTAGCCATTCAGGTAAAACAAAAAGGTACTAGGAAACTCACCCATGTATGAAATTTCAAACTACTAGTTGCTAGCTAGCACTTGAATATTTGGAAATGGCAATACATGTATTCATTATTCAAGAAAAAAGGATATGACCTGCCAAGGAATCAAAACCAGAATCATGTAAGACTACTTTTGAATCATACTGCTTACTAGAGAAAGGGGGACAACCCTTAAGTTTTGATCTTCCATAAAATTGAAAGAGGAATAACTTAAACTCGTTATTCTCCATGACTCACTCTATTTGGAAGTTCCATGCTCTATCTATCACAAGATTTTATCTTTATTTTTTCAATGAACTTCTAAAAGTAGCAATAATGCAGTCAAATTCAATATTGTTAGACCAATTAGTAGCGTATAAATACCAATAAAATTATAATATATAAAAAGTTTTATAAAAACTATATATCATTATAACCGTTTGTCAAAATACTTTGGTATGTGCCAACTATTCAATTGACATGTGGTGTATTAGTACAATATCGAATCTTTTTTTTTTTTTAAGGGTCAGTGATTTAGGTTTGGGATTAGAATTTACAGAGATGAGCTGTAAAAGGGAAGAGTGGACTCATTTTCCTTTCATCTGTTTCAAAACTAAGATGCTCTAACAGACCTTCAATTTTTTTTCCCCTTAAAACACATGTATCTATTAAAAATTATAAACGATATTAAGAGAATTGATAAAAATTCAATCTTATGGACTTTTAAATAAATTAAGATGCTCTAACAGACCATTTATAATATACAAATGGCATGTATCTATCAATAATTTTTCTAACTCGTAGATATGTAGGTGGTAATTACTTTAAAAACCACCTATTACATTATTCACGTATTAGCAAATAGCTTGTAATTTATAAATTCATATGGCTTGTATCACCCACACCCACCCCCACCAAAATATGGCTTTCGGCAACCGTGTAGTAGTATGAAATGCTTAATCCGTTTACATATATGATGATCGATCTTTTCACAGTTTGATCCAAGTTTCGGTACATATAAGACCGGTGAAACAAGTAAAACGCCAAGAAACTAAAATTAGAAAGGGAGGGCGAAAAAGGTAACATACCTGGACCGACAGGACGTAAGTTGACGAAGGCATAGGACAAGGAAGTGGTATAAAACACGTCCTTAGAGCTGATTTTGTGAGGTCCAAAAGTGAAGAACTCCTCTGTGTCTGAACTCATCTGTCATAAATCAATTCACTACTCATCACCATGACCATGTTTTTCTAGTCTATAAAGAAGCAAAAACTATTTTATAACTTCTTTATTTTTTTTTTTTTCCTTTTTCAATTTTGATAGGCCTCAAGACTAATCAATCAAGCAACTAGTATTTGCTAAGCAATTAATGATTGATTAAACCTGACATGCTGGGGTATTATCCCACAATTTAAGAGTATAAGCTTATAGATATGGTACTAAACGTGGCTCTGGACATGTTATAGAAAGAAAGACAGAAAGAAAGAAAGAAGGAAAAAAGAAAGAAAAAGCCATGATCTTGACAGAAAGAGAACTGACCTGGTCCTGGCTGTGTTAGGGGGGGAGAGTTTGATAGATGAAAACTGTGCTATGCAATGTCCAATTGGATTATGGTTTATGGGTACCTGTAGAATTCATAAGTTTGCAGTTATAGGGTGGACATTATAAAGAATGGGCATACCTAACATAGAAAGCTTTGCAAATGCATAAAGAAAGACCAAGACCACGGCTTTTCTTTGTTCGATTGGCTGAATCGTATGCATGCCCCCAGGGAAATTCAATAAAGAAAAGCCAGAATAATGTTTAGAAAACACATCAGATATATATGAATGATTAATAGATGGTAAATAGTTGATAAATAAATAATCTTACTTATTAAAAAATCAAATAAATCATATCCGGATCAGATGCATATAACATATAAATATAAAAAAGATACAAATAAAAAATAAATTGTTCAAACACCATTTTTTCTTTTTTATTAAAAAAAAAGAAAGTAAAATGATATCATCTTGGTTTATTACCTAATAACTCAAATTCGTTGTCAACCATAACCATACTAATAAAGTATTTTATATATTATTTATTATATTTATTTTAATACTTAAATAATCAATTAAAAAGTCTAAAGAACTTAAAAATTCAAAAAAGACATCATACTTATAAAAAAAAACTAATTTCTTTTACCAATTATAATAGAAAAGGGGATTCGAACATGAACTTTTCATATGAGAGATCAAAAAAGATACAACCGACTTACAAGATCGTTATTAAATTAAAAAAAAAACGACAACTGGTCAGTCACTTCATTTTAGTGTTCATCTCATGCAGTCATCAGCCAGCCTTGGGTAGACATTAAAAAGATGATATGCCACGTTGTGTTCGCTATCTTGCTTCACGGGAATGTTCCCGAATATCGATGCCCAGGAAATGACTCCGTACATCCCTAAACCCCTCTCTATAATTCTTGCGAGTTTACACCAATACTTTGATAGTAACTCTTGTGACATTTGTTGATAGGAAATTGCTAAAATCAAGCCAAACAAACAAGACAAATAGAAAGTACAAAGAATTTTGCGTTTTTCCTCGTATAGATTAGAGGAAAGGTGTTTGATGTTCCACCATGTTGTCTCTTTTGTGTTTTTATCAATAGATTTTTGACATGTGTCTGATAAATTAAAAAATATAAAAATTTCTAAAATAAACGAGATACTTCTTGATACGTGTTAGATATTTATTTATAGAAACACAATGAAGATAATGAACTAATGAGAGGAAATATTTTTCCTCAATTACCTAGCATCGAACCCATGATTTTTGGGGATCTACATAGACAGTTTGAGACTTTGGACTCATCAAGTCAATAAGATTTCCGGTGGATAACAAGTCTTAAGTAGTGAAATCTAAATCTCATTTTATTATGGGTTTGTTCAAATATTAGCATACAAGAATATTTACACAACAATGATGATGAATTATGAAATTATAGATTACATGAAATTGGATTCAGTCATTGGATTGAATTTAGATTTAATATGAAAGCTAATATAAAAGTTGGACTAACACCCGTATGCGAGATGAAAGCTAGTAAGTTTAAATTGGAGATAGATAAAACCCAAATATATGGGAGATGAAAGCTAGTAAGTTTAAATTAGAGATAGATAAAACCCAAATAAAAAGGAATCATAGGAGGACAACTTGAAAAATTAACCTAAAACCCTAACAAAATTAACCACGAAGGTAGGAAGGGGCCTCTAATGTTTTTCAACGCTCTTAAACCTTGGTCAATCAACCCGTACAACAAGCTCAACTAACCTTTCTCTTTAGTCTAAGCTAACCTTCCTTTCATCTTAGGGTTAACCGTCGCGTGATCTCCTTGATGGCCACAAGTGTTCCTAATAAGATAATAACCATCTTAACAATTAGGAGAATGATGTTACAGATTCATTATTAATGAGTCTGTATAAATATCAATCAATTGAATGTATTGAATCAAGTATTGAAGATGTTATTTGGTAATATCAAAGGTGTGAGAGGATTTTAGATACATGACTACTATTACTTGTTTTGTGAACATACATGAATAAAATTAAAAAAATCAGCTACTAATTATTCAACTATTAATTGTTGTGTTATTTGCACTTAGCTATGCTAATAGTTAGTAATAGTAACTCTAGACTGGGTTTCCGTGGTATTAGAATTGATGATTTCGTGAGATAATATAGTAATTAGATGCTTAGGTTATGATTATGACTTAATAGGTAGTTGAAATAATGGAAGTGTGACTAGTGTGATTTAGAAAGCAAGGAGGAAGTTGCAATGGTACGGGACCTTGGTTTAAGCACCATAGATGGACCATGACTTTGATGGCATGATATTAGCAGTGAACTCCATATGAGACTATTTAGTGTTGTCATTGTTAGTGATGTGGACTTAAATTGTTCCCCGTGCGTATATTATTATTGTCATTTAGGCTTTAGCCAGTGTGACAAAGAGTCATGATGAGCTACTCCAAGCTTTAGGCTACTAAAATTATGCCATATGCTTTATGTATGCTTATTACATTAAACTTAAGTATGCATGTGAAATTATGATGTGTGATATTGTTTGAGGGTAAAGTGGTAATCACATATTAGGCTTATGCTCATCTATCAAGGATTTTACATTTCATATGATGGCTACGGTTTAATTGGATGGGAGTGCCATTGATGTAGCTATTAAAATTACAGATTGACATTGATAGATTTTGTTATTGATTCTATACTTTTATATGTTCTATACATTATGTGACAATTATGTGAATTGGATAGAATAATTTTAACTCTTGTATGTTCAGCGCATGCATTGATAGATTTTGTTATTGATTCTATACTTTTATGTTATATATATTATGTGACAATTACGTGAATCAAATAGAATAATTTTAACTCTTGTATGTCCAGGGCATGCGCAATGACCATGGTTGAAGTAACAACATGCATAAGATAACTACCTAAGTTGAAGTAGTGGCATAGGTATTTATTAACGATAACACATTAAAGATCTTTCCAAGTTATTGATATCATAAGCAAGATGGACCAAGAAAGCCTTGTATTTGTATTGAGAGACTTGCAAACAAAACAAAACTTTGGTGGGCAAGGGTGTTACTTAGTATGACCACTTCAATCTTTGTGTTAGTAAGAGAGTTAAGAGAAAATAATGTAGCAAAGTGAGTGCTAAGAGAGCTTCAATGATCTTTACCGAATTCCCTTAATGGGGAATTTATAGAGGAGAGCACAAGCAGTTATTATGTACAATTGTTTTTAGCCTAGACAATCGTAAGCAGTTATCCTTAACTCCTTAACGAGACGCCAACCTTTAAGAATTTAGGAGGTGGTAACTCCATACTAAGGCATGTTTTAAGACCTTCGAGTGTATGCTAGAAATGATAAGTAGATTGGTTTCACCATGCTGCAAGAGGCTCACTTATGAAGCCAAGTCAAAAGTAAGTACGAAGATTGGTCTGTCTTCCTAAAGGTTCTCTAAAGCTTTCAATAGGTTGAATATGGGCCTTAATAGGCAAACCTATGGTATAATGAGGTCATTAGGCTTAGAAATCCCGATTCCACAAATATTTATCAATGCTTCCTATATTTATTAATATATATTTCTATTTTTAATTTAGTTATCTACATATGGGTCTTATATTAATGTTCTATTTTAGTTTGTATCTTCTTATTACAGTGAGTTTCCTTTTCTATATTAGGTTAGCTGACGTAATTTCAACAAGGCTAATAGGCCATAAGTTATGACATTAGGTGGTTAGTGAAGTAGTATTGAGTTTTATGAGTCCTGCTACTCTTTGAGACATATGTCGGTCTTGTTTAGGGATTGAATATTGATTGATTATCTTTATTCATCTATTAGTTTTATTAATTAAATTTTAGTTGTGGTAAATGAATTGATCCAGTTCTAAATTATTGTAATAACTATGAGCCATTTGCAATTCACGACATCTATCAAATTTTAATTTTATTTTCAAACTAGTTCGTCTTTAATATTAATGACTTTTATCAAATATTAATTACCTCAATATCCTTTAAAGACCCATATAGATTTTAGTATTAAGATAGGAAAAATCTCTATTAATGCTTTTAAGATAATATATATATATATATATATATGTATGATAGGATAAATGTGTCATGCATTACTAGATATTAAGAGAGGATTGTGGAAAATAAAAAAGGGATGATGCATATCTTGTAATACAAAAATCTAGGAGAATTAAACATTGGTGTAAAACTATGGCAAAAAAAAAAAAAAAACATTGGTATAAAACTGTAGTTTGGAAATTTCAAAAGTAGCATAATGAAGCTTATGATAAAAGTATTAAGTCTGTTTGACTAGCTTTTTTTCAGTAGATATAAACACTTTTTTTAAACTTTTTCCAACAAATTGTTTATAAAAAAATAGATACGGATAAAAAAAAAGTTGGCAGTTCTTATCAAACGATTAAATAAATAAAATATAAATACAAATTGAACATATTTATATATATTGTTTTGATATAAATACAGATATAGATGAAAAACAAACTATCCAAACAGACTCTAAATGATATTTATTGGAAACAAGGAATGACAACCACCAATAAATAAATCTGATAATTGATGTCTAAAATCAATTCAGGTATGTAACGACCACATCCATGATAATACGCTTTTGAAGAAAGAAGCTCATGCCCAACATATTTGAGCCTATATATAAAACATTTGGTCGCCTCCCATATGATGACTAAAATTTTTCATTTATGGCTTTTTAGCCATCGGCTTCTTTTAAAGTTTACAATGCACTAGTCACGATGGTTACCATTGGTTGGCCCTTTTTTTTTCAAAAGCATGCCTTGATATAGGTGTCAGTGTGTCACACACCACACGTCCTATATTTGACCCACTTCTCTAGCCATTGGATATTGTTCTCTCAACATGTGTATACAAGGGATACACTTGGCTCTAGTTTCCCTTTAAGACATGACCAGGATCGTTCAATTAAAATAATTTAATTATGACCATTTAATTAAAAATAAAAATTTTAATATTGCAATAATTCCGTCATATTTTAATAAGTTTGTTTGATTATGATAAGTAGCATATGTGTTGGATTCTAGTAAATTTATCCCATTTTGGTAGGTGATTTTATACTAAGTTTTGGAAATAGTAAGTTCTTTGCTTTCTGGTAAGTTCATCCTATTGTAATATGTGGTACTGTTATCGGATTCTAATAAGTTTGTAGCATTGTGGTAACTTTGGTATGTATTAGCTATGTCGTATTCTGATAAGTTTGTCGCATTCCAATGACTTTGTTTGTTAGTTCTAAGTGGTAAGTTCGTTGTATGTTGGTAGTTTTATTTATTAGTGCTAAGTGGTAGATTTGTTGTATTATGATAAGTCAATTGTATACTATTTTTTTGAAGTGGTAAGTTCGTTGCATTTTAATAAGTTCGTTTGATTATGGTATATGGTATTTTTTATCAAATTCTGGTAAATTTATTGTATTGTGGTAAGTGCATAATGTTAAAGACTATGCATGTGTCATACAATTTATCATCACGTTATGATAAGTTTGTTACATTGTGGTAACTTTGTTCAATTTTAGTATGTATTAGGTTTTTTGTATTTTAATAGTTTTTTTTTTCCCATCTGATTGTAGTAACCATACAAATATAACCAATTTATCTAGTCACAATCTAAAATTAAGCCCCAAGCATGCGACTTGAGCAAAGTTTTTTCCTTGTGCATAATCCCATGTTAATAAACTCGTCTCCATATCAATCAATTCCTCATGATGAATTATGATAACTTATAAATTTTATGCATCGACTTTATAAGATAGCATAACTAAATTACAAGAGAACAAGTAACATGAGTAAACAAGAAAGGAGTATATCATTTTCTTACAAGACAGCAGGATGGTGGTCGGAGCAGCTGATGCATAAAGATTGTCATGCTTTTTCATGAGATCATTTTGATTTTTCAAATTTCTTATATCGCTTTTACTTTTAGTTATCTTCCATGATTTCCTTTTTTCTTTTGTTAATCTTTTTACATGCAATGTTGTTTCAAATATTTACCATGTGATTGTTCATACGTGCAAAGAAAATATGGGTAGTTGAGCACTTCCTATGTCAAAGGAAAGGACAAGCATGACTAATCCCTTGTGTACTACTATTCCTCTTTATTACAAGCAAAACAAAGAAGGAAAATAAAATTGTGCTGGATTGTCCATGTGTATGTGTTTTTGGGAGAGAGGGAGTGCATCTTTTCTAAAAACTAACATATAACAAACACGTGCAGCACAACTGGTATTTCTTAATGGGATAAAATAGGCCTTTTTCATAGGTCCATCCTTTGTGGAAAAAAAAAAAAAGAACTCGGGTTAGTTATTTGCAATAAGGTATAAACACACATCAGTTTTTTTTTTATTTTACCTTAAGTCAAATGTAACCAAAATGATTAAGATGAGTGGATAATATTCTACTTGTAACAACAAAATTTCACTTTTAAACTCCAAGTCATATATAGCAACACTCACAAATTTTGTTTTTTTTTTGTAATTTATACAAAAGAAAAAAAAAAGGAAAAACTAAAAACACATTAAACATGGTGTCAATGACACAAGAAAATTTCTATCGTGATAGTATCTTTTTAACAATGTTTCAAGTATCAATATTTAAACATAACAACTAAAATAAACCTACTTCACAATGGAAATAATATCAACAATAAACCGTATAAAAGATAAACATGGAAAATGAAAAATTGTCCTAAAAAATTTATATAACAAGATAAAAATATAAGTATAAATCCTTCAAATCTATTATTCCATTGAGAGAAATGAAAAACGAGTAAAACACCAAATTTTTTTTTTTTTACTTTTATCACACATTTAATGGTATAATTACAATCATTAATGATCCTTCACTTCCCTATTTTTTCCATGGGTAAACAATCTCATACACATTTAATGAGCTATTGCTTTAAACTTTCTTGTTATTATATATTAAATAATTAAAGCTTTTATCTATTGGCATTCACCAATCAAATAAAAAAAGTTAAAGCTGGTTGTGCATTCTGACATGCAAAACTGCGGTGCAACTATATAAAAAAATAAATATAAAACTTTATTTCTATAAATATTATTTACTTTATAGTCCAACATTTTGCAAGAATAATCTCCCTTTAGTTGTTAAATTTAAAATAAAAGAAAATGAATGGCTACTAAAAGTTGATTCCCTGCAAAAGGTGGGTTGCGGATTTTAAATTTTTTTGTAGTGCTAGTTGTGTTGATGACATGATGATAATGAATGGCGATATGTTGTTAATGCTATGTTGGTGGTCAAGGTATCAACTAGTAAAGGTGGGGATGGTGAGGACGGAAGTAATAACGGCGACAGTTATGAGTGTAATAAAAAGTAAAAAAATTTTATGGTATCGCTATTTATTTTGATTGGTCCGGTCTCGTCACTATCCAACAGCTTGCACTGATAAAGGCATATTTTACTCACTTTTAATTATATGAATCATGATAAATTATTATTGATTTTATAGAAATCATGAGAAAAATGGTACTTAAGTATGCTTATTATGATATTTTAGGTTTTTGAAAACTTAAAATGCAAATACAAGCAATTGAGAGAAGTTTTACACGTCTAAAAGCTAAATGACAATCAAGGCTGTTTAAATGAAAATGTAGGTCGCCAATCTTCAACAAAAATCAATACCGGACACATCCAAACAAAGGTTGCTAGTCTTTTCGTCTCGGAAATCAATTCAAATTTTCAAGGCTAGCATATAAGCCACAGGCCTTGAGCCGGCCTACATTGAAAGCTGGCCGTGGAGGAGCCAAAGCCGCCCACCTTTAGGCTGACCTATGTCACTACATGTTGTTTTCCTATAAATACCTCTCTTGTGGATCTTGTAACAGATAGAATGGATTAACCCTAGATGAAGCAAAAGCTTATTTCTTTACTTCTAAATAAAAAGTAAGGTAGAGAGCAGTAGCTAGTTTTCCTTTTTATTTTTCTTGAGGATTCTACACCTGGGTTAAGTGGAGGATATTATTTGAACATGGATTTGAGTATGGGATCCCTATTCAAGGTGATTTCATTCCTCTTTATTTATTTTCATGATATAGATGATATCTAAAACTTTCTCCTTATGATCTTATTAGTGGTTTTGAATTGATAATTTGAATTATCTAGTTGATGTTTATTGTTATTGATTGATTCCGTGCTTGTGTTCAAGTTGTTGATGCTAATTCACCGAGCTTGTATTTTGGGTTGATCTTGGAATGCTTGAAATTAAGAAATTCATTTGTAATCAATTTTGTGATTAACTAATTTGGATTACAAATCACATAGGGATATGAGTTTTAATTCAATTAGGGTTTGGTAAATTAGAAAATATTGGTCAATTAATCAATTTCTTAGGAATAGGGAAAATTAATTAGTTAATTTAAGGTAATTACTTTTTTTGGGAAAATGAGTTTTTACTTGGTGCTCAATTGCTTGAAAACACTAAATCCATTGTCAATTTGGATTTGCAAGCATATTTTTGGTCAATAGCATACATTCAATTTATTTCCAAATCTTTTGGCTTTAAACCTGGTTCAATTATAGGTGTTGGAAATCCCAAATTTTTTTTGTAGGTTAATTTTATCTAAAAATCCAATCTTTTTTATTTGCTTAGCTATGATTAACACTCATACACTAGGAGCTAGTCCTCGTTTCTTGTGGACACAATTTACTACTCATTGAATTTTATTACTGCACACGCATTTGGTACATTGGCCAGTAAATTTTTATGCTTATAAAGAGAATTTAAAAAAAGTTTAAAAATAATTTTAAAATTAGATATAGAATAAGCGTGATCACACATCATACCAAACCATGATTGAATCACTAAAATAGTTAGTATTTCATTTACTATATTTATTTTAATAGTTAAATTATTGACGAGATCATAGAAGCTCCCTAAAAAGTAATTGTTATAACTTTAGCTTTTATTAAGAGATTTTACTTTATATTATCTTAATAGTTTTGCATACCATAATTAACAAAAAATTGGGGGTTAAGGAAAAAAAATTATATTTTCAAAAATAATTACGAAAATGTTGTCAAATGGCAATTTAAACTTGTTTATTCAAAATATGAGTTTAAGTTGTATTGAATTCATATCTAAAAAAAAAATTCATCAAAGTTGTCTTGAACTCATCTACTAAAGAGACGGGTTCATTATAATTGAAACTCGCATTTTGAAAAATACGAGTTGAACTTGCCTATTTATTAGATTATTTTTCATCCGGTAACATTTTATAGTTTTTATTTAAAATATTTTTATTCCTCATCCCTCCTGTTGACTTGTGGACGTTACTTCCTAACGAAAATTTACTAAACTGTTAAATGTACACGTGAAATCCTGACAATGTTCACTATTATTTTGAACACCGACGTCAAGCAGGTCTGATAGACATATCGATACAACCGACTGAATGGAGAAACTCAATCTTGGAGCTCTTACTTGGTCCGTTGCTTTGATGCTTTTTTATCACATTTCTCAAACCGTGTCAATTTGTATGGCAGGCCACAAATCATGCTCAAGTGCAAAACTACACTAAACTGTAGTGTTAGAACATGGCTCTTGAGTCATTTGAATGCCACGGCTACATTTGAATTTTGACCTGACGGAGCAGAGGCTTAGACTTATCGACCAATAGGGTTCTTGGATGATTAATAGTCCACCTAGTCTAATGGTTGACCGACTGGCGGAAAGCGGGCAGCTAATCCACACAAAGAGAAAGCTTATTCTTAGACATAAACATGGATGGGTTTCTAACCGAAACTCGATCCCAAGCTGTCATTCGTGGTACTAGAATTGGATGAGAGTTGGTGGTTATTAATGTTCTTGTTAGTTAACTATCTCGCATGTTTAAGAAATGGTGATTTTGGGTCTGTATGGTTAGCTTTTTTTTAGCAGATACAGATATTTTTAAAAACTTTTTTCTAATAAATTATTTATAAAAAAATAGATATAAATAAAAAAATTGGCAGTTTTTATAAAAAGATTAAATAGATAGAATTATAGATGCAAATTAGCTATATTTACACATATCATTTTAATATAAATATAGATACAGATAAAAAACAGATCATTCAAACAAACTCTTTATTTGGTTTTAAAAACAAAAAAAAATATTAAATATATAACCTAATGTATGAGTGATTTTATGTAAATAGTAAAAGTTTAGTATCTATAAAAAGTTTTTAATATGTTGTTAATAACAACACAACAGATGAATTTACTACTTGAAGCATAATCCATTTCTTAATAATGTTGTGAGACTACTTTTGTTTTGTAATTTTTTCCTTTGCAGATTCTAGTGTATTTTATTGTCCATATGGCTAATACTATAATTACAATTTGATGTATTGTATATAAATAAATTTATGTTTAAACAATTCTTTTAAAATTTTTGTTAAAAATTACTTTTAGATCCAATTATTATTTTGAATTTAAAATTTATATTATCTGAAATTAAAATTCATTCATTTTGATTTTTTTTTTAACTTTAACATGTAAAAGATTTCTTCTGATTCTCAAGTCTAGGACCTAGATCGTGAATCAATAGATCTTAAGAAGTTAATTGAACCACCTCACGTGGTTTTGGTTCCGATTCCATATTATTCAATTTGGGAACCAATGGTTCTGATTCTAGGTTGGACCGCTTTTAGAATTATGTCGATGTCTACCTATTTTTAAACTAAAAAAATGACTATTCTCAAGATAGTGCATTTGTTGCCCAACTTCTCATCCCAAGTTCATATGGATTTTATACTTAAATCTTGCATTGTCTATTTTGCTTTCCCTTCTCGCTATTTCATATGGGGATAATATCACAATTGGTACATAAACTTTGATAAAATATGTAATTAGGTATCTAAAATTTAATATTGATTAATTTTATACCTAAAAGAACTTGACGGAGGAACTATTGGTGTGCATAAAAAGCTATTTCATGTACTAAATTGATCGATTTCAACACTCTGGTAGTAAATTGATAATTTTAAAATTTAGGTATCGAATTGAATCTTTTGTCAAAGTTCATGTGCATGAAAAGTTCCTTTGTCAAGTTCTTTCAAGCATTAAATTGATCAATTTCAAAGTTCAAGTAGTGAGTTGATTAATTTTAAAATTTAGATATCTAATTAAATATTTTGTCAAAATTCATGTATCTTTTGTGGCATTATCCCTTTCATACATTGTGATTATATTTGTTTGTCTAAAGTTTCCATGCTGCCACTACAAAAAGGTGCAAAGCATGCATCCAAATTATCATCAATTGAAAAAGAAGGGAAAAAAAAGGCAAAATTCTAGAAAAAAAATGCCCTTAAGTGGCACTTGTATCATTTTGTGGTTAATGATCTGAATGCTACCTGAACTTTACTCATAAGAGCGGGAAATTTTATTGTCCCATTACTATCCAACAGCACACACCATACCCAACCGTGATCGAATAACTGAAATAATTAATATTTTAATTACTATATTTATTTTAACGTTTAAATGTTTAACTAGATGGTTCCTTCAATGAGACCATAAAAGCTCCCCATAAGAGCAATCAACCAACTATATTTTTAAATGATCAATTTACTATCTAATTCAACTTTTCGCAGTTAATTTTACTATATCCATTAACTTCGTTAATTTTATCATCCTACTTGGACATTTTGACGAATAATTAAATGACATATGTCAATCTCAATTAAAAAAATCACTATTTTTTAAAAAATTACAGAAATAATAGAAAAATATAAATTAAAAAAAAGTAAAAGGAAAAAAAATCTAGGAAAAAATTGTGAAGCTCTTAGTACATAACACGAAGATTTATTCCCAAAGCTGGTTTAGTTTTTCTCCAATTACTTCTCACTGTCTTTGACATTTTTTTCCCTGTTAAGTAACGTCGAAAAAACTCAAAACACCAACATACACCCAGTTAATATAATCCACCTATGAAGCGAAATCCCAGAAAAAACAGATCTCAAGTTTTGATCTTGAGATGGGGTTTGGAGATAAAATTAAAAACTTGAGATAGAAATCAACGAATGGCAATATGTTGTGGAGAGAGATAGAGAGAGAGAGAGAGAGAGAGAGAGGGATCTTCAATCCAGGTGTGCTTCATTCTCACATATTTGATTTCCTTAACTATTTCATTTTATATCTTGACGGGTTTCTAGTTTTAGAAATTTTAGTCTCTATGTAAATCTTTGGATCGTAATTGATTTGTCATGTTATCAGTTTATAGTCAAGTTATTACCACAATTGATGGAATGGGTAATGGGGTGAGTTTGTTTGGTTTAGTTTGATTTTCAAGGGTGAAAAATGTCAAGGGACTGCATCTTAATTTTATGGTTTTTGACCGAAATGGGTTGTCTTGTTGGGATTTGTCCGGAAATGGGTTGGGGAGGGAAAATATTCGGGGGTGGGGGTTGGTGGAGGCGCTGTCTCTGACAGCGCCTTTGGGGTAGGGGGAAGGCGCCGTTGTAAACGGCGCCTTTGAAACGCGGGACAAAGGATAGGCGCCGTTTGGAACGGCGCCTTTGGGCAAACTGGTAAACGGCGCCTTTAAGGCAAATAAATCCCCAGAACGCTCCTGCTTCCTCTCATTCCCCAGAACGCTCTCTTCCTCTCCTCTCTTCCTCTCATTCTCTCCTCCGCCGGTCAGCCTTCATTCCTCCACCAAATCTCCATTTCAGGCCGATTTTTGTGCAAATTAAGCTCTCCAATCTCAGGTAAGTTCATCGTTTATCAATGTAGTGTAATTTTTTCACAATTTTGGTGTTAAAATCATGAAAAATGGACTTGTATGTGGTTGAGGAATTTTGTCAGATCTGGATGTTTTAGCGAATGATTCTGAGTTATGAAGTGTTGTAGGAGTAGTATATAGTGTATATATGAAATTTGCGGAATTGCATTGGCTGATCTAGGGAGTTTTCATGGAGAATTTTTTCATGCATATAAGGTGTTCGATGAAATGCTTCAATAGCTTAAGTTGAGGATTATGATGTTTACATGAACATGAGTGATAAGGAATGTGATTATACGTGAGTTTGTTTGTTTTGAGTGAATGATGTAGATCGGTAAAGTTGTGTAGGAGTAGTGTATGCGAATGATTAAAAGTGGTGTAGGAGTAGTGATGGGAAGTGGTTTTGAGTGGTGAAGTGGTGTAAAAGATATCGGTTTGTGACTCATGTTGTTGAATTAAAATGTGAGTGAATGCTGTTTGAAGTGTTGTGTTAACATTTTAGTTTGCTGTGGATAGGTTTTGGAATGGCTAATTATGTAAGGTTCATTGTTTATGCTCATGGCAACATAGTGGATGGAAATTATGGGCCACAATATGACAGGCCGCCCATCGGGAAGGTGAAGGTTAGGGTGAATGCCAACTTGAAAATTTTAAGGCAATCATTTGTGGCAAGATAGGTGTGGATTGTAATCATAGTGATGTGGAGATAATACACAGACACGCACATTATATGAGTCATGGGGTTGTGTATATGTTGATGCCAATTGCAGATGATGACAGTTTTGAGGATCTGATTTCGCTTGCTGTTGAGTTGGGTGCTAGGCTAATTCAGGAAATATTTGTGAAGATCACTGATCGAGCTGCGACTCATGAAAATGTAGCTCATGCTCCATATGAGTTGAATGAACAACATGGTGACATGTTTGGTGGCAGCAGTTTCAATTGCAGCTTGGTTCGTCTTCGAATATTCGCTCACAGAATGAAGGAGCTGTGCCAGCTTCGCCCATGCATTGTGAACAATATGAACCCATGCCATTTGATGAGCTGTCAGAATTTGAGAATAGAGTAGCACAGGAAGTGGCACCAGTGTTTGCTACCGGGATAGAAGATGATCACTCTGATGTGGTTTTAATGTGGATGAAAATGGGGATACAATCGAAGATGAGGTAGACGAGGAGGATGACAATACAGTAGGAGAAGAAGTTCAAAGGGGAAACGTTGCAGGTGTTGCTGGCCCACATAGTTCACTGCCACGAGATTCAATGTCAAGTCAAGCTTCGGTAAGAGACTCAATTCCCTATTTCAATGTAGGTGGAGGCGGTGATGGCTATGTGACATTTGAAGATGAAATGGATGCTATGTCTGCAAATATTTGTGATAGCCAAGAATTAGTGAAGGGGATGATGTTCAAGACAAAGAATGATCTAATTGAGACTGTGAAAGCTGCTCACATTAGAACACACTGCAACTTCCGAGTTGATGAGTCCAAGAAAAATCTATGGATTGCTCATTGCAGTAAAAGTGATCAAGGTTGTCCGTGGCGGATACGAGCTTGTTTGAAAAAACTAGAAGGACTTTTTGTAATCACCAAGCTTGATGGTCCCCATTCTTGCACTAATCCGTTACTTGGACAGGACCATTCACAGATAGACTCGAATATCCTAGCTCGAGAGTTTATCAGTTTTGTCCGGAAAAATCCAGATTGCAAAGCAAAGGAGCTCGAGTCTCATTGTTTGGCGGTATATGGGTATATGGTTTCTCGTAGAAGGATTTGGGAAGGAAAGAAAAAAGCAATTGCTATGGTTTATGGTGACTGGGTCAAATCTTACAATGAACTTCCAAAGCTTTTCAATGCAATCAAGTCAAGTAATCCGGGGTCGATAGTAGAGTGGGGGTGGACAAGATCACCTATACCCGAGGAGGCGCATTTTAAGTGGGTTTTCTGGAGCTTTGGTCCTTCAGTTGAGGCCTTTAAGCATTGCAGGCCTGTTATTAGTGTTGATGGTACGTTTCTATACGGCAAATACAAGCATGTGTTACTCGTGGCATGTGGTGTAGATGGAGACAATCACATCTTACCATTAGCGTTCTGTCTGGCTCCATCTGAGTCTAAAGAAGCATGGTCATGGTTTTTGAGGAAGTTGAAACGAGGGGTTATAGGACACAGGGGAGAAGAGACGTATGCATCATCTCAGACAGGGGGGCTGGTATTATTGGGGCTGTTGCGGATGAATCAAATGGGTGGCAACCTCCCTTTGCGGTGCATCGATTTTGCGTACGGCATATTGCCAGCAATTTCAACAAAGTTTATAAGAATCAAAGGTGCAAAAACTTAGTGACATATGCTGCATTTCAGGCTCAGGCGCGAAAATTCGAGAAGTCTATGGAGCTTGTGAAGAATATTGATGAAGAAGCAGTAGAGTGGTTCAATCAAGTACAATCAAATGGAGATATGATCCTACCCAAGGAGTCTTGGACCTAGCATTTGATGGATGTTACCGTTTTGGGTACATGACTACAAACATGTCAGAAACATACAATTCTGTCATCAAGGGAGCTAGAGGATTACCTGTATGTGGGCTGGTGAAAAAAATCTTTTACAACTGTGTCATGTATTGGGAAGAAAGACTGTCTGCAGCGAGGAATGCCATTATGAGCGGCGAGGTTTTCACAACTTATGCGAAGAAGAAGATAAATTTATGGGCTTCATGGGCTACTTCGCATCAAGTAACTCGATTTAATAGAGGTACTGGATTGTTCGAGGTACGTACGGGTACTCGCCGGGAGAAAGGTCGCTTGACACGTGGTGGTAGAACACATAAGGTTGACTTTTCGTAACTTTCATGCACATGCAACAAATGGCAAATATACCGACTGCCATGTTCCCATGCAATGGCAGCTGCAGGATTTGCTAATGTGGATTGGACTTCCTTGGTCGGCCCATGGTATAGGTGAACGAATGAAGTCCAATGTTATGAATCTCATTTCTATCCAATTGGAGATGAACTCGATGGCCATCCCCAGCCAACTTCCCTTGCCTTATTCCTGATCCCGCGAGTGCAAGGGGAAAAGGAAAACCTAGGTCAAAGCGATATACAATGGAAATGGATTGGAGAGAACGGCCCGATAGAGTAACCTGTGGCCTATGTAGACGGGATGGTCACAATAGGAGGAGTTGTCCAGACAGAGTAGGACAAAGTTCGTCAAGGTTTGGTGATATCGTGGTTTGAATTTGTCGAATGTTGTTTCATTTTCGATTATGTAGTTATCATATTTTAATCACATTTTCTCATTTCATGTAATCTCACTTCCTTCTTACATGCAGGGTAGATGGAGCCAGGCCCCAGATGATTCAGTACTTTCCCAGCAGGGCAGACATCGTTCCTCAGCTGTTTGGTTAGATGAGGTACCAAATCACATACTGCACTTCCATTTTAAGCTTTGTGGATCATAATATCAACATGGGTAATAACGTTTCATTATTCTTCCAGGCATCCGCTACAGCGCTCCTTGTTAGGCGTAGGGAACCGACCTCCAGGCACGACCAGGTTGGACGCCCTATAGACGAGCGTATATTGCCTTATTGGAGCAGGCTGGATTCATTGGTCTTGCACGTCTCCCCTATATTCAGCTGATTGGCATCTCATTTCTGCATTGGTGGAGAGATGGCGTCCAGAGACTCACACCTTCCACTTGCCTCATGGGGAGATGACCATCACGTTACAGGATGTGGAGGTCCAGTTAGGACTGCCAGTACATGGTTTACCAGTAGTTGGTAGCACATCATTGCTACCGGGTGGCAGTCAGAGTGCATGAGGCTATTAGGGGCTTACCCACAGGGTGGTACTTCTCGTGGAGGTCGCTAAGCCTTACTTGGCTACGGTCACATTTTGCACATTTACCGGATGATGCACCGGAGGAGCAGATCATCAGGCATGCTCGTGCTTACATTGCAGCTTATGGGTGGGTGTATATTTGCAGATAAATCTGGTTCACTAGTACACTCTATGTTCCTGCCATTGTTAGAGGACTTCGCTCAGGCGGGCCAGTACAGCTGGGGTAGTGCTTGCCTTAGCTGGTTATATCGCAGCTTTGTCGTGCTTCTCTCGAGGGTGTGGAGCAGATTGGTGGAGCGCTTGTGCTATTGCAGGTGTGGGCATGGGATCGATTCCCTGTTATAGCACCTCGAGCACGTTTTGGTCCACCGTTGCATGCTGCAGCGCCCCTTGCTGCACGATGGTCGATCATCCGGGACACTACTCGTCACCCATCTCACGTCATCTCAGCTTATAGGGAGGCGTTTGACATGATAGGGTCGAACAGGTATAAATCCTTTCACATTCACCCAAAAACTTACATAAGTATTATTGTTTCTTTGTGTAACGAGTTTTGTTTTATGGCACAGATTGTTTGGCTCCCTTACACAGATGACATCCTCCATAGACTTCCACCATACTGTCGTCAGGGTATGGATGTCTGGACAGCCCGGGTCCCCCTCATTTGCTTTTCATACATCGAGTGGTATTTCCCAGATCGTGTCATTCGACAGTTTGGGGGTTACCAGACAGTTCCAACTGGATGTAACACGGATAGGGACCTGCATAAGATAGATTTGAGGGGGCGGGTCGACACTAATTGGATTGTTCATCACGCTGTGTATCATGAAATGTGGAATGAGAGACATGATCGCCTGGTCGATGTTGACCTTCCATTCGGGGTCGACCCTGAGTACTTGCGTTGGTTTAGACGTGTCACCAGGAGATATATTAGCCATACTGGTGCTATGGTCGGTGGTTTGGTGAGATATAGATATTATATTTCATTTCTCATATATAAAGATATGTAATTGCGAATCTTACTTCCTCCATTATTGCAGGCCGATCGATTTAGGAGGATCAGGATGACTTCTGATATAGCAGAAGCTCATTCCATTGCAGATGAGGCCATACAGACTGTAGATGAGCATGGTGTTATCGACCATCTTTATCCTGAGTCTCGGTACACCGCACCTACCGAGGTTGAAGCTGCTGCAGAGGATGACAGTGAGCATGATCAGCAGCAGTACCAGACTGTTCGTCATGCTCCATCACTAGCTCGATCCACATCTACAGTTATCAGGGGACGCCATAGCACCTCATCATTGCCTTCCTACCATACTCCATACAGCGAGGTTGGCTCTTCATCTCATCAGCCTCCACCACCGCCGCAGAAGAGGCGTCCAGTACCTCCACCTGATGATGCCGATATGGGTGAGGGAGTTACACAGTTATCACAGCATAGGAGATCCATCCATGCCTCCCCTGTTCCTCCACCAGATTTCAGTGCATCACCTACTGAGGAGGCTGATCCTCCTGAGCCAGCACCTGCACAGCGGTGCACGATCCATATTGTCTAGGATCTCTAGGAGCGTACGGAGGCCCCCTAGGAGGAGATAGCGTTATATTTTCCTACTTTGTATTTGCTTTTCATTAAAACTATTAAACTCATATGTATTTATGGCATGTAATTATATTTTCTTTATCTTAGTTCTGTTCTCAATGAATGTTGCTTCTGACGTTTGGGGTGTTGAACTAAGTTTGCAGGATTGAGCTGTTGGATGTGTTGTTGTTGGTGTTACAATTTCTGTGATTTGGGTGTTCGAATTATTTCTGTGGAGTCAGGGAGATAGTATTGGTGTAATTTTTGCAGGTTGAAAATCTTCGGTTCATACATTTTTATCTGTTTTACTGCTTATAGTTGACATTGGTTGTATATCGGGCTTTTTTGGCAGGTCAAGGGGGATCGGGGGGGTGATGAGTTGAAGGCGCCGTTACTAAAAGCGCCTTCCCAGTTTGCACTAAGGCGCCGTTACAAATGGCGCCTTCCTTGCAAGCACGAAGGCGCTGTCACCAACCCAGATCTGGGATATTTTTCCAGATTGTCCCATTTCGGGACAAATTTTTCAAAACGGACCCATTTTCGCCCAAAAACCTTAATTTTATCAGGAGGTTGGAGACGGAATGGGGATACCGGAGTGGGTTTGTTCGAAATTGTCATTAAATATTTTTCCCGTATCTTCTTCTGTTTTTTTTTTCCTTTAATTTATACTTTTTACATTTTCTATTTTTTTATTTTTTTTTTTAGATTTTAAGTAAATAGGCACATGCCATTCAATTATTTATCGAAATGTCCAACTGGGATGATGGAAATAATAGAGTTAATGACAATAGTAAAAGCAATCATGAAAAATTCAATTAGGTAATAAATTTATCATTTAAAAATATAGATAGTTAATTGATTTTAAAGTAAAGTTCAGATGGCATTTGGGCTGTTAATCGTTATATTATATATCCAGAAGAATCAATCAGTTAAAGTATAAAAAAAAAATCAAACGAGGAAAGTCGTTGGATTAATTGATTGTTTAGTTTATATCCAATGACATTCGAATAGCAAGATGAGTACTCTTTAGAAGAGCATATAAGTGGACAAATGTTGATGCATACGGAAGGTCAACTCTTGATGACGAGGAAAACTACTCCACAGTCACAAGCCAAAACTTGTAAGTTATAATGACTGAACAATCATGCCAAAGGAACAAAAGTATATCCTTCCATAATTAATACTTAATAGGCAAGAAAGAAGTAAAGAACCATGCCGTCATGAACAAGAAAGCCCGTGGTTTTAATTTTTAAAGACATACAATACCAGAGGTTTTAAACTTTGCTGCTTCTTTTATTTTTTTAAAAATACTTATATATCCTATAATGTTATATCATATCAATTTAAACAAACTAATAAGAATTTCATAAAAAGGATTTTTCATAAAAAATTAGCAAAAATTCCAGTAATTATGGGTGCTTATTTAGAGAAAGTGATAATTATGGATTGTCATTTTATATATATTATATATATATATATATGCTATATTATATATTCTATTAAGTCAATATATTTGTAGACTCCACAAAAATTTTTGTCATATAATTTTTCATTAATTATCCATAAATAATATTTTCTTTTTTTCAGCTAAATAATATTTCTATTACTAATAATTACTCTTAACTCATAGTTTAGTAAACTATCTATTAAATTACCATATTGCCAATAACAAGATGAACCCATTTTTTTCCCACCAATTTACTAATTCATTTTTATCTATTTTTTTTCTCCAAACTATCTTTATGCTTCAAATAAGGGTAAGTTGTTGAGCATATTTTTAGTCTTTCCAAGATAATACATTTTATTTTATTTTATTTTTGTCATTATAACATGAAAGGGGAGATTCGAACATGTAACTTTCACTTGAGAGATCAAAAGTAATGTCATAAGGGTATAATATCATTGACCATATGTTTTAATTCTTTTTTTAATCAACAATCCTATATATAATTTGATTCAATAATTATTTTAGGATATAAATTTAATTGTGTTATTGCATTTAATTCAAGGGTATACGTCTACTCTTATATATATATATGTATGTATATATATTATAAGGCAATTATCAATAAAATTTTAATAAGAAATAGTATATGTTAAATATAAATAATAATTTTTTTAATAAAATAATCCATTATGTATATATAATATGTTCTCATATATTTTTAATACTTATGTAATTATCGTTGGGTATAGATTTCAACCATTAAATAGGGATGGAAATAATATAATTATCGTCATTTATATAGCAATTGGCATGTCGTCCTCCATCGATTTTTTTCCTAAGACTCAAAAGACTTTTGTATAAGGACATTAGAAACGGACCACGTGTCCATCATTCTCGATTCTGACGCTTACATATTATTTTTGGTGATATAGAGTGGCTGATGATGATGGAATCAAAGCCACGGTTTAGTTATCCAAACTTCAGATTTTCACATGGTAACGTGCTTGAGTAGATGAAAGCATAAGGGTGTATCAGTTCCTTCTGTAATAAGTATGGGCATTAATATTGTAATGACAATATCCTCCTGGTACCATAGATTGCAAATTAACACTGTGTTTGGATGTAGGAGAATTATAGAAATACGAGGAAATAGCTGGAAATGAATCGAAAATACGTATTAAGACATTTTAATCAAGAATGGAAATCAAATAATATAATTGAAAATAAATAGAAACATTTCTGCTCGAAAATCATCTTGGGAAAGAATTTAAGAAATAAAAACAAATACATGAAAATAATGTCAGTTTTAGACAAACTCAAACTCATCTATTAGAGAGACGAGGTTATAAGTGGCCGACATTGTTTCTTGAAGAAACGAGGTATATAATTACATTGATCTCATCTCTTCAAGAAACAAGGTGGGTGAGACTAATATTAGTGTCCGCCTTCTTCTTCCACCTTCTTCTCCAAATCCTTTGAAATTTTAGCACATCCCAAACCTAAACCTTAACCCCATATTGAACCCTTTGTGATTGTTTGACTAAATTAACTCGATATCATGGTCAATTTTGCTTATTTCGCATCACTCAAACATCAATTCGTGCTAATTGGAACCAATTGATCCTGAAATTAGTAGTGGACTCGCCATTTTCACAAGTTGCTTAAACTTGTCCTAGTAATTTTTGTGATTCTTGATGTTGCAATATTGATTTTCGGTAATGTGCATGCTCGCTTTGTATGTTGATTTCAATTTTGTGAAGCCACATTGTATGTTAATGGTCAATATATTTAATCGACATAGTTGTCGTGCTCTTTAATCTATCTTCTATATGTGCTCAAATGAGTAGTAAATAATTACTAATATTATCTTGTTAAATTATTAAGATAATGAATAAATAATTGGTAATATTTTTCAAATCAGTTGATGATGATGCTAGTAATTTCTGATGCTCACATTGATGTCCACATGACAAATTCTGATGTTCACTTTTTTATGCAATATTTTTTAAGCCAAAGGAATTTCTTTATTAAGAATCATCAATAAACTAGCAATGGTAAACTTTGATCAAACTACGGCAACTTATATGTGATGTTTAAGTAATATAAAAAGTCTTATCAAACTATAACAAATCATTGCCACATTTCATGCATTCAAGCTTGTTTTTGTAAATTGGCAGGATAAGGGTGAAAATAGATAAGGCTAAGCTTGTGATATGTGCTCATGGAAACATTATGGAAGGAATGATGACATGGGTTATGATAGATGGCCAGTTGATGTGATTAGTGTGGGTAGAAATTTTACCTATGAACAAATCCCGACCACTATACATAGTCAACTTAAGATGAATAGGACTATACATCGGGTGAGCTATTCCATAGGGTAGCATTAGGAGCCAAGACACTACAATATGATATGGTTCTAATAACTAATGATGATGCCACTAGTTGATACTATATCTACACGGAATGGACATTGACCTTAATGAGCCACCACCACTAGCACTTACCTATTTTGATCACGGTAATAGTGGTGAAATGCTCTATTGCCTCAAAGAAAGAGTGAGGGCAGGATCGAGGTGAAGCCAAGACATAGCTAGAGATATTAGAGTTGAGCATTTAGCCTCTCATGTTCAATTGGACAAGTCTGGTCCTTTGTCATCATCATATTTTCATCCTTTGGACACTCTCATGCCCGAGAGATTATGTGCAGCGTTTCATGCCCCCCCAACTCTGCAAAAGAGGCATCTAACATCGTTTGACCATATGAGAGAGAGCCTCAATCAGGTGAATCCAAACCCCTTATCATTTTATCAGCACAGCTCACGGGGTGGTGATGGGAATAATACCTAGATCGCAAAGGTGGATCCATCTATGGAGCATCCTCAGCAGCAGCTAGATCCACAACCTATTGCAGAGGTGCGAACATTTGTTCAATAGAGGAAAGGTAGGTAGAGGCAGTAATGGATGATTTGGGCTTTTGTTATTTCCATCTATTTATTATATCTTTCGTGTATTTATTTTTTATATGGAGACATGAAATATAGTGCAAGCATTTCTAACTTTGTTTTTCTTTAATTTTCGCTTGTTGTATGTTGTTGATGGAGAGATGTTTTGATTGAATTGCTGGTGTTTGATGTTGATTTTTGGTGGAATTGCTAGAAGAATAGGGTATGGGAATATATTTGTGCATTTTACAAGTGATTGTAAAACCAACTTTAGTAGGTTAATTTCATAAAATTATAGATGAACGTATTAAGGAAATTAATGAAAAGGCAACAAGGGCTACAATAATAGTCATGTCAAACTCATATCTCAAAGATGCATGTTTAATGTTACTATAGTGACATTATCTCTTCAAGCAACGAGATCAATGTACTTAATACCTTAAGATATAAGTAGTGCTTCAAACTTTACACATTATATACTTGCTCATCCCTAGCTAAATATACTAAATAAATATATATTAAGTTAAGCACATATAATATTATTTAGAAATTAATTTTTTATTTTAATTATATTTTATACATAACGTATAGTAATATATATCTTATGAACCTACTTACGGGTCTATTTATGTCCTTAAATAAATCTACTCATAAGGTGCTAGTGAGCATACATAGGAATTTGAGCACAAATAGTATAGACAAATAAGTTTTATTTTGGACTTGGGATCTGTTTGCCTATTATACTTGTTGAAATCAAGATTGAATAACTCAAAAGTAAAGTGACTTTTTTACACGAACGAAAATACCACTGTAAAAAGAAAAATACTGGATAGAATAAGACACACCATTAAAAAAAGAACATTTATAATACAAAGAAGTACAATCACATGTATTCAACTTGATATATCTTCCTTTAAAAATTATATAACTTAGCAAATTGTCCATCCGGATAGCTACTTTCTGATTTAGGTGCATCTGGTACAGTTAAATATAGGCATACATCTTGATCTATACCATAAGAGTGAAACTCCCAACCAGGAAAATTTTTGTAACATTTCGTGCAAATTCTAGTTTCCTCTTCCTTTCACCTACCCAAACACAAGAATTATTCCCTTATTTAAAATCACGACAACCTAAAACCTTATACACCAATCAAAACTTGTCCGAAAAAACATCTCCCCAAAATTTCCCAAGGAAGAGGAAGAAAGATCGCAAAATGGCTTCAGAGTCTAGCACTGTCAATAAATACCTATACCCTATTGAAACCGTCGTCGTTCTTGTTCAAGAAAACCGCTCATTCGATCACGTGTTAGGATGGATGAAGTCCCTCAACCCCGAAATCGATGGAGTAACCGGTCAGGAATCTAACCCCCTATCAACCAAAGACGCGAAATCAAGCCAGGTTTTCTTCGGGGATGGATCGGTTTACGTGGACCCTGATCCTGGACACTCAATCCAGGCCATTTATGAGCAAGTGTTTGGGGAGCCATGGAGTGAAGAGTCAGCTTCCAAGAAGCTCCCTCCCACCATGCAGGGCTTCGCACAAAATGCAGAAGGCATACAAAAGGGCATGGCTGAGACTGTTATGAATGGATTCAAACCGGATGCTGTGCCGGTTTACAAGGCATTGGCGTCGGAATTTGCGGTTTGTGACAGGTGGTTCGCTTCGGTTCCTGCATCTACTCAGCCGAACCGGCTTTACGTGCATTCCGCCACGTCTCACGGTTTAAGCAGCAATGATAAGGAAAAGCTGATTAAGGGGATGCCACAGAAGACAATATTTGACTCATTGGATGAAGGTGGATACAGCTTTGGAATATACTATCAGTATCCTCCAGCTACTCTTTTCTACAGGTAACATCTTTTTTTTTTTTTTCCTCTTTTAATAAGGCCTAATGGAATGGATTGAAATAACAAATCTAGAAGTATATACGGAATGGAATAGAATGGCTATAAAATATATTTATAAAAATATTTTAATAATAAATATAAATTATAAATATCTAATAGATTAAAATGATAATTAAATTATATATATAATTAATGAAATTTGAATGGAATTGTAATTTTCTTTCAGTAAGGAATGAAAGATTTTAACTTTTAAGTGTATCCAAATATGATAAATACAATAAAACTAGATCTACTCTCGTAGCCTAAAGATGACATAAAGTTTTTCGATCATATTATATATTTTCGTTTATATCCCATCAATCATATATTTAACATATTAAGGGAGCATTTTTTTTTTTTTTGGTTAATTACCATTCACTATAACTTTAGGATAAGGAAATTGGGTCAAGTCATTTACTTGACTAATATTTACTAATGGCTGCAAAAATAAGGGAAAAAAAAAGAATGGGAATGGTTTTTGCATTAATATCATGTCTAGTATACTGGAATGATTTGGAATTGAATAAATTGGATTGGAATGGAATGAGTTTTGGAATGACAAATCTATTTTTATGTTTGGAAGATTACATAGAGTGGAATGACTATAAAGTATAATTGTTAGGAATGTTCTTAGTAATAAATGCAAAATATGAGTACATGATAAAATGAAAAATTAATTACACTACACATAATTAATAAGGATGGAATAGAATCACGATTCTGCCTTCTCAAAAGTAGATTCCAAGAAATCGCGATTTCTGACAATCGAAATCACGATTCCATTATGATCCAATCTACATACCAAATGTACCAAAAGTGTAGAGAGGGAGGAGAGAGAGGGGGAGAGAGAGGGAGAGGGAGAGAGAAGCATTAAATATAATTTGTTTTCGGCCAACAAGATAAATACAAAAAAATAATTGTCATGATTATTTTTTTTCTTCGATAAAAATAAGGTAGGTTGATTTATGGCCTGTTTAGATAGTCGTTTTGACCCATTTTGGTATTGTTTTCAAACCGAACTGACACATATATGATACTAATGAAAAACTAATAATTTTACTTATAAACTAACAAAATAGAATTGCTACTGATTTGATACAGATAAAAACTGACAATCCAAACTGGCCCTTAATGGTATTAGATAACATCCAGCTAAACGGATCAATATTAATGAAATATAAAATAGAAACTTCGTAAATTTTATAGTACAAGAGAAACATCTACTTATTTATATTTTTATAGAACCGTTAGTAGCTCGGTTGATTTTTTTTTTTTTTTTTGGGGGGGGGGCCATTTAGCTTGGTTCATTAATTAGGCTTTTTTAACTTTTATTTTTTTTTCTTATTATAATGTTTTTAAATTAAGGAATCCTTTTGTGAAGATGAAGTGGTACATATACAGATGATATTTGACTTATTTTTCTAATTTGAAGTGCTTTGTGCATAAGAAGTATGAGAAATAAAATTTATTTTAATGGTTGATGATGGCGATGCTTCCGCCAGACGTACTTATCAACTTTAAACGCTTTGCTTATTTAGCGGCCAAAAAAACGCTTTGCTTATTCTATGAAACAACTATTACTTTGGAGAAAGAATTAAAATGTAGAGTCGGTCATGAGTCTTTTTCAAGCAAGACAACAAACATGCTAATATTCGTTTTTTCTTTAATGGGTTTCTTTAGATGCTTCCACCCCAAAAAAAAAAAAAATAATAAATCAATAAATAAATAAATAAAAATAAAAATAAAGTTTCTTTAGATGCCAATAATATTAGACTTAGTAACATCTCTCTTGATCTTTTAAGAGAGAGATAATAAGTTTAAATCTCCCTCTACATTGTAATGAAAAAAAAAATCTTTAGATGCTACCTATCCATTACTTATAATAGAAAATATCTTATTCTTGTTTCTTTTTTTATTTTTTTCATTACAATCAAGAGAAAAAAATTAAGCATAATATTTTTTATTTAAAAAATAAGAAAAGATGACACTAGGCTACTCTTGTGAGTTTACTGCCAAAAATGATGCAATGATTTGGTGCTGGGAGATAATGACATTTTATGAATATTTGCATAAAAGAAGACGTTTTGACCAACGACTTAGCGAATAGATTTCGTCTCTGGGTATGAGCTTTAAGTGAAAGGAAAATCATCTTCCGCATGGGCTTTTAAAATATAAGTCTGCTAATGATAGGCAGTCGGTTTGCATTCGGTTCCTTATAATGGGAAATTTTTACTCATAAACCGATCAAACAAACCAAATACTAATATAAAAGAGATATGGATACTAATATAAAAAATAAAAAAAGCTTTTCAACAATAGGTTGTCAAGTATCTCTTCATTTAAATATGCAATTGTAATTATTTTTTCATTAGGTATATTCGTTATTTGATTTAAAAGTTTTTGAATTAGTTAATATTTTATTAATTAATACATCTGAAATAAGGTAATGAATCAACTTCAACGACAATATTCAACTTCATCTGAAATATTGTACATTAATATAAAAGATTGACTTGGTACCATATTGGAGAAAATTTTCTCTAATGATAATACTTTTTTGGGGCATAAATATAGCATTTTAGAGAGCTAGGATCTTTATGTTATTTTAATAAATTTCATGAGTGTCTTGTAATTTTCCCAGATGCGGATGAATGAACTATAAAGAAGATAATTTCCCTTTTTTTTCTCTTAAACAGAAATCATTTTCTTAATTTTTCATATGTATTTCAACCACCACAATTGGCTGACAACTGCCACTTAACTTCCCCCAATTTTTTTTTTTTTTTTTATTGGGGGATGGTGGTGGGGTTTGCGCTAAATGTTATTAACAGATACAAGTACAACACTTAGGAATATCAAATAAGTCTAAAATTTTTGTTATAGTAAATAAGGGAAAAAAATAGAAAATTGTTTTCACGAAACAAACAATTGATCAGCCTTAGTTGGGTATGTTTGCCGATTTTCTAAGATTTGTTGTTTCTTAAAATTTTTTTCTACAGACACCAAACCAAAGTTAGCGGGGAGGAAAACTCGTACATGCATCTTAATGTTGCATGTGGTACAAAGTTGATGTCACTCCATTTATTTTTAAGGAGAAAAAACTTGACTGTCAATTCTCACCCATAAGCTTTTGAAAGATTGTGTAACCATTAAGAAGCATGTCTATTTTTTTTTTTTTTTTAAAGTAAAGCATGATGACCACATTTAGGAACTGAATGGAAGTAAGAGTTTTCTTTTTATCCTTCTTTTTACAATTACAATGGAAGGGGACTAAATACTTCTCATTGGAGAGATTATAGATGATACTATTATAATATAAGGCTATAAGCAATTAACGTAAGCTTTACCAAAGCTCTTTTAGATTTAGTTAAATGTTTAGATCTAAAGTAAAAGATAAATCGTAAAGATCTAAGTATGAATTTTTGATGTAATATAAATATAATTTAAATATTAGCCAATAGAGACAAAATAACAAACTAACCCAGCTTATGATTAAAAAAAAAAACATACGATTATTATAAGAATAGATGCAATCATCATGTAGACTAATTTTTTAACTCTATTATGTTGGATTTTAGAATAAACCTAAAATATAAACCTAGATCTATCATTTCAAATTATCGAAATAAGTTTGATACGGAAGCACCTAAATCCACTGAAATAGTATGATTGGGATTTTGTGATAGCTTCGGCCTTTCACCTTCCAAAAGAAGCTTTAGATTGTTTTGGTCTTCCAAGAGAAGTTTTAGGTTGTTTTCTCTTCTTGATGATGGGATGTCTATGAAGATAACCGTTATACTCTCTTGAGGACCATAACCCCATATATATATATGAGCTAACCTAGGATTAACTATCTTTATTTCTAATTTGTCTCATCATAAAATTAGAAACAATATTTTGGTCTCTACACATATAAGCCCATGCTTTATTTAGATGCATAAAAGCCAATGATCTTATTAGCTCACTTAACTGGGCTTGATTTAATACGATAGCTTGTAATACACAATAATTAACATATAAGCCACATGGTTAATTTATTAGCCTAACAATCTCCTACTTGAGCTATATGTGTTATCTTATATTTGTGTATCAGTAAAACCTTATGAGTACTCAAAACATTTGCTATCATTGCTACATGCATCTCTAAATAATCCCATCTATTGGAGATATAACAAGTGACCAAAGCGGCTTTCGTCACATTTATCGTAACTAAACCCATCAATTATCACATATATTAATATAACTAAATGACATGGATCAAGCATGAATGTGTAGCATGGAAATTACACACAATGTGATCTAAGCATGTATATTTTCGACTGGTCTAACGTTATTCGTTAGTGGGATTAATTTAAATGAGTTCAAAGACAAAATGATCGAAGTACTTTACAATTGAAATAAACTGAACCTTACCTTTACCATAAATTGTATCTAAAATGACAACATAATGTGTGTATATTGACAAGCACCAAACAAACACAAACTCCCGCTAAAACTGTATATCTTGAACATCTATGACACCCATATGAGCTATATGCTCATGAAAGACCTTCAGTGGTAATCCCTTAGTAAGCAGATCCACAGTTATGGAGTTTTTTCAATGTACTCTACAGACAATTGTCTACTCAGAACTCTTTCTTTCATAACTAAGAACTTAATGTATGTATGCTTTGATTTTGTCAATTCCTATTGTTGTTAGAATATGGCATAGCCAATTTACTGTCACAGAATAACTTTAGTGGTCTTTCTATATTATCTACAATGTGCAGCTCAATGGCAAAGTTTTGTAGCCATATTCCATGATTAAATGCCTCATAACATGTTATAAACTCAAGTGTCATGGGTGGAAAAAGCTATAAATGTTTGCTTAACACTCTTATAAGGAATGGCCCTTCTAGCAAGCAATTAGATATAGCCTGAAGTGGATCTATGACTATCTTTGCATCTCGTGAAATCAGAATTAGAATAACCGATGATCTCCAACTGATCTAATTTCCTATATGTGAGCATGTAATTTTTCGTTTTCTATAAGTACCACATGACATGTGTGGCTACTTTCTAATGATCTATTCTCGGGTTACTTAAATATCTCCTTAGTATTCCGACAATGTAGACAATATCCAGACACGTACAAACTTAAGCATACATAAGACTCCCAACATCTGAAGCATAAAGGATCTTCTACATTTCTTTTGTTTCAAAATTGTTCTTAGGGCATTGATCAAGACTAAACTTTTCTTCTTTAGTGACAAGAGTGTCACCTGGTTTATAATCTTGTATGCCAAATCTCTTAAGTACCTTTTAATATAGCACTTTTGTGATGACCCAAGAATAACTCAAGAATGATCCTGGTGTATTTGGATCCCTAATACAAAAGAAGCATCACCAAGATCTTTCATTTCAAATTTGTTTGATAGAAATTTCTTGGCTTCCTGCAATAAACCTATATCATTAGTGGAAAGCAATATGTCATCAACATACAAAACCAGGAAAATATACTTACTCCCACTGAACTTATGATATACACAATCATCAACAACATTTATCTCAAATTCGAATGAGATAACTACATGATGAAATTTGTCATACTATTAATGAGATGTTTGTTTAAGTCCATAGATAGATTTCTTTCATTTGCATACCATTTGGTTTAAATCTCTCAAACAAGTTTTCTGGTTGCTCCATACATACTGTCTCATTGATGTCACAACTGAGAAACACAGTCTTTACATTCATCTTATGCAAATTAAGGTCAAAGTGAGCTACAAGTGCCATAATTATCCTGAAAGAGTCTTTTGATGAAACTAGAGAAAGTTTCTTTATAATCAATGCCTTCTTTCTATGTAAAGCCCTTAGTAACAAAACATGTCTAGTACCTTTCGATGTTTCCTTTTGAATCCCTTTTGGTCTTAAATATCCATTTGCAACCAATGGATTTTGCACCTTCAAGTAAAGGAATAAGTTCCCATACATCATTGTCCTTCATGGACTTTATCTCTTCACCATGGCATCAATCCACTTTTGAGAGTTAGAACTTTTCACGGCTTGACAGAAGTTGATTGGATATCTTCCACCATTCCAATGTTGACCTCTTGTTCTTGGAGAAATATAAAATAGTCATTCGGAATTGGACTTCTCTTCTCTCTCATGGATCTCCTTAATGGCACTAGTTCTTGAGGTTGTAGAGTTTGTTGTTCTAGAATAATTTTTGGAACTTGAACATGAGGTCCAATGACAATGTCCAGATATGGAGTTACTTCTTGAACAATGTCAGACACAGTGGCTTGATCTTCATCGCTGTCAATGATAATTAGAGGAATATCAACATATTCCTCTTCAAAGACAAAGTCCTTAACCATTTCTCCCCCCGCAAATTCAACATTCTCAAAGAATCGATCATTTGTTTTCTAAAAAATTGACTTAGTTGTGGGATCATAAGATGTGTAACCCCTAGACCTTTCAGAATATCCAATAAAATAGCAACTATTAGTCCTTGAATCTAGTTTCTTTTCATTAAACCTATAAGGTCTTGCCTTAGTTGGACGTCCCTAAATACATAAGTGCTTCAAACTAGGCTTCTCGCGCGTCCAAAGCTCATAAGGGGTCTTATTAGTTGTTTTAGTTGGAACTCTATTGAGTAAGTATGTCGTGGTCTTTAAAGCTTCTCCTCAAAGTGATTTTGGCAAGGTAAAATGACTAATCATGCTCCTCACTATATCCCCAAACGTCCTATTTTGTATTTCAGCAACACCATTCATGCTAGGTGAACATGGCATGGTATATTATGGGACGATACCGCATTCCTTTAGGAATTTGGCAAATGGTCATGGAGGTTGTTCACCTAATCCATCATATCTACCATAGTATTCACCACCACGGTAAGATCTAATGTTTTTAATCCTTTTGCCAAGTTGGTTTTCAACTTCACCCTTATAGCTTTTGAACACTTTCAATGACTACGACTTCTCCTGAATGAGATATAGCTAACCATATCTTGAAAAATCGTCTATGAACATTATAAAGGACTTATGATCATTCGAACAAGCTGTAGGGAATGGTCCACATATGTCCATGTGTATAAGTTCCAAGACCTCTTAAGCCCTATTGGCACCATATTTCCTAACATTTGCTTGTTTCCTCATTATGCAATTAACATACATATCAAAATCAATAAAGTCAAGGGGATCGAGAATACCATCAAGCACAATTCCATTCACCTTTTAGAGATGTAACATAATCTCTTGTGCCATTATGAAGTCGAATTCTCATTGGTTAATTTTTGCTTTAGACTTCCTGTATTAACATGCAAGGATTCTTTAAAAAAGGCAATTGCATCAAGCAAATATAGATTATCATAATATGATAAAGAACTAGTACCAACTAATTTTGAATCATAAAAGAGACTAAACTTGCTAATTCTACATGAACAACAATATCCAATTTTGTCTAAAACAGAAATAGAAAACAAATTCCGTCTAAATGATGATATAACAAAAGTCTCATTCAAATCCAAATAAAATCCAGTTCTTAGCAATAACCTAAATTTTCCTATTGCCTCAGCCTCTACTAATTTTCCATCGCCAACGTAGTTATATCTTTCTTCATCACTGGGGTTTTGACAACTCAAGCAATCCTGCATAAATACACTGATGTGAGTTGTTGCAGCAAAATCTATCTACCATGTGTGTCTAGGTGCTGAAGTCAAATTAATCTCAGAAACAAAAAAAATTAAGAAGCATACCTTTATTTGCATGCCATGCATGATAATTAGTACACTCCTTTTTCTTATGACCCTTAGCTTCACAAAAGAAATAAGCATCCTCAGTTTGTTCCTTTTTGTTCCTTATGCTGTTTCTTTTGCGATGCTGATCCTATAACTTCGTTACTTTTCTTTCTTTTCTTGATCCTTTTGTCATATACTAGCTAAGTGAGCACTTTCAGCCTTCTCATGTTTCGACCTTTCCTCTTCTTGAACATAGTGTGAGATGAGCTCATTAAGGGACCAAGAGTCCTTTTGACAATTATAGCTCACTTTGAACTGACTGAACTGCGAAAAAAGAGATATCAAAACTAAATGCACCAATAATTTCTTAGATATTTCCAATTTGAGTTCCTTCAATTTTGAAGCAAGGTGAGATATTTCCATAATGTACTCCTTTATGTTTTGTTTCCCTTTGTATCTCGTTGAGATAAGGTTTGCAAAAAGTGTATTGGTTTCAGTCTTTTCATTTTTAGCAAACTTCTTCTCAAGATGCTCAAGGAAACCTTAGTTGTATAAACTTCATTGGACATAGTACCCCAAAATGATTATGGAATAACATGCTTCATAACTATAAAACTCATGTGATTTCATCGTTCCCACTTTTCCATCTCCCTTTTTCATTAGAGGTACTCTTATCCATAATAGCAAGAGGTTAATCAACCTTTAACGCAAGGTCTAGATTCATGACTCCGAGAACTGTTAGTACATTCTCTTGCCATGCCTTGAAGTTAGTGGCGTTAAGCATAAGAATTGAATTTATACTAGTTGAAATATTTATAGTAGAATAAGCAACTGAACAGAGAACAAAACAAATAAATCAAAACAAAACTCACATAACTATCAAATTATGCAAATAATAAATTCAAATAATGGTAGGGCCCATCACAAGATACCTAACACAACATTAATATTTAATTTTTTTGACTGAAATATCAACTTGTAAGTGGTACTCTTGGTTTAATAATCAAATATTGACAATACATGCATGTCAAATAACAAGCCTTTCTTTGGACTAGGTCATTATTCATATGAAAAACCTAATAATTATCACATATTTATCACCACGAGCGCATTTGTAAATCGGCCAAATATTAACCTTCCTTTGGGCCGACTAATACCCGCATGACTCACATACACACAACCATCTTTATATCCCAAAAATAAACGACATCGATAATAAATGCTACTTTGATAACATATTATTTTAATAATTTATTTTATAATATTAGACATCCAAAATAATTACGAAAATTTGAATTTAAATTGTTGACAATTTAACTATTAATGGTCAATATCAATGGGTTATCTGTTGAACCTAATCAGATTAATCCAACCGGAATCCATATCTAACATAAAATTCTTAACCCAAAACCTATAAATAAAATTGACCAAAGAAATTAATTAAAATAACATTGAACACACACCAAAAAAAAATCAAAATTCAAACCATTGAATTGACATATACACATAACAAGAATTATTTTCCAAAATGCAACGAAAAATTAAATCCATTAAATTCAAGAAATGCATCGTATTCCACCAGAATCGGAGCCAGGGCATCTATCCTCAAGACTTTCAACCCAAAGCAGGTGATTAGCATTAACGACATTAAAAAAAACCTTCATATATAAATGTATATATTATATTCCTATATGTCTTGCAATTATGAAAAGCAAAATGGAATCATCACTTCGATCACAGTGTGGCACAAAAGCTGCCTTTCGTCATCCACATTCCGCATATATTTATATACACAATCAAAACACCGTGATTTAACAATAGAAAATTTCACAAATTAACAGATGATTTATAAGAATCGACCGAACAATATTAGTGGATGGCAAAACATTCAACACCGAAAATCATATTTTCAATAATTCAAACATGATAAGCTCTGGTACCACTTATTGGATTTTAGAATAAAGCTAAAAATAAATCCAGATCTATCATATCAAATTATCGAGAATAAATTTGACACGAAAGCATATCTAAATCTATTGAAATAGTATAATTGAGACTTTGTGGTAGCTTTGACCTTTTTGCCTTCCATGAGGAGCTTTAGATTATTTTAGTCTTCCAAGAAAAGTTTTAGGTTGTTTTTTCTTTTTAATGATGAGATATCTAAGAAGAGAACACTTATGCTCTCTTGGGATCATAACCTATATATTGGCGTGTGCATGCTAACTTAGGGTTAACTATCGTTATTTTTAATTTGATCCATCATAAAATTAGAAATAATACTTTGGTCTTACACACATAAACCCATACTTTGTTAGATTCATAAAACCCATGAATCACTTAACTAGACTTGACTTAAAATAATAGCCCATAATATACAATAATTAACCTATAAGATTTATTAACACAGCATATTATTATTATTTTTTTTTAACATTACAACTTAAGGGGAATCAAACTTGACCAGGGAGATACTGTTAATTTACAAAACCCTATCCAATTTTATGTACTTTTGACTTTACACAACTGACTTTAATATTGAATAAGCTGTACGAATCTGGCTCATCGATCGATACAAATCATGAATGTCAACCTGGTGATTCTAAATTTTCAGGAACCTTCGAAAATTGAAATACGTAAAGCACTTCCATCAATTTGACCTGGACTTCAAGAAACACTGCAAGGAAGGAAAGCTTCCAAACTATGTGGTGATAGAGCAAAGATTCTGGGATTTACATGTAGTACCTGCTAACGATGATCATCCGTCACATGATGTCTCTGAGGGCCAGAAATTCATAAAGGAAGTTTATGAAGCTCTGAGAGCAAGCCCTCAATGGAACAAAATGTTGTTCATAATCACGTACGATGAACACGGTGGTTTCTATGATCATGTTCCAACTCCTGTTGGAGGAGTCCCTAGCCCCGATGGTATTGCTGGTCCTGAACCATACAATTTCCAGTTCGATCGTCTTGGTGTACGGGTGCCAGCAATCTTGATTTCACCATGGATTGAGCCAGGAACCGGTGAGTATGATATATTCTTCCTCTTCTTTGTCAAATACATGCATCTGTTGATATAATGAACACGTATCAGATGCATTATAGCTCAAGCTTCTTATCTATTTTTCAAATGGAAAAATGACATTACATATTGATATTAATTCCAAAATAATTAATATTTTTTTTTCATTCATAAAACCAAAAGAAAAAAAAATGCCAAATGAAGGGAGTTTTACCTCTTTTTGCCTCTGGATTTGCTTTTTTTTTTTTTTTTTAAGGCAAGCCTAATTAGGTCTAGTCTAAAGCTATATTAGAGTTTAAATTATGGAAAATTCTATGGTTTTGTCATTAATTTTGACGGGATCGTTCTTGTCACCATCTAACGGCTCACACCATATCCAACCGTGATCGAATTACTAAAATAGTTTATATTTCAATTATTATATTTATTTTAACGATTAATTGGTTAATTGCATGGTTTCGTCGACAATACCATATAAGCTTTCTTAAATTATATTCTCAACACGACAGACTAAATTCAAGTTGTAATTGAAACCATTTTTATGGATAAGGTTAATTTAATTCATTTCGTTTCAATATGAGTTGGATTCAATTTATCATTATATCCTCACAGTCAGGTGTATGCTTATGCTTTTTCACATAAATTATTTATTGGTTGATTCATAATTAAAATATTTATTCAGGATTGTATATACATTTTTTATTTAGCTTTCTTTTACCACATGGAATACTATACTAGAAACCAAGAAATAGAATTTTAAGTTCCGTCTTCCTATAATTAAAAATCAATAAAACTTGCATATATTTTTATATATAGCTATTTCTTTTAGCTTAAATCCACCCAAACTCTTATATTTGTAGTATAATTGTATTAGAGATGATTGGGAAAATTTTTATTATGTGTGATGACAGAAAGATACATAATGGGATGAAAATATTTGCAGTGCTGCATCAACCTTCGGGGCCTTATCCTACATCACAATTCGAGCACTCATCAATTCCAGCAACAGTTAAAAAGATTTTTAACCTGAAGAGCTTTTTGAATAAGCGCGACGAGTGGGCAGGAACTTTCGAAGGGGTCTTGACAAGAACTACACCAAGAACAGATACTCCTGGTAAGCTTTTAAAAATGCACATTATTATAAATAGGTAAACTTGCCGATTCAACTGTCAAGAAGCTTTTGGATATATCATTTCGGGAAAATTATATGGTTTATCATGTTTTCTAACGGGATCGTTCCCATAAGTTATTTAATAGCTTATATTTCATATCTAACCATGATTACACTCCAAAAGTACTTAATGCATTACTTATTACATTATTTTAATAGTTAGATAATTGCCTAAACAGTCCTAAATATTTAATATTATTTGAAGTTTTTGAATAAGATATGCTATGCATGATTTAGAGTTTCATTTGGGGCTTCGTGCACATTACATCCATTTTTAATCATGCTTCATGATTGTTATACCAAGAGCAATGTAGATTATGCATTTAGTAATGACATGAAACATAGGTCAATAAATTGTAAAAGTGTGTAAAGATACATATTGACGCAATGTGAAAGCGTATGAACAGAAATTAATCTTACTGGACGATTTCTAGAAACACACAATTGCAAATCTTGCAATTTCCCAAGAGAAAACTCTCTCTCGATAAGGTTTCAAAATATATCAAAATATCAAATGTTCTACAAAGACGAGTCCTAAGTCCTATTTATACTATTATATAAAAATTCTAAAAAGGTAAAATAATAAATACAATATTGACTAATAATAAAGACAAATAATAAATGCAAATAAATAGTGTTTGACTAGTGCCGGCAATATAGAATTTTAGGCCGACGGTGTAACTTGTAGCTCGTTGCATCATTTTCCTCCACTTTAAGAAAAAAAACTCGTCCTCGAGTTTAGAACTGAATTTCGTTATAGGGTTTCTTCAACCTTGGGATGATAGGGATATACCTTGAATCACAAATATCCTCCAGGATCAAATATTAACTTCTTTCGCAGATACACTTGTACTTCCTCTAAAAATTTCTCCATCTCAAAGGACACCATCTCAACATTAGCCTTAATCTTAACTTTAGACCCAACTTTCAAAATCCACCAAAATTCATTTCCAATTGAATCTTCCTCATTCCCCTCTTCAGTGACACTTCCGTCATGATATATTTTAGAACTTTTCACAAATTCATAAGGAAAAAGCTTTTCGGTGGCTACCTATTTGGCTTTGGGAAAGTTTCCATCGATATGAAGGTTTCAAAGGGTTCTTGTAATTAGGGCTGTAGGTACTTGTGTTTGCTGGATATGGATCTATGTTTGCGAAATCTGAATCGATGGTAGTGATGAGCAATGGATCAGTGGTAGTAATTGGATATGATTCAGTGGCGATAGTGAGTGTATCCAAGTTATCATTGATGGATATGTTAATTAGGTGTGAAGGCGGGTTCAATTTACCTTGCAAATCTGTTTGTATTCGGGTGCTTTCTTGTAATTCATCTTACTTCATGTTTTTTTCTTCCAAGGTATCTAATGGAGAAGTTAATTTAGGTAAACTTACTTTTGATTGGGGCAACAATACTTTATTTAGCTGTTCATGCTGTTGAAACATGGTCTCCTCATAATCAAGAGGAAGAAATTCATCTTCCAATAATATCTTCATTCTAAATCATTTTCTAACAGGTGCTTTTCCTTCACGCCTTAACTTTTTTTGTAATCTCCCCCACCAAGTAGAAGCATAACCTTTCAATTGGCACGCTATCAACTTCGCCATCTTTTTCTGGAGCATCTCTATATATTCAAAGATCTGCTCAATCTTAAAATCCAATTAACAAAATTCTCAATCCCTAGATTTCTGCTAAAATATGGAATATCTATCTCTTAGCGGAAATTATCACCGTCTCTTTGATTGTACCCATAATAGCTCCTTTGGTATCCACCACCACTATCATCGACTCTCCTTCACAATTGTCTTTCTTCACACAACTCAACTTCCTCCTCAAAATCATATTCGTAATAATTATTAAAATTATGACACTTACCTCTATATCAATACCTATGATTCACAGCAATAGGTCGGACAACAAGATCGCCAAGCGCATACTCTGCTCTTGGTCATCTCCCATAATATTCATGTTCCTGTTGGTATCGAATCGATCGAACAGGTCATCAAAGTGTCGTTCCATACATCGGAATCTCTGACCCATGCTATCCAATACCACCCTTCGAACCTGTGACTTAGTTCTTAGGGCTTCACATCCTAAATACCGTTGAGGACATGACCGCCTCCTAAATTGCTGTCTCCTAGCATCTTCGCAAGAACTCACCTTGCTTTGATACTACTTTGATGCAGTGCGAAAGCGTAAGAATATAAATCAATCTCACGGATGATTTCTAGAAACATACAATTACAAATCTTGCAATTTCCCAAGAGAAAACTCTCTCTCAATAAGGTTTCAAAATATGTCAAAATATCAGATGTTCTACAAAGACGAGCCTTAAGCCTATTTATACTATTACATAAAAATCCTAAAAAAGTAAAATAATAAATACAATATTGACTAATATTAAAGACAAATAAAGAAAAATAATAAATGCAAATAAATAGTGTTGACAAAGCCGGTAGTATAGAATTTTAGGCTTATGGTATAACTCCTAGGTCGTCCACATCGCATGTAGTAGTTTTGCAACTTTCTCCTTTAGAAAATACTATTTATACTACCAAATTATGTTTAAGTGATGTGTTCTATATATATGTATGATGCTTATAATCCTTGTGTTGAAAACTGTAGTTACTTTACCAGAAGTAATGAAACTCAGAGAGGATGGGGCTAAAGAAGAGGCAAAACTAAATGACTTCCAAGAGATATTGGTGCATATGGCAGCAGCATTAAATGGGGATTATAAGAAGGATATTTATCCAGATAAATTGGTGGAGAACATGACTGTTGCTGAAGGTGTTAAGTATGTTGAAAGCGCACTTAACACATTTTGGGATACGTGTGAGAAAGCTAGACAAAAAGGTGTAGATGAATGTGAAATCATTGAAGTGGAATGTGTGACAACAAATGCAACATCCAAATCATTCAAGGAAAAGCTGATTTCTTGTGTGCTTTGTGACAAATGATGACTCAAGTACTCATAGATTTGCTTTAATATTTCAGCATTATTCTTTGCTTTCAATTTGACACATTTTACAATAGTTATGTGGATATGTATGCATGTAATTGTTACCCACACATCTTTACTAAGCAAATTGGTTAGTTGCATTATTTATTAATTTGCTTTTTCTTTTTTCCAGTTACAATTAGAATTTATGATGCACAATTTTTATGAAGTATAAATCTAATAAAGGATCAAAGTTCAATTGCCTCACTAAAATGATATAATTAGAAGAACATCAAGACTTGTTAGTAGACCTTTTTTTTTTTTTTTTTGCTAGTCTAGTAAAATGATAGTTATGTTGCTATTATTGCAATAGGATCATACATCAAGGCCCAATTGTGGTTATTGATGCAATTTTACATCTTTCACTAAGTATTTCAAACCATATTGGCTAGGTTAAGTTGCATAGGAAGATGATATGTGTAAAGAATTCATGTGTAACAACATAGACATAACTAGAAATATTAACAAGCATGCATGTTGACAACACAAATAAGTATCAAAAGTAGAACCAAAGTAATACAAGGAAAGATGATTATATTCTGGATTAATGTATGCTACCTGAATTTTCCCCGAATGTTCACTTAACTACTTTAACTTTAAAATAGTCAATTCAAATTATAATCAAACTTTTCATGTTCAAGAAAGATGCATGCATTATTTAGTTTTATAAAGAATATAAAGGAAGATGCATTATAAATTTGCATTAGAAACAACTCTTCCCTTACTGAACAAAAACACATTATGGACTTCCATTCTCTCTCTCTCTCTCTTTGCTTCACTCTCTTCCTCTCAACTTCCTATAGTTCCTCACACTCTACCCACTTGGCACTTTTATACTCAATCATGCACTCTTTTTTTGCATCTTTACCACATCGGTAAGCAACATACTTGTGACTTTTCTTTTCTTCTCATTGTAATTTTTCCATTGTTATACCTAAAAAAAAACCAAGTTTAATTTTATGTGACCTCTTCCATGTAATTGCATGTAAAATAATGTATAATGACATGTATGTTTCATATTTTATACAACATTAGTTTGATGCATGGTAATTTTACTTCTATTTTATGTGCATTTTTGTGTTGTTTAGTAAGTGTTTAGTAAAATGCCCCAGTGATCAATTTATGTTAATATCCTATATGGAAGTTTTGGAAAACAATGTGCATAATATGCTATATGTAGTATTGAACCCGCATAGCACATCAAATAACATGTGTGTGTTATGATATAATTTGTTACGAGTTATGTCGATATATTCAAAATGGTGGGTTTTGTAAGATTTATCATTTATATTCATGGGAGCATCATGAAGGTAATGCTAGACCAAACTATAATGGGCCTCCTATTAAAATATTGAAAGTGAAAGATAATGTCACATTGAATCCTTAAGTAAGATATGCTAAGAGATGGAAGTTGATTTTAATGTAAGTCGTGTTAAAATAATACATACATACCCTCGTATTTAGCAACTCTATGTAAGACATATTGATGTCTATCGTAAATGAAGATGATGTTGAGAGTCTAATTGAAATGGCTTCAAGATTAGCGGATGGCCAGATCCAAGAATTGTGTGTGAAGGTTTATGGGGGTTCAAGTGCTCACGAGAACATCATATACCGTAAGCAAAGACCTCTAGTAATCCTTCTTTGGAAATTTATGTGAACACCCTCGATTACCACTAGCATTGTACTTCATTGATAAAGAATCAACTGATGCGTGAGGATAAATCTTTAGGAAATTATAGTGGTAAGTGAGTGTAAACTCCAAAAATGTTCATACTAGTAAAAATAAATAGAAATATAAAGAAGGTCAATATAGGACTCAACAAAGACCTTAGAATAAACTATGAGTAATTATGAACTATATAACTTCAACCCTAAAACGAAGTTCCATAGATAATAACAGGTATTAAAGACAAGATTTCATAGTGGGTATCAAAAACTCAAAATATTGAAATAATTAAGTTAAGAATTCAAATACATTAGAGACAAAATAATCAATAAAGTTTATAGTTAAACGATAATTTAAGGATGAATCATTGGAGTTATGAATACACAATGGAAATAAAAACAGATCCATGGCTAATAATCTAGACTTCAAATAAATGTTTGGATTACACCATTGTTCTAGTTAAAGAATTTTGAAGCTCTTAGAGACTGAAACCAAAATCACCCCATTGAGCTTAGAAAACCCTAATCGTGTGAGATAAAACCCTAAAATTAATTAATTGTGCAAACGTTAAACTCAAGTTTAAACTCAAAGATAATCTAGAAAATTTGTAGAAGCTTTATGTAAATTTTTGGAGACATAACTCTTAAATAACTGACATATTTATACCCGTTTAACTTAATAAACTATCATAAAACTAAGATAATTAATTAGTTAAATAAAATTATAAAGTTAGTTGATCACATTCAATCGAAAATCTACATGATAAGCGACTGTGATGTTCTTGAATTTCTCTAGTCGAAATCTACTAACAAATGGGTCGATTTGGGTTAATAAAAGTCAAGATAAATAATGAATAAATCAATCGAAATGATCCAAGCAAGCAACTCATTTAATGTAATGAGATTCATGCACAAACAAGAGAGAATGCGGTGGGGAAAATTTTCTTCATTGTTAGCCGAAAACGTGCTCATGTTGCTGTCTTCCTTCTTCCTATTAATAAGCCACTTTAATGAGCAAAATAACAAATCAATAAAATAAACTTTGACAGCTAAAAAACCAAACAAACAACACCGCAAAAACAACAACAAAAACACACAAACACAACCATTAATAGGCTTCAAACAAGGTACCCATATACAAAGCTTAAGAACCCATCAAGCTAAGGTAAGAAAAAAAAAAATTCTTTTTGAGTTAGTTTAAGTTTTAAACATTGGCTTAAACAATATTTCTGTTAACTTAGGATTCATATCAAGTTTAGAGAAGGGTTTAGCATCTCTATTACAACCTAAACAAGGTAATATCTAACCTTAAAACTCCATTTATGTATCATGATATATAAAAGCTAGGAAATCACAAGTTATGAGGATTACGAGATGTTATATGTGTTGATATATCATGAATGCTAGTCATGGATCATGGAAAAACTCTTAGAAGCAACCTAAACCTTAGTATAATACATATATAATATAAGAAAAATAAGATACGAGCTGAAGAAAAATGAAGAAAATGATGAATAGTATCTACATCGGCCCTACGCCAGTAGTGTATATGGCTAGGTCAACGGCGTAAATGGGTAAGCTAACGACCTTCAAGCCAGCTTACACATGAAAACACTACGTAAAATTTTTTTGTTACACATAAAAACACACGAACGCCGATAGCGTACATTCTTAGGTCGGCGGCGTACATAGATAGGCTGGTGGCCTTCAAAGCCAACTTATATTAGGATAAAATCACGTCAAAATTGCACGAACACTGACAATCTAGAATTCAACATCGGCGGTGTTGATGCCGACATACATGCAAAATTTTTCCCAAAACGAAATCTATTTCATCCGTAACTTATATTATATTATATATATATATAAAGAAGAACAGAAGATAAACTTTAATAAATAAAAATAAATATATTAAGATTAATAAGTTTAAATAATTGTTAAGTGTTAAACTTTAGTAACATTTATAAATAGAAAACACTTTTATTATATTAAACGAGAAGATTAGATTATGATAATTATCTGATAATATTTCTACATAAGTAAATATACAAGAATGGAAAATATGAAAAAGTTATATTTGAAGATAATGTGACTCTCATAAATAACAAATACTAACATAAAATGAGATCAAGAGTAAGACAATGAAAATAAATGATAGAAAATTAATATTAGTTACTATAATGGGATCAAACTAAAGAATGATATAAAAATAATTATAATTATAATAATAAAATCTTGAATTGTTAAATACAAACTCTACAATTACCCGATAAAATATATATTTTGAATTATTATTTATCGGTAAATAATAACTTAGATAAGATATTATAGATCTAGAAAATATAAAGATTGATTTTAGGACACTTAGATAACCAATATGATTTATTTACACAGATATATTTATATATCTTATTAGTAATTATTTATTCATCCAATAGGTGATACTAATCAGTTAATGGATTTTCGTGTAGACTATTACGACTGATCAACATGAGCAGGTGAGTAACTCATATCTATTAAATTGGTTGTGCTTGTAATTAGTGACATATTTAATATAAAGATAATAATACAGTTAATGTGAACAGCACGATGAGAATAACGTATGTTATGGTTGCTTGTGATGCCAACACAACTTAAGGAAAGTGATAATACAATTGTTTGATCTTTTGAGATGATATATCGTATGTTTGTGTGTAATGTATGATCACCATAAACCTGATTAAGAAACGTTGGCTATATAATTAAAATGATCATGCATTACACGAACTGCATTATTACATATTTTAACAGTGTGACAGTCTACTATGTAATAGTATTTCAATTCTCTGTTAATGCTTGTCTTTTCTAAAATTGTTAGTTCTTTTAAGCTTATCTTTGTTCCATTGGTTCCATAAGAACTAAGTAGCAATAAAGGGCACTGCTCATGGTATCACTTTGAAATTACTATTACTTAGGGAGTTTCTAAGGATTGATGCAAGAAATGGTTAGTTAAAATATCTTCAAGTTAAAGTGATAATCTAAAATGAGAAATTGTTGATTTTCTTGCATAATTACTTTCTCATGGGCTTGTAGGTCATTAAGTAATTGTCCTTCAACCCTAATAAGAGGGCGTAAATCTCTTGCCTGTTTGAATTCTAAATCATCCAAACTTATATCCGAGCATATGATTGATTGTTGCATTTAAGGATGCAACCGGGGCGGGTTTAGGACGGGTCACATAAGACCTAACCCCGAGCCTCTTCCCAATAGGGTATCTCAAACCCCACCCGCGACCTTATAGGGTTTTCTATTCAATACCCAAACCCGCCCCTATAGGGTTTTAACCCTGACTCGCCCCGTCCCACGACCCGCTTCATTTCTTTTTTTTCCCTCTTTTCAACTCTTAGTTAAATTTAGTTGTTATCTTCTAATAAAATATTAGGTGGTAGGTCGGCAGCTAGACTTCATTATGGTCTAAACCGAGCTAAGCTAGTTATAGCACACTCACCAATTCACAGACTCATAAAACTAGTATTTTATTTGTTAAAACAACAAAAATTAATAATATTGTAAAAATAATTTTTTAAGAGACAAAATTAAAAATTAGAACAAAAAGACAAAATAAAGTTAAAATATTAACAACCATTCTTAAAAACAAAAATTAGTAGGGTTTTGTTTTTTAAAATTTCAAACTTAATTTTTTTTAATTGTTTATAACATGATGGGTTCAGGGTTACCCATCGGTTTTTTTAATGACTCAACCCGACCCAAAACCCTATAGGGTTGCATGAAATTTTTTAAACCCGTCCCATGACCCTATAGGGTTTTTAACGGTTCGAGCGGACTGGTACCCTATAATGACCGCCCCGGTTGCATCCTTAGTTGCATCACATATGGTTGCTGATGAACTTGTTTGATGTGTAATATATCTGGTTATTCACTAAGTCTGTGTTTCGCTCATCTCCTAAAGACCTTTCAAGTTGACACTACGACCATGGCTTGTTTCTTCGAGGAGCATGACTTAGTAAGAATTTAGAAGTGGAAAAACATTGGATATTTATGATAAGTTGTTTATTTTTATTTTCTAATTATAAATTAGATGGTATTTGAAATATTAGTTTATGTATTTGGAGACTTATGAGATAGGAATATGGTTTACAATATTATATTATCCAATATTTATATTGACAATTATTTTACTAATTTATAGCTTACGTATTTTTTCATTTCTTATCAATGTAACTAAAAGATCCTATTTGTTTGAATATATGTCATCTCTGAAGGTATATTAGCAGTAGTATACACGTGTGGATTGTATGCTACTGCTAGGATACCCTCGAGGCGTGACAGTAAGTGATCATGGTGTTAAATCCATTTGTTTCATATCCGATTAAGAAGGGCACAACAAAAAATAGGTAAATTACATTAAAAGTTATCAACGTTTGTGGATAAGTTCAAACAATATATCAGCATTTTGAGTAGTTAAAAAATGGATCGATGTTTTACAAAACAAGTCAAATAAGAAATCAATATCATAAATGCATGTTTTATTCATTTAGCAATGCATGTATCATACTTCTAACCTATATTTGTTTATAAAAGATAATTGATTTTTATTTGTTTTTGCAGTACAAATGAATATGCCCATCGATTCTTACCCACCACATGTCATATCGCTTAAGGCTATAAGAAATGATTAACTATTATGCATGACAAATTTGATGTATATAATGTAAGCTAGTTAACAAATATCCATCTTTTGAACTCTTATTGTTTATATGGCTTAAGGGATGCATCTCTCGTGGTAAAGTGTCGTAGGCAACAATTACAATGAAATGAGCGATGAATCCTACTTAATGCATGCATGGTGAGATATCTTTAGCATACCAGTTTGGTCTAAGCTATCTACGTTTTATTTTATTGATTGATACCTAAAAAAATTATTATAAATAGGTAAACTTTTCAAAGTGCACATTATTATAAATAGGTAAACTTGTTGATCTAGCTATTAAGAAGCTTTTTGATATATTGTTTTATGAAAATTGTATGGTTCCATCACATTTTCTAATAGGACCATCAGTTATTTAACAGCTTATATTCATATCCAATCGTGATCACACCACTAAAGTACTTAATACATTACTTACCATATTTATTTTAATGGTCATGTAATTGGCTGGATGGTCCCGTCTGTTTCATCTTGTTTGAACTTTTGAATGAGACATGTTATGCATAATTTGGAGTTTCATTTGGGGCTAAGGGCACATTGCATCCATTTTTAATTGTTCTAAATGATTGTTATACCAAGAATAGTGCAGATTGTGCATTAAAAAAATGACACAAAACATAGGTCAATAAATTGTAAAAGTGTGTAAAGATACATGTAATATTTTTGCAATTTTCTCCTTGGAAATTCCCATGTATACGACCAGATTATGTTTAAGTGATGTGTTTTGTGTATATATATGATGCTTATAATCCTTGTGTTGAAAACTGCAATTACTTTACTAGAAGCAGTGAAACTCGTAGAAGATGGGCTAAAGAAGAGGCAAAATTGAATGACTTCCAAGAGATATTGGTACATATGACAGCAACATCAAATGGAGATCATAAGAAGGGCATTTATCTAGATAAACTGGTGGAGAACATGGCTATTGCTAAAGGTGTTAAGTAAGTTGAAAGTGCACTTAAGACATTTTGGGATTTGTGTGAGAAAGCTAGACAAAAAGGTGTAGATGAATATGAAATCATTTAAGAGCATCGAATCATTTTAAGGAAAAGATAATTTCTTGTATGCTTTGTAACAGATTATGACTTAAGTACTCTTGGTTTTGCTTTAATTTTAGCATTATTTGTTGCTTTTAATTTGACAGATTTTACAATAGTTTTGTCGATATATATACATATAATTGTCATAGACACGTCTTTAAAAGACAAGGTCGTTGTTTTGGTGTCAAACTCGTCTTGTAAAGAGACGAGTTTAACTTGGCTGCAACAAATTGCAACCATTCCTGCCAAACACAAAATAAAAGACAAGAAATAAAGTAGGTGCAGCTACTCCAAAAACCAAATTTAGTTACTCTACAATTTCAATCAAATACCATAACTGCACAACATGTTTTCTCTTCCCCAATCAGCCACATCCAATCTTTCAATAATAGAATAAGCAAATATAATAAGAACAATGCAATAAATGTTTTATCAATCCAATTTTATAATCAAGAATGGGGGTTGAATTGATTATAACTAAAAATTTGAAATTATCAGCCTTTAAAATTAAATCCCCTTTTAGTTAATTCGTGAGAACAAGTTAAGTAATTAAAACGAAATAAAAATGCAAGAAATTAACAGTCCATTCACTTGATATGTGTAGCTATTCATTCCTTCCTCATTCGACATAAAACTGATATTATGGTGTTCATTTGAAAGGAATGACAATTCATAATGAATTGCTATTACATAAATTGATGAATAGAAATTCATGTCTCCACCCTATGAATTGCTATTCAATGGTCTATTTTTTAATTTTGTCATAAATACTTCCATCTTGAAAATAACACATGTATAATTATCCTCTCTCTATAATAAATATAGGAGGACATTATAGATATTTTATTTTTTACTCTAATTTATACTTATTTTACTTTTAATACCAAGTGAATACGGTAATAGCTATTACAAACCATATTACATTCATTTGAATTGGAATTTCATTCCGCTATAATTCCATTCAACAAAGTGAATGGCCCATAAATAATAGGGAAGAATAGGTAAGTGAGCAATATACGGTGGTTCTGCCTTTTGCATCAGTCCACTTTTCTATCTCAAAGTCGAAGACCCCGTAATCCACACTAGTATGATCCACTGATCCAATCAAAACTATTTACAGTAGTTCGCAATTTAACTCTACTCAGCCTTCCTAGCTTCAACTTAACTAACATTGACTATAGAGCTTCTACTTGCTAAATAAATAAATGGAAGGACACACTATTATTCCTCCACTAATCAATTAAGAAAGAAAGATAAAAGTAATTTGCAGCAAGGAAAATTGATTACACAAAATAAGTTAAAAATTCTTGTGAAAGAGAGAAATTTTTTTGCATAGCATCCTTTTGATTTAATGCAACGTATTCTCGTTCTTTTCTTTTTGAATGCTCCGAGTATATATCTTCTATCTTTAACGTTCAAAAATCTGTTGTAGGACGTTAGATAAGCTTCTCTTGAATATCATGGTTTGAGATCTTGAGTATCTTCTTGGTTGATATATTGAAATGGATTTGGAAATGAAAGACGTTGAAAACTGGATATGATCATAATAAACTGATGCTCGTTGCTTGAGATTTCTCCTCAAAATCCGCTCGATATTTATCCTGTTTATCTTTAGAAATCATCCTTCATTTACTCTGAAAAAATTGTCCAGGACTCAACTTAACTGACTTCATCGCGTCCCAAAAAAATAGGAAAGTTCAAGTCATGTTTATCTATAAGCTTTTGAACGATAACTTGATCCAAATTTCAAATCCTCATGTGCATTGTTAATCTGAATATCTAAGACAGTTGATGTTTTCACAATATTGATATGACATTTGCAGCATCAAAAAATCAAATTTATAGAACTCGATATTGTAGCATTCCTCGTGAAGAATAAACTAAAATGATATTGTTCATCTTGATTTAATCCTCATGGATTGTAATCCAACTTAGTGGAACATATAATACATTATCCAAATGTATTCATATTTTGGAGCTGGGTCTTGAAAATTCTTTAACACGTAATTTGAATAGGGCTTTGATCATTCTGTGCTTAAAGTCGTAATGTAAATAATGAACACATTTACCTTTTGGAGTACATTGTAGATTGTATTAAACTTGTCTTGTTCATTCAGTATAGTCTCTAGAGTTCATTATGGGTTATACTCTTTATGTTAAACTCACTAAACATTGAACATTTTGGATAAGCCTCTAGGTATACTGATATTATTCATCATTGTATCTTTTTTCATTTAAAATTTGCACACTTAATTATTTGAATAGTTCTCTTTTATTTATTTTGTTATCGTTAAAACTTTCTTTAGAGAATAACATGTTTCACCACTATTGTTCAATACGTACAAGAACCAGAAATGACAAGTGGTACAAAAAATCTCTAAATGAAAAAAAAAATGAAAATAAAGAAGCTACCGCCTATGCCTTCCTCTCTTGCTTAACCGAATGAATGTATGTATTTCCCTTTAGCTGTGGAGGAGGTTGATCATACTTCATGTATGATGTGTCAACCTCGGTGATATACATGTCATCCTAATCTTCACCTACCAAGCTATGGTGAGGGGCTTGATGCATAGGGATGGGGTCTATATCAACCTGGGTGAGTCATTTACCATATCACTTGGTGGTGCCATCAGTCGTCTCTTCAATGGAGCTAGGGGAGTCTGAATAGTTTTTATAAGGCTCTCGAGCATAGATATCCCTAGAGGAGCCATATATGATGATAGTGAATGACCGAACTCTCTTATTTGAACAGTAGAGGCGATGGCTCATCCTTAATATTCTTAGCCTTGGAGTTGAAGTTGCTCACAATGTGCTAGGTGCACTAGGTCAAGGTCACCCTTTGCTACACTGCATTCTTCCCCTCAACTACACTTTTTACTTGACGGTCAAAGATAAAATAGATCCCTATGCGATCCTCTATTACACGTTCCATCAACTTTACCAAGAACCAACTCCATATGTCTTCGCCTCTTCACCGACCAAAGCGTATGCAAAGGTGCAATATGGTTTGACCTGCCCATCGTAACAACAATAAGGAGCTTATGTGTATATTTCATGTATAGAAATGTACCATCAATGGTGATAACTAGCTTGCAAAACATGTGCAATGGATGGTTACTAAACAACTTACATAACCAAACCAACTACATAAATCGACTTCTCGATTGTTTACTTGTAATGACAAATGCTTCAATGCAAGGTCTGAAATTCCATAAAAGTTTATTAAGGAAGACATGCCTTATAGTGTCTGATTCTGTTATTTTCCACTTGACCTTTGTACTTAGATTGAGCTCCTATATAGCGTTTAATAGGTGTAGGAGCTTTGCATAAGACACCTCTAGGCTCCTACTAGGGATGTAACCGAGCAGGTTGTTATAGAGTACTTAACGCGCTAAAAACACTATAAGGTCAAACCTTATGGGGTTTTGGGATGGGTTTGAGAAAATTTTTATGATCCTATAGGGTCTAAGGTTAGGTCATGGGTTATAGTTATGACTCGATAAGAAACTCAATCGATAAATTATAATAAAAAATATATAGAATAGAATAATTATAAAAAAAATTCAACTAAAACTAAAAAAAGAAAACCAAAGAAGCAAAATCTCTGGAAAAATAATTTTAGTAGAAGTTGATTATATGAATTATTTATTGAGATGGTATTTTATAGTTTGATTATATGTTTAAATAGTCAATGCATGCATATTGCTTAACGTTCTTGTTTAGGTTTTGTAATGTACAATAAAAATGTTTCCTAATAGAATTTCTCCCCCTTTTTTTCCCAATCAAACAAATAAAAAGATAGAATGAGTGATTTGTAAGGTTTTTCCACCTTGACATAAAATCCTTCAAAAATAAAAGCAAACAAAAAAATAACAATCTAAAAAAGAGAGAGACCTATGGGGAGGGGATTGAGTTAGTCGAAAACCCTATAGTAGTAGGTTTGTGCATAACAATGAAAATCCTATAGGATTTCGGATTAGGTTTGGAATACCCTATAAGGAAGTGGAGCAGGTTCATGTTTTATATAACCCATTATAAACCTACCTCGGTTACATGCTTACTCCTATTTACCAAAGACTTACTCAATAGCTTGGCCCTTCACCTTTCAAATCCTCTTTAGGTGAATCGTTTAGCAAAACTCCTTTAGGATGATCGTTTGGAGATCCCTCACCTAGACATAAGGAGAGTTTGAAATGTCTATTATAATACATCTAGGCATGCTAATTGAGAGTGATCTTGTTCCATATTTAAACAAACATGTGTGCAAGGCCATAAATTTTGTAAAATGAAAGCACTTACAACATACTCTACTGATAGTACATGTATGAGTACATTTAACTACCCATGACTTTAGATCTAAATCCGCTATTTTAAAGTTGTAGTGGTTCGTTATATGACACGTTTTAATTGCCTGTATGAGGTGATTTATACTCCAAAACCACATTCTTACCTTGAATTCATCTTTGAAGAAATTACCAACACTCATTCTTGCTCATTCTCAAATGCTACATATCCATTGCCACTTCTACTATAAACAATGACATTGGCTCAGAATTCCTAACAGCATTGACATCTACTGGAGCAAAAAAAAAAAAAAAGAGGCTCCAATCATTCTTTCTCTAAGAGCCATGGGGCTTAAGGAATGATTGGAGCCATCCTGCACCACCACCACTCCCATCTTCACTAAACTCATTGCTTAATTCATCAGCCAGTGTGTTTTATGTCGCATCAGTATAAAATCTACTACTTCTACTAGCTGCACCAATTCAAAGTTAAACATCTATGTTAAGCTACTAGTTGTTTCATATTTGAGCAGCATGAAGTATCTAATATTCATAACCTTAGCTTCCAACATTATTAGTAAAGCTAATATCCCGACTAGTATTAGCATTAATCACAAGCGTCAACTTCTTTTTGAATATTTCCATGTATATTTCAACCATCCCTACAACTCTTGGACAACATCATCATCATAATGTAAGATCGCATCTCACATAATAACTATCGGCAGCAACTCAACCTGATGTGTTATCCTATTTATTTTAACATGACTAGATATAGTGGCTAGAAGCTGCTCATAACTAAAATCCCTAAAATCACCAACCATTATAACTAGCTGCCAATCATAATTGATCCCATCATTCCCTCTCATGATATTCCCCTGGGCATATAACACAAGATTAGCCTTGACTGTTTCCATCCCTACCTTGTGAAGTTAGAAAATAAAATTTAAATGCATGGAATGTGATATTGTATTAGCCTAAATGTCATGAAATTGTTTTTTTTTTTTTTTATTGGTAAAATGGGATATATGGCCCAATGCAAATTCATTAGAGATATTGTATCTAACTTGCATATATAGCTGATAGGTGACTTAATGATTTTATTTTAGCCATCATACAAAACAACACTTTTAGAATAGTTCTTTCTATTGCTTGAATTTATAAATATGATACTTTTACATGTGATCTAACTAGCATGTGTTAAACTGATTAATTCTACTTGTGATTTTGATGAGAACAAAAATTATGTAAATCATATGCTAAACACACACTACTTGTTTGAGATTAATAGATCATTTCCAATTGATTAAAAGAAGGTCATCTAAAAAAAGAAACCTATTATCTTTAAAATCAAAGGAATTTGGTTGTATGTGTTAGATTTTTATGCTTGCAGGTCTTACACCGACGAGTTAAAGCAAATTTAACCAACCACAGCTTATATCTCGCTTCATTCCACGGGCACGAATTTGCTCATCAAAGCACAAATGGTGTACCGGTGAGCCAATAGAGATTTACACCAGCGAGTCGGTAAATAAAGGTAGCCGTTACACATATTCAATGCTTGACATTTTTTAGTCATTTTCTCCAACGAATGTTTGAATTTTTGGCAGCTTATAAATATATGTTCCTTAGCGGATTTAAAAAAAAAAAAAAATCCAAGAGCCTTCATTTGAAAACAAACAAGCCCATTGATCATTTCTTAACTCTTGTACTCTTGTTCATTATTTTACAAAAAATTTAGAGAGAGAAATCAAATTAATGCTTGCTCTTATATCTATTATTTGTAAAAGAGCACTATAAAAGTGGGGATATTATATATTATTGAGTGTTGCAATTGGTGTGTAGCTATATCTGAGCATTTGTGATTGTAATTAATAAGGTGTTTGAAGTCCTCGGTTGGAGGCGCTTTGTGTGATCATGGAAACAAGGAAGTAGATAAAACTCCACGTTATTCTGAGCTTGAATTTTCTTTCCCTATCTCTTTTATATTCTTTTAGTACATTATTATTGCTATAACTGTTATCATTAAAGATTAATTTGATCTATTGCATCAAAAATTTATTAATTGGTTGCTTTATGTCAAATACTCAATTTAGCCCCCTCTTTGAATGATATCTAGTGCGTTTTAATTTGGTATCAGAACGGGTCTCTATTTTTTCTTGTACTTAACCGCATTCTAGAGTAAAGACCATGGCATCTAATGCACTAGGGTTTTTAGAAGGACAAGCTATCAATAGGCTACTACTTCTAAGTAGGGGAAACTACCTTTATTAGAAGTGTTATATGAAAATCTTCCTAAAAGCAAAAAATAGGCTAATATAGAATGCAATAGAAAATGGACCTTTAACTATTGAAGAAAAAACATAAAGAGTCTATAGTGAAGAGGATTGGAAAATATTATATCTAAATGAAATAGCTATGAATATATTACATTGTAGTTTAAAAGAAAGCGATTTCAATAGAATCTGCTCATGTAAAACTACAGAAGAAATGTGGGGTGGATTAGAGAAGACTTATGAAGGAACATCAAGAGTTAGAGACACAAAAATAAGTTTTCTATGTGGACATTTTGAAAATTTCAAAATGCAACCTAATGAAACCATAGATGAAATACATGATAGATTTATCAACATTATAAATTCTTTAAGTATGCTTGAAAAGAATTTTACTAATGTAGAAATCAACTTTAAACTTCTTAGGTCCTTATCCAAAGATTGATAGGCTAAGAAAACTACTATTAAAGAAGCATGAGATCTAAGTGCTATGAGTAAAGAGGAACTTCTTTGAGCACTCGAGACAAATGAGTTGATCAAAAGGCAAAGACATGAATCAAACAAAACGGCCATTGTATTGAAAGCTACAAGTCATGATCTAGTGATGAAGATGATGAGGAACTTGATTTAATGGCTAAGAAGTTAAAAAAAAATCATAAAATTCAACAATAAAATAAAGAGAAAGAATAATGATAATAGCTCCTCAAGATACAAAAAGGAAAAAAAAGATGTGATAACTTGCTTCAAATGTCACAAGTCGAGACACATCTACTAATATTATCCGATGCTCAAGAAAGCATCTAAGAGATCCAAAAAGAAAGCTCTCATTGCCACTTGGAGCAATGATGATTCTAGTAACTCGGATGAATATGTGTGCTTCATGGCATTGGATGACAAGATAGATTATTCATCCTCTTCTTCCTATGACGGACTTGTAACCATGTATAATGATCTATGTAAAGAAGTAATAAAGTTGCACAAGAAAAATCAAATTTTCATGGAAATGATGTCAAATGTAGGAAAAGAGACCGATGTGTTTAAAAACGAATACAACAAATTGAAGGATGAAAATGAAAACTTCCGTGAAGGCAATGATTATTTGAAACTTGAAAATGACAAGTTAAATAAAGAAAATGAGAAATTGAAAATGAAAGTTTACTTGTTAGAATTAGAAAATAAGACCTTAAAAGGTGATGATAATACTAATAATTATGATAATGCATGCTCAAAAGAGCTAGAGGAACTAAGACATGAAAATGTCATGCTAAAAGTTAGCTTAGATGATTCAAAAGTAACCATAGCCAAGTTCACCAAAGGAAAAAAGAACTTGAACACACTAATTGGAAGTAAAAAAATGTGATTCAAACAAATATGAAATTGGTTATAATAGAGATAATAGTTGCAAGCCCCATAAAAGTCAGTTTATGAGAGCTACTTATGGAACTTGCAACAATTGTGGCAAATTTGGTCACATTGCTCATGATTGTGCAATAAGGAAGACTATGCATATGAATCATAAAGCAAGCTAACTAGGATTTCTAAGAAAGAATTTCTTGTTGTTCTTAACCAAAAAGGACTTAAACTCTAGTGGATACCCAAGAAATAATCCCTTGTTTTGTAGAAATCTTCAAGAGGAAAGAACAAATAGTACTTGATAGTGGTTGCTCAAGGCATATGACTGGAGATGCATATAAATTTACAACATTGATCTTGAAGATCTAGGGAGCGTCAACTTCATAGACAATCGCAAGTCAGCTGTACCGAGTGAAGATAATATTATGGAAATAGAGATTTGATTATTAATAATATGCTTTTTGTTGATAGTTTAAAGCATAATTTACTTAGTGTTAACCAATTATGTGATAATGGGTTTAAATTAACATTTCTTGCCAATAAATACTCTATTGAAAGAATTGATAATAATCAAGCTCGTTTTGAAGGGCATAGATAAAGAAATATTTATAAAATCAATCTAGATGATTTTAAATCTTCAAATAAGACATTTTATACTCTTAAAATGATGATAGTTAGTTATGACATAGAAAATTGGGGCATGCGAGTATGGATGTTATTTCAAAACTTATTAAAAATGATCTTGTTAAATGATTACTAAAAATAATTTTCCAAAAGAACAAGATTTGTCAAGTATGCCAACAAGGAAAGCAGACTAAGGCTTCCTTTAAGTCTAAAGATGTAGTTTCCACTTATAGGCCATTAGAACTATTGCATATGGACTTATTTGGACTTTCTCAAACCTTAAGTTTGGGTAGCAAAAAATATACATTGGTTATTATCGATGACTTCATTAGATATACATGGATTTTTTTCCTTGCATCTAATGATGAATCAAACTATGTCTTTTTTAAATATTGCAAAAAAGTCCAAAATGAAAAAGGTCTTAACATTGTAACTGTTCGAAGCGATCATGAGGGAGGAAACTATGAAATTGATGATTTCTGTAGAAAATTTAGAATTGAATATGCTTTTTTAGCACTTACAACACCACGACAAAATGGAGTAGTTAAAGGGAAAAATTTAATTAAAATGGTTAGGACAATGTTGTGTGAAAATAGCCTACCTAAATATTTTTGGGCTGAAGCCATTAATACTGCATGCTAGATATTTAATAGAGTGTTCATTGGATCTATACTTGAGAAAACCCGCTCATGAGCTTTGGAAAGGTAAAAGACCTAACATCTCATGCTTTCATCCTTTTGGCACTAAATGTAACAACTGGAATAATGGAAAAGATCAACTAGTTAAATTTGATGCTAAAAGTAATGAATGTGTTTTTCTTGGTTATTCCCTACAAGTAAAGCTTATAAAGTATTTATAAAATAACATTGGTTGTAGAAGAATCAATCCATGTTGCTTTTGATGATGCCTTGCCTCATGTGTGTTTCAATGATGATGTGATGTATGTGCTAATTTAGATAAGTTTTCCCTTGAAAAAAATGATAATGTTAAAGAAATGGAAGTAAGAAATGAATGTAGAAAGGATGTGTTAAGTGAATCCATTAGTTGTGATCATCCAAAAGAGTGGAAATATGCTAGATTACATCTTAAGCATCTAATAATAGGTGAACCATCAAATAGGGTACAAACAAGATCAGCCCCAAGGAATATGAGTAATTTAGTCTTCCCATCCCAAACCAGCCTAAAAACGTAGAAGAAGCTTTGAAAGATGATTTTTGTATATAAGCAATGTAAGAAGAATTAAATCAATTCACAAGAAATGGATTTTGGAACTTAGTTCCTAGACCTAATAGTAGATCGGTTATTGAAACTAAATGGGTTTATAGAAATAAACTTGATGAAACCAGAATAGTAACGAGGAACAAAGCTCGTTTAGTAGCTAAAGGGTATAAATAATAAAAAAAGAAGACATAGATTTTGATGAGACTTTTACCTCGATTGCTATACTAGAAGCCATTAGGATGCTTTTGGCATTTGCCACTTTAAAAAATTTCACACTTTTTCAAATGGATGTCAAAAGTGCCTTTTTTAAATGGCTTTGTCAAATAAGAGGTTTATGTAGAGCAACCACCTGGTTTTAAAGATATCTACCTAAACAATTTTTTATTTAACAGATATATACCTAAACAAAAATTTCTTACGAGAAAATACCTAAACGTTTTTATTTCTTTCATCCACAGTACCTATGGATAGAATCCATCATTTTTCCTTGTAAGTGTTGACGTAGCGGATTAAATTAATTAAAATATTATTTCTTTTATGCAGGTTAGCATTATATATATATATTTTTTTATTTTTCCTTCTCTCTCTTCTTGTGTTTCTTCTTCTTCTTTTTCTTCTTAGCATGATTCAAATAGGAAAAAAAATTAAAAAAGATTGACACTTTCATGAAATTAGGTATTTTCTTCACATTATCTATTAATTTTAGTTTTTGTTCTCAATGAAAAAAACTGGGGTATTTTGAAATTAGATATTTTCTTCACATTATTGAAATTGGACCCCCTTCTCTAAAACACTAAACACCAGGCATCATGTCAGCATATATCTTGGTCTGAAGAAGCCACTTAACTTTGAAACACTCAGTGGGTAGGCAGTTCAATACATATTAATCCAAATTTGATTGCTCATTACGCTTATGGATAATAAAAAGTCAAATTGTTATAAGAAGAGATATGTCTCTGCCAAATGAAGAGATCACGAGGTCATGTAGAGTTCGTCGGACGACATCACAAATGCTGAAAGATAGAGGTTATATGGTGGATAGCGGTAATCTTATATCGACCAGAAAAGATTTTCTTCAAAAGTTTGGTGATAATTTCAAAAGGGATGATCTTCTTCTCCTTTCTAGTAAGGGAAACAATGATTCCTTCGAACAGGTCTTCTTCTTCTTCCTTTTTTTATAATTTAGTTTATTAAAACCAAATTTGATAAAATTCGAAGTGGATGTAAAAATTGAAAAATTATGCTTAGAGCATAATTTATGTGACATTATCCATTAATTTATCTCGCATTAGCCATTAATTAAAAAAAAAACACTGGCTATTGGTAGGTTCAGTGTTTAAGTTTAGTTTAGGGTATTTTGGGCATGACCTAAATGGTGTCTATGAGTACTTTTATTTTTTTATTTACAAAAGAAGGGGAAGAGGATGAAGATGGGGAAGAAGATCCTATTCTTCTCTTTTAACCTAATTTTTTTAAAGATCAACTTTGATTAAGAAGATAAGCTTAGCCACTTTAAGAAAAACTTAAATTTCGTTTGAGAACAGTTTTCACTCTTTTTCATGAAGAAGAAAAATTGAAATTAATGGATAATGTGAAGAAAATATCTAATTTCATGCAAAGTTTCAATCTTTTTAATTAACATTTTCTTTCTATTTGAATTGTGCTAAGAAGAAGAAGATGAAGAAGGAGAAGAAAGAAACATGGAAGGAAAGAGAAGAGGGGGGAATAAAAATAAAAAATACCAACGTGGATAAAAGAAATAATATTTTAATTAATTTAATCCGCCATGTCAGTACTCGATGGAAAAATAGATAAATTCCGATCACAGGTACCATGGATGAAAGAAATAAAAAGTTTAGATATTTTCTCATGAGAAAATTTTGTTTAGGTATATATCTGTTAAATTGAAAAAGTTTAGGTACCACGAGAGTAATTAACCCAAATAATCAAGAAGAAGGCATGGATTTTGATGAGACTTTTATCTCAATTGCTAGATCGGAAGTCATTAGGATGCTTTTGGCATTTGGCCCTTTGAAAAATTTTACATCTTTTCAAATGGATGCCAAAAGTGCTTTTTTGAATAGTTTCATCAAATAAGAGGTTTATGTGGAGCAACCACTGGTTTTGAAGATAATGAATTCGCCGATCATGTTTATAAACTAAAAAAAGTTTTTTTAAGGACTCAGCAATCTTTTGGAGTTTAGTATGAAAGGCTTAGTAGTTTTTAATAAATAAAGGTTTTTCTAGAGGAAATTGATAAAACATTATTTATCAAGACTCACAAGTCAAACACTTTGATTGTGTAAATCTATGTGGATGACATTATGTTTAGAGTTACTAGCATGAGTCTTATAATTGAATTTGTTGATTCAATGAAGAATGAATTTGAAATGAGCATGGCAAGATAACTTAATTATTTTCTAGGTCTTCGAGTGAAGGAAGTCGAAACTGGACTTTCATCAATCAATTCAAATATACCAAAGGACTAGTGAAAAAATTAAAAATGGATGATTGCAAAACTAAGCCTATACCTACAAACACAGTATAAAACTTGATAAAGATGAAGTTAGCAAAAAAGTATGTGAAAAATTGTATAGAGGCATGATAGGTAGTTTACTATATCTAACAGTTTCTAGACTTGATATCATGTTCTTGGTATGTTTATGTGCATGATTTTAATATTGTTTAAATGAATCACACTTAAGTGCAGCAAAACGCATCTTCAAGTATCTTATAGGCACTATTAAAAATTGACTTGTGGTATCCAGATTTTACTTCTTTCGATCTAGTTGGATACTTCGATGTTGACTTTATGAGGTACAAAGTTGATCGGAAAAGCATAAGCGACATATGTCACTTTCTTAGAAACTCCCTAATATCTTGATACTTAAAGAAGCAAAATTTAGTTACACTCTTAACCACCAAAGTTGAATATGTGGTTGCCGATTGTCACCCCCATAGGGTATCCTAAACGTAACAGCCCGCCACATACTAAATAAGACTCTCGAATTCCCTATCCGAGCCCTTCGGGAGCCTTATATAGATGTAAAGCGTTCCTTTACGACAATAGAATACTCAACCAATGGAGTTAAATAGTTTAATGTGGCATTCATTAGCCATAGATAATAAATCAAAACGCATAATTATACTTTACAAAATCTAAGGGGCATTCCCCCGCAAAATAATATCAAGTCCATTACAGTCATCCAGAGTCCTTTAGTTTCCAACGGAAGTCTATACAAAAAGAATGAAGTAAACTTCTATGGGAAACTCCTATCTCCGGTACCTGAGCTGTGGCTTGCCTCGGTCTAAGCCAGATAAACTCGTGCTGCAATAAGTAAAAACTATGGGGGCGTAAGCTAACTAGCTTAGTGAGTAAGAACTTCCATATCACAATTAAGTACAATTCATTCAAACAAGTGATTATTCAAGCAAGTGTATGCATCAAACACATGAGTTCAACAAACATATGACCAACCGGAAATCATATGTGGATGGACTTGCGCCCTCCATCCCGGGTTAGCAGATTAACGAATCCTGCGGTACGACGCCGTTTAAGCTCACGGTCAACTGAACAATAATTCGTTTTATGGATCACGATTAACCAACAATTTGTTTTATGGATCACGATTAACCAACATATTCGTTTTATGGATCACGAAAAACCAACCAATGCTAATGCTCCATCCCCATCGTGATATGAATGAATCCAATTGCAATTAAAGTCGAATATTCATTAGTCAATTCTTTTAGGTGACCAACAAGTATACGCAACATTCAATATAAGATAATAGCTAATCAGTCAATAGCTTAACACCCGGTTTCGATATTTCTTAAGTTTCATTTCGCACATCAACAGCAGACAAATATATAATTCCCATGTACCCATCATACATATCCATTTTTATCTTTGCCTACACCACTAGTGCCACTACATTACAATCACAATCATTAATTGAGAGTGGAAGTAAAACTCACTCGGCCATTGGACGCCGGTCTTTTTAGTAGTAATAGTCGGGAGGTAGGGTGTCGTCTTGCTCGGGATCACCTACCAAGTAAGAATAATCCTAATGAGATACTCATCATGTAACTAATCCAAACTATGCATCTAGACTAGATGAATTCGGAATTCTCGCTATTTGCGGAAGCTCCGACTTAAAACGGCCATAACTTGGTCATTTTAACTCGGAATTTCGCAAATTTTATATCGATCTCTATCTACTTCGAAAGATCTATCTATTTCTAATATTAATTTCAAGTTTTGAAAACATTAAGGTCACGGAACAGTAGGATCAGATCTGTTCCGTAAACCTTCCAATTCCGAAAATTTGCTTTGCTTTTGATGAGAAATGTTCCTAGTTGATGATTCATGTATAAATGGTATATGAATGAATTCCTAACATGAATATCATGTAATGAACTCTATATATGCATGATTTTGATGATCTTTGATTATGGACTCTTATGAATTCCTAATTATTAGGAAATTCCTTAATGATTTCTTATAACAAGTCATTATTACCAATCTTACATCCCCTAATGTTTTTATGATTTTATCCTTAGAATTTATTTATCACCTAATTAAAAATGGGTTACCAACATCCACATTAGTCATGACCTCCATTTATGCATAAAAATCCACATTTTTCATTGAGTAAATATGTTTTTGAATGAGCTACTTAGAAAAATCCGAATTTTGTACTTTTTCTTTTCTTGCATTTTCCTTATGAGAAAACTTGTTTAATGTATCAAAAATTGGGGCTCCAATATATCTATTATCTAAAGACTTCATTTAGCTCATAAAACATGTCATCTAAGCTTAGATACTAAGTGTTTATGTGGGCATCACCCAAAAATACGAATTTGACTATACATCCATAAATCAATATTTTTCATTCTAACTTTACTACTTGTTTTACATTTATATCTTGTCTAAACTCATCTAATCTTATGGAAATCATTCCTTCAATATACCTATTACACATACCCTTCATTTTTCTTGTGAAATATGAGTTTAAAAATGATTTTGGTGGTTTTTAAAGTAGGGTTCCAAATCCATCCGAATTTCCAACAAACCATTTCCTACAAAATCTTTTATTTTTCAATGTTCTTGCCTCCTATATATGAAGATCTACTATCTAACATCTCTATACATATACAAGACTACATTTTTATGATCATCAATGCATGGAAATCAAAATAACTCTATGATCATACATGTAAATGAAGATGTGGATGTCTAAACATTAGATCTACTAACTATAATGCATGAATCATAAATCTCATGGCATGAACATCAATATATATGCAAGATCTCTACTTTACATGCATAAACAAGAAAATATCTTAACATAAACTCATCTAAACACTAGATCCATGTCTTGTGATGGCTTGATATTCTTGTTCATGTGTTTTCATGTCCCTAGCATGAGCTCATTGGGATTAAATGAGAAAACACACAAGATATAGCTTTGCCATTACAAGATTTAGGAAGAATCAAGGCTTAAATCAACATACCAATGAAGATTAAGTAGAAATGAAGAAGTCTTGAGTTGAAAATGTGAGAGGAAGAGGGAGGGGAGGCTCACGGCATGTAAGGGGAAAAAGAGAGAGTTTTTCTCTTTTGTAAAAATTTGAAACAAGTAAAATGAAGAGAGAGAATGAACATTAGCTTATATATTAAATGAATTAGGGTTTTAGTTAATAAAATGAGTAAAAATAATTTAAATTGAGGGAGAAACAGAGGGGGGGGGGGGGGGGGGGGGGGGGGGGGGGGGGGGGGGGGGGGGGGGGGGGGGGGGGGGGGGGGGGGGGGGGGGGGGGGGGGGGGGGGGGGGGCGCGCGGCCATCTAGGGTAGTGTGTGTGTGTGTGTTTTGAATTTTTGATATTTTGTAATTTAAGTAATTAAAATGTATAAATGTGATAATTGATTAAGAGATAAAATTCATTGGAAAGAAAATTGAAATGAGTAGTTGTAAGGATGTAAGAATAGAGTATGGGTAGTGTGTAGTGTAGGTTGTACTTGTGAATAGTAGACAAGACATCTACTTACCGGTTGTAACGAAAACACGGGAAAAGCTATAACTGTAATTTTTATAACCGGAAAATTATAAAATTGATTTTTGGAATCCTTATAAAATTACGGTTCTAATGAATATGCTGGAACATTTTCTGAATCCGTGGTCCGGGGCACGCTTTTTCGTAATTGAGCTCAGGAAGGCCCGGAATTGAAAAATTCTCGAATTTAAAACTTTCAAAGGTCTAAAATATACTTTTGAACAATAATTCAACTTCATTTACTTTATAAAACTTCTTTTATTATGAAACCGAAGGAAAGCCGGATTTAGGGTTCCTAAGCTCCTCTCACTAGACTCCAACTGGACCGGATTAGGGTTTCGCTTCCAATTCCTGGGGTTTCTTAACTACTGAGAATACCGGGGTTTACACCGATGGTTGTTATGCACAAGTTTCATGGATGAAACAAACTTTGCAAGATTATGGACTAAAGAATGAAAATGTCCTAATTTGATGATACAATACTAATGCTATAAACTGGACAAACAATCCAATCCAACACTCAAAGACTAGGCATTTCAAAATTATACATCATTTCATTAGATATCATAATCTAAATAACGATATTAGTTTAGAATTTGTTAACACAGACAATCAAATTACTAATATTTTCACTAAATCCTTGAGTGAATATTGGTTTTGCACCTTGTATAGAGAATTGGGTATGATTATGCAAGATAAGTGCTAAATATTATGGAGCCAAGTTGGAGAAATGAGTTGTGATTTCTTTATTTAGGGCGTGATTTCAGGCTAACCAAGTTGTTAGATGCCAATTTATGCCTAAATGAGCTATGTCTTATAACTTGAAGAATGCCTAATGAAGTGCTTTTGTCATGTGAGTCATCTTGATGCTCTTTATGTGATTTTTTTTTTACTTACCCTTCTTTGTGACTCTTTTAGCCAATGAAACTTACTCACTATGCAAATTTTATAATCTTGGTCAATTTTTTTTACTGCTAAAAACTACAGAAGACACCGACTCACCGATACGCCTTTTACGAGCATGGTTAGGGGCTCGATATCCTTTGTTCTTTAAAATAAGGGTAAAATTCTTTCATCAGCTCGCTGGTACCCGTCTTTTAGATGCATATACGCATCTTTTCTTCTCTCTCCTTATTCATTTTTGTCCCTTTCTCTTCGTCTCTTCTCTAATCCTGCAACCACCATTGCTAACCTTAAAATCGGTACCAATTTTCCTCTCAACGCCTCTCTATATCCTCCAAAACCACTTAAATCCTCCATCGCACTCCTCACCACCATCTTTAAACTAGTCCCTTCACTTCCTCTCTCGTCTTTCTCTCCTTACCCATCTTCTCTTTCTCTCTCTTACACACACTTACTCAACTCCATAACATTATGCCTCCAAGGACTGCTTGTGACCGTGCTCCGCCTTCTCCACTGGCCTTTGACGCCTTTCTTTTCCCATATAGGAAGCATTTGGATAGGTATGCCTTATTTTGTGACCTTCCTATAGATGTTGATCGACATTACAAAGTGGATGTCTTAGAGTATTTTGGTATTCCTCAATTACTTGATGTAGCGCTGATAATACTTCAAATACCATGTTGTTTCCGGCTGAGGTTAATGAAGAGGCTGTTAGGATGTTTTATTGTAATTTTGATTGATTACTTAGAAGATGATGGTAGTTTAGGTGTTGGAATGGAGACTAGGTCTAATAGTTCAACTTTTGTGAGAAATCAATTATATTCATATCTGTATGGCAAGAGACTCGAGATATCTCATCATGATGTTTGTAGTAGGATCGATGTTGATAATACTGGGGTAAGAATGCTAAATAATTTCGACGAAGCTCAATATTATGAGGAACTATTTGTTGTTTCTAATATAAGTCACAATTGGCATGAACTGCGCAATTTGTATTCTTCCTGCCTTTCTCTTAGGCGTTGGGTTCTTCACCAATTCTTAACTGATAATCATATTTCCCGTAAGGGAAAACAAACCTAAGTGACCTAACAAGATTTATGGCTTATAGTGCATATCTTGCGAGGGGATCGAATACACTTTGATCTTATGTTTAAGACCTTTAAGAATGACCAACAAGCCCACACAAGCAGTTCTTCATGGAAGTAAGTTAATCACTCATCTATTAAGGAGTCAAGGAGTTGAGTTCTGTATTGAAACTCGCCCTATTCAGGTTCTTAGCTTCTCCATTGATACTATTAGTTCGGGCATTCAGAAGAGGCAAGATGGTAGATAGGTGTGTAAGAAACTTTTAGAACCTTTGATTAGTGGTGGTGCTCTTCTTCCTAGATTCAGTATTGACTCAGATTTTGATGCAGATGAGCCTCTTACTCTAGCTTTTGGTTTATTTGCTTCTGGTTCATCTACCTTTTCCCTTTAGGAGCTTCATGATCTTATGGATTCTAGGTTTGCATCCATACAAACTTAGATTTCTAACCTCTGCTCTAAATTCCAGTCTTTTAGCTTCATCATTCGTGGGTTCATGGACCATTTCTACTGCATTCATCTTCACTTACCTTTAGCTTATGACCCTCCAACCTGATCTTCCTCTTTTTTTTATCCTAGACTATTGCTTGTGATGGCTGTTATGTTTTTATCTTTTTGTTTTTTTGAATCATGTAATGAACTTGATGTGAACGCATCAAGGCCAATTTATCAGTTAATTGTCATTTTTAATTTCTTTGTCAGTTACTGTCAGTTACTTATTTTTTGTCAGTTACATGTCTTTAATTTCTTTGTCAGTTATATGTCTTTAATTTCTTTGTCAGTTACAGTTAGCTATTTATTTTTGTCGTTACATATCTTTAATTTCTTTGTATGTAAAAACTATATATATTAAGCCTTGGTTATGAGAATTAGGAAGGTTTTAGTTGATTTTTTTTGGTGAGTTCATGTGAGAGAGTTTTCTTGTAATTGACAGGATTGTCAATACATGTTATGAATATTGAGAATTAATTTTCTTTATTCTTCTTGCTGATTGAATTTTTATATTCCTTTAGCAATTCGAGAGAGTTTTTACAAATCGTGAGTTATAATTTGTGATTCATTCACAAACAGTTTGATTTTGTTAGTGTGGCACCTATCGACTAATAAATATCCATATCATTTATTTCTGTTTTCCTTTAAAATCAAAAAACCCAAAAAGATTGTAAAAAAAAATTGTTAACCCCTTGGTAGCTTTCATTTGGTATCAGAGCTTTTGGTGCGACGCGTTCAGATTGGTAGATCGTTGAATTTTCTTGTTAGATCTGGAAATTTGGGGGTTGTGATTGTACTGCAAAATTTCTGTTGTTGTTGAATTGTGGGATTTGGAGAATTAGGGTTCTTGGATTTGTTATTGAATTGCTTGTGTTGTCTAAAATCATGTTGAGATTTAGTCGTCTGAAAGTTATTATAAGGATGAGATTCAACATCAAAGAAAGGATTTTTATAAAGGTCGTTCAAGGCATGTTGAAGATAATTTGAATTATCGAAGTGAGCGATCTCATAGACGTACTCATGAAGATTTGTATTATCGAAAGGAGCAATCTTTAAACAAAATGATCTGAATTATCCATAAAAACGATCTCTAAAATATCATGATGGTACTTTAGATTACAAAAATTTGTTATTGGTTGAAATTAGACAAGCATTAATAAATTGAAAAGGATTTTGAGCATTTCTTTAAAAGTTATGAAAATAAGTTAAATCAGCAGAAGGAGGAGAAGAAAGAGTTACAAGTGGTTTCGGTTGAACCTAGAAATCTGCTGATGAGAAAAAGGTTGAAGTGGTGAGTGATGATAACTTGAATATAGTGAAGAGGTGGAAGTTATTGAGGTGAAGCCTAATTTAGATGTTGCTGAGTTAGAAGGAATGGAGGATGATGATACGATTGAACAACCATCTGTAGAGCAGGTATTAATAGTTAAGGTGAGAAGGAAAAGAGGTAATTGCAGATGTCGATAATTGTTTACTGGTTAAAGAAGACCCGGGGCAAAGAGAGAATTTGTTTCATACCAGATGCTTAATTCAGGGTAAGACTTGTAAATTAACTGTTGACAGTGGCAGTTGTGCTAATGTAGTTTCACAGGAGTTTGTAAAGAAGATGAACTTCCAGTGATTCCACATCTAAGCCTTATGGGTTAAGATGGTTAATGCGAAGAACGTCCTGCATATTCACCAGCAAGCAAAGGTTCCTATATCCATAGGAAAGTATTGTGATATGTGTGTGTGATGTTACTCTTATGGATACCACACATGTGCTTCTTGGTAGCCTTGGCATATGACCGCGAGCCATATATGATGGTTACAGGAACACTTATACAATAAAAAAGAATGGCCAGTATTTTAAGATGCTTTCAATGACAAGGGCTGATGTTTTACAGGAGCAGTTTGTTCATGTGAAATAATTGTCAGAGAAGTTTGTTTTTGTTGCTATGCAGATCATCACAAAAAAAAAAAAAAAAGTCACCAAAAGTTGCAGGAGCTTCAGCATGTTCCAAATGAAGATCCATCCAATTTGACTGCCAAGATTTGAGGTCGATCTTTTCAAGAAGGGGAGAATGATGTGAACGCATCAAGGCCAATTTATCAGTTAATTGTCATTTTTAATTTCTTTGTCAGTTACATTCAGTTACTTATTTTTTGTCAGTTACATGTCTTTAATTTCTTTGTCAGTTATATGTCTTTAATTTCTTTGTCAGTTACAGTTAGTATTTATTTTTGTCAGTTATATATCTTTAATTTCTTTGTATGTAAAAGACTATATATTAAGCCTTGGTTATGAGAATTAAGAAGGTTTTAGTTGATTTTATTTTGGTGAGTTCATGTGAGAGAGTTTTCTTGTAATTGAAGGATTGTCAATACATGTTATGAATATGAGAATTATAATTTTCTTTATTTTCTTGCTGATTGAATTTTATATTCCTTTAGCAATTTGTGAGAGTTTTTACAAATCGTGAGTTATATCGATTTGTGATTTCATTCACAAACCAGTTTGATTTTTGTTAGTCGTGGCACTATCGACTAATAATATCATCCATATCATTTATTTCTGTTTTCCTTTAAAATCAGAAAACCCAAAAAGATTGTAAAAAAAATTGTTAACCCCTTGGAGCTTATCATAACTTTTATGAAGATCTCTTAGTTGGATGGCTATATATTATGGTTTCCCTTGATTATTTATTTTGCTAGAATCTTTCTTGCATATTGTCATATTCTTTCATATGAACAAGCTATTACTAAGTTTTATGCACCCTTCATCCATACGCTATTAGTAATATTAATATGGCTTAAATTGTTTACTATCTTGTGTGAAGTTTTTTATGAGGTCAAGGGAGATATATGGCCAAATATATTTTGAACTCTTTGTTTTTTCTGGTATCTATTTGCTCGACGCTTAAAGTATTTGCTGCAACTTAAACTTGTTTAAACTTCTTGCACCAAATACTAAAAAGAGGGGGAGTAAATAACTTTTGCATAATTTTTGCCCTCAGCAAAATAGGGGAGATTGCTAAATAGATTAATTCTACATGTGATTTTAATGAGAACAAAAATTATGTAAATCACATGCTAAACACACATTACTTGTTTGAGACTAATTGATCATTTCAGTTGATTAAAAAAAGGTCATCGAAATAAAGAAAGCTATTATCTTTAAAATAAAAGGAATTTATGCGTGTGTGTTGGAGTTTTGTGCTTGCAGGTCTTACATCAGCAAGCCGGTGCAGATTTAACTAGCCATAGCTTGTATCACGCTTCATTCCACGATCAATTTTGCTCATCAAAGGCATGAATGGTTTCTCGATGAGCTGATAGAACAAAAGTAGCCGTTATACGTATTTAATGCTTGATGTTTATAAGACATTTTCTCCAATGGGTGTTTGAATTTTTGAAGGCCTATAAATATATCTTCCTTAGCAAATTTAAAAAAGTTCTTTCAAAGAGACTTCATTTGAAAACAAATAAGCCCATTGACCCTCTCTTAACTCTTGTACTTTTATTGATTATTTTACAAAAAATTTAGAGAGAGAAAAATCAAATTAGTGATCTCTTCTTATGTATGTTATTTGTAAAAAAGCATTATAAAAGTGAGGATATTATATATTATCGAGAGTTGTAATTGGAGTATCGCTCTATACAGGCATTTGTGATTGTGATTAATAAAGTGTGTGAAATCCTTAGTTGGACGCGCTTTGTGTGATCTTGAAGATTAGGAAGTAGACAGAACTCCAAGTTATATATGGGCTTAAATTTTCTTTCCCTATCTCTTTTTATATTCTTTTTAGTACATTATTATTGCTATCACTGCTCTCATCAAAGATTAATTTGATCTATTGCATAAAAAAATTTATTAATTAGCTATTTTAGGTCAAATACTCAATTCACCTCCCTTTTGAGTATTTTCTAGTACGTTTTTAGCATGAACTTTATATAACTAGCTTCGTTTTGATAATCACCTTATGAAATAATGATATTGATCTTTTATAAAATGATGGGATATCTCTAAACTAGTATATATGCACTTTTTTTAATGGATAAGCCGTGAAACACTATTAATCATGTTTTATGCTGTAGGCTTAATGCGTAAAACACAACTGGCATTATTGGATTTGAACTAGCAATGTCATGTAATTTTTGAATTCATACATATGTGTATTTTGGCGTGTATGTAAGTTTTATACCAAATAGGCATATGCCATGTGTGTCTTCAGTTCTATGGTAATTACACGAAAACACATATAATAAGAATAACTTTTAGTTCATATTTTTTTGATGCTTAGAATAAGTTTGAAAACAACCCTAATTAATCTAGAATAATTAAAAAAATGGAGCCATTACCTCTCTGAAAGCCTAATTCTTATCATATTTTTGGTATACTTTCTTATTTTTAGTATTATTTCCCTCTGCTAGAAAAAATAAAAATGGGAAGTTTAAAAATGCGTCTTGCCACTTTTTTATTTTTATTTTAATTTTTAAAGATGTTAAAAGTTAAATAATCAAACAGATTAAGGACATGTTAATTAAAAAAAAAAGAAAAAAAGAAAAGAGAAAACAGCACTACACCTACGCATGTTGGGGCTATGACCTGTTGAAATTGAAATTAAAACACACTCCCTACCCGGTCCACCCCTGTCGCAAGCCAACACTATAGAAGTTCCACGGAAACGGTTCGGTACCGGTCGCTACACTCTTAACACTCAGTGAACACTGTCCCACTCGAGACTCCCCATCGTCCATGAATTCATCAGTGACGAAGTCATGAGCATCGGTGACGAACCTTCGCGAAGCCGCTGCTGCCTTACGCACGAGTTCATCGCGGCAGCGTCCAAGAGTCCCGACAAGATCGCCGTCATACATGCGTCCGGTGGCGCAACTCTTGCCGAAGAGTTCCGTAACAAGTTAACATCATCGGACTCCAATTTCCATGGCGACTCCAGTAGGTTCTACGACAAATGCTTGGTGTCTACTTCTCCACCAGTGTATCCCAGAGACCAGTGTTTCAGCTATGCTCAGGTCTCGACAGCTGTTGATTCACTTAGCACTCGCCTTCGCTCTGTACTGGATGGTGGAGATGATCCTTATCTCGTGAAACCATTAGGTACTGCGTGAAAATTATTGTACGTTACCATAGTGACTATTACATAGGTCATACATGTGCTTGATATTTAGCAACTGGTGGCTGGATTGATGGCAAGTTCTCGTAGAAGATGACTTGAGGAGATGTTTAAGCAGTGCAGTATCACTGTTTCGAATGCTTAATTGAAGAGAAGCTCGAGGATAAAAATAGGGACATAAAGCGAAATGTTAGGGCATTGAGAAGAAGGAAAAAAGAAAATAATGGTTTGTAAATTGATTTCGAATGCCAATGTTTATATTTTCCTGAAACATAATTAACACAAAGCAAAATGTCTTCCTGACGAGACGTAATTAATGTTTTGCCAACTCCACTTCAACTTAACCTGCAAAATTAAAGTAACCTTACTATGAGGTCTTTGATGTTTCTTGGGCAACACCATCTTTAGTGAGCAAGTTCACGAGGGAGATTGTATAAACCAATGTATACCAATGAAGTTTCTGGATGTCTTGCCTTGACTGGCAAGCAACTTATGATCTTTCTGGTTTCAATCCATGGGATTTGATTCATAGAATCTACTTCTAGAATCCAATTGTTCGGAATTCAGTCAACTATTTGTTTTGGTAATTTATAAGGAATGGAGATAGGAGGCATTGTTTTGTCTCGTTTACTTGGTATTTACTTTAGAACAATAAGCAAGAGAGAAAGATCATACATGTAGAAGATGGGAAAGGGTGGGGAGAGAGAGAGAGCTTTAATTGGATGAGTTAGAGTTGGAGACGCCTACTAAAGGGGTGTGTGAGAGAGAACGTTTTTTCTAGTAGAAGAGACAAGGCATGGGAATCTTTACAGACTTGAGTGACAATGAGATTCCAACTTGCGGAGTCTAATTTGTGGCTCACTTTTATGACCTAATGATGGAGTCAGATTTTTAAGGATTGAGATCCTATTCCTTGTAAACCAAACAAGACCAAAAAGTCGTCAAGCAGAGAATCGAAATTGATGTTTGTTTGGGTATAATTTTACTGCATTCTTTTACTTCTACAAAATTTATTATCATTTATTTGTTTGGGTATAATTTTACTGCATTCTTTTACTTCTACAAAATTTATTATCATTTATTTCCTATAAATACAATGAGCTCTAGTAGCCATAATAACTAGAGTCGGCCAATCACCAAATAAGAGAGAAAAGATGAATTAGTCAATCATTGTTGGCATACTGAAAAGCCTGTTTACTATACTTCTTCAGCAATGCGAAATAGCTGAAACCTTTGTTGATTTCTTTTGACTTTTTTTTTTTTTTGTAGGAAAAGGTGGTGAATCCACCAACCAAACTGCAGTGATGCCTGTCATGTCATTCATTCCAAATAGAGAGATGTGGACTGATGATGAAGATGTCTATAAGCCAGAAATAATAGGGATCTACATGCCACCGTCAGTGGAGTACATTGTTTCTGTTCTTTCCATTTTGAAATGTGGAGAGGCTTTCATAGCTATAGATCCTTGGTGGCCAAAGGACAGGATATTGCGTATTATTTTTTATTCGAACATTAAACTTATTATTGGGTGTAGATCTTCATTTGGTAGAAGCTTTGGTCAGCATCCTGATTGGATTACAGAACTGGGACATTGTATGGTGTTAGGGTTTTCCATGGAACATAACGCTGGAGAGAGAAACAGTCCTGTTCCTTTGGGTTTGCCTTGCGGGTGTGGAAAGAAAAGGCTTTTTTGTTATTTGATGTTTACCTCTGGATCCACCGGAAAACCAAAAGGAGTATATGGCACCGAGCAAGGTATCATATTTTGATTCCTGTATACTGGATATTTTGTTTTCTTTCAACTTTGATGTGTTTGATGATGCTACCACAGAATAGTGTTTAGGTAAAAGTGAGTTACTAGTCAAGGCAGCTGCTACTAACATTGATCATACTATTAGAATATTGTGGTCATTGAATCAGACTATATATATTTTATTTATTTATATGACCTGCTTTTGGTTCCACCATAGTAAAAGTTTGAACTGCACCATGACAAAGTCATCTGCTGAAAAGCTCAACTGAAGCTATTTTCTGAAGAAAAATGAAAGGAATAGATGCACCATGATGACTAGGGAGAAAAAGTAAAGATTGAATGCGTCTCGTATCTTGGTTGATGCAGTTAGGTTGTTCAACTGTGCCAGTTTGGGTAGAGGTGATAAATTATAAACTGGCTATAAAAAGAGACCGTGCGTGTGTGTAGCTGTAAATGTTTGAATATGAATTCTTTTATTTATTTTTTTCTACCGCCCCAATATTTGTTTTGGGGACATTTTCAACTGCCTCAGTATGGACTAGGAAAAAATTTGTCCTGAGTAGTACCATGTGAATTTTCATTTTTTGTTTTCTTCGTTCTTCTTCAAGGGGGCTTTAGGTTAGAAAGATGGGCTAATGCAAGTTAGTTCATTTTTATCAACCATCAACATGATACAAGCATTTTGATGTAATCCACCTCCTTTCTGACTTTTAGGTCTTCTAAACCGCCTTTTCTGGATGCAAGACTTGTATCCCCTTTATGGAGAGGAAAACTTTCTTTTCAAGACATCTTTAAGCTTCGTTGATCACCTTCAGGAATTCTTAGGAGCTATTCTTAGTGGTTGCACCCTTATTGTGCCTCCATTCAGTAAGCTCAAAGAAAATCCTTTTACTGTTGCTGACTTTCTGGAGGTATTATGGTCTGCCATTTTCTTATCTCTGTTTCTATCTGTATTTGTTTCTTCTCTTTAGTTATCAACATTTCAATTGAATGGAAATTTGAATAGTTGAACTATACAAAAGTGCAAACTGTGACATGCTAAAATCTAACCAAGAGATGTTGTGCACCTACTGGATGAAACTAAAGTTAGTTCTGCTTAAGTAGCTCTTTCATGCCTATGAAAGATCTCTCACTCTTCTGTGTGCTTCAGATAGGCATATTACTTTCTCATAGAAGCTTGTGATTATAGCATCTCTGTTGGATTTTACAGAGAAATGGAAAAAATGCACTCCCAAGTTTTTGCCTTGTACATATATATTCAATCCTTTCAGAGGTCAATCAGAATCCTGACCTTTTAAAAAACATTCCCAAGAGTACCTCTGTCCCCTATGTTTTTATTTCCCACTAAAATTTGTTTATGGCATTTTTTATTGGTTTTATCCCTTACTTCAGTAAAATTATGACATGATAGTGCCACTCTCTTCTTTTGGATTGAGCAGTCCCGCTTTCTCTGTTTTCTTTTGGATCTGGCAATTGCTCACTTTGTTTCTTCTTTTGAATCCAGTTATTTTCTTTCTCTTTCCAATGTCATCTGGCAGTATTTTCCCTTTACTTCTCTGCCGTAAAATGCAGCATGTTGGACAAACTGTTTTGAGGACTCAAAATTCAAAGATTGATTTAATTGATGGATAAGCAGATGTATACCCGACTTTGATAAAATTAAACAAGAGACACTTAAACAACAGAGCAATTCACTCTTCACATCGACCTTAGAGGTCCTCACTCATTTTATTATATATACTAGAGAAATATGAAAGTTATTGAATAACTTCTCTTTCAACTAATCATACCTATTTTTACTTCTATTCTGCTATTTTACTTGCCACGTGGCAATACCTTTTGGAATAGGCTTGCTCTTAACTACTCACTATATCTAAAACCTAACATGTAACTACTACAAATGTTTGTCATTTGAGTGGGAACCATCCTAAAGATCAGAAGAACCTCTTCTTTAGGTGCTCTTATGCCATTGAAATTTGGGCATTTTGCAAAGTGAAATTTTGTGGCTTGTAGATTTCAATTTCACAAACTTCTTTCTACATGTATTAGCTACGTGGAGAAAATAGAGCCTGTATCACCTTTAGAGAAAATAGGCTCTATTTTCTTAATTAAAGAGTTCGATGAGTTCTCAGATTTTATGGTATGCCAAGAGAAGATTAATGTCTTTCTTGGTGCTCTTATGCCATTGAAATTTGGGCATTTTGCAAAGTGAAATTTTGTATCTTGTAGATTTCAATTTCACAAGCTTCTCTCTACATGTATTAGCTACGTGGAGAAAATAGAGCCTGTATCGCCTTTAGAGAAAATAGGCTCTATTTTCTTAATTAAAGAGTTCGATGAGTTCTCAGATTTTATGGTATGCTAAGAGAAGATTAGTGTCTTTCTTAGTGGTGTTCCTGAGTATCCATGCTACGTATTGGGTTTTTAAGCAGGTGAGCTACCTATTAAATACTTGGGAGTTCCGCTTTCATTTACTAAACCAAGCAAATCCACTAGTAATTTTTTAGTGGAAAGATTTAGCAAACGTATAAATCATTAGAGAAGCAAAACTCTTTCTTTTGTGGCTTGTGTCCACTCGGTGAATGGGTGCTTTTCCCTATACAAGTCTATTGGTCTTCTATTTTAATTCTCCCTAAATGTATTTTAAAACAATCGAAAATTAAGATGAAGCGTTTTCTATGGAATGGAAGTGGTGAAGCAAGAGCAAAGGCTAAGGTGGACCAGGATATGGCGTGCAGACCTAAAAACCAAGGTGGAGTTGGCATAATCGACTTAGTTGTGTGGAATAATACAGTTCAACTCAAACTTTTGTGGTATCTTTGTTTGGATACCAATATGACTCTTAAAGCCATCTTGGGCCTGATCCAAACTCATTAAAGGCAAGAACTTTTGGTCAATGAAGGTTCCATATATAGCTTTTCTCGATCTTGGAAAAAGTTCTTACAACTTTGTGCTCTTGCTTGAGATTTTTTAAAGGGAAAGTGGGGATTGGAAATATTATATCTCTTTGGTATGATGAATGATGAGGTTTTAGTGGATTGGATGGGGGAAAGAATAGTATACTCATAATGATATCCTAAAGAATCTTGCCTATTTTGTATTATTAATAACGAAGGATGGGGTTGGCCTTATGGGGGAAATTTAGGAGAGGATCAAATTGGAAGTGGTAGCAGATTGTTCTTGAATATGCATTATGTGGATAGATTAGTGTGAAGGATAATCCCTCTAAACAACTTTCAACTAAAAAAAAGCAAAAATTCCATTCAAGGGCATGGAACAAAAATGCCATGGAGTAGCTTTGTATGGTTCAAAAAGTTAGCCCATAGTTATTCTTTTATTATGTGGTTAGCGGCATAACAAAAGCTGTTAACTATGAAAAGTTGGGTTTATGGGGTATTATTTCCCAAAATTATGGTTTGCTATGCTTTGAAAAGGAGGATTCTCATAATTACCTTTTCATCAAGTGTGCTTTCGTTCAAGAGGCTTAGAAGTGTTTGAAAGAGGCAAATCTAGCCAAGAGTATTTCTCCTTTGGATGCAAATACCAGAAGGGTGGGCTGAAACAGTATGTATTCTGCCTTTGGCTGCCACCATCTATTATTTGTAGAAAGAAAGGAATGGGAGAGTTGGTGGGCTTGGATTGCGGGTGGAAATTGTTGCAAGAAAAGTGCTCATGTCTGTTGCAGGAACTATAAAATCCTAACTCCCTGATTTTGTTTGAGTTACAAATGATGCATCAAGTTTTTGTACCATGGTGCATCTTTTGATACTTTAACCTAGGATTATGAGCAAAATGTATGATGATTCTACTATTTTGCTTTACCTCAGTCTGCTTAATATTTTGAAGTGGGAAGTACCCAACCCTGCGATTTACTTTCTATCAATAAAGTACTGAAATTTTTAGAATGAAGAAAAAAAGGAAAAGAAAATAAAAATGATCTGGAAATACAAATGGTGTGTTGGGGCTCTGATTTCATACATGCACAAAAACATGCAGATAAATATAAAAAATTACATAAATAGTTGTTATTTTTAATTTATTTTATTTTGCATTTTTGGGAAAAAGTGATAGAGGTGCTGCAAGTGCTCTTCTAAATGTTTTCGAAATGTTCAAAATTTAATCGATAAATTTCACTGTTCTTAGAATTGATTGATAAAACACAAAAGGTCTAGGAATATTATTATACTTTTCCCTTGCAAGAAAGAGCTAACAGACTGTCATATAATTTGTGGAAGCAATTATGTTTTGGGTTGCATCCTGATGTTCATCTTGTACATGCATATTTATGGGAAACAATATTATCAACATGAACATAAGGGTACAAAGAGCTGTCTTTCTAATTTTATTAGCCATCCATTGTGTTCTCTCACTGGGTCTAAGATGGTTATGGGTACCTTTAAATCACTTGCAGGCTTATCATGTTAGCAGGCTTATAGCTGTTCCATCATTAATGAGGGCAATCCTTCCTGCTTTGAACGGTCAATGCACACGAAATTTTAGTTCTTTAAAGTTATTGGTGCTCAGTGGTGAAGGCTTTCCTGTACAATTGTGGCGAAAGCTGTCTAATTTGTTGCCAAATACTTCTATTCTCAATCTATATGGTAGCACTGAGGTCAGTATTACTTTTCTTATCAAAAGATTTCTTCAGTGAAAACTTTTGTATCTTTTTGTGGGTTTTCTTTTTCTTTTCTTTTTGTTTTTTTTTGGAGTAAGGGAAACAATTATAAATGATTTGACATGCTCAAGAATTAGGGAGAATGTGGTTTGTGATAGAATGTAACTGCGAATTAGGATCCAAGTAACCTACCCCACCTAGTGTGAAGAAGGCTTGAGTGTTATTGTTGCTATCGGTTTTGCTTATTTGGGCTATGTTCCCCTTTTTTAGTCACCGTAGGCCTCTATTTTGTATTTTTCATAAGTAACCGTCTTGTGCTTTCCCTTATCTTCTATGAGCCAATCGTATTCATTGAATGACGAAGCAAAAGATGCTGCTTTTATTTTTAGATTTAGGAAACCATGAATTCTCCTTAGTGTTTTGATATTCAAAGAAGACAACACCTCATACTGCTACTTAATCTAAACCGTGAGGATAATTTTCGTATCATGATTTGTTAATCTGAAAATAGCTGACATACTGTTTTAACTGAAGGTGTCTGGTGACTGTAGCTATTTTGATTGCAAAGCTTTGCCCAATATCCTAGAGAGGGAGATGCTGACAAGTGTTCCAATTGGTTGGCCCATTTCAAACTGTAATATAGTTCTTGTTGGTGCACCCGAACGCCTGATGAGGGAGAGATATATGTTGGGGGTATATGTGTTTGTAGTGGATACTCATCAGAAGCCACTTTAGAATATATAGACTTTGTGAAATTGCCCCAAAGCTCTGTCCATTCTAATAGTGAACACAGAGATAAATTATTTTATCGGACAGGTGATTTTGCAAGGCGTCTAGGGAGTGGTGAAATGGTTTTTTTGGGACGAAAGGACAAAATTGTAAAAATTAATGGCCAACGAGTATCTTTGACTGAAATTGAAGACACATTAAGGGGACATCCACATGTTGATGATGCGGCTGTTGTTTTTTGTAATGATATAGAGGAGCCTGTTCTGCTTAAAGCATTCATAGCTACGAAGGATATGGAGAAGTCTGAAAGTCTGCTGAGGTCTATAAAACTTTGGTTGGTTGAAAAACTTCCACAAGGAATGATTCCACACCATTTTACATATTTGGATTCATTTCCTGTGACTTCCAGTGGAAAAGTTGATTATGAGTTGTTAGCTAATCATGGTAAGGTGCAGGCCTACTATGGGATTAGTGATGAGCAGGGTAATGGTCTCTTGAAAGTAATAAAAGAGGTTCGTCTTGTACTTATTTATGCAGAATGTTCTTAGACAGAAAAGAATTGCTAGCTTCAGATAACTTGTTTATTCTGAGCTTTTTTAACAGGCCTTTTGCAATGCTTTGATGACTGAGGAGGTCTCTGATGAAGATGACTTTTTTGCTATGGGTGGTAATTCAATAGCTGCTGCACATGCTTCTTACAATTTGGGCATCAATATGAGTTTGATCTATGAGTTCCCAAGTCCATCTAAGCTGGAGAGGCACTTCTGGAGAGGATAGGATCAGTTAGTTTACATGTTAGACACAATGCTGCTACAAATATTCATCAGGAAGATGCTAAAGGGAAGAGCTTGCATCTTGTTAATACCAAGGCTTCCTCCTCTGGAAAGAATGAAAAACATATTCTTACATACAAGCGCATGAAAGTCTCTTCTGATAAATATCGAACCCTCAAGGTTGAGGGTCATGGTATAAGTGATAGGCATCCATGGAAAAATTTTCCGGTGATCATGTCTTGTTCATTCAGCAGGTGTAACAGGCTCATGTATGAAGATAACCAGTCTAGTGCAAACGATAAATACCAAGTCAGGTCGGCATATTCTTTGACACATACAAAGGGTCTTATAAATGAAGTATGGAAGGTTCAGATGGATTCATGTGTTGATGCATCTCCACTGGTTGTGGTTAAAGGGTCAGAAGTCTATGTATTTGTTGGATCTCATTCGTGTAAGTTTGCCTGCATTAACGCAAAAAGGTAATGTTTATATCTTTTATCTAAAATAGATAATAGTGTAGACATGGAGAGGTTACCACATTTATTGCCATAAGAGATGATGCTGATATTTCCATCCAGTATTATCTTTTGCATCATATTTTGCTGGTTTCATAAAGTTCTATCATTAATACTTACACATGCAAATCTACCAAGAAGTGGCCAAGCCTTATCTGGGAGGTGTACCCCAGAAGCAGATTCCTCTGTAAAAATATTTTTCCTGATTTGTGAGGCATGTAACATTATACTCTCCTCTTTAAGCATGTTATGCTTGGTCTATGGGCAATAATATAAAGGATATTCTCTAATGGACATTTATTAATTTTCGTATAAAAGTAAAGTATTTCCCAAGGCTTGTGAAACTCTATAATTTGTACTAAGTTTGTTGTTGTAAGAAATGCATTAGTGAGAGATACCCCCAAAAAACCTTTCACTCGTTCCCAATGACTTTCTTTATCCTTATTCTTTTATTTATTATATTTCTTATCTTTTTACTATATTTTCTAATTTGAAAATTTAAATTAAATCGAAGGTATTCCTATCAAAGGGGATTTTCCTAGTTTATGCTCTTTCGAGATAAAAAATTAAGATTTTGTGAATAAAAATAATTATTTATTAATTCACAATGAAGTCAACTTCCTAAAGATTTGTTCATTGCAACTAATAGATATAAAAAACATGGAAAACCTATAAGCTTAGCTTTTAGGTTGGCTGTGAATCTAAATTTGACATGGTAATAGTGCAAAAGTTCAAGAGTTTACATTCTAGCATCATTTAATACCCTATATATTTAGGTGGCCCACTTTATAGTTTTAGTCAAGCAAAAAGCTGATAATCGACCAGTAAGGCTTCAGATCATTTCATTATGAATCTAAATTTTGAACCACCATGGTGGAGCTCCTAGTCTATACTTTTTCTTCTTCCTCCCTCTCTCCTCTTTGTCCTGATCACTGATGAGAGATTCCTTTTCTCAACATGGAGATGTAGGGGTTGTTGCACCTTATGCTCTTACTTCTCTCCAGGATACCTTTAAAACTAAACTTTTGAGGGAGAAAGCTCCAAAGCTAAATTCATAAATTGGATAATGCAATTTGTTACCACTCCAAAATTCTCTATAAATCTTAATGGTGAGTTGGTTGGCTTCTTCCTTAGTTCATAGGGTCTTTGACAAGGGAATCCTATCTCTCCTTTTTGCTTTGGTTATGGAAGTGTTCTCTTGCATGTTGGAAGAAACTGGAAAAAAAGGAGCGGTTCTCATACCGTTGGTGATGCTAAAGAGAAAAACTCAACCATTTATGTTTTGTAGATGATGTTATGATTTTTACTAGAGTTGATACAAAATTTGTTGCTTTGATTATGGAAGCGAGGAGGTGTTTCACAACTTATTTGGACTCAAACAAGCCATGGTAAAAAAATATTTTCCTAAGTTGTGTTGACCATATTTTAAAGGAGGAAATTTGGCAGATTTCAAATTTCTAATTGGGGGATTTACCGGTGAAATATTTGGGGTTGCCTTTGTTTTCCTCTAAACCTAACAAATCCACTCACCATTTTTTAATTGAAAGATGTAGCAAATGTTTTAATCTTTGGACTGGCAAATTTCTCTTATGCGGGGCGTATCCAATTGGTGAAGAGTGTTTTGTTCTCTATCTTTTTTGTTCTCTATCTAAGTCTATTGTTTCTCAATCTTTATCCTCCAAAAAGTATCTATAAAGGGTTGACCAAAAAGATGAAATGGCTCTTATAAAACGGTACTGATGAAAAGGAGCAAAGTTTGCAAGCCAAAAAAAGGAGAGGTGGGAATCATTGATTTGGTGACTTGGAAAAAAGCAGCTCAGTTGAAACATATGTGGTATTTATGCTTAGATGTATGTGACTCACTTTGGCCTTTGTGGGTTAGATTTGAGCTTTTAAAGAATAATTGGGTCTGTTTGTTTAGTTTTTTTGAGCAGATACACACACTTTTTTCAAACTTTTTTTTAAGAAATTGTTTTTCAAAAAATAGGTATAGATAAAAAAAAAGTTGACAGTTCTCATGAAAAGATCAAATATATTAAATATAAATAAAATATAAATGCAAATCAAACATATATGTATATCGTTTTGATACAGATACAGATGAAAAACAGACCATCCAAGTAGACCCAAGAATTTCTGGTATTTTAAAATTCATTCCATGGTGTCTTGGTCACGGAGGAAGATTTAATAACTTAAACCTCTTGTACGCTCTTTATCAAATGGGAAATAGGGAATGGGAATAATACCCCTTTGTGGTACAATTAATGGCATCCAAGAGGAGCGTTGTTGGAGTGGTTAGGGGAGAGGAAAATCTATAGGTTAGGTATTCGAAAAGAAGCCAGATTTTGTTGTAATGTAGGTGAAGAAGAATGGGAGTGGCCTGATGATGAGATTTGGAGTCGCATTAGAAGTGATTTGATGAATGGCTATGGCCCAAGTTTGCTTAGATTAGATAAACTAGTGTAGAAAGTGAATGTAGCAAAAAAGGTTTCTATAAAAGTAGCTTGTGAGTTCATTTAGGTTCATGGGACAAGGTTACATGGTACAACTTTGTTTGGTGCAAGAAAATAATGTCAAGGCACTTCTTTTTCTATGGTTGACAGCTCATTAGAGATTTATAACTCACACAAGTTAGTCCGTTGGGATGTTATTAACAATAATTGCTGTTTTTTGTGTAAGAGAGAAAAGAAGACCCGAGATCATTGTTTCTTAAGTGTTCTTTTGTTGTAGAAGTATGAAATTTATTGAAAGTCAAATCACTGATTGCAGGTTTTTTTCCCTCCAAATGCGGCAAAGCTTCACAAAGCCTTTGTGGATGAGAATCAAAGGATGACTTTAACTTGGAAAATTATCACTGCTAAGATTGATAGAGAATTTTCGAGATGTAACACACAACATAATCCAATTTATGAATTGGGTTGGGAAATCCATGGTTGTAACTCTTTGTTCAAGAAAGTACCAATGTACATTGTCATAACCTTTCGTAATATCTAACTTTATAGCACATATGGCTTCAAGAGTGCTTTTATGATAACCCTATAGAAGCTCCTAAGCTACCAGATTATTGTCCATAATCATCTATCTTGAATAAAAGTTGTTTGCTCTTTACCAATAAGATAAGGGAGGATAAGTTTAAGTTTTTCTGCTGAAATCTTGGATATGCACTTGTAAATGGTTTTGCAGCAAGATATAGGTTTGAAATCCTTAAATAGACATGAGTTCTCCACCTTAGGAACAAGAGAGATGGCTGTTGAATTTACAGCCTTAAAAGAAGTCCTGGTGGCAAAGATATCACGGATGGCTAAGCAAATGTCTTCATTAGTGCTCCAAGCCTTGTGAAAGAAATTATCATTCTATCCATCCGGTCTAGGACTATATCAAGAGTAATATCAAAGAAAATAGATTTAATTTCCTCTTCTCTTATCGTAAAACAAAAGTCTTCATCACTTTTTGCCATGACAATGTAATCTTTGTTTTGTATGGTTTATTGATACCGGCTGTATGTAAGATTAAAATCAATAGCGAGTTAAAACCTCAAAATTAATTCCAAATTATGATTGTGAAGGCAAGTGCACATATTGATACTTGTAATATAAGGGTTAAGTGGGAGTATTGTCTCATAGACTTCCATAAGTACTAATAGTCACCTTTTTCCTATTGTTAGCCATTAAATTCGAGTATAGCAATAATTAATCAAGCATGTTGAAACAAAATATTTGTGAAAATAATTTTTTTCTATATTTCTGTTGTACATACATAGACACATATATATACACTGAACATGTGACTGTTGATATATCCTACCTACTACAATATTAATTATGTTACATAGGAAACATAACACTACAACATAGGTAACATAATATTTTAACAAATCACAAGTCAAGAATTTATAAAAATTTACCAAATTGCTAGAACATCTAAATCTTGAATCCTCACTAGCTATTTATGTGATAATGTTAAATAAAATTCCAATATTATTGTTGATATTTTTGAATGGTGGGAATTTTTGATGTAATTTAGTATCTTGATCAAGGTTACCGAATTTTGATCCTTTATTGAATAATTGAAATTTCTTTTTAGTTAAAACCCCTACATAACATTATTAATCTAAAATTTCCTTATTAAGTTTGACCTTAATTCCAAAATTTGATGTTGTTCTAATTGTAGGATTGCATGTAACTCGTTATAAATTGTGCAGATTTATTCACAAAAGTAATTTGTCAATTAACTATTGTGAAATTTAATCAAGAATTAATATTTTGCATTATTAATTCAAGATAAAGAAGAAAAATAATGCAATTTGATTCTAGAAAATTAGACAATATACTAAAATCAATAAGAATAATCCATATAAATAACCTATGTTCATTAGAAGCTAGATTAAGTATTTACTCCTCCATAAATTCAACAATAATTATACAAAGAGTAGAGAAAAACATATAATAAAGGCATAATGTCACGAATGATATTTGAACTTTGAACTTTGACAAAATATATAATTAGATACTTGAACTTTGATATTGATCAATTTAATACCTAAAAGAATTTTGTCGTACATGCTAAATATACCTCCGTTAAGTTCTTTCATGTACTAAATTGGTTGATTTCAAAGTTTTTTAGGTGCTAAATTAATTAATTTCAAAGTTTAGGTACTTAATTGCATAGTTTGCTAAAGTTCAGGTACCATTTGTGACATTATCTCTATAATAAAAATTTTATCCCCTATTCACAAAGAAATTACGCAACTTTGTTGAAGCCCAATATTTGATTTGCACCATTCTCTCATAATAGATGGAGTATAATATCAAAAACTCTGTTATTGTTGCTGCTTAGTTGACTTTTCCTTTAAATAAAGGTCTTTCATAACTGAAAAAGGAAGTTTCCTTTCTCTAAAGTAGGAAAGTTGCTTCCCTTAAAGAGGCAGGTGGTCTTCTCCTGAATTGAGAAGTGTAATATTCAAAATAGGAAAGAGAATTTTCATTTTAAAAAAGTGAATGATCTTCATGAATGGGAAAGTTTAGTTTCCCAAGTTGACCTAAAATACCTTTACTTTTGTCAAAGTAGGTAATATAACTTTTAAAAATAGAATTTTAACTTGTACTAGAAAGTGGTTGTGACACAGTTTAGACATTGTTATGTTGCCCTTGCGTCTCTCTCAGTTGGAATTAATTTCTGAAAAATGAGTGGGACAAGACCTAGACTCGTGTCCCTACGAGTGTCTCTCTCCGCTTTATATATTTGCAAATTCAGCTTAGATTTTCAAGTCTGCCTGAGACAAGGTGAAGAGACATGAAGGTGTCTTTGTCGTGTCCCAAAAAAAAAAAAAAAAAAAAGAAAAGACTTTTTTCTTGATCAAATTACTTCCAAAGCTCACGGTTTAAAAAAAAAAAAAGAAAAAAAATTGGTAAATCTCTTCTTTTCTCGTAATTCACATTATAGAAGCCTGAAATCAAATTATTAGCAATTTAAGTGCTATTTCAATAATATTAATCACAAAAATAACCAAATAAAACATATTTTAGCACTTAGGTTAAACTGAATTTATCATTTATAAATTGGTCTTCCGAATTCACATGTTTAGATTGCTTTTGCTTTAGAAATGATGCTCTTATATTGTAGTTTCCTCAGCCCAGTTAGAATAAGAAATTTCTAGCTAACTAAGATGATAAATGATGTCTTTGTTGCTTTGCTAATTTTCTCAACTCATTCTTCTTCTCGTTATTGTAAATCTAGATGCCCATTTGTTGCAGTGTCATCATTGATATATCAATTAGTTTTCTCATGCTATCTTTATTTTGAGGCAAGCGAATGCAGACAAAGAGAAAGTAAATCATCAAAATGAAAAAGAAGGAAAAAGAAAGGCAATTGGTTCATGTCCACAGGCTGATAATATCAGTTGGGATGGTCTTAGGCGGTCCCCCTGTTTTCCATTCTATTTCCTTTCAAAATTGTATAAGACAGACTGGTTTTCATATTAGATATTGGATATCCAATACTAACAATTCAAGGTTTAGATTAGTGCATATTTTGACAACTTTCACTTTTTGATAGCTTTTCATATTTCCAAAACTAACCAGTTAAGGAAGTTGAATGCCATTTTTATCTACTTTTTCAATCTTTTCTTCACTTCCTAGGTTGGTCAAATGGCCAAAACTTTAGACATAGATTTTAGCATCAAAACATGGTTCATTTTTCTTTACATCTTGTTTAAGGTGTGCCTTTATATTTGGGCATGTGCTAACACTTCTGAATTCTATCATCACTGACTGTTGTTCATGCTAATTATGGTCCTTTTTTGTAATATGCAAAGCTTGAGATGAAATTGCATATATGAAGCACAAGTATTACAGGCATTTGAGGCAGATTCAATAAAAAATATCCAATATTCCCCATAAACAGATTTACGATCAGCAGCAAAGATATATTGTTATGTCAATTTAGTTTCAGTTGGCACAATTTATCTTGAAATTGCTATAACTTGTGTGAATTTCTGACAATGAACCCAGCATCAGCATTGGAAGGGATTTTATTCTACTATGTACATGATTGCTATCCACATTTGTGGTGATTGGTTTTTTAACATGTTTATACTGTTTTCTTGCAAATGGTATCCAGTGGTTCTGTCAAGTGGGAGATCAAACTAGATGGGCGAGTTGAATGTTCGGCAGCTGTTAATGGTGATTTCACTCAGGTCTGTTGGTTTGTGTTATGGTTAATCATTGTGCTTTTGAATTGTTTACTTATATTGGGCTTCTCAGGTGGTTGTTGGATGCTATAAAGGAATTATTTATTTTCTTGATTTTTCAAACGGTAAAATCTGTTGGACGTTCCAAACCGGTGGCGAGGTATGATTGTTCTCTAATGTTAGACACTTTTACCTTTTCAGTCTTGTTTTGAAAAGTTATAAGCACTCATGTTTTTTGAGGATGGTGAATAATTTTTCTGGATAACACATTAAATGTGACTTTGATTTAGAAGTTTGGATGTTTATTAATGCCTTGTAGTTAACTCAGAATCATATTCTGAAAAGGGGTAGTCAATTTGATGCTATCTCTCTTGAAATTGTATTTCCATATATTATAGCCTTATCAAAACGACTGTTTTTCGAATTGAATGTTGCATGCAGTATTGACCTTTTTTTAGAGGAATCACTTGGTGTGAAATCTAAGAATGGGTTTGTTTCATTGAGAACATTTTTCAACTTCTTAATGTTTATTAAGAAAGGTGAAAGATAAGTAATTGTAGAACTGTTGATCAGAGTTGGTGTAAGCAATTTCCATATTTTAGGGAATAATTTTCTTTATTTCAAATAGATTATTCTTATTTGAAGGCAAAAATGAGATTATTTTCTATGAGAGTCAAGTTTATCTTCCTGGTATTCCTCTTTTATGGGTGCTGTGAGATTGGCGAAGCAATTATCTCCTGCCTAATATGATAATGAAGGAAATTTTTTTTCATAAGATTTTAGTCTTCAGACGTCATAGAATGGAGGTAATTTTTTAATCTCAGTAGTGCTGAGTAGCCAATTTGGGATTAGAATCTCAAAAGTCTTACATGCATACAAGTAACATGACATATGGGTTTCCGTGTGTTTATGAGTTAAGTCATCCGAATGCTTTGTTTTAGCATCGTTTGCAGAACAGTGAGCAGTTTCTGTTTTGTGAAATGGATTATGGAAACATGTAGACATTTTAATCCTCTAATTGTAGTCATTTTTTTGAACAGCTTCTCTAGTGTTTTGCTTATTTCTTATTTGTCACTTTGTACTTTCTTGTTTGTCCTCACAGGTCAAGTCACAGCCAATTGTAGATACAAAGAGGCGATTGATTTGGTAATTTTCAGGCAATGCAGCTCTTGCTTGTCTAGCGCAGTATGAAACGTGCATCAAGGCAAGAATAGTTAGCCAATTAATGATCAATTAGGATTAGTGATCCCCAAATCATCTGCACACTAGCTGCAACATCCAATACACAGGAGACATATGCTGGTTTCATGATTTTGCTTTTCTTATTCCTCTAGTACTAAACTAATTCACTAGTTGTAGTCGCATTATCAGTTCATAATAATTCTTAACAATTAGAGTTTTTAACTCCGATATTGCTTCGACTTCTTTTCTATGTTCTCTTGAACAAAGTCTTTATGGTTCTTTAAAATTTTATTTCTACTTTGCATCATTCTTTTCTATATATAGCATGAGGTTCTGGTATTTATGCAGAGTTATATAATAGGGTGCTTGGCAGCTTCTTTAATTAGGAGGTCTTCCTTGGAGATACTCATCCAAAGAAAAAAGTCTTCCATGGGAATATACGTATTTGTCAAGGAAAGCGGTGATAGAAACCTGTGTATGCTGTGCAATAAAGCAGTATTTTATATTTGAAATTGACAGTCCCTTAAATTCTGTCTTATGCCTAAAAAGTAGTGTGTTTCTAGATGCTGTGGAAAATCAGATAAAGATATCTTATGGATTCTGAAGTCATAAGGAAGAAAAAGGCCTGAGCCAAATCATAGTTTTTGTTAAAGACCTGATCTGTTATGATTTAATCTTTCTTGGTCTGTGCCTTTTTCCTTTTTTCCAGTAGAACCTAAAACTGGTCCAGTTTAGATAGATTTAGGTACATCACCAGTGAAATAATATTGCGTAATGCACCTTTATGCATTTCTTGCTTCTTCTCACTCTCTAGGCATCCCATCAGTGCAAGCGCACAGCTAGCGCAAGATAATCTAGTAATGAAGTACTTCATCTATTGCTGGGCGACGCTTTATCAATTTCTATCATTTATTGACATATTTCTTACGCTAAAATATACATATCTCTGACACTCTTTCTCTAGGTCCATCGCTTAGGAAGTACTTATCCACCATATCCTGTACTTTGGCCTATGCTTCCTCTCTATCCATTTTGTCAATTTGATTCATCATAGTGTACCCAGAAGCAGTGAAAACCTAGGTAATAAATGGAAGTAGAAGGCACAGGGATTGTAGGAAAAATGGACTCCCTATGATAAGTTTGACTACAATAAAACAATAAAGTGCATTGAAGTGTCTTCTTAAAATTGTTGAACTCTAAACCATCTCATTTTACTAGCCTAGCCAACTGTTGTATGTCATCTGCTCTTTTTCTATTAGTAATTCGACCTTGTAGTTCCTTTTTCTCAGAAACAGCAACAAGAGTAACTGAGTCTTATGCCACTATGAATGGATTGCTTGTGTAATTTCGATATACTACGGTACAGGATAAGTCTTATCTTTTCCCATAGACCTTGTCATGAGGTTCTCAAAATGTCTTCTTGGGCCGCTGCTTATCCAAACCATCATCTAGATTTCCTCCTGAATTGGTGAAAGATTAGCTCTTCCTCAGATATTTTCTATTCTAGTTCCATCTATTATAAATCTTCCTTTCTGTTTGCGACATACACCAGACAGTCTCACTCGTTCACCCATGTTCAGTGGGTTACCTCTATAGTTTCCTTTATATTTTGCTGGCAATCCTAGATTTCTTTTGCCATTTTACTTCTTCTTTTGGTATGTTTATGTGCTCAGTATAACTTAAGCAAATGCGTATTTTGATTAATGAATAACTTTGGAAAGGCATGCAGGTGTGGATCCCATGACCATAACCTCTATGCTCTTGATTATGAAAGATACCAGTGTGTTCATACCATTGAATGCGGGGGAAGCATTTTTGGATCACCTACAATTGATGAGGTGAACTTTTGTATCCCTAGTGAACTTTTATCCAATCATCTTCTCCATATTTGCTGTTTATGTTGAAGTGGATTTCATTTAAACCCTTGTAAAATTTCAGTTTTCTTGTGGTATGGGTAGTATTTCTACATGTGTTGATGGAACTGTAAGTTATCCATATCAAGTCTATCACATGTTTACTCGTCGATACTAGGTTTCACCACTGCTATAGCTGTCACTTTTGAATCATTACTTATAGTAAAAGTCCAAGGTTTCTCTTAAAAGGCTTTTATGCATGATTGTAAATTTCTATGGCCTGATGAAACCTTGTGTAAATTCTCCGCTTCTTTGGATTTATAGTGTCTTGTAGATTTCTATTCTGGGTTTTTGGGGAAGAATTAGAAGTAATTTCAGTATGTTTTTGTAAAATAGAGTTGTTGTTGGTCATATATTCAGATAGCCTGAAGCGCATTTCTTAGTTATTGTGGCTTAGCAATTTGTGTGCAACACAACCTTTGGTAGGACTTTTAATGTGCAAGACTGAAGAAATCACTTGTACCACATTATTTCAAGTTCGTTCGGTTGTCTTCTTCTTTTTTATTTATTTATTATTTTTTAAAATATTTTATATTATTTTTTTCCCATTCTTCTCTTTCCTTATTGAACTAGCCAATGAACATGATCTTATTTTTTGTGGATTCTATTTTCATTTTATCATTCCTCAGTTCTTTTCAGCTTTTCTATTGACGAATTGACACTAATAGTTCTGAGCGTTCCCTTTTGAGTGACCTCTGAAGTTGATTTTGTCATCTGTTTCTGTGACAATATCATACAGGTTAAATGGATACGATCTTAAATTTGGGATTTAATATTTATGTCTATTCTCCTGCAGTCGCACAGCAGACTTTATATTGGATCGACTGGTGGCCTCATTACAGCCCTATCCATTAAGGTATTTTTTTATTGTTACTTGTCCAAGTGTTCTGCTTAATTGAAGTCCCAATTGTGACTTCTATTTTCAAGGAGTAGAATTGTTGCTTCAGTTGTGACACTGGGTTGTGCTGCTTTGCTGTAATGAACTTGTGTGATTTACTTAAAGCCTAAAGGCTGTATCCCCTTTCAAGGTTGGATGCACTGTGTTGCAAGCCTCTAGCCTTGCAAATGCATTCCTTTCTGACAAAAGCTATTCTTATGGCATTTGTATGAGATGTATCTTGACAATAATTCTGAAAAGCACCATGAGCAATAGTATATCTGCCAGATTGTTGGCTGATGTGACTATAAGTGGCAAATTAGGATAGTTTTTGAAGTATAATCCTTTCTGTTACTTAATGATAGCTTTGTTTTTTGTTGCTATCATTTAGGTTCAGATTTTGAAATAGGATAAAAGCATGACAACTTGAAGTGACAAAATAAGAAATCATGTCTAATTCTTCGGAGTTGATGTCCCAAATGAGGGCTCATGTTTTTGGTTGATTTCATAATTAGTTTCCCTAGTGTTGGTATGTCGAGATGAACTTGGAGTGGGATCACAATTCCGGGTATTATTCTCTTTCCTATGTTTGGAATTGACAATTTAGGCTTTATGGAGTAGTTTGATTCTATTTTTTAAGGGGGAAAAATTAATTTTATTTTACCATTGTTACTAGAAATTTATAAAAATGGGCTTTTAATATGTATTGAACATTTGTTTCATTCGTGAATTAAGGACATTTTCAACAAATAGTGCTATAATTCATGAATGGATTTGTCATTCCGTTCCCAATTTCATTTTAATCCATTTCATTCTATATCATTTGATTCTATTCCAATTCATTCAATTCCAAATTATTCTTGCATTCTAAATGTGAAATAAGATTCCTTCCAACCTTTTCTCCATACCTAGGACTTTGGCACCTCTTCTTCTTATTCTTCTTTTCTGGGTCCAAGGAAGAAATTATGTCTTCAAATCAACAAAGCTTGGATCATTTTGAAATGGTTGGTGTCCTCAGGTTCAGGATTCAACCAGTCCTGCTCATGGTCCATTCTGCTATAAAACTAAGAGCAGCACAATGTTGCATTATTCTTTATAGGGTTTTGGTTTGACATCCAACCAAATCGCTTGGATTGATATGGATTGTATTACACAAAAAGAGGAAAAGGTTATCAAATTGTGGGAAAGTCTCCACTCACTTTCCATATCCTTGGTTTTATTTTAGACCCATTTCTTTCATTTATTTCCACTGAATCTAAACTATTCTTTCACTAAAGGCTAGCATCTATGCCTCATGGTATAAATTTTACTAAATGGTTGAAAGAGGCGTTGCGTGTGTAGTGGTTGATTGAGGAGTGAAAGTGCAATTTGAATACAAATAGAGATAAGACATACTAATAACCATGAAAGGATGCACCCAAAAGAAAGAAAAAAAAAATGGCAGTTTGAAGTAAACCAAAGGAAGTCTGTTTCAGCATCACAAACCATCCAAATTACTTCGTTGTAGTTCGCCCCCACCTCCCCAAATGAACTTTTCCCTATTTAGGCCTTCTATCGTCTAATCCTTCTCTATATGGTATATGCAGTATGCAGTGGCAGATGTCTTTCTGTTGTAACTCTGGAATAGTCCCCTTCTATTTTTCTGTTCTGCCAACGGGTTCATATATCTCTAGAGTCCATTGTTGGTGGCTTTACTGTTCTTATATTTGTTTGTCTACTTTTAATGCCTCTTACTATCAGAAACATTTTTGTTGGCTTACTTTTCACTCCCCCCCCTCCTTTTCTTCTATGTAAATTCTAAAAGTGAGATGATTGGATATCTGAAAGCACACATATCCACAGGAATCATTATATTTGTGTGGATACATAGACAGAGAAATTATCAAAATATATACGGTTGGTTTTGCTTGGAACAAAGTTTAGAAATTATCCTCAGTGCTATTAAATTGGACGGGGCTGGTATGTATCTTGCCTAGTCACGGGCTTGTTTGCTTTTTATTAAATCTAGAAAGTTGCTGGGCTATATTACTGGAGATAAAAGACTACCTAACGTATCAGATATTACTTATGCTCAATGGGATTCTGAAAACTCACTTGTTATGACATGGCTTTTGAATACTATGCATTCCCAAATTTCAAAACTATATTTATTACTTGATACCGCCGAGAAAATTTGGAATTCAGCTAAATGCACTTATTCTCGCCAAGGAAATGATGCTCGAATATTTGAAATTCGGAATAAAATCCATGGCACGAAACAAGGAGTGTTGACAATCACTGATTATTATTCTGAATTAAGTGAATTATGGCAAGAGATAGATTATTATCAGGATCTGTAAGCACATTGAACCGAAGATGCATTACTATTTCAAAAGTTGGTTGAAAAGGAGCGGGTTTATGATTTTTTGGTTGGTTTGAACCTATAGTGTGATTAAATTAGGGTTCAAGTTCTCGGTAAAATTCCTTTTCCTTCTCTTGAGGATGCATACTCTCATGCCCAACAGGAAGAAAGCTGACGGGGTGTCATGCTTTACCAAGCACCAATTGAGATGTCAGGGTTAGCTGCCTCCCATGAGCAACCAAAGATAATTCCTTCTAATAAAGATCACTTGCACTGTGACTACTATGGGAAGCCAAGGCATACAAAGGAGTTTTGTTGAAAACTACATGGTCGACCAATTAGAGGTTGTGGAGGAAAGCGAATTAATTCATCAAGGGCTCAAGCAAATGTGGCAGAAATGGTGGAGACATCCAAGGAGAGAGGCTTAGGAGAAATTTTGTCTTCTGAAGAAATTCAGCATCTCCATCGCCTCCTAACCAAACTTGACTCCTCCACCATTGCCACATCTAGTCATGTGCAATCAGGTACAACTTTTATAGCTTCCCTTAATTATTGGGTTATTGATTTTGGTGCAAATACACACATGACAGGCTCTTCTAAAAACCTTCAAAATTACTCTTCATGTCTTAAAGAGGAGAATGTCAGAATAGCCGATGGCTCCCTAACCTCTGTTTCAGGAATAGGTTCCATTATTTGTACATCTGATATTAAACTCTCGTCCGTTCTCCACATACCGGACTTTCCTGTTAATCTTTTATCTGTTGGTTTCATCACTAAAGACCTGAACTGTAAAATTGTGTTCTTCCCTGATCATTGTGTTTTTCAGGATTTTCAAACCGGGAAGAGGATTGGCAATGGTAGATTGCATGATGGCTTGTACATGTTTGATGGGACTAAAGACTCTGGTCAAGCTTTTTTTGGAGATAATAAGGATGTAAACCAAGAAATTTTGCATTGGGATAGATAGTTAGGGCATCCATCATTTTTTGTGTTAAAGAAGTTATATCCTAGTTTTTCTTGAGAACTTAGTTGGAATCTTTGTTTTGTGATGCTTGTGAGTATGCCAAGCACACTAGAAACTCTTATCCTTTAAATAATAATAAAAGTACTATTCCTTTTATGACTATCCATTCTGATGTCTGGGGTCCTACACAAACAATCTTTTTGTCTGGTAGTCGATAGTTTGTTACTTTTATTGATTATTGCACAAAAATGACTTGGGTATATTTGTTAAAGGCCAAAAGTGAAGTTTTCACTTGCTTTCAGTCATTTCACAAGATGATTTGCACTCAATTTGATCAAGATAAAAATCCTGAGAACAAACAATGGCACAGAATACATGAATAAAAATTTTGGTGCTTATTTAGAGTCCAATGGGATAATCCATCAAACTAATTGTCCTTACACTAGTGCACAAAATGGGGTTGCAGAAAGGAAAAACAGACATTTGTTAGAAGTGGCAATCTTTTATGTTCACAATGAATTTGCCAAAACCTTACTGGGGCGATGCTATTCTAGTGGCTGCCTACCTTATCAACAGAATGCCACTTAAAACTCTTGTTTTCAGAGTCCTCTAGAAGCTTTAAATGGTAAGAATGAATATATTGTTCCTCCAAAGGTGTTTGGTTGTGTCTGTTTTGTCCACACTAGAAATGCTGGGAAACTCGACCCTAGAGCTCTTAATTGTGTGTTCATGGAGTATTCTCCTACACATAAATGTTACAAATGCTATCATTCTCCCTTCAGGAGATTTTTTGTCAGTATGGATGTTACCTTTCGAGAGTTTGAATCCTATTTTAGCAATAATCCCTCATCACCTCTTCAGGGGGAGAGTAATGAGGTGGAAGAGGTAATTTTTCCTGGTCCATGATTGTAGAACCTTTGATGACATAAGGGAGAGTGAAATTGGAGAAAGAGTTCAGGGGAGACTATTGGGCGTTTAGATAGACCTGATTTGTTGAGGTATTCTAGAAGAAACAGGGCAGAAGAAGCCATCATGCAATCTACAGAGTCTTCCTCTACTGGTGAGTTATCTACCTTTCCTAATGAGTTAGATTTGCCTATTGCTCACAGGAAAGGAGTCAGGTCGTGTACTAAACATCCTATGTCTAACTGTGTCTCCTATGATTCCTTGTTCCTTCCTATAGAGTTTTTGCTTTGTCTATTTCCTCTTGAGTCTATTCCACAGAATTGGAGGGAAGCTTTCACAAATCCTGAGTGGAAGCAAGCTATGATTGAATAGATGAAACTTGTTACTCCTCCACCAGATAAGAAATTGGTTGGCTGTAAATGGGTCTTCAATATGAAGCATAAAGCTGATGGTTCAATTGAGAGATTTAAAGCTAGATTGGTGGCTAAAGGATTCACTCAAACTTATGGAGTCGATTAGTAGGAGACATTTGCCCTTGTTGCTAAAATGAACTCTATCAGAATCTTGTTATCCTGTGCAGCTAATCTTGATTGGGACTTACAATAGTTTGATGTGAAAAATGCTTTTCTTCATGGGGAATTGGAAGAGGAAGTGTATATGGAGATCTCTCTGGTTTTGATGATAAACAAAGTCAAGGAAAGGTATGTAAACTGAAGAAAGCCTTGTATGGACTAAAACAGTCCCTAGAGCTTGGTTTGATAGATTCAGCAAAGCTATGATCTCCTTAGGCTACCAACAAAGCAATGCTGATCATACTCTCTTCATAAAACATCAAAGGGTAAACTTACTCTTCTAATTGTTTATGTGGATGACATAGTAATGACAGGAGATGACAGAGAAGAAATGGCTCGATTGAAGAAGCTGTTGGCACAATAATTTGAAATCAAAGATCTAGGAAAATTACAATACTTCTTAGGAATTGAGGTTGCCAGATCAAGAAAAGGAATCTTTATTTCTCAGAGGAAGTATATCCTGGATCTCTTAAGGAGACTGAGCATGACAGGTTATAAACCAGCCGAATCGCCCATTGATAGTAATCACAAGATGCAGGCAGGAGCAGGAAAATCCATTGATAAGAAAAGATACCAGAGTTGGTTGGAAGACTCATTTATATCTCTCACACTAGACCAGACATAGCCTATGCAGTTAACTTGATGAGTCAATTCATGCATGATCATCGAGATTCTCATATGCAAGCTGTCTTTCGCATTTTGCGATATTTGAAGTCTACTCTAGGGAAAGGGTTGCTCTTCTCCAAACATGGTTATCTCCAGATAGAAGCTTTACAAATGCAGATTGGGCTGGATCTCTAGATGACAGAAGATCTACATCTGGTTAATGTACGTTTATAGGAGAGAACTTAGTTACTTAGAGAAGCAAGAAGCAAAGTGTAGTAGCCAGATCAAGTGTATAAGCTGAATACAGGGTTATGGCTTAAGGTGTTTGTGAACTTCTTTGGCTTAAAAAAATATTAAAAGAATTGAGATTGTCTGAACAGGGGAAATTGTCCTTATATTGTGATAACAAGGCCGCCATCAGTATAGCTCATCATCCAGTTCAGCATGATCGAACAAAACACATTGAAATTGATCGGCACTTCATTAAGGAAAAAATCACAAGTGACATCTTAAATTTGTCTCGTGTGTCATCAGAAAAGCAGCTCGCTGATGTGTTCACAAAGGGTCTCAACAATCGGTTTTTTCATATACTAGTTTGCAAGTTGGGCATGTGTGACATCTTTGCCCCAACTTGAGGGGGAGTGTTGACTAGCTTGATTCTAGGGGATTTGATTTATGTTGACTAGCTTGATTCTAGGAGATTTGATATAGCTTGTTGACTAGCTTGATTCTAGGAGATTTGATTTAGCTTGTTTATGGAAAGTTTGTATTTTATTTTATACTTTCCTAAATTAGATACAAAATTTGTATATAAATATCCATGTTTAATGGGATGTAAAAATTAATCAGAAAAGAAAATTCTTCTCTACAAATCTTCAGTAGTATTAGATCCTCAATCAATACTCTAAAGCTTAACTTTGCAGATTGATGTAAATTTTATGCTGCATATTTTGATAAGTTATATACGGTATGCACAGCTTTTATATTTCCAAATTTGCTAATGATTTTTAGACATAAGAAAGTCTCTTGCAGAAAGGAAATTAGCCAAGAACTTTGATAGAACTGGCTGTTCCAAGTTTCTAAGTGTAAAATTTTGGTTGTAATACCTATTAGTGTAGAAAATTTATGAGGTTCTACCATGGAATCTACTCATCTTGGACTGTTCTTCCTTGTTTTAGATGCTTTTATCAAATTTCTTCATAGATCTTTGGCTGTAGTCCTATTATAAGCACAAGCATAGGATTTCATCATGAATGAAGTCTGGAAGTGGCTGGGATTTCTTCAAAGAGAAACATTCAGTTTTCCTATTCTAGGGACTTTGGAGTGAACACTCCTATCTCATTAGTTCTCGCAGGAACAGTGCATTTATACAAGTCTCCAATATTAATTTTCCTTAAATAAATATTGTTAAAAATATCAACTGATTTGTTCATGATCCTAATAATATGATTGGCTGTGCCTCTCGCAAGCTGACTTCTGGAGATTTGCATGCCAAGAAGAAGAAGAAGCAGAGTAGGCATTAATCCACGACCTAGTGTGTAGCTTGTTGACATTTTTTTTCTTTTGGATTTGCTCGGTTCTTTTGCCTGGGTGTTCTCTTCTGGCTTTGTTTTGGTGTGAGCTGTCCAGCTTTAGGATAACTTTGTATTTTAGGCTTTGGGTTTTCATTGGGCCCCTTTTCTTTGTAACTTTGTTTTATTTTATCAAATGGAGAAAAAGAAAAGAAAAGAAATTATCCTAGAAAATGGTAATAAAGATTACTAAAAATATTACCTCATAATCCTAACAAGAATCTTCTAAGATATCAACTAATACTCATGATATTAGTTTGGAAAGCAAATATTATAAGAGAAATTAATGATCTAAAAATTCAGCCCCTAACAAGTCCCAGCATCCTCCTTCCTTAGTTTTGTTGGTGATGCTCTGTCACAGGATCAGGTTTGAATTTGACTCTTCGGTGTGCTAAGGGTGAAATCGCCACTAAGTCCTTCCTTGCCTTTGCCTATTTTTGTTTGTGGATTGTGGGTCTTATTGAGAGAGAACCCTGAATCTCTAGATAAATAATGAGGAAACTTTTTGTGAGGAAATGTCTAATTATTTCTTCATTTTCTTCATGCTGTTTAAATACATAAAATACGGTATATAACTTTTATGTGTGGAATGACTTTGATAGTTACACTTGGCATAAAAATAGGGAACAACTTAGTATTGGTTCTTATCCACACTACACATAGCACGAATCATAAATAAAACTGGATACAAAGACATCATATGCCGCAATACACTATTATCGACACATGCATAACATATTGCCACACATACACTATGAAACAACACAATATAACTACTAGGCAAATAGAATAATTATTCAAGGGTCCGTTGCAGCTTCTCCTTTCGTTGCCCTATGTTTATACACGTTTAAAGGGCTTTAAAATTTATAGGCCACTTGTTGAGGCTGTGACATATGATCCTAACATATCCATTATTGACAAATGATGGAATGGTTTTGTCGTGTCTGGTATTTACCATTATTGTCCTAAATCTTTTTTCCCTGGATGGAGGTAACATCAAGGGTGATTTCTATTTTTGCTCAATTCGGTATTTGAATTTTATGCATCTTATTGCTTGACGTAAATGCTTTGCCCAATCCAATGATGGGCTGTTGGATATTGTGAACAGCAAATTGAAGCATTGTATAATTCAGATATTGTTACAGGATCTTATTTTTGATCTCATTGTAGGGTAATTTAAGACAATATCTTCTTTCTCAAAATTCTTGCCCTTGTTCCTTTTTCTATCAATTTTCCTATTTTCGGAATTACGTTGGGGCTACTTAGGGAGAACCCTAGATCTCATACAATTAAAAATAAATTTTGGAATACAATACTTGACATTTTATTTCACTGGAGCTAAAGCCCCTTTTAAATTACAACAACTGGAGTAGTTACAATCTGTGGATACACAATCCCATAACTGCTGCCCTTATTCTTATCTTCCCACAGTTGTTTAATTAACATTAAATTGACACATGTCAATATTTCCCTTACAATTCAGTCACATCATCCAGCCCATACTGTCACATACTGCAGACCATACAGCACATAGCATATTAAATGCTATGACTTATCTTAATACAACTAAATATAATAAATAAAATGTGACTTCTAACATAACACAACCAACGTGACCATTCAAACAGTCTCTAAGAGCTACTCTTAATCCTGTGTGCATACATGCACGTAAACGGAACTTCACAGCGTGAGCTTCGGCTGTTGTGTAACAGATACTAACCTTCACATTTGACCTGTTTTGACCATTTGAATACATTTCAAATTCAATGGCATGTTGTAGCTTAAACCATTGACCTGTCATCTGAGAATTTAAATAAAAGAGGAAAAAGAAAAAGATGACTGCTCTAAAAGTTAAACTAAACACTTACTTTTTTTTGCATATTAAGGGTGTGTTTAGCTTGTTGTTTTGACATTGGTGTGATGTTGGTTTGCTAGTCATTTGCCAACTTGGTGCTTGACATAAAACAGTTGAAAAGAAATTAGAGATTTAATTAATCATATACTATGAAAAATGAACAATTTGAGCAGACCTTAAAACAAATATGAGATTGTGTCGATGAATGTTAAAATTGCAAAGCTATATATTTCAAGCATTTATTTGTTATGTTCGGTTGAAACTTCAAGCAATTGCACTTTTTTGCTAGGATGTTGTTCGCATTATCTGTGCATAATGTAAAATATATCTAAAAGAATTGAAATTCTTGACAAAATTTGACAAAATAAACTTTTGTGACACAAAAGGTAAGCTGCTGGAAGATCTTTTGTTACCTCTTTTGGCTCCCCTCCCCCTCTCCCGGGTATCTCATGTGCATAATATTAACTTTGAAAGTGATAATGCAATATATGCAGGGTCTTCCATTTTATGTTCTGTGGCTATGTAAATTAGAAGCACCCGTTTTTGGCTCTCTTGCAATCTCCTCCTCTTCTGGAAATGGTATGTTCATAAACACTCGTGTTGTGCTTACGTTTGTTTTCACCCCTAATGCCATGTTGTGGTTCCGCGCAGTTATTTGCTGCTTGGTTGATGGATCTATTATTGCTCTGGATTTGAGTGGATCTACGGTTTGGAGGGTAAAGTCCATTACCTGCTTTTTTGTCCTTCTTCTTCTTCTTCATGTATCAAGAATTAGCTAGTTGATTTGGCAATATTGTCTTTACAAAGGGAGAAAGTTGAGTGCAAACTATTGCATGTAAATGACATTTGGTTACAAATGATAAATTTAACTTCCAATTTTTCTTCATTAAGGTATTTCGAACTCAAATGAGAAGAGTAGTTATTCTATATGCGTTTGCAGGAAAGTGAAAAAATAAATAAATAAATGAAATAAAGAAGGAATCATGGAAAGATTCTAAATGTCTGGAGCTGCTGGCTAAGATTATTTGTAACAATTTTTATTTATTTATTTATTTATTTTTATTCTTGACATTAGAAAGGGATTGTAGAAAGAAGTAATCTCCATTAATTTCATGAGCTTACAAACATTGTTTTATAGACATATCCTTCTCCTCATGATAAGGACTTGAAATTAGAATAATAGATCTAGTCTTAAAAGTTAGCTAAAAGATATACCAATGTAGCACATGTCTATTATACCTACAGAAAAAATGTAGCATATGTCTATTATTCCTACAGAAAAAATCTCCAAAATATAGGTCATATGGAGAGAGAGAAAGAGAGGAAAAAAAAAAAAACTTAGATCCATTGCAAAATCGCAAGTTACAGTTGGGATTTTAATTTTGTACAAACAAGTTGCAATTACCAATAGTGATTTTAAGTTTCAGTACAGTTGTTAAATCTCATCTCATCTATGTGATATTCACTAAACAGAAAAAAATCGCAATTTATTCATGCACAATTTGCACTTAGGTAAATTGCATGTTATTCTTGTGATTTTTGCTGATTTATAGATGCCATTTTACTCCTGCGATTTTTGAATAACAAGTTGGTAATTAAGTTTAATTAAACCTTATTTAAGTAATTATGTTTAATAAGGATCCTAAACAGACAAAAAAAATCCTTTAGATGAGATACAAACTAAAGAATAAATCTAGATTAAATCTAACAAACATCAGAGGAATCTTAGCCGAGACAGCAGGAGCATCAGTTCTGTATCTACAGTGATTCAGAACATTTTAACTTATTATCTTCCTACACTTCTCCTCAGTGAATAGATATCTATCGTTCCTAGCTTGGAACTTAAATCTTGAAATCACGTTGTTAGCAACCTTTTTAGTCAACATGTTTGCTAGCTGGTGTATTGAGGGGAAGTGTTGGAATGTTAACTTATTAACCAGTTTTTGTCAAGTTTTTCCTTAATGAAATTTCAGCCAATCTTAATATGCTTTATACTATCTTGTTGTGCTGCATTATCTGCTATGCTTATAGCCGATTTGTCATTGTAATATAACTTCATACCTTCGGTCTCTTAATTTTCAAATCATCAAGAATATTTTAACGCAACAACTCACATATTCCTTGTTCTACATGCCTGAACCTAGCCATGGCACTTGATCTGTCATAAAGCCTTGTTTCCTGCTTCGCTATGTCACCAAATTTCTTTGTGAAATGGCAATAACCTGAAGTTGACCTCCTATCCACTTGAGAACCTGCAAAATCAATGTCTCTGTACTTCTTCTGAGCAGGAATCCTTTACCAGGACATCTTTAGCGAAATGTAAAATCCCATCGTATGCATAAAGACATTCTTCTTTCAGATCATGCATGAGCTCTCTCCATGCACTGTATAGGCAATGTCTGGCATAACATGCGCTAGATAAATCAACTGGCTCACAAATCTTTGGTTTACCTGCATCCCCTACTCCAGTCTGTAATTTTATTCTGTAAAAGAGCTAGCTGCCTTTGTTCTCAGCTTTCCAGCTTCCTTCAATAAATCAAGGGTATATTTTCTTTGTGAGAATTTCTCTCCTTTAAATATGCAATTTCAATTCCCAAATGCTTATGAATCCCTAAAGTGTTGACTGATATATGTGTAATATGATTATGCTAGCTGTAGGAATTAAATATTATGTTGACTAACATATGTGTAATATTATTATGCTAGCTGTAGGAATTAAATATTAGATTAGGAGGTTTTGTTAGGAGTTATTGTCTTTCCTAATATAGTATTCTTGTAATTGTATATAAACGCTATGCTATTATGTAAAAAATTATTAGAAGGAGAAGAGGAGGAATAATAAGAATTATTCTCTACTCCTAAATTCTTCATGGTATAAGAGCTTAAAACCACTTTTTCGGTCATAATTTTTTTTTTTTCCCAAAACCCTAGAACGCCGTAAATTGGGTTTCCTCATGTTAGGGTTGAAGGTAGTTGACACCACCCATCCCAAAAGGTGTGCCACCAATTTCCGACTGATCCTTGTTTGTTCGAGCACCTGAATCGGCGTGTGTGAATCACACGTGCCACTTGAAGCTTCAGCCGGCGTTGGCGTGTGAGCACTATTCCGGCTACTTTTTTTGTTGGCTTTCCACCGGTTGTGCTCGCCATCCTCTTCTGATGCCATCTAGCTATTTTCCAGGAGATTTCGATCAATTTTAAATCGTGATTCTCCTTGTTGTTCTTCCTTCGACACTGTTAGGTTGTTCTTGTCTTGATTGCTTGGGTGAACTCTTCCTTATTTTTTTTTTGCATTATGAAAAGTGATAAGAGAATTGCAACCATAGTACTGATAATCCTTCACTGCAAATTAGCTTTGTCAAGCTTGATGGGAATAATTACCTTGCCTGGTCAAGGTTTTGTTTATTGTTTATCAAAGCTAGAGAAATGCAGGGTTATATTATTGGTGCTAAAGTCAAAACAGCAACAATTGATCCATCATTCAATCAGTGGGATTCTGAAAATTCACTAGTAATGGCATGGCTTATCAATTCTATGCAGCCTCAAATTTCATGGACATGCTTATTGCTTGACACAACAGCAAAAATATGGAATGCTGTTACTTTCACCTATTTACAAGTGGGACGTGATGCCCAGATTTATGAGATTTGAAACAAGGTTCATGTTTTGCAGCAAGGAGGATGGCAATCTCGCAGTATTTTTCCGAGTTGAATGGTTTGTGGCAAGAACTTGACTACTTTCAAGATTTTCAAGCTGATTGTACTGGAGATGCAGTCAAATTTTAGAAATTGCTTGCAAAAGAAAGGGTCCATGATTTCTTGGCCAGGATGAACAATGAATTTGATCAGACCAAAGTTCATGTTCTGGGTACGACTCCTATTCCTTCTTTTGAGGAGGCATATTCCTATGCTCAGCAGGAAGAGAGCAAGCGCAGTGCCATGTTCTATATCTCACAGGTTGAAAAGTCTGGTTTGGTAGCAGCTAGTGATTCACCTGAGTAGCTGAAGGCACATGGTTCTAATAAGGATCATTTATCATGTGATTATTGTGGGAGACCACGTCATACTAAAGAGACTTGCTGGAAGCTACATGGATGTCCAATGAGAGGTTGTGGAGGCAAACGAGTTAACTCTACTCAGGCAAATTTGTCTGAAATTATAGAGTCAACTCCTGAGATGACTCCCTTTGACTTTTTCTCTCTTGATGGGATTCAACATCTCAAGCATCTGATGTCTCATAAAGAATCTTTCTTCGGCACCAAACCCAACTTTGTGCAGTCAAGTAATGCTTTTTCTGCTACCCTTGATACTAATTGTTGGATTATTGACTTTGGTGCGAATAGACACATGACGGGCTTCTCAAAAAATCTTCTTGAATACTCAACGTGTTTAAAAAAGGACAATATTCGAATAGCTGATGGTTCTTTTACCCCAGTATCTGGAACAGGTTTTGTTTTCTGTACTCCCCATATCAAACTATCCTTTGTGCTTCATGTCTATCAATTTCCTATCAATTTGTTATCTGTTAGTATACTTACAAAAAAATCTCAATTGTAAAATTGAGTTTTTTTCTGATCATTGTGTCTTTTAGGATCTTCAAACAGGGAAGAGGATTGACAGTAGTAGATTGCACAATGGCTTATATATGTTGGATGGGAGTCAAGGTTCTAGTCTTTAGCAGGCCTTTTATGGGGGAAATAAGGATGTTAATCAGGAAATATTACAGTGGCACAGGCGTTTGGGACATCCTCTTTTTTGGTGTTAAGCAAATTATTTCCTAGTTTGTTTTCAAAGACTCAATTTGATTCATTATTCTGTGATGCTTGCGAATATGCAAAACATTCTCGAAACTCTTATCATTTGAGTAATAATAAAAGCAAGTTTCCTTTTATGACTATTCACTCTGATGTTTGGGGCCTTACTCAGACTACTTCTTTGTCTGGTAGTAAATGGTTTGTTACTTTATTGATAGTTGCACTAGGATGACTTGGGTATATCTACTTAAAGCTAAGGGTGATAAGTTTTCTTGCTTTCAGTCTTTTCATAAGATGGTTTGTACTCAATTTGATGCTAAAATAAAGATTCTTAGGACTGATAATGGCACCAAATACATGAATGGAAGATTTGGTTCTTATTTGGAGTCACATGGGATAATTCATCAGACTAGTTGTCTTTATACAAGTGCACAAAATGGGATAGCTGAAAGGAAGAATAGACATCTTTTGGAAGTTGCTAGGTCACTTATGTTTACCATGAATCTTCTTAAGCCTTACTGGGGGAATGCAATTCTAGTTGCTACATACGTTATCAACCGAATGCCTCTTAGAGCTCTTTAACTACAACAATCCTTTAGAAACCTTAAAAGGACATAATACATACACTGTTCCTCCAAAGGTATTTGGATGTGTTTGTTTTGTTTATACTAAGGATGCTGGGAAACTAGATCCACGAGCCCTTAGGTGTGTGTTTATTGAGTACTCACTGACACAAAAGGGTTACAGATGCTATCACCCTCCATCTAGGAAGTATTTTGTAAGTATGGATGTTGCTTTCAGAGAAACTGAACCTTACTTCAGTCCAACCTCGTCATCTCTTTAAGGGGAGAATAATGCAAAGGAAGAGCTGATACCTAGTTTTGTGACCCTTACTGATCTTACCCCAAGAGAAAGTGATGGTCAGAAGGAGACTATTATCCAGGGGGAGAAAATTGGACATTTAGACAAACTTGATTTGAAGAGGTACTCAATGAGAGACAAAGACATGACAGAAGAAGCCATTGTGCAACCTACTCTGTGCTGCCAAGAATCATCATCTTTTGGTGAGTTACTTTTTGATGATTTAGATAAACCTATTTCTCAAAGGAAAGGCGTTAGGGCCTGTATTAAACATCCCATTTCTAATTTCATTTCTTATGATTCTTTATCTGCCGCCTATAGAGCTTTTGCCTTGTTTATTTCGTCTGTGTCTATTCCACAGGATTGGAAGGAAGCACTCAATGATCCGAAATGGAAGGGAGCAATGATTGAAGAAATGAAAGCCTTGACTAAGAATGAGACTTGGGAGCTTATCAACTCTCCACCTGGAAAGAAATTGGTAAGCTGTAAATGGGTATTCATTGTGAAACACAAAGCTAATGGATCAGTTGACAGGTTCAAAACTAGATTGGTGGCTAAAGGATTCACTCAAACCTATGGGGTGGACTACTAGGAAACTTTTGCTCCATTAGCTAAAATGAATACCATCAGAATCTTGTTATCATGTGCAGCCAATCTTGATTGGGATTTACAGCAATTTGATATGAAAAATGCCTTTCTACATGGAGATTTAGAAGAAGAAGTATATATGGAGATACCTCTTGGATTTGATAATGAAACAACACATGGGAAAGTATGCAGATTGAAAAAGGCCTTGTATGGATTAAAGCAATCTTCCAGAGCATGGTTCGATAGGTTCAACAAAGTCATGATCTCTTTCGGCTATCAACAGAGCAATATAGATCATACTCTATTCATTAAACATAATGAAGGTAAAGTTACTAATCTCATAGTTTATGTTGATGATATAGTGATGACAGGAGATGATAAAGAGGAGATGGCTCGATTGAAGAAACTTTTGGCCCAGGAATTTGAAATCAAGGATCTAGGAAAATTGCAATATTTCATAGGAATTGAAGTTGCTAGATCAAAGAAAAGTATCTTCATTTCTCAGAGAAAATATATTCTGGATCTCTTGGAAGAAATTAGCATGTTGGGTTGTAAGCCAGCAAAATCTCCTATTGAGAACAACCACAAGCTGTAGGCTGAAGTTGGTGAATCAGTTGATTTAAAGAGATATCAGAGATTGGTGGGAAGACTGATATATCACTCACACACTAGACCAGACATTGCATATGCTGTCAGTCTAGTGAGTCATTTTATGTATGATCCACGAGAATCACACATGCAAACGGTATTTCGCATCTTGAGATACTTGAAGTTTGCTCCAGGAAAAGGACTGCTGTTCGCCAAGCATGGTCACCTTCAGACATAAGGCTTTACAGATGTAGATTAGACTGGATCTCCAAGTGATAGAAGGTCCACCACTGGTTATTTCACACTTGTAGGAGGAAACCTAGTAACATGGAGGAGCAAAAAACAAAGTATAGTTGCTCGATCAAGTGTTCAAGTAGAATATAGAGCTATGGCTCAAGGGTTTGTGAGCTTCTATGGTTGCAGAAGATATTAGAAGAATTAAATTTGTCAGGCAAAGAAACACTATCCTTGTATTGTGACAACAAAGCTGCTATTAGTATAGCACAAAATCCAATTCAACATGATCGAACCAAGCATATAGAGATTGATCGACACTTCATCAAAGAGAAATTGACTGATGGTATCTTGAGCTTACATCATGTGACATCTGATAAGCAACTGGCTGATGTGTTCACCAAAGGGTTGTGTCACAGGACCTATCATACTTTAGTTTACAAGTTGGGAATGTGTGATATCTATGCTCCAACTTGAGGGAGAGTGTTGACTGACATATGTGTAATATTATTATGCTAGCTGTAGGAATTAAATATTAGATTAGGAGGTTTTATTAGGAGTTATTGTCTTTCCTAATATAGCATTCTTGTAATTGTATATAAACGCTATGCTATTATGTAAAAAATTATTAGAAGGAGAAGAAGAGGAATAATAAGAATTATTCTGTACTCCTAAATTCTTCATAAAGCATTTCATCTGAAGTTCATGCTTGAACTGCCCAAATGATACTCTTGGATATGATAAACTTGGATAAGATTAAGTCCAACCAAAAGTAAACAAACATCAGACAATCAAAACAACAGAAGCATCAACTTTGTATCTACACATATCTTTAAATAGCTAACTTGTCCCAGCTGATCTTCCAGCATGCATGTTATATGTTTTCTTCTCATTCTCTTTAAAGCACTTCCAATTAGCCTCTGGTATTCGTAGTCAAACAGATCTCAGATATATTTCTCTTTGGTAGGTAGTGAAATATGTTATAGGGAATTGGAAAATACAATTCTAGTAGCACATACTGGAAATAGAATATCCCGAGTGGAAAATAGTAAATGAAGAAACTAATTAGATAAGCAAGTCAAGTTTTGGTTTCATGATAATCATTCTGGAGAAATCGCTTCCAGTAATGCGGGTCATCTTTTTATACGTCAGTCTCCCAATGGGGGGTGGTGCTAAAGCTAGGTAGAACATAGTTTGTACTCCTTGGTGTGGCGATTTTTACTTGCATGACAATAGCCTTTCTAGAAGATACATGATGTACAAATGTATATATGAGAAGAAAAAGCTCATCAGCTGCCTTATTCGAAATCATTTTTAGATGGTCTATTGGAAGTTGTCTTTGCTGTTCAATTTTCATCCTTATTTTATTTTATTTTACATGAACTAGCTCCAAATTATATATGTATTGATGTCAATAAAACGAGTTTCTGCTGCAGACAAGAACTGGTGGTCCAATTTTTGCTGGAGCCTGCATATCATCGGCTCTTCCCTCTCAGGTAAAGCAACTCCTTACTTATTAACATCAGTAATCCTAGATTTCTAGGTTTCGTTAATTTTCCGGGTGAAAAACTCAATTGTTGCTGAGAAAACAAAATGAAGAACTACCTTTAGGAACCATGTGATCACAACTGTTTGCTGTCTAATTTGCATGAAGGGAAGGTTAGATAACCTAGCCGTATTCTAGTAGAATTTCACTTCCACGCTGATGTATTTACGAAATTTTAATATGTGAATCCGAGTGTTGATGCAGCTGTCATGTTGCACATTCTTTTTACAGGTTCTCGTTTGTACTAGAAGTGGAATGGTTCACTCTTTTGAAGTGGTATGGTTCAACTTTACTAGTTGTGCACTGATTAGCCTCACCACTCATTTGCAGGAGCATCCTATTATTGATCAAGTTCTCTATAAAACTTTACTCTAGATTGTTCATCGGTTCATCAGTCTAAGTTAGGATCCGCTATTCTGGATGAAACTCATGTCTAGCGTCACTAAAGGAAAAAAACCCCCCAAATATTAATTATATAGAAGAAAATTACCAAAATATTATTACTGTCTCATTTATTACAAGCAACATAGCATTTAATACATGCACTTGTGCCCAAAAGTTTATCATCTAACTTCCCTAGTTAATTAATGCTGCGCATTAAATTCAATGATAGAATCACCATCTTTTCTTATAATGAGAAGCTTAATTCATGATGGTATTATTTACAGGAAAAGGGAGAGGAATTATGGGAATATGATGTTGGATACCCAATAACTGCATCTGCTTATGTTGATGAGAATTTGCATTTAATATCCGACAGGTAAGCACGAAGATCTGATTCCTGATGCACTCATATATTCTGATTATATGGACTTATAAATCTACCATCCAGGCTGGTTTGTGTATGCACCTGCTCTGGAGCTGTAATTGTGCTCCGTATCAACTTGGAAGCTGGTAAAGAGAAGACCCGACAGAAAGATTTTAAAGTGCAAGAATTTGCCAGGTTGGAGCTAGAAGGAGAAATATTTTCTTCGCCTATAATGATCGGTGGCATTATTTTTGTAGGGTGTAGAGATGATAACTTGTATTGCCTTGCTATTGAAAGTCCTGGTGTCAAATAGGAAACTTATGCAATTCATTGAATATATCTTTAATGCTCTTCCATCATTCCCTACTTTTGGGTTTTAGAGTTGGCACATTTTCCTCACTGGGCGTTCCCTATCCGATGATGAGTTAGGGTTACTTAAGTAAGGGTGGAGGACGTATCTACCTTCTATTGAAAAAAGAAAAAAAAAATACAAAAATACAAATTCAGTGAAAATATTACAAAAATACTAACTTTGTATTGCATTTAAAACTAGAGATATAAAGAATCACACATTTATCGCACTTAAAAGCAACGATATAACGATTGTACTCCGTGAAAAGTAGTGCCCAACACTATTATTGCATGCGCGCATGCGCTACCAGCGATACCAATATCGCGCCCTATTATTGCGATATTCTTATGACTTTTAACCTCTCGTTACGGCCATTAATGTCCGATTTACTAAAGAGCAATGAACTCTCATTTCCTTTCTAAAGTATAAACGCAAAAAAACACAGGGGCTCTCATTCTCAACTCTCTCTCTCTCTCTCAATCTTCTCACATGTTCTTCTCTCTCTTGGCTGACCACTATCTCTCTAAATGCGTCGAACTCCCTCCCTCCCTCTAAACTCCTATAGCCTAAAATCCACACACTCCATGAACCACCCTAACAAGCAATATGAATTACGTCCAACCTTCGACAAACTCGAACAAGTACTACAACCCATTTGCAAACACCAAATGAGCACTGGCACACGTTAGAAATCCAAACACCGTGCTCGGACTTAAGCTCGACATTGCATGTCCTAGTAGTGACATAACATTTTACTTATATTGCATCTTCAACGTGTAATATAAGGATAATATTTGTGTAATATTTTTCACATAAATTGTAGTTTTATAATTTTTAAAAATTAATTATTAAACAAGAAATAATCTCCTCCAGTAATCGATATTTCTCACACACCTTACTAAAATGTTCTTTTAAGGGAGCTAAAAGAAGAAAAGAAAATTATAAAATTATGACCCGTGTTTCTTTTAACGCTTTTGTATATATGTTTTTCATCTTTGACAAACATATTACCAACTTCATTTTCCTTCGACTAGGCCTATGGGTTTAGGGTTACTTGAGTAATCTTTCTAAATATTCTTTGAAGGAGCTAGATAATGATAATTAAAAAAAAGAGAATTACGAAAATATAATATGTGTTTGATCTAGAAAAGGAAAAAGAGGTCACAACCCATAACGTTTAGAGAAGTGAGCCAATTGAGATTGATACGTATCAATATGAGAATATTTAAAACTCAAAAAAACTAGCAAGTCTGAATTTATCTTTTAAAAAAATGTATAAATTGTAATGAATTTGTTTTTCAGTAGATGATTTAGTATAACGACAATAAGTACGTCTCTTGAAAAGATGGGTCCATTAAGTTGTCTCTTTAGGAGTAAGTTCAAGACAACTTCAATGAACTCATTTCTTCAATAGACTAGTTTAATATAATCTAGACTTTATCTTTTAAATATGTGAGTGCAAGTTGCCTATGTGGGGCTTTTTTGCCCTTATGTCATTTTTGTAATTTTTTAAATATTATTATTTTTTCCTTTTCCTGGGCAAAAAAGCCAAAACAAAAGGAAAGAAAATTCTTTAAATAAAATTATTGGAAAATAATAATAAAGAAAATTATGTACTTGAGATCATGTTTTGAAGATACAATTTCGGCACAACAACTAAAAATATGATTTTAACGTGTCAAAATTTACAGACGTGTTGCAATTGTTTATTTCCCTTATTGCAAAGTAAAATTAAATATTCTTGCAATTACATTTTCAAAACTCTCTCCATTACATATTCCAATTGCACACTTGCGTTCAAATACCAAGCTCCACACAAATATCAATCTTTCACTATAGAAATAAAAATAATGGATAATATCACAAATGATACCTGAACTTTGGCAAAACATGCAATCAGATGTCTAAATTTTGAAATTAATCATTTCAATATCTGAACATTGAAATTGATCAATTTAGTACTTGAAAAACTATAAAATTGATCAAGTTAGTACATAGAAAACTTGACGAAGGTATTAGTGACAGACAAAAAAAGTTTTTTTAGGTACTAAATTGATCAATTTTAAAATCCGGTGCTAAATTGATAAATTTTTAAAGTTTAGGTACTTAATTACATATTTGATCAAAATTTAGGTATTATTGTGATATTAACGCTAAACACAAAGCTCTAAAAATCAACAATAGTCATCTTATAAAACAAAAGTACGAATGAATGAGATGCCAACATGATCATGTACTAGTACTCTGTAGTGTATATTCCAGTATAGAAAAAGAGTAATATCATTTACAAATGAAACATGAACTCGATAATGTAAAAAACTAATTACTAGTACCGTTTACTCCTCTTCTGGGTGAGGAACAACACCCCATTATTTGGCACTACTATTGACTTTGGTCGTGGTTGTGGCTAAGTTTTCATCTAGGTTAATTATGTCATCCGCCATCACCAAGTGGACTATATCGTGGAGTCAAATGAATTTGTACTGGATTTGGTCTAACTTAGGTGAGACCCTCACCTATACCCTTAGTAGGAGTCAATCTCATCTAGCTTAATTTGTCATCTTATTTATATTCAGATGGTTGCATATAACCATCAATAGTTGATTATTGTTTATATATATATTTTTTGGATAATGTTACATATGACCTGAACTTTAGCAAAATATACAATTAGATACATAAATTTTGAAATTGGTTAATTTAGTACCTAAACTTTGAAATTGATCAATTTGGTACTTGAGAAAACTGACGGAGGTACTATTGGTATGGACAAAAAGTTTTTTTTTTCTGGTACTAAATTAATCAATTCTAAAGTTCAAATATCTAATTATACATTTTGTTGAAGTTTAGGTACCATTCGTGACATTAACCCTATTTTTTTTAAACATTAGTGACTGTCATAGGCCATCTATCATATCGCATACCATCATCTCCTTCCACTATGCTTTCATAAGCAAAGCACGCAATTCTAACATGCTCAATTTCCACTTATCATTTGTTAACTCAACATATACCGTTAAGATGATATGAAAATGAACCCAACTAGCCTTAGGAAATAGAACTAATTCATATAAAATTATAGTACCACATAATCATCTTCTAATCGTGAGTCCAGCTCAACAATATGATCATATATCTTATAATGTCCCAAAGGAAGCAAAAATTTAACTTAGCTTGCTAAAAGTAGCTAGACTTCAATTGAATTCAGAAGAACACAATTCAATTAAGAAAATTAAAGAGTATATTCAATTTTGCACTACTAAGAGTTGAAAAGCATTCAAATGAAGCTTGACTCCACAGTGGAAGTTTATTTAGACTAATTCATGGCAAAATGATATAATTGAGAAAAATCCTTTTGCATGCTATGCAATCAATGAGGCATAGGTATGCAAATCAATTTATATTGCCAATTTTATTCTAACACTTTCATTCAACATAGCACCTTAGTAAGAATGTAGCTTAAAAATTTGACATGCATGCTATAAACTCAATTAAGCATTTTATCAAACGCTTATTATGATCACAATGGAATTTTTATTGAACAACTAAAACAACATCAAAACAATGTACACGTACACGAATGAAATATTATTTCACTAGATTTTCATAGAAAAACATAAATTAAGAAACAAAGAAACACAAGTTGCTTGTCTTTGTAGCACTAAGGTTTAGTGGATTTGAGCAAAATTTTCTAAAAAAATGAACAATAATCAAATAATATGGATGTAATGGGTGCGGGTTTAGCATGATTTGAAAGAAAATTTAAGATTTTGAAATATTTGGAGTTTGGGTTTCAGTTAAGGATACATAACTGAGAGAGTTTTTTTTTTTTTCAGTGAAAAATGAAGAAAAGAGTGCTGAGGAGATTGCATAAGTCACGATGGAATTGTGTCTTAAATATATGATTTCCAATGGGTATTTTTAGAAGAATTTTTCAAAATTATGACTTTTGGATTTTCTTTCCTTTTTTTTTGGCATTTTTTCCCTTTCCCATGTTTGGTCTATGATTTCATTATGACAAACACGACTTACTTCATCATTATATGTTAATTAGAGGACATAACTTTTGATTGAGTTAAAGATCTCGCAATTGCTCCATAACCATATATATATACCCCATAGTAACTCGACAACCTTATAATCTTCTTAACTGTTCAGGGATCTTGGATACGAGTTACTATACAATCACTTCTATTTTCATGGGGTTGGTTATAGCTCCATATTTAGTATACTAAACCTAAGATATTCAGTTTTTGAAGCCTCAAAGATATAATTACTCTTCCTCAATTATAATTTCTCCCTTCAAATTACTTCAAAGATAGCTCTTAAGTATCTTGTGAGGTTAAACACGACCTATGCATGGATCATGCATTAGTCATGTTGGTTAAGTTTTCTTCTGTTCCCAAAACCAAAAGCATTTTTAACCCTTTTTTGTCAACATTCCATATCCCGCATCATTTTAAACACATATGTATGCAATTCAAACATAATCAACACTTAGACATTAAATTACATCACTTAATTTTTCAATCTTTTCTTCTTCTAGAATTCCCTAAACCATTGTCCTATGAGATTTCTCAAGAAAAATCTAAAAAAACTCATTGTTTTATCTGTAGAGGGTTGTTGTGAATAAATATGTCAAGATTTTGTTATCCACGTGTGTTTTTTTTTCCTTTTTGTTTTTTTTGTTACTCATGTGTTTGTCTTGTTGGAAATGACAAGAAAAGGGGAAACGGAAAAAGAGAAGAAAAAATTTTCATGTGAAATTACATGATGAGTTCTATAAAAGTAAGGATGGTTTAGAGGAAGAGGGTGGAACTTTTGTAATGTAAAGGAGAAATGTGAAACAATTACTTCGTGGGTTTTAAATACATTTATAACCAATATATCATTTTAAAATTTTATACTGAAATAAAATTGCTCCTATTTTAAACATATAATATTACTATTCGGCCCCTTCTTTTGAACTTATTTATTTTATGTTGTTTGAGGGTGAAACACATGTCTAGGGCTTTTTTTGAAAAAAAAAATACAAATACAAATTATACAAAAAAAATATTAATATAGTGTTGCTATATCGTATCTTGGAGTGGAGATACAAATATTTATACTTGTATCGCATCTTCAGATAGAGATATAGCGATCTAAGAAAAAAAAGAGCTTATGTATCACATAAAGGTTGTGCGATATAGTATCGCCCCTGTATTGCATAACCAACGAGCGATACGTGTACAATACGTTAAAATGAATCGCACAACCAACATGCGATACATGTGTAAATCTAAAAAAAAATTTTATCACACTCTTAAGATGCGATACATCAATACTGCTTTTGTAATTTTTTTTACAATTTGATTTTGTAATTTTTTTTAAGCTATATTATACATGTAATATCCTCTGTTATTTCATATACATTCGACATTGACCATACGCAGGATGAGGCTGTAATGGTCTTCACTTGTTGGACCTTGGCTGTGTTTGGCATGTATTCCGGGTCTCAAATGTGTTATATCTATATATATACACAAGTTACGACCTTAATCCAACCTTGAGGATATAAGTTTTGTTCTTTTTGTAGGCCTAGTATTTTGTCTATTTCGTCTATTCCGTGTGCTCGCAAAAAATTATTTGATCTAAAGACGTAAAGAAAGCGCCGAGCGTCAAAGGGCGTTGGCCTTGAAAATTTTACGCCTTACCATTTGCATTTCCAACAGGTTGTCTTCTTTCAACCTTCTTAACGGGTTTTAGAAGAATGTAGCTTTACGGTTCAAATGGAGCTTTTGGTATAAAGCCTGTTAAGAAATTATATCGAGAGAGGGGAAGACGCATCGTTTCCAACAAGGAGATATTCCTGAATGGCGACAACTTTCGTGTCGTTTTAGTATTTATCCACATATTTCTCGAAAAATGTCGGGTCCCTTATTAACCTGGAGTTCACGTATTTACTATTAGGCAGAAGTTGTTTTCAACGGGACTGTCTTAATTAAATAAGGATAAGGAAGAAATTTAATTCTGTCAATATAATGTTAATGTCCCTATTTAATCCTCGTCCTGTATATATTCGATTAATTACTTAGAACATTGGACACTAATGATCTAAAACCAAATCCCAAAGATCACCATGCTTTAGCCAATATTTCTACCTCAGATTCACTTGAATAGATTAAGGAAGAAAAGCATAGTAATTTTTTTTTTAATAATTAGAGGTATTTTTAGAAATAAAAAATATGTTTTTATTTTTATTTTTATAAATAATAGAAATTCCTCTACTCAACATAGAATTTTTTTTTTTATTTCTTTAACGTCATATGAAATAAATATTTCTTGTAATGAAATTTCTTATTAGTTATTTTTTAATAATTAAGGTAAAATAACAAAATTATTACTTTCAACTAAATGCAATATCAGTAAAATTAGTAAATAATACACATCACTAGGGATGTAAGCGGGCGGGTTTTTATAATGTACCCGACCCGTCTAACCCGATAAATACCCCATAGAGTATTACTCTATAGGGTTTGGGATGGGTTTTGGGATCAATAATAAAACCCTATAGGATTTTGGGACGAGCTTTGGGACAAGTATAAAACCCGTTGGGAAACTTGAACTTGTTTAAATATATAAATATATATATATATATTATGTTTAGCCTCAATCTCTGAAATTAACTAGCTGTGCTCCATTAATTGTAAAGCTATTTTTTTTATTAAATCATTTAGAAAAAGTAAAAAATCATAGGAAAGTAGACTAATACTCTATGGTCTCCACTTTTAGTCTTAGTCTTGGCTCACTCTCGTCAAATTCAAGCTTTTCACTCCCGTTGCCGCATTGTTTCATTCAATGATTTTCTTCTCATGAAAATGATTGAGATTTTATAAAGAGGATTGCATGAGTAATGATAAGAGTTTTTTTCTTGGCCTATAAAGTGGGAACGGATTGGAAATTGAAAAAGATGAAAAAAAACAATTATAATGCCGTTTTTAAATATTTTATTATGTAATGATTCTAATTTTATATCGGGTTTCGGGTTCAAGTTGGGATTCGGGTACCCTATAGGGTTTGTCTAGCGGTTTTAGGTTCATGGACTATGGACAAAAACCCTATAGGGTTTGGGATGGGTTTTGGGAATCCTATTGGGTATCGGGTTTGGGTTTAGGTTTTAGTATACTCGTCCTAAACCCATCCCGGTTGCATTCCTACACATCGCATGTAATATACAAGTGGTAAGTATATAACAATCATACATTATGTGTATTTGGAGTTAGACATAGGCATGGTTCGATTTCAAATCGGGAATCGAACCAGTTAGACAATTATAGAACTAGCTAAGGAACCGCAGTTTTCCAGTTCCTAGATAGTTCTAGGCCTAGAACAGGATGGAGCTGGCAATTGGAATCGGTTCTATTAAAAAAAAAAGAAAAGAATTATGTTAAAAAAATTAAAAATTATATTAAATATATAATTATTAATTTTTATACTATTTCATATGAATAGTAAAATTTATTACCTATTTACAATATTTAATATTTTATTATCATAATACAAATAAATATAACTTAAAATTATAAATAATTTACTTTATATAAACTTCTCCTAAAAGAAAAATTCTTTTTAATAACATGGGACTATTTTTTATATTATAATTTTCTTATTATCCTCTAGAGTATTTTGCGATCTCATATTACTAATAATAATTGATATTAGTTATGTTTATATATAAATAAAAGTGCATTTTAAAATTTTTTTAAAAATTTTGGCTAAATAATTTAATACTTTTAGATCCAATAATTAATTATTTTGAATTTAAAATTTATTTTTCATTATAAAAAAAGATGATTTCACGGTTCCAAAACCAGAATTACTTGTACTTTTTTAATTGTTATATTAGTTATGTATCACTATAAAATATTCAAGATACAAATAAGTCCCAACAACACACATACAAGTCACACATTGTTAAGAAAGAAAATTTACTTTGGTTAGAAGTCTAAATAAGCTTAACAATATATGATTTTAAATATATTTGTTACTTGTATTATTAATAATAGTATATTAAATATTATGAATAGAAAATAATTTTTTTATTATTTATGCAAAAAATAGTTTTAAATATTTGTTTTTTAATTACAAACTTTTTTATATTTTTTTTTATAATTTTTATGTTGTAGAATCTCGAAAACCGCTGGTTCTACCTTTTTTAAACTGGCGGTTCTAAAACCACCAGATCATATGATTTTTAGAAGTCGAATCGTAAAATCCTACCAAAATCTATGGATCTTTTACTGATTTAAACCTGTTATTTTTGGATTGATTCTCCACTAACAAATTACCGGTGATGGGTCTAGTCGATTCCCACGGGCTATGATGTTGTCTATCTAAAATTTACCACAGTGCGTGAAAAAAGGCCAAAAAACAAAAGGAAAAAGAAAAGAAAACATAATTATTTGCCATTGGGGGCAGGGCACATCTAATATTGGTTGTTGACTTCCTCACACTTACGTCCATTTCAAAACTAGGTTTTTTTTTTCTCGAGAAAGTTCGGATATTAGTTACCTTCTCTCTCTTAAAAGAAAAATAAAAAAAAACTGATATGAGTTACCGTCTCTCTCTCTTAAGATAAAAGGACATACAATGAATAACACAGGTTTATTGAATTATTAGATTTTTATGTGTATTAAATTAGTATTGATTTGGTATCAGCGCAGTATTGATATTAAATTTATAAGTTTAGTATAGATTCGATTTAATTAAAGTAAAATTATTAATTTTTAATTGATATTATATCCATATTGATTTATTTTATTAGTAACTGATTAAACTTTTTTAGACAAACAATCTTATAAAATTTATATTCAATTCTAACGTTTGTTTAAGATATGTTGGTACTTGCCTAATACTTGCAAGGATACCTAACCTATCTCGCTGATTACACTTTTTTTTTCCCCAAATGCATATCAGTTACCGTCTCAATAAAAATAAATAGTGATGGAATAGCTATGACGGGAGGCCCATGCATTTATTGTACTAAAATATAATTAAATTCTATGTACCTCTAATAAATTATTCAATGTTAAGCCTTCAAGGCCAAAAAGAAAAAAAAAATGTTAAGCCTTCATACCAAATAAATTATTACATTATTATTTATGTTAACAGGGTTAAAGAAACTCTGGGATTAAGGAAAAAAATAATAACTTTTTCTAAAAATTTTACTCAAATTAAAAGAAAAATCTTAAGAATAGGCAATTTAAACTCACTTATTCAAGATATAAGATTAGTGTAAAATATATCAATCTCGTCTCTTGAATATATGAGGATAGAATGAATTTTGTTTCTGATTGATCATTTATGATCGTCTCTTCTAAAAAACGAGTTTAACTTATCTAATTTTAAGATATTTTTATCCCAATAATATTTTATAATTTTTTTAAAAAAATATGTATATTAATTTCCTTTTCCCGATACTCACTACCATCTCTATTATGTCTTACTTCTTGTAATAATTTGTTTTTGGATAGAAATGGAGGCGAAAAAAAAGTCACATATATAAAGTTATGCATGTAAAATTATTGGTCAATTAGCTATGTTGGGGCGAAATTCAAAACTGATCGGTAATATTAGGAAAAACGATTTTCCCTTGGAAAAGCAAAGACAGCATGAAAATCAATAGAATCAGCCATCTTCCTGACAAAACTCTGCAAAATCAATTGTAATAAAAAAACAAGACCAGTTCGCTCCTTTTTAGCAGGACGATTAACAAGAGATATATAATTCCTACAAAGAGGACATGTAGAACGAGACTCAAACCATTTATCGATGCACTCAACGTGGAAGCAGTGGTCGCACCTCGGCAGCTTCCGGTACCTCTCACCCACCCTCATCTCATGCAAGCACACGGCACAATAATAATACGGATTCCGAGGATCCTGGGCCTGACTCGATTTTAAGGTGAACACAGCCAGCTGATGATGATGATGATGACCCCTCTCGTGGAATGGTCTTATGCAGAGACGATGGAAGATGAAGAGGGCGATTGGGACAAGGAATGTCTTGTGATTGTAGTAGTTGGATGAAGAGGATGCCAGGGTTTGGAGTAACTTCGCTAAGCATTCTTCGTAATCTCCGATGATGCCCATGTATGTTAGCTTAAGGTGGTGAGTTAAGTGGGATGGGTGTGTGGCTGTCGGCGGCGACCTTTATATTGTAATAAGACGTTAACTTGTACGAAAGATGAGGTGGACTGTAACTTAACCTTGACTTCACGTACATGCCTAATTTAAAATGGGCAAGAGGTTACAATTTTCATCTAGAAGCTATTTGGTGGATCTCAACCGAAAACATAATTAGGGGAAAGGAATAAAATATTAATATTTTTGAAAATAATTACGAAAATATCATAAAAAAAATTATTCTCGATTTTAGAAAATATGGCCTCGTCTCTTGAAGAGACGAGGTCATAAGTGACTGACCTCGTCTTTTCGAGAGACGAGGTCTCATTACTCTAATGATCTCGTCTCTTGAAGAGATGAGGTTGCTCCGCATGTGATCTTCTCTTGAAGAGACGAGGCCATCAAAATAAGATCTCGTTTCTTGGAGAGACGAGATCAGGTATTCCTCCACAAAATTCAATTTATTACTTGAAAAACCCAAAAATTATAAAACCTGTCAAGAGAAATATAAATGGCTATACAAGTCATTAACCAAATTCAACACAGCTATAATACATTCCGCCTAAAAACACATGCTCAATCCCAATCTGAATCATTCAATCACAGCAGTATTTGATTGTTTGTCAGCACAGTACAATAAAAATATGGAATTTGTAGGTCGTAACAGATAATATGAAACGAAATGCTGATTGATTGTTCTATTAAAATGTAAGAGAAAAGGAGTACAATATACATACAAGAACAATACGAAAAAGTAAGAAGCTATATGCAACAATCAAAATAAAAAAAATCTATCATCTACTACTGCTGCTGATGTGTGTCCCTCCTCCCTTGTCCTCAGCCTCTATCCCGCCTCACGTACGTCTTGGGTAACGGGGTATGCAGATAAGGATGCTGTGTAGATGAAACAATATCTGTAATTGCAACATCCTCATGTCCAGTAGCAGCACTGTACTGATAGAACGGGACAGGGTCTGGCTCGACCTGTGTGAGCCCCTCCCCCCTATCATGTGATGGCGATGGTCGTCTCTTCAGTGGAGCCAAAGGGGTATGAAACTCAGAGTATGACGGGTCTGGCATGGGGGTGTCTCCCATATAGTAAGATGTCGATGACGGGCTAGTCTCGTCCTGAATGACCTGGGAAGGACCAGGCTCATCAAGTGAAGGTAGATCGGACGGCTCAGGCTCATCTCTGATCTGTATACCTGGTGCTAGAGCTCGTCCCCGACCCCTGCCCCATCCCTGCCCACGCCTCTCTCTAGGAGGTTGTCGTCTCTGTATGGTATGAGACTGTGCGTCACCCTGTGCTGTTGCTAATGGTGGAGCTGGTGGCACTGGATCATTGAAATTCAACCCCATAAACTCTTCCACACACGACAGACATCTCGCGCAGTGGATGGAGTGAGCTCTGGGGCATGTCTGGGATACTATAAATGAAATCATCATGCGAGTAATAGCAAAAAATTATATGGTGAGTATTGCCAAGTCAGTACAAGTCCATATAAAGCTTATAGAGACAGTTATCTTACCATGTATCATATGATAGCTCCCGTGCGTCCATCCAGCATCGGGTGATCGCATGATACCACTGGAAGTAATCGTCAGATGTCCCAGTAGGCAAATCTGGTAGCTCAACTATGCAATCACGCCGAGCATCCCACTCAGCTATCCACCTGGCATGCTCCACCTACTAGTTCCACTCGGAACGTCCTCTCATGTCAATCTCATGGAGGGGTCTCATGTCGGCAGGGGCTGGATCCCTGGAAGCCACCAAACTGTCGAACTCTGTCAGGTAGTAGTGCTCGACAAGGTAGAAGCATACCAGGGACCCGTGCACGCCAAACATCATTCCCCGCTAGGCAGTATAGAGGCAGGGAGGGCAAGATCGAACTATATGGACCCCACACCACCTAATGCAGTAGCAAAAGTAAAATATTGCGTTAACAAATTATGAACTATAGCAATTTAACAGTGCAAGTCATTGCAAATCAATTGAGGTATAGGAGGGAACGGATGTCATACTGATGCGCCGTCTGTCGATTGAAAGATGCGCGGTACTCAATCAATAAATGTGTCGATACTCGGGTCACGTCAAAAGTTGCACCCCAATGGTTGATGAGTGGGTGGCCCGCGGTAACTGATGTGTACAGGCAACGAACTGGGGCAATGTGGGGGAAGTGCTCCCATGACCATATCTGCAGGACAACTAATGGTCTCGCCATGTCTCCCGTATCGATGTGGGAAGCCAAGCATAGCTGCCTGTATAGCCAGGCCAAACAGGCAGCTCCCCGCGCGAGCTGCCCGGCCGTCTCAAAGTCTCGGAGCAGCTGGAGGTACATAAGATAGACGTAATTAGAGGACTTGTCTGCGACAATAAATCCCCCAAGCAGCAGCAAAATGTACGCTTGAGTGTGGCGTCCGATCATCAGATCATCAACAAAATCAGGTAGGTCGTTGAAGTGACTATCCAACCACGGCATCTTCAGGCCACCACCATCTATGTCAACGCCAGGCTGGGGCCGGAGTCCTAGCAACTCCTCGCATAAATCAGGATAATCCAGCCTAGCCGTGCCTAACTGCCAATCATCTACAGGGAGGCCCGTAACGACAGAAACATCCTGTAAGGTCACAGACCACTCGCCGTGGTCATGTGGAACGTATGTGTCTCTGGTCGCCACCTCTCGACCAAAGCTGTAAGGAGATGCCAATCCAGCTAAATGAAAGGCATCTGGGCCGCCTCTATGAACCCTGCCTGAGACAGGAATGGTAGCAGCCTCTCGTCAACCTCTGTAGGTACGCCAGCTGGTTGCCTGAGCCTCGCCTCTCTGCGCCGACAATGCAAAACCTCATGCTCCTACAGTAAAGTTATCGCATTTATTAAAGTCCAATCTCACCTTAGCCCTCAAATCTGCAATCACTGAATTTAAAAAATGAACTAACCTATCCATCACAGGCTAGAATCGACCTGTGTACAGGCTGCTGGGTGAGTAATGAGCTATCGATCGGTCCTGGATCTATCTGCGAAGGAAAAATAAAGAGATGTTGTCAAAGTCCACGTGTGTTGATTAAAAACAAGCATAGCAAACATACGATTAATCATTACTCATTAGTGCAATAATAAAAACATCTGAGAATAAACAATTACCACTACGAATAGCCGTTCTCGTAACTAGTCTACCCGTCAATCCTGCATTTGGATAACTTCTTATGTTGTGGCCCTGCTACCCACAACAATCGCATGAATAACCACGGGGGCCCTTTCGAATGTTCATCTCATTTTGGAATCGTTTCTCCCTAGGCCGGCCCCTTTTTCTAATAAGTCATGGATTAGGGTCCCACTTTGGTAAGTCCAATCGAGTCCAATTTGCCTTATCGGCTGCAGGAATAAAGGAACGACCATACACTCTTAGTTGGTGGTCCCACCTGTACCACTGTCCTACGTAGGCAACACAATCCATGTGCATTGTCCCCATCACTGCCATCGTATATGAGCATGGAATTCTGTATGTCTTCCACTTGTTACACGTACATCTACGTGATCTTAACTCCACTTTGTGTATATGGTTCCCCTTCTGACCATACATTGTTGGACGTGGTGCAGTTATAACCTCGTATGTCCGTTCTTGGTAATCGAAATAAATAACTCTATGGGAACTGGATATGTTGTTCCATCTCTCAAACTTCTTCGCAGCGTATTCTGTAAGCGACTTACCCATACTCATGGAATTGCAGGCTTCACACCTTTACTTATTAAATATGGAGTTGCAATTGTAGAAGGTCTTCATTACCAATGCTACCACAGGTAAACACCTGACATCTTTTATAACTGAATTGTAACTTTCTACCATGTTTGTTGTGTCTTGGCCAAATCTAACACCTTCATCGTAAGATAAAGTCCACATGCATGGGGGCAACTCGCGAAAATATCGTGCTGTCCAAGGATTACTTTGAAGTGCAGCATTGAAATATCCGTGGAACTTGCAACTCTGGGCTTGATAGGCAGCTCTTTTAACTATTTCCTTACATTCCTTGCTTTTGGCCTTCGAATTAAAGTTGCTTGCAACATGCCGGATACACCAGCACCAAGGCCACCCCTTAAGCCACACCGCATTCTCATCTTCGACCGCATTCTTGATACCGGCATGCCGATCCGATATCAAGCAAATATTGGATTGGTCTTTGATGACGTGTTCCAGCACTTTTGCAAGGAACCAACTCCATGTTTCCGCCTTCTCCTCATCCACAAGAGTATACGCCAATGGGACTATATGATGAGCCCCATCTACTGCCACTGCAATAAGCAATTTGTACTTGTACTTGTACTTACCATACAGGAAGGTACCGTCAACTGTGATCACAGGTCTGCAATGATTTAACATATGTAACTTAGTCAGTGAATATCAATCACCTAAAACAAAATTTAACAATGATTACAATACATACCTGCAGTAGTGGAACGCCTCAATGCAAGGACCAAATGCCCAAAAAAGCTTATCTAGAAATACGTGGCCGGCAGTATTTGAATCTTGAGTTTGTCACTCAACCTTTGTTCCTGGATTTGCCTCAGTAATTGCCTTAAGTAGATGCGGAAGCTCCACATAAGATGCCTTCCAACTTCCATACACCTGCTCAATGGCCTTCCTCTTTGCCTCACGAATTCTCTTGATATGAACATTATACCCGAACTGCTTTAATATATTGGTTTGGAGATCCTTCGCCCTTGCATTTGGAGAATTGCGGATCTCTAATATTATGGCCCTGGACAAGTTGGTGGAGTTCAACTGAGAGTGATCCTGTCCAGTGATTTCATCTAAGCAGGTGTGAGATCCTTCATATTTAGTGATGTGAAACCACCTACCATGTTTCTTATAACTGCCTCTGAGTCTCCACTTACAACCTCTGTTATGGATATCAGTACACTTAACTGCCCATGCTCTTGGGTCCGAATCCACTACCTTGAAATTATAATGGTTCGTTATGTGCCACATTTTAACTGCCCGTATGAGATGATCTTTGGTCTCAAAACGTATCCCGACTTTGAATTCATCACTGAAGCTCCAATTCCCAGCACTCATTTCCTGCTCATCATCATATGCTGCGTAAGCACTACCAACTTCAGCATTGAAAAACGGAACTGCCGCCGAGCTCCCTACTGCATCAACGTTGGTAGGAGCAATGAAACGGTCTCAGTTATTTCCCCTTCGTTGTACCTCGGGCAAGGCAAATTGTTGTCGAAATACTTCAACATTAACATTTTCATCATCATCATAGTCGTCACTAGATTCATTTGCTGATGAGTCTTGCACAACATCTATATCATCACCACCTACCAATGTAGGTTCACTTGTGCACTGTCTATTGTCTGAATTGGAGTAGAGTTTGAGTCTACCAAGCCCTGGCTCCCAATATTTCTATCATTGCCCATTTCCCCTGCAGGTGCCCTTGACAATTCAGTTTCCAATATCTGCACATAAACAGCCACTGATCCTTTTGTGTATACTAACGTCTCTTGTGTTGCATCATCATCGGTCACTGGAATAATATCATAACGTAGCATCCTATCTTCAATAGCTACCCTATGATATAGCTCCACCCGATGTGTACACCAATTTACCTTTACTCTATTGCAAATAATCTCCACTATCTGCTCATATGTTGAATTCCTACTAATACTGACCATAGCAATAGGCCGCTTATCATAACCAAAACTATCATCCCCTTGCACAATATTACCATGAGCGTACAGTATGAACTTCGTCTTATCCATTTCCTCACAAATCTTGCCATCTCATCAAAATTAGCTTCCACGCATCAAATTCACAAAATCACACTTATGAATTGCATTCCTCGTAACATTTAACATAATTCCTAAACCTGCACCTTCACTTTCAAAGTTGAAATTTAATTTTGTAATCTACTCTGCTTTCTTACAAATATTTTCTTTTTTCATCGCATAGTTTCATGCCATATCAAATCGCCATACCAATGCTAAAGTATAAATACACCCCGTTAACGACAATTGAAATTATTTTTAATTTTTTTCGTACACTCAAATTCCTAAAATAATTATCCAACAACAACTACTCAGGACTTGATTTTTTCTAAAGCAAATATTATATATATACATATCTATACAACATACAACAAGAAAAAAAATGTCGGCGTTGGACTCATGCTACAAAATCATTCTAACAACACATACAATCTACATTTAATAATGCAGCATGAATGATTGAAAAAAAAATACGAAAATACGCGGAAATCCAACCTCAACTTTCGCCGTTCTTCGTTCGTCGCCGGTGGTTTTGCTACGAATCTCCTCCTTTCACTCCTCCTACCCAACAAATCGCAATACAATCAACTTCGGACAAATGGGGATGAGCGATTATGGTTGATTTGTGGATTTCGGCCGCAAGAAATCGGTACACGCGCGGAGATTTGTGGATTTCGGCTGCAATTTCCGATTAGGGTTCCGGCGATCAACTGGGAAAATGGGGAGGAAGAAGACGCGTGCGGAGATTTAAGTCCGCTGACCTCCTCTCTTGAAGAGACGAGGTTAGTCACTAATGACCTCGTCTCTTGAAGAGACGAGGTCACATGCGAAGCAACCTCGTCTCTTCGAGAGACAAGGTCATTAGAGTAATGAAACCTCGTCTCTCGAAGAGACAAGGTTAGTCACTTATGACCTCGTCTCTTTAAGAGACGAGGCCATGTTGCCTAAAATTGGGAATAATTTTTTCCCGATGGCATTTCCGTAATTATTTTTAAAAATATTAATATTTATTCCTTTTCCCAACATAATTAACCCATATTAATGCATTACGTGTTCATATATCATATAAGGGTAGGTAAATAATAAAAATAATAATAGATAATAATTGATAAATTATATACATTGTTAAAATTTTATTAATATATTTTTTTTATTCAATTCATATGATATGTTAATTAGGGATGGCACATGTAGGATGGGTAAAGTATGGAATTATAACTCATATACCTTGTCATATAAGGTAAAGGATGTCAAATCTTATTTTCGGAACCTATCTTGTAATAGTTTATACCTACTTTGTATTCTATAAGTTTATAAGATACAAGTTATCTTGTGGAATTTGCACATTTATTTATATAATTCTTAAAATTCAAGTATATGAAATTATACATAAAGCTACTTTATTGCTTGCTATAAACAATCTATTAATAAAAATTTAAAAATTAATTTTTTGATATCATAAGTTTTACAATATACAAAATTTGTTTATGTGTGAAAGTTAAAACATATCATATCTAACAAAAACATGTTTATGTAATATCAAAAAAATTAGAAAGCTTATAACAAATTCCAAAATTAAAAACTTTGTAGGCGCTTATATATTAATTAGGCTATAAAGATAAACAACCTTATATACAAGTTAGAAAGACAAAAGTAATTTTAAAGTAAAAACAACAACTTCTAAAATAAAATTTTTTAGATGCTAGTCTACAAATAATAATTTTGAACAAAAGTGATCATAAAGTATATAAAATAGGAGTATTATATTTAACGTGTTTATTAATTTTATCTTATAATTTATGTGCAAAGTATATTGGAACCTATACTCTTTTATGTTAAAGTATGGATTTTTATAATATGGGTACATGGTATTAAGATCTCATACAAATACTCAATCCTATAGGAGTAGGTTTGGGAAAATATGTATCCGTATTCTCTTTTGTGATCCTTAATTCCCACTTAAAAAATACTACCCATTCAGATATGGTATGAGTTGATTCCTTATATGATGGATTATCTACTCACCGCTATGTTAATTAATGATATGATTGACAATATTACCTACTTACCCCTAACGTTAATTAATGATATGGTTAGATATGATTTTATCACTTATCCATATTCCCTTCCCCACCCCGATTTTAGGTGATATAAAGGATGCTTAGGTTATGGGTTACATTGTTAAAGGTACAGTGGATTTGGTTTGGACGGTGCATATAGTAAGCCTTTCCATGAAAGTGAAAACATAATGCAAGGAGTCCATTTTAAGGTGGAGGCTGTAAAAATTAGACAAGGTTCGTAAAGCCAAAAGATTATGGCATTATCTCGGCAAAGTTGGACGTACAAATATGGGTCTCGTCAATTTCATTAAACATGCTATGATGTGTAAGAGAAATAAATGTCATAGCCCATAACCTTATAGCCTAATAACATTGGGTCCAGGTCCTTATCCTTAAGATACCTAGTTCGATTCTTCACTAAAATGACTTAAATTTATCCTAATCAAGATTGAACTATTAATATTCCTTTTATATTTATCTTTTATAGGGAACTTTTATGGTCTTGTTAATAGACCGTCTAGTTAGTTGCCTGAATAATAAAAAAAAACATAGCAAGTGATATATTAAGTATTTTAATGATGCAATTATGATTGAGTATGAATATGAGCTTAAAAAAAATGGTAGGATTGGTCCTATAAAAACATGATGTGATTATAGAATTTTTCTCTTTTATAATTAATTCAATGATAGCATTATGCATGGGATGGTCATGTAATGAGACTGTAAAAGTTCTCATAAATACGTATCATAGATTATGTATCAATGTCTAATAAGTGAGATATTAACAAAAAAGAGCAAATATCATATTTGTTTAAACTTTAAATTGATTAATTTGGTACTTGATTTTTACCATTTTTGCAATTATCTATCTAAACTTTGCTTATTTTTGTAATTAATTATTGAAAATTTACCCATTTTTATGATTATTGATATAAATTTAGATAATTAATTATAAAAATAAGTTAAATTGTGATACCAAATTTCACATTTACTTAATTAGTTTTGCTTTTTAAAAGTACTAACCCCCTCAAGTTATACTAAGTTATACTTCCAATGCACTGTAAAGACACAAGTATGAGGACCTATAAATAGCTGCTTACCTACATTATGTTGTCCATGTGAAGCTTCTTCTGTCAAAGAATAGAAATGTACATTAGAACTATCCTCATTTAGTTTTCTTTCCTTTTTTTTACTCATCTTCCTTTATGTATATAAATATATCATTCTACTCACCTTCTATTCTCATTACATGGTATTAGAGTGATCAAATTTTTAGGGTTCCTCGCTTCCTTAAATTTATTAATTCTATAGTTTCTCCTCTTCTTCTTCTACCTATCTATGGCTTGATTTGTGGTGTGTTGAGCATGGATTGAGTTTATTCGAATCTGGTCATTGTGGTGAGGTATCAGATCTAGTCGGGCCTTGTGGTGGTGTTCTTGTTGGAGTTAGTGCTCGGTTTGCGAATGCATGGGTGAAAGACGCAATAAATCCCAACTTTGCAATTACTAGTAGTTAAACCATTTTAGAGTTTAAGCTCTCCTTAATGAATGCGTAGGTCTTTGCTTGATGAGTGCTAGTTGAGTGCACAAGTTTATCAAATTTTCGCAGGTTATATGCCTTGGTTGAGTTTTGTGCGTGTGTTAGTAGTTTTGCTAGTTGTGTGTGTTGGTGGAGTTTTTAGCGTGTATTGGCAATGAGTTTTGTGACTGTTTGTGTGGTATTTATATTTTCTTTGTTAAGGTTAGATCTTTATTTATATTTTATTTGGGGTTCTTGCTTTGATTAAAGGAGTAATTTATTAGATTTATCTCTAGATGATTGTCTTTAATGAAATTTGTTATTGGGTACCCATGGCTAACGATTGTTCCAATGTTGTCTAAAATCACGAAACATAAACTCAGTAGTACCACTTATCTGGAATGGAATAAAACAATTAAGAGATATGTGCGAAGTATCTCTAAAGATAACCATTTTACTATAGTCCACCAACATATGATACTCTTAAAGATTGGTTGAGAGATGATGCTAGATTATTTTTACAGATCAGGAATTATATTGATAATGTGGTGCATCTGATTAATCATTGTGAGTATGTGAAAGAATTAATGAAATATTTAGAATTTTTGTATTTTAGAAAAAGAGAATCTTTCCTATGTTTATGAAGTTTATAAGCAGTTTTACCATCATTAGTCTCTTCAAACATATTTTATGAATTTGAAAAAAGATTTATGAGGAGTTAAATGTTTTTTTACCATTCAACACTGATATTAGAGTGTAGTAGTCACAACGGGAGAAAATGGCAATTATGAGCTTTCTGGCAAGCTTTAATCCTCAATTTGAGATTGCCAAATCTCAAATTTTATCCAATATTGATGTTTCTTCCCTACATGGAGTATTTACTTGAGTTCTTTTGTTAGATAATGGCACCTTTATTGCCTCTTCTACTGTAGCACCAAGTGCTCTTGTCAATCAGGACAGTAGATCTAAAATTGCTGAGTCCTTCTATCAAAGTTATAATAGAGGAAATAATAGAAGTCAAGATCAAGGGAGGGTTGAAGGGTTTTATTTTCATGAGTGTGGTCACACTAAGCGCACATGTCCGAAATTGCTAGATCAATCTGAGAAGTCTTCAGCTCATATTGTTGCAACTACTACAAGTCCATCACAATAGACTGTGACACTATCTTCATATGAGTTTGCTAAGTATTGCCAGTATCAAGAAACCATGAAAATTCATCTCAATCTATCACTGTGCTTGCAAAATCAGGTGATCAAGATAAATGCTTTCTTTCCTCATCTTCATAATGGATCATTAATTTAGGTGCCACTGATCATATGATAGGTAATTCTAGCCTCTTCGCCACCTTTAAGCCACACACCTCATCTTCTACTGTCACTTTGGCAGATGACTACATCATCTATCCTTAGTTCTGGCTCCATTCGTCCTACTTCATTACTTTCCTTGAATTCTATTTTAAGGCTACCAAAATTTTCTTTTAATCTGATATCAGTAAGTGCAATTACTCATGACCTAAATTGTTATGTCTCATTTTTTCCTAATTATTGTTTGTTTCAGGATCTTATGTCAAAGATGGTTATTGGCAAAGGACTTGTTTTAGGAGGTTTGTATGTTTTGGATACTCATGTTAATGTTTAAAAGCCTATTGCATGCTCAAGTGTTCTAATTCCTTTTGATGCACATTGCTGGCTTAGCCATCCCTCTTTCTCTTTGTCTTGACGAAGTTGTGTCCTCAACTCTAGAATGTGTCGTCTTTGGAGTGTGAGTCTTGTCAGTTTGCAAAGCACCATCGTCAATTTTATAATACTTGTATTTATAAGAGAGCTAGCTCTCCTTTTAAATTAGTTCATTAAGATGTTTAGGGTCCTTGTCCAATTATGTCCAAAGTTAGGTCTTACAACTTTGTTACTTTAGTTGATGACTTTTCTTAAGTGACTTAATTTTATTTAATGGAACATCGTTGTGAGTTGTTTAATAGTGATGTATGTATTTTGAGAAGTAATAATGCCAAGGAATAGTTATCTAATTCATTTAAGACTTATATGGCAAAGTAGGGTATTATTCATTAGACTTCGTGTGCAGACACGCCATCTCAAAATAGTATGGCTGAGAGGAAAAATAGACACCTTTTGGAAACAACAAATGTACTTTTATTTCAAACATATGTTCCTAAACACTTTTGGGTAGAAGCTGTCTCAACACCATGTTTCCTAATTAATCGTATGCCATCTTCAATTCTTCAGGATGAGGTTCCTTATAGTATTCTTTTTCCCACAAAACCTTTGTATCTGATTGAACCTCATATATTTAGGAATACATGTTTTGTTTGGGATGTTTGCCCTTATGTTACTAAGTTACATCCCACGTCTTTAAAATGTGTTTTCTTAGGTTACTTCCGTGTATAGAAAGGATAGGAGTGTTATTGTCCTAGTCTTAAACAAATTTCTTGTCTCTAATGCTGTTACCTTTATGGAACATTGTCCTTTCTTTTCTGCTTCCTAGAAGCCTGTTGATAATGAGAGGGAGAATGATGATTTATTTGTTCATCACATAACCTATCAGACATCAAATGTACCTTCAACTATAACACCACTTCCCCTACAACCTCCTCCAATTTATCATGTGTATACTAGACGCCAACATCCTCTTGTTACAAGCCTCACACTGGTTTCTTCTTCGGTATTAGATCTACCAACCAACGACTTGAATCTTCCCATATCTCTTCCTTAAAGGTAAATGACAATGCACCTATCCTATTTCATCATTTGTCTCATATGATTGTTTATCATCTCTTTCTTACTCTTTTGTCACTTCTCTTGATCATATCTCTATTTCTTGCACTGTTAATGAAGCTTTGTCTCATCCTGGCTAGTGTGCAACAACGATAGATAAGATGAATGCTCTAGACATTGACAATACTTGGAAACCAATAAGTTTACCTATAGGCAAGAAAGCAATTGGATGTAAATGAATGTTTGTGGAAAAGGTCAATCCCGATTGCTCCGTTGCTTGATTGAAAGGGTGGATTATTTTGATACTTTCTCTCTTGTGGCTAAATTGACATCTATTTGTTTATTTATGTCTATGTTAGCTACTCATGATTAGTCGTTGCATCAGTCAGATATCAAGAATACCTTCTTGCATGGTGATCTTCAGGAGGAAGTCTATATAGAGCAACCACCAGGGTTTGTTGCTTAGGGAGGGAATGGGAAAGTTTGTCATCTTCAAAACTCTTTGTATGTTTTAAAGCAAAGTCCTCGTGCTTGGTTTAACAAATTTAATCAGACAATTAAAAATTTAGAATGACCAAATTAATCTAACCATTTAGTGTTTTACAAGCACTCTTCATCTCCTATCATTCTTCTTGCTGTGTATGTGAAAATATTATTATTATTATTACTTGAAGTGATACTATAAGAATGTCATCTCTTAAGGCTTTTGTCCACAATTTGTTTCATATAAAGGACTTAGAGTCTTTGAAGTATTTCTCGAGAATTAAGGTAACAAGGAGTAAGAAAGGTATTTTCTTGTCTCAACGAAAATCTGTACTGTTGAGACAGGATAGTTAGGTGTAAAACCATGTAGTACTCCAATGACGCCTGATCTGCAACTCATCAAAGATGGAGAGTTATTTGAGAATCCTGACAAATATTGGAGACTAGTTACAAAGCTGAATTATCTTACAGTAACCCATCTTGATATTACGTATTCTGTTAGTGCTGTGAGCTAATGTATGTCCTCGGAAAAGATCATTGTCCTCTTCAAATTCTTTGGAAGGAATTTGATTTCATGAAAAAGTAAGAAGCAGAATGTTGTATCTAGATCTAATGCAGAATTAGAATATCAAGCTATAGCTTATTCTATATGTGAAATAATGTAGATATATCAGATAATGCATGAGGTTAGACTCATAGGTCTTAAGACCAGCAAGGCTGTAGTGTGATAACTAAGCTACCCTTCACATCGTAACAAATCTGTTAAATATTGAGATTGATTGTTATTCCATTCATGAAAAAATGCAGCAAAACTTGATCTCTACAAGATATATGAAACTAGAGAACAACTAGGAGATCTCTTTACTAAAACTCTAATTGAGATTTGAGTTAATTATCTTTGTAACAAGCTGTGCATGATTAACATTTATGTTCTAGCTTGAGGTGGGTGCCAGAGAATAGGAATGTATATTACAATTATTCTCATTTATTTTTCTTTCCTTTTTTTTTCCTTAAATCTTCCTTTATGTATGTAGACATGTATCATCAGTATCAATAAGATTATCATTTCACTCACCTTCTATTCTCATTACATCTTCAAAACCGAGACCTTGATTTGGCTAAAAAAACAATAAAAGATGAAATATGTCTAAGTCCATTTCAAATTCTATTGGGTATCTTAATATATCTCAAATATATTAATAAACCTCATAAAATGATATATAATAGTTGGCAAAACTTAAAATCATTTAACTTTCCATTGAGGTCCTTTTTTCCTTTCTCCCTTTTCAACCATTAAAACCATTATGATGATGGCTTCTGAAGGTACTCCAAGTAATTCATTGCCATCGTCGCCAAAGAAAGCCTAGCCGTCAGCACACGCACATACACACAAAACTACACTATTGCAAAAGATAAAGACCTTCACTTTGAATCACACAAAAAACTACACTATTGCAAAAGATAAAGATCTTCACTTTGAATCTCCAAGTGTATATTGGTACCTCAAAAGCATTTCATTCTTATGTTTTACTTACACAATGATAAGCTTTTCTTTTTTCTTTTAATTGTTTACATAAACATGTGTACATTGCCTTTCACGCTTGAGTTTGGGATTTTAGGTATTTAATTATTTTGTTATCGGGACTCTATTTGAATCCTATATAGATTTAAAAGTTAAAATATAATAATTCTTTATCCTAAAAGACATTGCCCTATCAAGTTTTTATTGAGTTTAGTTGGATCAAATACCTTATAAGACCTAACTCACATATGTTGCTACCTTTTATAAATCTCCAAGTGGCTCCTAAATTATGAAAATCATCTAATTATATAATACACTTGCTGCAATTATTTTTATGAGTATCCTCAAGTCTAGTTGAAGCATCTATAAATCTTTTGTGAAATATGTAAATGTCTTATCTTCCCTAGGTTTGTGACTTATGCCAAGATATAGGTGTCTTAGAGAAATAGAGAAGACTTTACCCTTGCTTTTACTGTATCTACTTGCACTTCTTCCTATCTTGTTTTTACGGTTCCTAGTTCCCTAAAGTTCGGAAAAATGGGAAAAAGTTTTCTTGATTCTACGCTTGGGTGACAATAACAACCATCTTGATTCTATGCTTGGGTGACAATAACAAGCCAAAAGAGAGACGGAGAAGCAAGTTTTATCTCAATTTGCTGGAACGAAAAATGCTTCACGATGATGATGATGGTCTTCCAAGATTGGCATGTTCCATCTGAAATCACGTGAAAAAAAAAATGTTGTAGAGATGAAAGAGGACTCTAAATAATAGCACTGTTAACCATGTGTGCCATGCACCCGTGTCTAAACGAGTTCATATTTGAAAAATTTAATTTGTGACTCAACATATTTATTAATCAAGTATAAAAAACTAAATATGTGACCCAACCTTTTGTATCATGTCTTTTGTCCTATATCAATCTATTTATTGATTGATAAAACATATAAAAATATATAGATTCCATTGAAATTTAAATAATTTGTATGATCTTAGAAATTTAATATAATGAAATAGCTATTATCCCATGTAGATATAGTTAACAAATTGTGTATAATATATTACTCATATATAATTGAAAATGAATAGATTATAATATATAACTTAATACTCTGTTAAATAAGCATGATATTAGTGAGTAATAATTTACAATAATAAAAAAATATGGTCTATATTTTCAACCAATAGATATATTATCTTTCATTATAATAAGCAAACACAATATGCTCAAAACACACAATACAAGAAACATGGCATTAATTGACTAAATCATCATTGAATTTAAAAACTCAACACAAAACAATATTAAGACCTTAAATTTTTCCAATACCCATGAATTAAATTACACCAAACACAACACAAGAACCGCTAAAACACGAAAGAATAAATCTAAACACCAAAACATCATCAAACACATAGTTGATTTTATAAATACTTAAAAGCAACATGTGACATTAAAAGGAAACAAGTTTTACACTAATTCCCTTAATTTTAGTTTCAACCTTGTAAACTTTTCTAATTTCACACAATCCTGATCAACTTTCATAGCTCTTTCTCATACTATATCTTTGAAATGGAAAAAAAAAGGACACAAAATCATCGACATTTAATTCAAAGCTTTGAATTTACCATATTTTATCAAGTTGAATTATGGTCCGAAGGGATTTTATTACCAATGGTGAATTCAAATTCATCACATTCTTTATCGGTTCCTTAAGGAAAATAATCAAAGAACCAACTATAAAAGAGAATAGTATTAATGGAAATAAATCATGTTAGAATCTTAAGAAAAAAATTTATTTTATTACCTTCTTCTCCAAAAAGTTAATTGTTTGTAATAAAAAAAAAACTTCTATAATATCCGATTCCAATGAGTTGTGATATTTATTAAGGACTTGACTCCTAGTAATAAATGAAAATTTTGAAGCATCTATAAATTTTGGTATGATGTATACATATCTATATGTGATATTTGTTATACATAATTTATAGTTTATAATCTTTAAGTTATATATTTATTTATATAATCTTTGCAAACTATAGATGTTATATATAAAATCCAAGTTTAATGTAGATGTACATATATTAATACATATTTATACATTATGTTACATATGATCTATATTTTCTAGCACATATTCAAACATATATATATATATATATTATCTTATATATGTATAGGTAATATATTATAAATTGTTATATATATGTTATGTGACACATACACACCCATATATAGATTATACTATACATAACAATTTGATATATATTATACGAAAGTCATACTTTATATGTACCTCATAAGTTACATATATGTTTTATATACAATCAGGTCACTTTATATATGTTCTATATGCAATCTTTTTTTTTTATCATGAATATTTGCATAATATGTTATATGCATAATCTTTGTTTAATATGTAGATTTTATTATATGTGTGAGTTATACATATATACATATATTTGTTATAGATATATGGTTTACATTCTATAAGTATATATGTTGTGTGTATATATGTACATACGCTATATATGTACCAAATAAACCAATTGTATATGAATATATACATTATATATTTTTTTGTTAAATAAGATCTATACTTTATACATGTTATGTGTACGCTATATATGTAATTTATACCATACTATACACATATATATAATTCGTTTCTTATGTGATTTTTTTTTCATTTTGTAAAATTAGTTAACGATAATATTATATATTTTAACAAATAAGAATACAAAACAATAACATTATATTTTAACAAGTTTTCATAAATGGTTAGAGTCATAAACCTGAACTCAAACACATTTAATTCATGTGGTTTCTAAGTTTAACTTATTTATTATTAGTATTTATTTTCATTTATCCAAACATTTTTATAATTATATCGTGTCGTGTTTGCATTCATGGGTTAGTTTCTAAATTGCTAGCACTATTAAATACTAAATAGTATCAACCAAACCTTAAGAGGGGAAAAAAAACTATCTTACCCTTTCTTTTTCTATTAACACAATTTTTATCTTTATTCTTTTGCTTATTAGATATGATAATATATATATATATATATATATAACACATTAATTAGAGAGCTAAAAACTGATTATTATGCTATATTCCTTCATAATGAATTCTTTACAAATAAATGGTAAGTCTCCGCCCCTTATCTCAAAGTAATTGAACATTAATTCAATAAACCAATATATTTTCATTACTTTGATAGTCTTTTATTTTTCTATGCTTCATGCACTTAGTTTTAGGTAAGAAATTAAATTTCAGCCAATTAATTAATAAGATGGTAGAAATCGAAATGGTTATTATTCCTATTGTAGTTTTCATTTTTATTTTTAAACATCATGTATGCATAATTATATATAATATAAAGTCGCTAAACAAAGCCAAAATAGGTATTACCGCGACGCCTATCGACGAATCATCGCGAGATGAAGGCCAGCCAAGTTGCCTTCTAGATGCACAATTCATCCTCTACCTCGTCAATTCAATTGTAGCTTTTACAACCCACTGGAATTCCCCTTTCAAATAATTAATAATAATAATTTACAGCAAAAGTCCATGGAGCTAATAGTTGTGTAGGTTGCCAATAGCATTGCCTCATGGTATTTTTTTATCTCTCAAGAGGTTTCATATTCAAATTTCTCATTTTCTGTTGTAATGGTAAAAAAAAAAAAAATATAATAATTGTGTAGGTTCGAATTGAACATGCTAATATCAAGGATGGAATATGATCACACTATAGTTGTAATAGTCCTCACTGCCAAAGTAAAATTAAAGTTGTACTTAGTGAGAATACTTATAAACTTAATGGTATGCTTGCACATTTTTTGTGACAACGCTTGAAGATATAAATCTTCTTTTTAAGTATAGTGAAATAGTGGCAAAAAGAAAGTATGGTGAAATGAATAAATATATAAATAAAAACCATACCTGAGTTATGTTAAGAAGATATTTAAAAGAAACAATGCAATAGTATGAAAAACTTTGAGTTTTCTTAATATATATTCATTTTATTTTATGATTTATCATTTGTTTTATTGTTTGGTTTAGACAAGTATCTTTGCTAAAGCGTGTAAAATGAAGGTTGTCAATATAGTTTCCTATGATAATTAACCTAGTGTTTAAAGTTCTTTACTACTAATGTCCTTGTAAGATATGGGATGCTTTATAAAGTACCCCCACAAAGTTGTCCTTTTTTTGTTTTTAATTTTCTAAGGAAAGTCATTTAAATTATTACATTGTGTAAAGACAATAAATGAAGAATTCTCAATAGAATAAATAGGACTCGAAGGGAAAAAGGTTCTTAGAGAGTTAACAAGACACCTAGAAATTTATTGACACTTATACATCATTAATAAATTCACATAATATATTAACTAATTGTATAAATATATATGTTATAATTTTTCCCTGACACTAAATAAATATATAAATTAAAATCATTTGACAAGTTGTTTAAAAGCAGCCATAGTACAATTTTTTTCTCTTTTCTTAATAAATATTGATTTTATTTTATGATTTATCATTTATTTTATTATTTGATTTATACGAATATCTTTACTAAAGCATGTAAAATGAAGGTTATCAATATAATTTCCTATGATGAGGAACCTTTTTCTTTTTTTTTTTTTTTTTTTTTGAAGAGTTCTTTACTACTAGTGTCCTTATAAGATATGGAATCCTCCATAAGGGACCTCCCAAAGTTGTCTTATTTTTCTTAATTTCTGAGGAATGTAAAAATAAACTATTATAAAATTGATTAGATCTTATTTAAAATATTAAATGTTGTGTAGAGATAATAAATGAAGAATTCTCAATAAAATAATACGTTCTTGAAGGGAAGGTTCTTGTTGTAGGCAATAAAAATTTATTAATACTTATACATCATTATTGTGAAACCCCATGATTTTACAATAACTAGAGTATAGGGTTATATTAGGGTCATATACAAGTTGAGTCGAGATGATACAATGTGCTTGAACTTGGCTCGAATGTAAAACAAGAGGCTTAAAACTCAACTCGAACTTGATCAAAAGTTTAGATTTTTAAGCTTGAGCTCGACTTGAACCGATATTTGATAAGCTTAAGCTTGACTCAATTAAGATTGATTATTCTTATAAAAATCAATTGAACTAAAAAATAAATTAGGATTTAAGAATGTAATTGAGTTTTTAGTATATAGTTAAAGTGGACCATTGGATATACAGGAAAAAACAAATATGAAAATAGGCTTTAAAAATAGAAGAAAAACGTAAATTTTATAATTTTTATTAGAAAAATAAAAAAAGCTCAATTAGGCTCATTAAAACTTAAACTTGAGCTTGATAACTATTTGAGTAGCTCGAACTTAAACTTGACTTGATTGTAGTTGAGTTAAATTCGAGTTATCAATAAGTCAAATTTAAGTAGTTCGTTAGTAGTCTCGACTCGTTTATAGCCCGAGATTACATAACTAATTAGTAACTAGAGACCCTAATTCCATAACTTATAAATCGTAAAATTAATAAACTGAGTACATAATGTAATAAAAAAAATTTAAAAGCTTCATTTATTGATTTTGAGTATACAATTGTGATCAAAACATTCAATTTACACATAGTATTATCCTAACAATATTATACAATACATCATCATAGTAGGATCACGTACCACCTCTTGATTCACCTGTACTGTGAAATTTTTCCCATAAGCCCCACCGCCTAAAATGTCAACTTGGCCGTAAAAGTTAACAAGGTTCTTCTTTATATACTGGCCATTCATTTTCCTTTCTCCAAAAAACTTTCAAAAACTTTCGGATTGAGAACTTCACAGGAAAAAAAAAAAAAAAAAAAAAACTCCGTAACCTTCAAATTTCAAAACTGCCTTATACACATAATCGTCATCCATTTCAAGATTCGCAAGTCGCATTGTGATCCAGACATTGCAATCTTCAAAACGAGAGTAACCTTGATAAAGCTCCGCTAGCATTTAGTTTATGATGAACTCAATTATCGAGTTATCAATGAATATTGATTTGATCCGATCTATTCTTAATATTTTCACTTAAAACTTTACTTTATACTTAGTTGTAATCCATAAGCTTAGAGGAACATTTTCTTGAGTGTTTTAGGTGAAAACATCAATTTGCTGGGTCAACCATTGGATTATTTCAACTAAATCACAATGATGCCATGATGAGTGGGTTTTTCTTTCTTTTTTTTTTTATATAATTCACAGCTATCTCTACGTTTGGTATGTTGCATGGATGTTAACTACTATTTATTGATTGTTTAGTGCGGTGGGTGAGTTACTCCGGAGTTTTGATTATTGGCATCGTTAATATGAAATTTACAGTAAGAAATTTGTAAATTTTGTGATGAAGAAGATGAGAGTCCTCCAGATGTTACTACTGTCCGGACGCTTAGCGCTTAGATGCTAGAGTTGTTCGAACAGTAGGACCTTAACCCCTACAATTCAAACATATACATTCATATCTATTCAGTTTCGATCCCAATCCCCCATCTAGCTTGAATTCACATTCTAAACAAAAGTGTCTTTAATTAAATATTTTCAATTAAGCTGAACATAAAAGATAAAGATCACTTGATTCAATGGATGAGCATGCTTGACATCCTAAACTATGAAAGGTATTTGATATAAATGGTTTGGTTATCATCATTAAGAATACGAACCCCATTGACATGTGCTAGATAGAAAGTGATAATTAATGAGGGAAACCCTAAATAATCCTCCTAAAAGTAAAAATAATAATCAATGCCGTGATTGATGTATGATATTGGATTGCATCAAAGTGTTTTTATTTGTAAGTGTGCTTCCATGCATTATTTGGTTTGGAATGATTTGTATATTAAATGAATTTATTAACAACTATTGGATTATAAATAAAACCATACATGCATTGCATGAAATCACGATACTCATAACCATCACCAAGCAATGATGGAATGACGGGAAATAAGTTTTAAGTTAAGGATATATATCCTTTCCATTTAAGAATTTCTTAAGTATAAGTTTTAGCTCAGTGGAATGAACTAATAGGTTAAAGGAAGTTGTTGACTGTGAAGCCATGTCGTCAGACCATCATCTCAAGTGTTATCATAAGTCTTAAGAGATCTAGGCTCAAGACTGCATTTAAGGTATCTTGAGTCACTTTTGGACTGCATTTAAGGTATCATTGAGGAAAGAAAACTATTTAGACGGTCAAACTCGGATTGCATTTAAGGTATCCTAATGAAGGGTAACATTTAATGTATCTTTAAGAATGCACTAGAAAATACTTGCGCGGTGGGGGGGGGGGGTGGGGGGTGGGTTGTGTGGGTTGGGGGTGTGGGGGAAGGGGTGAATTAATTATTTGACCTAATTTAGTCAACTAACAAACTTTTGTTGCAATAGATTAAATAAAACACTGATGATAATGTTAATGGCAAAAATAATGTACAGAAAATATAAAAGAGATAGTGAAAGAAGATTCAAGCTTGCTTATAATGTGGAGTTCGGTTCACCTCCTAATCTCCACGATCGCACAATGCGCTTTCAATCGAAGACTTCACATACTTTTACTAAACACAAACACAATCACAAATGCTTAATAAGACCTATACACAAATTACAACCCTCAAAGATATATAATATCCTCATTTTTGTAGTGCTCTTTTACAAATGACAAGTATAAGAATAGAGCACTAATTTGATTTTTCTCTCAAGATAGTACTTGAGGTGACACTTATTATTTGCCACAATATATGATTTAAATATTATGTTTTTTTATTGTTAGATGTTTCGCAAGTGCTTATATGAATTGTATAGGTATTCATAGTGGATTGTTATAATTAGGGTACTCTTTATGGTACGACAATTAATAAATCCACATAATATATTAATTAATTAAATATATATGATTTAATTTGGCCCTGACCGTAAACAGATGCGGTTTCATTGCTTATCCAACTCCCCCCTAGGTTTCAAGTGAGACAAAGGATGCTTACGTTACGGGTTACGTACTTACCTTATTAAAGGTACATTGGATTTGGCTTGGACGGTTCCTATAGTAAACCTTTCCACGAAAGTGAAAACATAATGCGAAGAGTCCATTTCATGGAAAAAGCTGTAAAGATTAGGCGAGGTTCGTGAAGCCAAAAGATCATGCCATTACCTGGGCAAAAAAGTTGGATGAACAAATATGGTGTCTCGTTCTTACATCTCCTTCGGTTGCATTAGACGTGCTATAATATGTGAGAGAGAAATAAAAAGTCATGTATAAATATATGTCTTTCCAATCATTAAAGCCGTTGTGATGATATTTTTTGAAGGTACTCCAAGTAATTCATTGCCATCGCCGCCTAAGAAAGCCTAGCTGTCCGAAAATAGTTATAAGCTAGTTACGTAGTCGCCAAATGCAATGCATCTAATTAATTCAGATGGTGGAATTCTACAAAGGAAAAGATCTTCCCTTTGAATATCCAACTTCATTTTTTCTCATGTCTTATGAGCCATTCTTTTTTTTATTGAACCTTTTTTTTTCTTTTTTAATTGTTTATTATGTAAAGATGTGAATTTCCTCTTTCACTCTCGAGTTTGAGATTTTGGTTATCCAATTATTTTGTTTGAGAGATCTTATTTGAATCCTATATAGATTTAGAAGTTAAATACAACAAATCTTATTCTACAAGCCAGTACCCTATCAGATAATTACTGAGTTCTGTTGGATCGGATAGCTTACTAGACCTAACTTGCATGTTTCACTACATTTTATAAAGTCCTAAGGGCTTCTAAATTGTGAAAATTGTCTAATTATAGAATACACTTGCTGCTAACTATTTGTATGTATGCCGAAATATAGGTGTCTTTAGAACAGTAGAGAAGACTTTTGTGAAATATGCAAATGCCTTATCTTCCCTTGGTTTGTGACTTATGCTGAAATATAGGTGTCTTTAGAACAATAGAGAAGATTTTACCCTTGCCTTTACTGTATTCACTTAGACATCTCCCAGGGTTATGTCCGAACCCGGACCCCAACTGGACTGCTACCGCTGGTTTTGGAGGTGGAACTGCCGGGGTGGCGGGTCCTCGCCGGTTCCACATATGGGACCCCCTAGAACTGGCGGGTCCACACCGTTGGATAAAAAAAAAAAAAGCAACAAAAGTTAAAAAATAAGTGTAATATAATAAGCTTTTTTTCAACACATAGTATTTGCATTGGATAAATCAAATTTTGTAGCGAGGATTTAAAAAAAAAAAAATTGGACCGATCCGGAACCTTGGGACCCCCCCTCCCCCGGTACTGCAGACAGGGCGATTCCGAGTCCGTAAAAATTAGAACCAGACCCGATGATTCGAGTCTTGGTTCGGATCCAAATCGGACCGTGAGATGTCTATATTCACCTGCACTTCTTCCTATACCGTGTTTCTTGGTTTCTTGTTCCCTAAGATTTTGGAAAAATGGGAAAACCTTTTCCTGATTCTACGCTAGCTAGAGTGACGATAACAAGCGGAGAGAGATAGAGAAGCGAGTTTTATCTTAACTACCTGGATGAAAACTAGTTCATAATGATTATGATTGTTCTATGCCAAATCAAGAGAAGGGAAAAAAAAAAAAAGAATGCTACAGAGATGAAGGAGGACTTTGAATAGGATCATTTGAAAACCTTAAGAAGAAATTACTGCCATGCTCTTTTCCTTTCAACACAATTTTTAAACTTATTGTTTTAGCTATTCAATATGCTATCTATCTAATATTATAGTTAGAGCACAAAAAATTTTATACCTCTTAAAAATGAATTATTTACCAATAAATGATCCGTTTCTTATCTCACAAGTAACTGCCTCGTCAATTTAGTTGTAGCCCTCTCAACCCACTAGAATTACCCTTTCAAATTCAGAAAATAATGATGATGATGATGATGATGGTGATGACGATAAAAAGAAAGTAATATTTTACAGCACAAGTTGATGAAGTTAGTAGTGTGTAGGATGAAACATGATCACTTAATAATTGTGTAATAGCCTGCATTCCAAAGTAAAATTAAAGTTGTACTTAGTGAGAGTACTTATAATTTTAATGATCTGCCTCCACATTTTGTATGACAAACAAATAATGCTTTTGGAGACATATAAATTTGCTTTTCAAGTATGGTGAAATAAATAGATAAATAAAAAGCATAGGAAACCATGTTGACAAGTCCTTTAAGGGTCTGTTTAGATGGTCTAATTTTCATCCATATCTTATCTATATTTGATCCGCATCTATATCTTATTTGTATCTGGTTTATTTGATCTATTTATAAGTAAAAATATTTATTTTTAATTTTTATCTGTTTCTTAACAAATAGCTTATTTAAAAACAACAAAAATAAGACTTTAAAACAATCATAATAAGACGAACTAATAAACAGACCCAAAAGAATCAATAGTACAAAATTTTTCTCTTTTCTTGATATATATTCATTTTATTTTATGATTTATCATTTATACAAAAATCTTTATTAAAGCACACACATTGGAGATTATTAACACAATTTCGTATATAAGGAACCTAGTTTGAAGGTTCTTATGGTGTTGGGGTGATAAAAATACATTTGGAAGGATTAAAATTTGGTTTCAAGTTGCAAATGGGTAAAGAATACATGAAATGAATAAATTCTAGAAGTACACATCCAATATACAAGCATGTGCATTAGGTCTTGTACCTCTCTGTGGTGAAAATAGTGATTTCTAGAGATACATGACCCATACATGAGTCCATGTATTAAGTTGTGTATCTCTTTATGTTCTTGATGAAAAAGGAATTTGGAAACTACATGACCTATACACGAGCTTATGTACTAGGTCATGTACCTCTCTATGACTTAAGAAGCTATGCGTGGAAAGAACACAAGCCTGTGTATTGTTCGTGTTCTTTGCAACTTCATCTATTTCTTATTTCTTTTCTTGAAAAGCAAATAAGTCAAGTTTAATTCTTTATCCTAGGGTTAAAGTATATTGTAAAACCTTGAAAACATCAATATTAGTGGATTCTACTACTCAGGACAACTCAAATATCCATGGATGTATATACTTTGCTTATGTTTTTGCTTGAATAGAATAAAAATTTAAATAGACTAATTAACTATATATCCAGTTATAAGGATGTGTTTACTGCTTGTGTGTGGTTGTTGGTAATAGGTGGGGAGTACCCTTGCTATTATTACGGCAACCCGATGGCCCATGTACGACGTTGTATTAGAGTGGTGTCATGTATGGAAAGGATCTGGGTAGATATAGATGTTTCGGCTTTATGGGTATAGGGAACTACCCAATATTTAGCTTATAGGCTTATGGATATTGGTTAGTACTCAACACCTTATATATTACCATATTTACGTATAGTGAGATACTGAGTCATTTTTATGTTGTTTACCTGTCTTAAAATGAAGATAATATGATGTTGATTGTTGCATTAGTTTTAGGTTTGCATGTGAATATGTGCTTGCTTGATCATGTGTGTGTGTTTGTGGTATACCGTACTAGGCCCAAGCTCTTTCTTTTCTTGTTTAGGTCCAGGTAGTGAACATGTAGACTATTGTATCACTAGTGGTTGTTGGTTAATGGATTAGGAATATTGCTAGTATTGAATAGCCCCTAGATGATGAATAGAGAACATATGAAGACTAATAAAAAACAAAGACTTTGTCATGTGTAATTGGTTTGAAGGATATTATGTGCTTATTGTTTATTATGGAGTATCTTTTAATAATAACTTATAATTCTTGTAGTATTGGTATATATATAGGGCTGGTTACGATTACAAGCATTTAAACCAACAATATTCAAAGACATTAATGTCTGAGAGTTTCTAAAGATATTTATCGTGTTTATTATAGATAAAAGTAGGTTTTGAGCATTATCATGCACTTATTACATGAGGATACGTGATGAATTGTAAATATCCTAGGGTGTTACATAAACATTGCAGTCTTTTAGATTTTGGTCAAATTAAATCTTGATTTTTTTGGAGTTCAAATCTGAACTCACTTATGATGATTCTTAACATTTAAATATAGCTAGACTCCATCACTTTATATTTTTGTTTTGATCATTCCAAACATTTATATTCTCATTACTAAAAATTAGGGATAATATCATCATTAATACATCAATTGCAAGTTTTTTTTTAAAATAATGCGGACAAATAATTATACTTTAGTTTCAGTGGAAGGTATAGGGTTATAATATCTTTATATATGAATGACATGTTGCTTATGGGGGACAAAATGAATTTGAGGAAATTAAGAAGTTCTAGCTTCAAAGTTCAATATGAATGGCTCTGAATAAAGTAGAAAAGTGGAATGAGGACCACAAACATAGTGGTGGTTATCTTTACCTAAGACGCATTATATGGATATATTGTTGTACAGATTCAAGCATTTGGAAATGAAGTAGGATAACACTCATTATGATGTGACAAGCAAATTTGTGGACAGTTCTAGAAAGGCGACTGCTAAATTAGTTATACTTATGCAATAGGAAGTTTAATGTATGCCATGCATTACACTAGGTCGAACAATGCTTTTGTGGTACATAAATTATTTTAGTTGTATTTACACTCTTAATATGGAACATTGAAAAGTGGAGCTTAGGATGTCGGTTATTCGAAGAGAATAAAAGCAAATGGTCTAACCTATATTAACTTTTTCAAAGATACTAGAAGGTTTTATACTAGTTAGATAACTAGTAAGAATGGTAATATTTTTTATTTAGTTAAATATTCACCTTACATTTAGTAAGGGAATAATATCTTCGTCACCTAAGAAATATGCTTGTAGATCATTTCACTGTGGAAGTTGAGTTTATTGCCTTAGAAGCATTAGGCAAAAGGACAATTGATTGTGGCATTTGTTATTGGATATAGAATTGTGGCCATTATTGATACCAACTGTTTCTTTGCATTGTGGTTGTCAAAATACAATGTTGAAAGCTTTCAAAAAAGTATAGTATGAAAAGTCATGTCTTATGAGTCTTAAGGTATGAATATGTTAAACAAATTAGCTCATATATGGAATAATTATATGTCCTTATGTGAGATCATATAGGAGCTTATACATTCGATTGTAAAAGGACTAACTAGAACTAACAAATGATCTCATATGGAATAATTATATATCCATATTTGAGATCATACAGGAGCTTATACGTCCGAATATAAGAGTTTGTTTAGATTACTGAACTTTTATCCGTATTATATCTATACCTGATCCACATATGTAACATCTTTGTACTATAACTGTATCGTATTTGTTTGGTCAGTTTATGAGTAAAACCATCAGTTTTTTATTGGTATTTGTTTCTTGACAAACATTTATTTGAAAACGATAAAAATATGATCTAAAAATGATCAGAATATGATGGAACAAATAGACTTAAAAGAACTAACTAAAAATATAGTGAACTAGACTTCAATGGCTGTAAGTTTTCAACCCCAGTTTCTATGATTAAGCCAACAATTATTGAAATCAATTTGACGTTATTTCTCCATTCAAGGGTTTAACGGATAATAACAAGTCATTGATTAGTGGTTTGTGGTTTGTGGCATGTGATAAGTGATAACTGTTATATGCTAGAGGGTGAGTAGTAAATACTCTCATGAAGGACAGAAACTTCACCTATGTGAATATCGGTGATGGTGCCACCTTTGGTCAAAGGTTTAACATAGTTTTTTCTTTAGTACATGTTCGTGAAACGATGATTGAGTACAAGGCTAGAGTCCTTTTGTTTCAAGGAGTCTCTTAGAACAGAGATCCTAACCTGAGACTGTTGAAACTTTGGGATGCTTGCGCTAAGTAGAAAGTCGATCTTGAGAATATATTTCCAGCATGCATAATTTATCATGTAAAAAGCTGGAGTGTTAAAATGTTGAAATTTATAGGGCATGGAAATTGGAAATCTTAAGATCCATGATTGAATAAAACAAGCAATGAGCAAAAGTGTATTAATAGATGAGTTGGTACCAGGTTCAATTCTTGAAAGGGGCGCATGCGTATGTTGACAGCAGTGAAAAATAGGAGGAAATAAAATGAAAGGGCACTTCTGCACCTACTACGAATTTTGAGGTTCACGCACAAAATAAAGGTGACTAATGCCTTTTCAAAAGGATCTTTTCGTATTTACCACGCACAAAATTCCATGCTTACTAGTTTAATGATTTTTACTAATAACATATACCTGGTACAAGACCATTGGCAAGAATTTCAACTGTTGCGTTTTCCCTCTCGTTTAAAATGGAAAAATATTCAATAGGTAAACTTATACACGTAGTGTGTAACAACTAGCCATATATTAACACATAATCACGTACTAGAATATTATTAATAATTACATATCATGAATATGTTACTCGTGGCATGTAATATACCCACCAAATCCTTTGCTAAAATAGTTAATTTCGCGAGCAAGATTGTGTTTCTTCCTTTTATTTTTTTAGGCCATAGTGAAAGTAAGATTGTCAATATGGAGTTAACATCCCAAAATGCATGGCCTGATTCACTTGAAAATGGCATTGAAAGTGAAAATTAGACCTTAGATGTGAACACCAGAAGTGTAAATGATTATCAAAAAGGATTAATAATCTTCTATGGCATTTATATTGGCCCACCATAGCATTTGACTTACTGAAATGGATCTTTCATTCCGCTTTTATTATTGCTGATCAAATATTCTCCTGTTCGGTTTGTAAAAATTTTATTGTAATGATTGTATATTCCAGTCATGTGAAATAAATAAAGAATTATTATTATTTTTATTCTTTAAATGAAATATGATTCCTTATAGAAAATAGCTATATTTTTTTTAGCGAAAAATCTTCCAATCCTAAAACTAAGAAATTGTTTTTTTTTTTTTTTAGTCTTATTCAATTTCAATAAATTAAAATAGATGTGGTAAGACTAGCAATCGAAACTTTAACCAAATAATAAATGTAAATAACATAATATATAGATACTCAATAGCAAATACCTATGAATAGTAATCTCATGTTGGAATAGATTTTTTCCCCCTAAAATATCCTCATTTAAATAAAATAACTTTATAATATTTCATTTCTCATTAATAACAAATCCATTATGAACTTATTCACACAACAATGTATATATACTATAACTATTAAATGAGTAAATATGGCTAACAATGTAATCTCTAGTGTTAAGTAGAACTTGAATAAAGTAAAGGCCAATACAATTAGAAATTATCTATTATTTGAACTTTTTATCTTTTATTTTTTTTAATAGTCACTTACCTACATTGAACCAGATATTAAATCATTCTATGCCTCTATTTGAAACCAATTACCGAATAATCCAATTGATACACTGATAATTCCAAACACCATAATCAAATTGATATTCTTATCCTTATAGTAGCAATTATATATTTCAATGGGTAAGGGAATTAATAAACTACAAGTCCTTAGCATTGCAAAAATTAAATTGATGTTCTTATCCTCATATCGACAATGATATATATCATTAGGTGAAATTGTGGAATCATACTCTGTAAATCAAAGCATTGAAGATCGAAGCTCAAAGATTTCAGTTGGCCGAACTAAATTCTTGAAATTTAAATTAAAGTTCAATTGTAATCATTCTTAGGACATGGATATACCCAAACTCCACAGTATCACTTTAAATTATTTCCCGAATCACTTAGATGTTCACATTATTATGCAAAGAAAAGCAAGAATGACAGCAATAAAGTGAATGTAATTATTAATATCCTTGTAATCTAGTGGCATCTAGTCCTGATCTTCATCTTTAAAGTATCGAGTTTGATTCTTCGTATTAGCGCATTGTAATGACTCTATGTGGCTGTGTGTGGCCCATTAAAAAAAAGTGCATATAATTGATTTTATAAATAAATTAAGAATAATATCATATCTGATATATGACCTTTGATCAAGATTTAATTAATTGTTGAAATTTATCACGTGTTAGTATTCAATTTATACCGGATGACTTTAGATAATAATAACAAAATGACCTAAAATGAAGATATTAGATGCTATATTATCTCAAAAAAAAACATAGTAATAAGATTAATTTGGTCCAATTGATATATATATATATATATATATATATATATATTAATAACTTTGTTACGGTCATTTGAATTTGGTAAATTGATTGCAATACACCCATCATGAAGAATGTGCTACCGAATCACAAAAGTTATGAATAAACATAGCCTATGCTAGATGTGAGGATATATCTTAGTGGATACATAAACTTAGCTCAATTAAACAATTTAGATTTGACCCTCAACAAAACTACGGAACGAACAGTTTACTTGTTTTGCTAATATACAAATACTATATATATATATATAAAGGTTTTAGAGAAAAATTTTTATCTGTAAAAATAAAATTCTATTATAAAAATCATTGCTATTGATTTTATTTTTTAAAATATAACTTCTTTTTCTAATATTTCATGGTAGAATTTTTATTTTTAAAGATGGATTTTGCTTATAGCTGACGGATTATTTTTTTATTTAAGGAGGATGATAGACAGCCACTTCTGTAGTAGTTAGGATCTGTTTGGTGGTGGGATTCCAATTCACGTCATAAGGAGGTGGATTCAACTAAAACCTGTTAGTGGCCAAAAAGGGCATAAAAAAAATACTGTTGGCTGGTGGTGCCCACGTGACAGGAACCGTCAAAGTAAATGGAGCCAAGCAAATTAAACGGGTATACCAAACCAACATGCCAATTGTCAAAACTTCTTATCAAACATCCACAAGTTGGCTTCCTCCATGATTAACAAAATCATATTATAACAATATTGGTTGCTTTTTTTCATTCACGGGAAGTTGGTTGAGCATGCATCAACTGCTGTCTGAGATGTCAGAAGTATTTAAAAAAAAAAAAAAAAATAAATAAAAAGAGGGCATGCAAACATAATATCAACAAAAAGGGTTTGGATTATCGGAATTTTATCTGTATCGTTAACTTATTGATATTAGATTAGTATCGGTTTAATTTGATCAATTTATGAGTAAAATTATTAGTTTTTCATCAATATCATGTCTATATTGGCGCAGTATTGGTTCGATTTGAAAATAAAACCAAAATGAAACCAAACTGACTATCCAAATAGAACAGTTGTCAATAAAACACTAATTCAATAAGTTGATGCATTTGTAGCATATAGACTATAGAGAGTTGTTAATAAAATACTAACGGTTCGTTCACTTTGCTGAATGAATAAGGCCGTAATGAATTCTTATACGATGGAATGGAATAGAGCAGTAATATAATTTTTTTATTTTTTATTTATATGATGGTATTTTGAAAAAAAAAAAAGATAGTTCCAGCATTGAATTACAATTCATAGGTTTGAATAAAAAATGGCTATTCAATGTTTTGCATAATATGGAATCGCTATTCAGTGAACTAAATATCGTAATAACTATTCATACGGAATAAAGTGTAATGGAATTGCAATTACAACGAAGTGCACGAACAGTAATAAATAATGAAAACTTCTTAATATTTTTCATTACTTCACACTATTACTATGTAGTTACCCGTGGTTATACTTATTAATTTAGTAAATGCTCTTATTATTTTAGTTAATACTCTCATATATCATATATCTGTCTCTTTCTTTCCTACCTTTTAAATAAAAATCTCTCCCTTTCTAAAAAAATACAATGTCATATTTTGTCCTTTGGATATTCGTATGGTTTTTGTATTACTCCATTTGTTTTGTTTCTTTATTTCTTTTTTCTATATATTTTAGATTGTTTCTATATTATTATTTTCCTCTTAAATGATTTGATATTTAATTAATTTTATTCAATAATTGCATTATTTTCTAAGTTTCACTATATCAAATTAATTTTTTATGTTTGCTAGTAATATATTGAATCAAATACATTTTATTTGGATTCTACAAGATTTTACCATAAATTTTCATTAATTATCCTTAAATAATAGTCTCATAAACGAATGGTAATAACTATTGAATATCAACTCTCTCTTAAGAATAGTTTAATAAATTGTCTATTTAAATTATCGCGCCCATCATAATAACGTATCAACATCACTAATTCAATTTTTAATCACTTTTCGCTTCAAATCTTTCCCATTTTGAACTATCTTTGTTTTTTAAGTAGAAGCAAACTATTAGATATACTTTTAATCTTTTTAAGGACAATACATCTTTGATTGTTTATATGTAAATTCTTTTTTTAAACCATTAGTTGTATATATGATTTGGTTTGATAAATAATTTATGAAATAAAGTTGATTATATTAAATTATTGTTGGTTGGTATCTACCAGCTCCAATTAAATGTAGAGTTAAGTCATCCAAATTGAGGGACATATATTTCGACTAACTTTTTTTTCTTGTATGGGATAATGAACGGCTCCTCTTTTTTTCTTTTCTTTTTTTTTTTCTTCAAACAGATTTTTGACTCAAGTAATTGGAATATAAGTAATTCTATAATTTTTTCCTTTTTCTTTCAAGGTAAATATCACATTTGATACTTGAATTTTTTTTCTTTTTTTTTGTAAATAATTTCCTGAACTTTAAACATGTCAATTTACCTACAAATTTTTCAAAATAGTTTATAATATGTGGATTAAGTTGTTAATTAAAAAATTATTCAAAATTCAGATAGCTAATTACAAAAAGGATGAAGTTTAAACAATTAACTAAGGATAAATTACACTACAAGATTCTAATGTTTGAGGTTAAGTTCATTGTAGACCCCATCGTTTTGAGTGATTCAAAAGAGGTATTAATATTAGGAGAAGTAGGTAATTAAGGCCTTCATTGACAATAAGAAAATATTTAATTGAGATTCAATTGACCTATTTCTCCAAACATTAAGACATCTTTTGAACCACTTAAAACGTTGGGATCTTAAGTGAATTTACTCCCAAATACTGAGATCTTATAGTGTAATTTACCTAATTAATTAATAGTGAAGTAGTTTGGTACTAAATTGATACAATAAACTACACGTTTAGATGTAAAAGTACTATTTTACCCTCAACATATACCCCATACCCCCTTCCCCCTCCACAAAAAAAAAAAAAAAAAAAAGCCCCAGTCTCATGGTACAAGAGTAGTCTAAGATTGGTATCTTGGTAAAAAAACTGCCACTATAAATATGTTGCTCTTGAAAGCTGAGTACTTCAGAGGGAATGAATTAGTTACTTTGAAAAATTATAGCAAAAATTGATCCTAAAAGTGTTTGCAATTGTTTTTTGAACAATGTCCAACAAATATTAAAGTTGTGTTTTAAAATCCCTCTTGATTCTTTACTTGTGATATGATCAAGTACAATGCTAACATAAAACAAACAAAGAATGGTAGAGAGAAGAGAGTGCTCGAGCATATGTATGGTTCTGATTTGTGTATCAATCTACTCTTCCAGCTCTATGCCGAGTTGTCTTTATCAAGTGTTACCCTAAATCCAATAAAGAAAGAAGTACAAAGTGTCTTGAGTCTTCTATAATGTCACTACCTATACTGTGTTACTTAACTTCAACCTAAGCATAAACATGTAACTACAAGTAGCCTTTTGTCACTTCTATATAAATAAAAATAATCAAAACTTAAGGAATTACAATAACAATTTTCCTCACTACTTAGTACAAATAAAAATAAGAGACTCTTCTTAGGGGGTTGTGAAAGTGCTTCTGATAGCTAAAAATGCTTTCCAATGAAGTAAGAGTTCTTACATCAACTCAAAATATTTTTGTTCAATTTTTTTAGTATTTTGTTCTCAAACTCAATGTTATGTGTTTTGGAGATAGCCCTTTGATTTATAATGCATCAACCAATGATCTTCTCTTGTAAATTTGGATGGAAATTGCGTGCTTGCCATTATAAACTTTTCTTCAAACTTCTACACTAAGAATAATGCGAATTAATTCCTTATTAATTTTTAGCTATTGGTCCTTCTAAAGAATATTCGGTTTGTAAAAGAATCATCTAACTTGATACTTAACAAACAAAGTAGGATAAAAGAGCTTCTTAATTTGAATTGTTTCTTTTTTTCTTTTTTTTTTTTTGTAAAAGTTACCTTCTTTATTTGTGAGATTCAATGAGTTGCCTAGATTTTACCTCTTCTTTCATCTTCAATTCAACTTGCTCTAACATGGAAATCTTTATTTAACAAGTCTTCAAGCCATAGATCTTTATATCACCCAATTCTTACTTAAACAAAATAACTATCAAAATAAATTTAGCTTCGACTTTTATAAAAGCCTTATCTTAAATTTGCAAAAAATTTATTTCATGTTTCAATTAGATATCTGTCCTTGTTATTAGTGGAATAATTGAATATAATTCTATATTATATCCAATTTGAGAAGCTAGGTCTTCAATATAATACATTACCTATATAAGAAAACTTTTGCTTTTTTTTACATCTATAAATATCTGTACTTTTGAAACATCACATACTAAAACCATAGTTAAGTTTATCAAGTATATAAGATTAAGTTATAGTTAATTACTTTCCTCCAAAATATAGACTTATTTAAAACCATTTAATTGTTTTTTGTTATCATCAAATCATTTAATAAATACCTAGAAAGACTTTATCCCTAACAACATAATATTTTTTGTGAGAATATCAACACACTAATCTTGAATAGAAATATATTGAACTAGTACTTGACTAGTGCAATCGGTTCTTACACAAAATGATAATTAATAGCAATATCTTTTGAGTAAATATGATGAATGAGACTGTAATCATGTATACAAGACTAAGACTATCACAATACATAATTACAAGGCATTGAATGAGGATGCCCATCTCTGATGCAAGAGGACAAATCTACGTAGACTCTATCACGGCATACAGAGAGTTCAATATTCATCATATGCAGTTTAATCTTTTGCTCCAATGTTATATTTATGTTAGCATCACAACCATCTTATCCAAAAATTTAAACCATTAAAATGATGTAAGCTATTATATTTATTATGTAACATCATGCTTAGTAGTTTAGGTGACTTAGCTAAATGACTTTGACATGAGTGAACAAGGATGTGAAATTATAGCTCTTACTTTGGTACCATGTTTAAGTTAGCATCACACTATCTAATGAAATAGTTTAATCTTTTAGATTTTATGTAAGCTATTACATTCACTATATAACACTATCCTCACTTGAGGGAACGCTTAACCAATAGGGAATCCTTAACAAATAAATACCTATTGCCAAAATTAACAATATATTTATTATCAATACACAATTTAATAGCTTATGGGAGGTTATCAATGAGTGAAGGGTTGTGAAGCACATTCTTAAGATGCAAAATCCATTAATGCGTATGATGAGTCCCTAATATGAGTGATGGATATAAAGGTACCATTACCTACTATAGAACATGATCAAAGATAATATATGGAGTTAAATTAGTGAGTATACTTAGATTTAGAGTAATGTTTAGCACTAGAATCAGGATAACAAGCAGCTACATGTGATGGGAATCAGATTATTCTAATTACAAGACTACTTACTTGTACTCGTGCCAAAGGATTACAGAATCTTACATTAAGGATATTAGGTGATCAAATGGAACTGGATGAAGTTCATTTAGTAAATTCTTATTCCTTGTATGGATACAATTTCAATGAAGTTTATCTATCAATACACCAGGACCTAGCACAACAAACGAAGTAAATGACTCAACAGATGAAGGTTGGCGTTGCAACATTTGAAAGCTGCATTTTACATTGTACGTCGCCTCCAAGGCCAGCAGCCTTCGATCCTAGGCCGGTAGTGTAGCGTTTAAAGGCTGGTGACCTTTATCCTATATTGTATCATTCTTTTAGTTTCATCTTTTATTTTATTTCACTTTTAGGGGACTCCCATAGATACCCCTTTATAATGAGAATTCATCAGTTTTTGCTAAGTTTTAACCTAAATTGGAGTTTTACTCTCAATTTCATACTCTTATCAATCTATGGATAGTGATGAGTGACGACATAGGGAATGTTATGTGTAATATCAGCAAAACCGTGCTAAGACTATTCTTTGCTGGTGCATTATATCCGGTTAACATTTTAGGTTTATTATACTTATTTGTTTGATTATAGAATTAGATTTGTGTGTTTGTAGAGTTTCATTTTAAATTGATTGTCTGTGGAATTTCTACCATAGACATCATAATTTTGGTATCAAAGCGAAGGTTTGAATTGGGCTTTATATTGTGATTGTGTTGTTTGTGATTTGGAGGAATTTGGAGATTGTGAATCATGTCGAATGATAGTATGAATGCAAATGCCAAATGATGGTAATAGCCAAATTGGAGGAAGTCAGGTTCGTCGTGTAGATGGTAGAAGATCATTAGAAGAGCAGTTATAGGATTTGACCACAGTTGTCACCAATATGGCAACACGAATGGATCCTAAAAGCCAGTGATCAACCAACAAGCACCACCAGTAGTGATTAACTAATAGATACTTCCAGGTGTAGTTAATGATGCCAGAAGGAAAGGAGTAGGAGGAGGTAATAGATGAAGGTGGTTTAGTGATAATGACCATGCTTATCGTGAAGGAAGAGGAGATAATTTTGAGGATGAGTATGATTATAACTGTGAGTTCTAACCACCTAGGGGAATAGAATATGTGAAATAGAAAATGCACTCGTTTGCTAGAGGAGGATCTATTGATGATTACCTAGATTGGGAAGATAAGGTTGAATGGGCTATTCGAGTGTTACAAATCGATGACCACACTAGGGCATGTTTAGCAGCTGTTGAGTTTATAGGGTATATTGCCTTGTGGTGGAAATCGGAGAAGAGATGGAGAGGGAAGATTAGAACATGGCATGATATGAAGTGAGTCTTGAGGCATGTATTTGCTTTTGAGCATTACAGCATGAGTTGTTCATGCGCCTGCAGACATTAAAGCAGGGAGGAAAGGCTATAGATGAGTATGTTTGGGAATTTTAGACATTAATGATATGTTGTGGAGCTACTGAACCTCTTGAGCAACAATGACAAGGTTTGTTTCTAGCTTAAAGTATGAGACAGTCTATGTTGTTGAGTTATAACGAGACAATACACTTGAAGAGGCCATCTAGTTGGCTCTGAAAGTTGAAAGATAGAGAAGTTCTAATCTTTATAAAACAATATCTAATAGGTCTTTTTCTAACACATTTGGAGGTTATTCCAAATCTCTAGTATATGATAGTAAGGAAGCAGGTAAGAGTATTGATGGTGATTCTAACTCTGGGCAGGAAGCTACAACTGATAAGCGATTAGAGAAATCTACTAATGATTCTGACAAGACTATAGTGACTGCTGAGTTTAAGAGAGATGTTGCTGGTAGTTCCAGGAAGAAAAGTAAAGAGGTAAAGTGCTTCGAGTGTCAAGGTTATGGGCATATTGCTTCTCATTGCCCTAGTAAACGAGTGATGATTATCACTAATGGGGGACTGGTTAGAGAGGAAGAGGATGAAACTGAGCAGGGTCCTAATGAGTTGCTTGCTGCTATCAATGCTTATTATGGGATAAAGAGGCCAATTCATTTGAAAAACCAGGAAAAGAATAGTTCACGAGTTTAGTGCAGAGGCAAAATTCATCTTTTATATCTTCAATTGGAGATGAGTAGAGGGAAAATCTATTCTATCTTGGTTATAGGATTGCAGGCAATCTTTGTGTCCTCTTTATCGATAGAAAGAGTTGCACAAACATGGCAGCGACTTCCATGGTAGAAAGGTTGCAATTTCCTACAGTCCACATCCTAGGCCATATAAATTTAAGTGGATAAATGATCGAGGTTGCTTATTTGTTGATTCCCGAGTTAAGGTACCAATCTCTATTAGGGATAGGTATCAAGATGAGATAATTTTTCATGTTTTACCTATGAGTGCTTCTCATATAATCTTTGGGAGGCCTTAGCTATTTGATAATCAAGTTATCCATGATGGATACTTTAACAGCTATGCTTTTAAGAGAAATGGTAAGAGTATTGTTTTACATCTATGAAGCCTATAGAGATTTGAACCACTCAGAGTCAAATGCTTACCATACAAGAGAAAAGGAATATATTTATGAATAGGTAATATAGTGCAAGGATGTGCTGATGGGTGTGGGGTTCTTTTCGCTATATATACGTATAAACTCTTTACATATATTCATTGGGCTACTAGGGATGGTTTTATTTATTGGAAGAGTGTATTTATCTAGTGTGGGAATATAGTGGAGCATTCTGGGTTCATGATACTCTCTTTGTCACCATGTAGAGTTAGTAAGAGAGGAGAGTTTAAACACTTGAAAGGAGTAAATGTTGGTGAGGAAGGTCATGTGTTATGTTTTCCTAACTCTTCATTGTAAGTGCTTCCTCGTTATTTACCACTCAAAGAGGTGGGGCATGTTATTAGTTTGAAGTTCATCCTCTTTAAGCTTCCAGATTTGAGGAAAAATCTTCTTCAACTCAAAGAGACGATGGGAATCAGGCTATGAAGATTCGAGAAGATGCAGCAAGCGAAGTGAAAGAAGCCACATTTGAAGACCGCCAAAGTTCCTTATGAGCCAGTTCAAAGGATGGCGGCGTTATCCTGAAGGCTGGCAACTTTGACTTGAAGACCGGTGGCTTTTAAATTGAAGGCCGGCAGCGTTCTTTGCTGGCCTTCATTCAATTTGCTATGTCATTTTTTTATATTTTGTTTATTTTAATAAGTATTTGAAGAACTACTATAAATACTCTTATGTAATGAGTTTTGGAAAGACTTGGATATTTTGAAGCCTGATTGGAGTTTTCTCTCTAATTTTCCATACTCTTATCAATCCATGGATTGTGCATGAGTTATGATAGTTCTTATCAATCATTTGATTGTGGCGAACAAACTACTTTATCTTGTTTGTGCATAATATCAAACAAGAGAGAGTGTAGATCTGGTTATTTTTTGTGCTTAATATTCATCAATAGTGCCGTTCGTGTCTTTATTTTTCATTACAATCAAGCTTCAAGACCTAATTTACCATACACAAAGTTTGTGCTTCATTATTCTTGTTGTTAGAATTGATTGTCTGGTAGAATTCCTACCCTAGGCACATCATCATGGGATTCACACATGTAGAGAGCAACAAATGTCTACAACACATCTTAGTATATCTCATTACACATTTGATGTCAGTAAAGTGCTAGATAATCAACCATATTATAAATTTGGCTAGTCATTAAGCTATGAAGGAGTTAGAGGTTTGAGTAAGTAATTGCTACTATTGACTAAAGGATAGATTTAAGTATTTGCAATCACTGTGAAAAAGTGTCAAGGGCTAATGATGAGAGGATCATTGGTTAAAGTTAGAGGAACAACCATACGTCTTTGTTCTTAATTGTCCACGTCAATAGATTCCCTACGGGGTAAAGGATGTATTTTAAGTGTTGGTAGTGATGGGTATAGAAGTGTAGCATCACCTTCATTATAATGTTTAAGCCACTATTCATGATTGAGGAACTTAGCACAAACTTGCTCAAATGTAAAAAGAATAGGAAAGTGGGTGAATATTGGAACTAGAGCACCATACCATCATAAGAGACCATGAAAAGCACGAGTTATGAGGTTGGACACACAAATAGATTTAAGCTCATGGGGATAATCAACAATGAGGGTCTGATTAAGCTAAGGTTTAAAAGTTGTTGCTTTCTTTCACATGAACTATTTTTCATAAAATGTTAGAAACTATATATGTTTTGATGTAAGGAAATGTCTTTGAGATTATATGATAATACATGTGCTTTTATTATTTGAGTTGTGTGTGTCTAGAAAACATCTTTTGTAGGTAGAGATGTAAGCAATAATATAGCATAGAGTTCAATGCATATGGATCTATTGGTTGGATAATGAGTGCTTTTAAAGTGCTATTAGGAATGCATTGGTTAGACAAATAGTAAGCTACTATCAATTTTAACAACCAAGTGTTCTTTAATCATCTTTTAGAAGAGGTAATTATGAATTAGACAGAGATAAAGAGGTTGAGAGTCTTACCTATAATTGATTCATAAGAAAAGTATTCATCATTCGTAATAGTAACACTAATGGAGGGTATAGAATGGATGACAAGATCCTAATTGATGCTAGCAATTTATGTTTTCTTAAAGGATTCTTTGAGGTGTTTTTAAGTATAACGCAACAGATCTTATACTTGGAACCACCCTAATATTTAATTATATTATGGAATCGCACCAATTGAGTTAAATTTAAGGATCCATTACAAGAATCGCATGATATAATTCTATAAGAAGTGTCGATCTTTTTTTCTAGAACAATGGTGGTATGCATTTATATAATGATTGTCGGAAGACCATTGAGATTATAATTAAGAAACAAGCCTGTCCTTTATGGAATTGACACGATTTAAGGGCTTTCTAAGATGGGCCTATAGTGAGGATAGCACCAATAAAATGAAAAACCAAAATTGTGAAAAGATAAGTTATAAACTTACATGTATTTTCCCTATTTTATACTACATTTATATGTGTAGGCTCGTATCATTTAAGGGAAAATGTGCAGATTCGGAAAATATGCACAGATATATTATCAAGTGCAAGGACAATAGAAGGAAAAAAAACATGGGCTAAAAATCAATGATAACCCCATATTGATGGCCCATATTGGTGCGCCCTGGTCGGCCCACTTGGAATTTCAAGTCCTACATTCCTTTCTTCTTTTTCCTTCAAATGTGTATTGAAAAGCATATTTCTTTAATTTTATACAGTAATTATTGTACACATGAACTAAACTAAACTAAAATTAGTAGGATTATCACGTTTATGCATGAATTCACTATATGCTAATATTTAATTAATTGGAATTTTAATTATTTAATTTCATATTTGTATTTTGCAGTCAAAGATAATTTTTAATAAATAGAATTTGAGAAACTTAAAAGGAATAGGGAGTTCTTGTGAAATTGGTCTGAGACTGGTTTAATATTAACATGAAAACATATGAGTTAAATTAATTTTTAGAATTCATATTTATTAATGAAATTACTATTAATATTTGTTACATAAAACATGTGAACAGATATTAATATTAATTAATATAGTTAATTTATGTGATACATTAACTAATGATTATATAAACAACTGAATAATCAAGTCTATACAAATCAAAGGATGAGTTACCCTTATGGATCTAATTAGAATCCAATAGCATGCATGATAATAATATCATGATCCTTAACAATTTATTCATTGATTTTTAGCTTTAGTGATATTTTCATAATTGTTAATTTAGTCTTTTTAACTTAGTGTTTTAATATTTTAATTAGGGTGAATGCCACATTTGATTCTAAACTTTGATAATTTATGTAATTAATTACATGGAATTTAAAAGTATCAATTTACTACTTGAACTTTGCCCGTTTTGTAGTAAGCTACCTAAAGTTTGCCGAATTTTGTAATTAATTACTTGAAGTCTACCTATTTTTACAAATAATTTACTTCGCCTAAGTACTATTAATGAATTTTAAAAGTTTGTAAGTAGTATATTGACACTTTTAAACTTCAAATAGTAATTACATAAATTAAAAAAGTTCAAGTATCAAACATGACTTTGACCCTTCTAATAAATAACCTAGTTAAAAAAGATTCGAAATTGTGTACTACTAAATTTATACTATTGTATATGACTTGGTTTGGGGGTAAGCAAAAAAACCGATAAAACCGAAAAACCAATTCGAAAAATAAGGTTAACTAGTCCATCGATTTCGGTTTAGGATCATGATTTTTATCTTTTCTAGTTTTGGTTTGTAATTATAAGAAATCGATGGTTAACAGTTAACCTTAAAAAAATGATAATTCGAATATTTATGGTTTAATTATTATGTTGTTATGTTGTAATTTGAAAAAATGAGAAGACTATAAAGTTTTAATTTGTGTAATATTATATTAGATTATATTCCTAATTTGTTGTGGTTTTATAGTTATCTAATTGGTTGATTTGCAATTTTTTAATGTAATTGTGATATTTAACTTGTTAATTTGTAATTTTTTTAATGTAATTATGAAACAAAAATGTTTAACTTTTTATGGACAAACTGAAAAAATAGTTAATCGTAAATTTGATTAATCATAATGTTAAATAGTTATAATAGAAAATATTAACCGAAAACAATGGTTAATTGTTAAGGCAGTTAACAATTAATAATGCATCGGTTTAGGTTTGAAACTTTAAAAAAAAACGATTATTTTTGTTCAATTAAAAAAAATGAGGTTATGGGCTGGCACTGGTTAACCTAATCACACCCACCCCCACTTGGTTTACTTACTAGTTTGATTTTTTCAAAGATAAATATGCACATCAACACATAATAACCACTTTGACTTTTGGTAAAGTTGCTCAAACATACCTATATATCTACGTTTATAAATCAATCTTGTAAATATTGTATCAAGAGATTACCCAGATCGACTCAAAGAAGTTTCTTAGATGATATGTTGATTATTTCAAAAAACAAAAAAATAAAAAAATTAAAGAGAGAGCGAGAGGGGAAAATGATAAGGTCACTATCTATGTTAGATAAGTTGTAACCATTACCAGACTTGGGGAAGGGAACAAATCAACATGTGCCTCCCTAAGAAGGTAAGCTAACTACGATAAAGGTTTCTAACCAAAAGATCAAGAGAGAGCTCTCTTGATTCTTGGGGAGACACTTGAAGAGAATCTTCTCTACACACTTCACTCCCCACTTAGACACATTTAATTTAAAGAAAATATTTTTTAGGAAAATATATTTTCATTTTTGCATATTTGTTTAAGAAAAATTAGGACAATTAATGAAAAAATTTTTCCCTTATTTTGAAAAATATGGACTCATTCGTAGTTTATTTTTAATAAAACTCATAGGTATCATAAATCACTTTTCCATCGATTTACAAACTCATGTACCAAGCATATACTATCCAAAGACATTTATTATCAATTTTTTCCTTTAGGTGGATTTATTTCTCATTATAATTGTCATGCCTCGAATTGGTCTAAGGCGTGTCTAGCCCGCCATGCATAATGCTTAGCATTATACGTTAACGCTTACCTAATCTACAGTTTATCATAATCGTTGCTAAACAAATTTTAAATTATGAAATCGTTAAATTAGATTATGGAAACATCTGGAATTTGTAGTAGAAAATAAATTTCACAAAACATTTTCCAAATAGGTTACGTTAGAGAGTAGACCAATATATAATAAGATACATACCATCAGATATTTCAAAATAAATAGTATCAAATATCTCATAATACAACCCATGGCCTCACATATTAGCCATCATTAAAATATAAGTTTGATAACAAGGTTTTATATATAGGATAATGATAATAATCCAACGAATCCTAGTCACTCCAATTGTTGAAAAATTCCTCGAAGTCCATGTCATACGTCATGTAATCATAGGCATCATCATTATAATCATCAATACCTGAAGAAAGAAGGGAATGAGTCAAAGCCTAGTATGATAGAAGCACAAACACATAGGAGATGGACACATGCAGCTGTTTTTAATGCAATACAACAGCCAATAGTTTATATCTTCAAATTAAAGTGTAATAAACAACAATAAAGCACTCAAACTCTAATAACACGCTGAAAACTTGGGAGTCCCAAATAGCAACAACTGCTTAGGGGGTTGATATAGGCAGCCTAAATACCTATATCTCCTACAGGAATATCTATTAAATAGCCCCATCTAGGGGTCACAGTCTTTACCCATCTTTATCCATAGTAGTCCATTATGATTAAGTAGAGTAACAAAGCCCATATATTAAAATACCTAACATAACTTCTCTCCAATATGAATAAACGTTATCCAAACACTGTATCCCCTATCAACTACCTGCTGAGCCACTAATAACCAACATTGTTCTAATGTCAATGATGGGGAGTGGCCTAAGCGCCTAACTACCGTGTTGGCACTGCCTAGCAAGGTTGTTGCCTCTCGGACTGGGTTAAATGACCACGCATAAGCAATAGACAATTATTAAAGCCATATTTAAGTGTTCATTCATTTAGGATGTCTATCCTAGCACGCAGAAGGCAGACTCAAAGCGTGTAAATATCTACTCAGGACATTAATTCACATAAGCATTTAAATCAATTATCGACTTACATCAACTTATATTAAATACTCATTTGTCTAGTAAATATTCATTTGAAACAACATATTGCCTTTATTCTTTATGGTCTAACCTAACATATTAATCTGAGCAAATTACAAGTTAATATGATCATATAAGTGTTCACTAGTTTAATTAATAGCTAAGTATAAATTGTTTGTCTCTGAAGAATTTACAAAGCCAATATTATTAATAAATCTATATTAGCTAATAAATCTATATAAGCTTAATTTAGCCAAGTTGGATAGAATAAATCATTCAAGTTCATTTTATATTTAACTTAGTCTACCAAATTCATTTTATGGTAGAATGGTCCTTGAAATGGTGTTTTCAATAATATTTCCTATAATTAATCAAATATATTTTTATTAAGTGATACAACTCATTTAAGATATAATTATTCTATTTATATTATTCATAATCCATTTTTACTCCTAAATATGCTAAGAAATCTAAACTTGTTTTCTATTATGTTTATACTATCTTATAATGTCATATTTATTCTTATTTTATTAAATAAATTCCTAAAATTATAATAATTAATTATTCATCTTAAAATTCATATATTGATATGAAAACACATTATTTACATTTATTTTATTAGAATCTATTTACCTTAAATTATAATATTTGCATTTCCATAGAAAATCAATATGCACCTTTACTTTATTCAACCGGTTCACTACCTTAAACATGAGTTCTTAGGCTCATATCTTTATGTAAACTTCATAACACATGTATTTACATGTTTATAAGTTCATCTGACCTAAACTAATTAGTTAATTATGGTTTAATTTTGATTAATATAAAACTGTCTATAAACAGGGGATACACAGCGATGACCAATCGGTTCAAGTTGATTTGACCACTAATCTAATCAATTCTTGGTTGGTTCATCGCATGTGTGTAAAATAAACATCCTAGGTTACTGTTCCGACAAGGACTCGTGGAAGATGGTGGCTATTTAGCTGCCAGTTCGACCACCAACATTCACGCCACCATGATGATGCCAAGATTGATCTGACTCTGTTTTGTGATTTTTGTATTTTCTTTGTTAAATTCAACTTCCAACCTTTTTTTGTCATATAAAACATATTTATTCTATGTTATTTCATCTAGTTCATACTTAGAATCATATTTTACAAATTAAATCACAAATCATAGCTCAAATTATCATCATCAACACAAGTTTATCAAATTTCTAGCTTATATCAAAACATACATACATGCATATGCTTTAAGATTTTTATTTGATAATTTCACTTCAATAAAACATATTAATATAACATAATCATACATATGTACATATTTCAACACACATTCACACACACACACACACACACACACACACATGCAACAATTTCACTAAATCAACAACTATTATACATATATACATGCTCATTTAGGTTTTCATGCATACCTATATTAGTCTATGCTTAATCTAAGTTAATATTTAGTAAGTTACATGAATCTATATGTCATTAATATATTCAAAAATTAATTATAATTACTTACTTGAATTAACTAATAATCCCCAGGAATCTCTACTACTCCTCCTTTAATAGATTGATGATGCTTCTAATGCTAATCCATAATTTAATTCTTGATTTTGTCTTCAAAATTCACCTAAAAATCAATTAAAATTAAGATTAGATTTTTGGAAAGAAATTGAGTACATAGATGGTGGAAATGAGATGGATTTTCTTACCTATTGATGACTTGTCTTAAAGATGTATTATTGTAGAGTTTTATTAGGAAGATTTTTGGTGTGTTTTAGAGAGGGTTTTTTGAGAGAATTTAGGGGTTGGGGCTGCAAAAGTTAGAAGGAACATGAGGGTTTTCTAAGGCTTGTTTTTATAATATTTCATGCCCTACAATTTCCTTTAGGATTAAGGGCATTTTTGTCACTTTACTTGAATATTTTAGGGGCATTTTAGTCTTTTCATAGGTGCAGTATTCTTCTTGAATTAGTTAAGGTCAATTTGGTCTTCTCACATGTTGGAGATGTCTGCAATTTAGGGCATTATATCATGTGTGATGGTGCATGGTAAGAGCATGGTCTCATGGACTTAACTCATGAGCTTTATGGGCTTGATTTTTAGTTGTAGGCTTCATGTTGATGGGCTTGGATTTAAGTAAATGGGCTTGGACTTTCATTTGTTGAAATAGGCTTTCTTTATGGGTTTTTAGGCATTTGAAATTGAACTTGAGGAATAGGAATAGAACGTTTACTAATTGCATTAGAAATTGAATCAAGGAAGTCTAATGAAAGGAAAATTAATATCTTACTTGAGTTTAGGATTTTATGAGCATAGAAGTCGGTATTTGCAAGAAAATATTTATTTTCAAATTTCTACGATTTAAGGAGTTGGAAATTAAGCTTGAATTGCTAAATTGAAGGTTTAGGGGTTTACGCGATTGAACTTGATGAATGAAATGTAGTTTGATAACTAGAAGGTGTTGAATGCTTTGAATTCATTGAAATAGGTAATTGAAGTAGTTTAATAGTTAAATCGAGTATTTATGGTATTAGAATCTCTATTTTCTATTAAATCCATTTACTAGTTTAATTATGCTAAATGATCTAATTATATCCTATAGTTTGCAAAACTCCACTAGCTAAATCATTTAAAATCAATATCTAAAATTAATTTAAATTAGGGTTCAAAATTACCTATATTTTCATACTAATTGTCTTGTAATATCTAATTAACAATAATATATGCACTTTTTTATACTTAAAATATATGAGTTAACTAGAAGTTCTACAAATAAAGGAAAATCATTTTCATAAAACTAGCCAACCATTTAAAAATATGATACTTTCTAGGAAAAACGTTTTCATTAATAAATAATTTTCCTCAAAACAAATGAGGCTTAACATTTTTCATTAGTTTGTAAGTTTCAACCAAATCCTTCTTTGGTTTGAAAACTGAAGTTATTCAATTGTTCTTTACCCTGGCAGATGTTGTGTTCTCTACTACCTGGTATCTTTTATTAACTTAGGTATCAAAGTATCGATCTTAGGATCACTCTCGATATCACTTCACTCATGTTTGGTATTTGTGCAAACTATCTATAAACCTACACAAAGTATGATTTATCGGATCTAACCCAAGTTTATTAAACAAGAATTATACACCAACATATTGATTATCTTATAAAAAAGAATGTTATAATTCTAAGTAAAGTTATATGATTTAAACTCGATTAGTGATTTGAGCTTGATCTGGGTTTATTGATGATCCATTTTGGATTTTAGGCCCATACGAGTCGGGCCTATTAAGCCAATAAGAAGGGCCAACTTGACAGGCCTAAATTCCATTGATGGATCTTGCTGATGGGATAACCAGCCCAAGAACCCTCTTGATGAGTCACCTGATTGCCTCTAACCCACTAGTCACTTAGCATAAGTCGCTTGGTCGACATTGGCCTATGTGTAGCGGAGGCACGACCACTTCCTACGATCCCTAGTATTGCCTTTAATCGTTTACTCACCCACTATGATCATAACAACGAAGCTACACGCCTATAAATACTTATCTACATCTCCGGGATTAGATAATATCGCACACGATCATTCTTTCTTATTTGAATTATGGGCTGATCATGGCAAATACTCTCCGAAGCATCGAAGTCCTGTGCACCATAAACTTATTTTCTATTTTGCAGGCCTTATAACCAACCTAGACATAAGCTAAGATTTTTGAAGTCCAATCCTAATCGGATTCAAGCAAGCAACAGGGTTCAATTAACCTTCTAAACTAATCAACTAAAGTTCATAATAAGAGCTAAACTACTCAAGTATGAATTTGGCTAATTTGAAATCAAATTGAAACAGTCTACCTTATACCAACTCCTCAAAGTATATGCATTTAATTTCAATTTAAGGGTGATAATTCGTGTAAGCAAGTGAGGTCTATGTTTATATATTGTATCGGATTCATATCAATATTAAAAATACATAAGATTAAATATAATGTATAAATAATCAAATTATAATATAATGAAATATAACAATAATATAATTGCATCTTTATATTATACTATATATGATACGTGGTTATTTTATTTTTATAATCGTATTTTTAACTATATATCCTCATTGCCGTTATAATATCGCCGTCAAGCGAGCTATATCTTTAACAGCCGGTGGCAGCAAGCCAAACTATGGAATCTCCTCCTCCTTTATAATTTAAAGATAATAAAAATAATAAAACCGCTAAACGTACAAAGGAAGGTACGACTGGTGTGTTTAGTTAGCTTCTTTTCCTCTTTTTTTATTATTTTTTCTAACAAATTGTACATTAACAAATAAATACAGTTAAAGTAAAATTATCGTTTTCTTAAAAAAAAATCAAATAAATTAAATATAAATATAAATTAAACATATCAACACACCCGGTTTCGATCTAATGCAAATATAAATATATTAAATACTGCCATCCAAACAGACTTCTATGACATAATCCTCGTCAATGTTCCACGTATCCCTTCCTCTTAGCAAACAGGTTCAGGCTTCTGTCACAGTCAGCTCTCAAATCACAGTCAGATTCGAGGTATCTAGTTCTTCTCTTGTATTCGAATACTAATCCACGCATCTCCTCGTTCACGTTGTATTCGTACATGATCGAACTAAGATGCTTGTTTATACAGTGCCTTCGATCTCATCGTCATGTATATCCTTCTTTTCTTATGATGATGACTTGCGTCTTCGGCTTCTTCTGATTCTACTGCTCATTTATGTTCTTCCGTTTATTATGTTAAGACGAGTATCCACCAATTTTTTCTTTTTTTTTTTTTTTATAAATTCACCTTTGTTCTTCTGATGTTTATTATATGACTTGTTCGAAAATTCCACTCGTGATATTGTAGAAGAAAGTTTTATGCAAGATCATGCTTTAATTGCTCACGAAAATTATGGGTGGTTGGCTTAGATGCATAACTGCGAATAAAGATTTAATGGTACTAATGCATCTTAACGACCAGAACTAACTTTGGTTGGTTGACCCGATCTGTTCATCATTAGGATGATGGCCCTGGCCCCCAACGATGGTCTTGCTTGTATTTTGTGGAAATTTTTTTAAAGAAAATCCCTCAAAATTAGATCAAAAAAATTAAGAATGTATGTATTTTTCAGGGTTTCGACCCAGTTCCCCCTACTTTGGGTGAAACCCTATCCCGCTACTATGGATGGACTAATTGAAGGCATCTGCATAGTTTGATAGCTTTTATGTGGTCTATATTTTATAGCAGTGTTGAATTGAGGATCCCGCAAATTGGGAATCAATGTAGGATTTTAGAGCGCAATGGATAACCTCACGGTAGCTAGCCCCTTTGATGAAGTATTGAAGTTTGTAGAAAAAACTGCTGAAGCTAAGAGACAGTTAACTTATTGGAATTTTTTACAATATCGTGGTGCTCTTTTAATACTGACAGTGTAGTAATGGCTGCATAAGGCTGTGCAGCATCAAATTTTAATGGAATTGCAGTCATGTAATTGAGGTCTGATGCATGCATAAGGAGATGGCTAGATCAGCCAAAGTCATGACTGATGAGCTGTAACTAATGCAGATGGCTAGGTCAGCGCTCGATGAGATGTCAGATTCTGGAGCATTTCTGAGAACTGCTTCAACCTTTCGCAATTTCATCTCAAAGAAACCTGGTTCACAGTTTCCTCCAGAATCGGGGAGGTATCACCTGTACATATCCTATGCTTGTCCATGGGCTTCTAGGTGCCTTGCGTACATAAAGATCAAAGGACTGGACAAAGAAATCGGTTTTACGGTGATGTCACAATATCTTGAAAGATGGATTGATATGACTCATTTCACTAATCACTAATGACTTACTGTGTGTTCTCTCAGTCTGTCAAACCTCGTTGGGAAAGAACAAAGGAAAGTGATGAACATATGGGGTGGGTTTTCCCTTCATCAAATGAGGAGGAACCAGGAGCTGAGCCTGATCCTTTCAATGGAGCAAAGACTATTAGAGAACTTTATGAGCTTGCCAGTTCAAACTACTCGGGAAAGTACACTGTTCCTGTATGTTTTGCTATTTCATGCTCTGTCATGTTTTCTCTTGCAAGATTTAGAACTTGGTTCTTAGTCTGGGGTTGGATTTGCAAATTTGATAGGTTTTGTGGGATAAGAAGCTCAAAACAATCGTCAGCAATGAGAGTGCAGAGATCATTCGCATGTTTAACACTGAATTCAATGAAATTGCTGAAAATGCAGCTTTGGACTTGTATCCTCCTCACTTACAAGCCCAAATAAATGAAACCAATGAATGGGTGTATGATGCCATTAATAATGGAGTTTATAAATGTGGATTTGCGAAAAAGCAGGGGCCTTATGATGAGGTAATCATCTCTTACTTTATTCTGGATTCTATCTTATCTACGAGGCAGGTGATGGTAATATTTTTGAACCGTTGTCGTCTGTCATGGATTCTAATTACCTTTTCATTCTTCAGGCTGTGAAGAATCTCTATGAAGCTTTAGACAAGTGTGAGGAAATACTGGGAAAACAGCGGTACATATGTGGGAATACATTGTCTGAGGCAGACATTCGATTGTTTGTCACCTTGATAAGATTTGATGAGGTAAGCATATATGGCTTTTGCACTGAGCATGTTATCTAATAGAATTCTCATCAATTCCAAGCAGCACAAATGCTTTCTCACATTGGCCGAGTTTCCATATTTAGTTTCACCCTATACTGAACTTTAAGTATCTAGCAGGGAAAGCAAAAACAAAGTTGAAGCTTTGATCAATTTGCTGGAAAATATATCCATCATTCGTCTAGATCACGAGTGTATAAGTTTCAACGGACCATATATTGTATGGACAGCACTCCTCCTGAACTTTTATTATGCATAACTAGGCAGAAGTGTTTTTCTACAAGAGTCAAACGCATTTCTTTCCAACAAGGAGGAGATACAACTAGAAAGAATCATGTGGACATGAGATACAAGAGATAGGGTCTTTAATGGTCCTTCTTCCTAATTCCTTGGAAGGCTCTTAGATAAGCATCCACATAAAGAGTGCACCTGGGAGAAAGTAGATATTATTATCCTCGTTAGGTTCAAGTACCTGGATGATTATCCTTTCTACATTAACAAGATCACAAAATTATTCAGTTGTGTTCAATCAGACCTCATGTCAAAATCCTTTAGGACAGCATGCCAATGTTTGCTTAATTAACAATTTTTACATGTCATCTAGCTTCTCATAAGCACTGTCTTCGATTGCTGATATCTTAGTAAGTGGAAACTTCAAATGGCCATGTAGAATTTAAAGAAAAAACATAGAAAGCCTGCGAAGTTAGCCAAACATGCTTAGATTTGGCGACTGACATGTGCATCCTTGAGAACTATAATGGCCTCAAAGGAATTCTAGCCAGCAATCACATCTACAACATTACCTTTCACAAAAAAGTATCAAACAGAAGTTGCTTGACAATGCACATGCTATTACTTTTAACTGATAAAAGATTATTATAAAATACATAACACAATTTTACTTATTTGGTATTGTACCAAGCTGAGCGAAGGTTGCTGTAGTAGTAGTAGTAGAAAATCCCAGAACTGAAAGTTTCACTCTACCAGGCAATGAGTTGAAAATATTCAGCAGGAATGTTATTGAAAAGATTCTTCCGGTGCTCTTCTTTTTACCTTTTCTCTTTCCTTTTTCAAGTACAAAGTGTTATATAATAAATATAATGGTGTATACTATATCTAACAAACTTAAACATATAAATGAGATGGTTGTGGTGTTTACTTGATTGTGGTATAAATTTAAAACCTTTTACACTCATTATAACCCTATTAAAATAATTAAATTGTCCACTTGATGAGCTTTAATCAAAGCCTCGACCACAAGTGAAGAAGAGTTTTATATATAAGTATAATAGCTCACACTATATCTATAAGTTTAAGCTTATAGATCACACGATTATGATGCCAACTGTTAGGATTAGCACTACAACTATTTGATCTAAAAACTTAAACTTGTAGATATGGTATGAGCTATTACAAATATATATATATATATATATATATATATCTTATAACACTCCCCCTCGCTTATGGGCTGAGACTTTGATTTTGAGAAAAGCCTATCAAATGGATGATTTAATTTTAATGGGGTTAAAATGAGTATGCAGAGGTTCAAACTCTTGATCTCCTGTTTGATACCATATTAAGGTTAGCACTACAACCATCTAATCTAAAAATTTAAGTTTGTAGATATAGTATGAGCTATTATATTTATCTTATAACACTGACCTCCACACAAAACATGTTTAGTTGCACAAGGACTATTTGTCAAACTTCCCAACTCTTGAATAATGAAAGAAAGTTCAAATAAGAGCTCATAATAGATCAAATAAGAGCAATTGCTTTTCATTTTTCTTCATTTCACCTCAAAGATTCAGACAATGTGTGCACAGTGAACAACAGCTTGAAATGAGAATTCTTGGCCTGAGTTAGATAGCTGGGATTCTTAACTTTATTGTATTGGCAGGTTTATTCAGTTCATTTCAAGTGCAACAAGAAGCTTCTAAGGGAGTATCCTAATCTATTCAATTATGTCAAAGACATATTTCAAGTTCCTGGCATGAGTAGCACAGTGAATATGGAGCACATTAAGAAGCATTACTATGGAAGTCATCCTACAATCAATCCTTTTGGCATTATTCCTGTTGGTCCAAACATCGATTACTCATCACCGCACGATAGAGATAAGTTCTAATGAGATGAGCGTGTACTCCTCTTTCCATGTGCTGAACCATTGACCTTTCCTTTGTGTGTGTGTGTGCGCATTAAAAATGCTACGTTGTTGCAGCATGTGTATTTTGTGTGGTTGCTAATGTTAATGCTGGCTTTGCTTGTGATTAATTTACTATATGCTAGTGGCATAAATTAATTTACTAAATGATAGGCTTAGTTTTGATTCATTTCCAAGCACTTAGTTTATAGATTTGCCTGCCTAGGCCATATTAGTCGTTAAACTGAGTTTAGTTAATTATTTATCTAGAAACAACATTTTGATGGCCTCCTTGAAAAAGCATGTCAACCTAGTCCTGTACTTAGTATACAGCTTTTGAGGACAACGTAGTTCTTACCAGCTTTTATTGCCTCAGTGCATGATCTAGTACTCTTGTTGGTAACTTTGGCAAACTGCTTTTGGTCCTGGGATGCCTAAAGCCAATTTTTGTTTCCTTGAATATCATCCTCTTATTTACCTTTCCTACTACCTTCATCCATAAAATTGCCAAACTGCAACTCAAAAAGATTTCAGATTTGGATCTTTTTATTTTTTCTCTTTAGTTAACAGATTAATGGTTGGAAGTGTAAAGCTTAAGATAGTGGTATATTTATTTTATTGTCAAACATTGTTACATGTGAAAATATTTTAAGAGGAAGAAGAAGAGTAAAATGGAGAAGTTTCAAATATTTCTAGATTGTTTTGGCATTGAAACCTAATCAAAATTAATGTCAAGGTGTGCCTGTCTTATTAAGTGAGAATGAAAATTGACAAACTTGGCTACTAACTAGCAATAGCACTAGTTGCGGTGCAGTTTGATTCGGTTGGCTTCCTGAATCAAATCGAATTATGTATTATGATTCGTTTTTTTTTTTAAATTTAATTATATAAACAATAATAGGGGAGAGATTTCATCAATGATGAAATTATAATCATATGCTAGTCTCATTCTTTTGAATAATCCTAAACAATAATGATATACTAAACTTGTAAAATAAGAATATGATATCCTAATATGAAGGGTACATTACCGATTATATAAACCAATAAGTAAATAAGAAATAAAATTGGATTAATTAATCATAAATATTATTTTCATAATTGTTAATTTAGTCTTTTTAACTTAGTGTTTTAATATTTTAATTAGGGCGAATGCCACATTTGATTCTAAACTTTGATAATTTATGTAATTAATTACATGGAATTTAAAAGTATCAATTTACTACTTGAACTTTGCTCGTTTTGTAGTAAGCTACCTAAAGTTTGCCGAATTTTGTAATTAATTACTTGAAGTTTACCTATTTTTACAAATAATTTACTTCGTCTAAGTACTCTTAATGAATTTGAAAAGTTAGTAAGTAGTATATTGACACTTTTAAACTTCAAATAGTAATTACATAAATTAAAAAAGTTCAAGTGTCAAACATGACTTTGACCCTTCTAATAAATAACTTAGTTAAAAAAGATTCGAAATTGTGTACTACTAAATTTATACTATTGTATATGACTTGGTTTGGGGGTAAGCAAAAAAACCAATAAAACCGAAAAACCAATTCGAAAAATAAGGTTAACCAGTTCATCGATTTGGGTTTAGGATCATGATTTTTATCTTTTCCAGTTTTGGTTTGTAATTATAAGAAATCGATGGTTAACAGTTAACCTTAAAAAAATGATAATTCAAACATTTATGGTTTAATTATTATGTTGTTATGTTGTAATTTGGAAAAATGAGAAGACTATAAAGTTTTAATTTGTGTAATATTATATTAGAGTTATATTCCTAATTTGTTGTGGTTTTATAGTTATCTAATTGGTTGATTTGCAATTTTTTAATGTAATTGTGATATTTAACTTGTTAATTTGTAATTTTTTTAATGTAATTATGAAACAAAAATGTTTAACTTTTTATGGACCAACTGAAAATATAGTTAATCGTAAATTTGATTAATCATAATGTTAAATAGTTATAATCGAAAATATTAACCGAAAACAATGATTAATCGTTAAGGCAGTTAACAATTAATAATGCATCGATTTAGGTTGAAATTAAAAAAAAAAAGATTATTTTTGTTCAATTAAAAAAAATGAGGTTATGGGCTGGCGCTGGTTAACCTATTCACACCCACCCCCACTTGGTTTACTTACTGGTTTGATTTTTTCAAAGATAAATATGCACATTAACACATAATAACCACTTTGACTTTTGGTAAAGTTGCTCAGACATACCTATATATCTACGTTTATAAATCAATCTTGTAAATATTGTATAAAGAGATTACCTAGATCGATTCAAAGAAGTTTCTTAGATGATATGTTGATTATTTCAAAAAACAAAAAAAAAGATAAAGAGAGAGAGAGAGAGGGGTGAAAATGATAAGGTCACTATCTATGTTAGATAAGTAGTAACCATTACCAGACTTAGGGAAGGGAACAAATCAACATGTGCCTCCCTAAGAAGGCAAGCTAACTACGATAAAGGTTTCTGACCAAACGATCAAGAGAGAGCTCTCTTGATTCTTGGGAGAGACACTTGAAGAGAATCTTCTCTACACACTTCACTCCCCACTTATACACATTTATTTTAATGAAAATAATTTTTAGGAAAATATATTTTCATTTTTGCATATTTGTTTAAGAAAAATTAGGACAATTAATGAAAAAAGTTTTCCCTTATTTTGAAAAATATGGACTCATTCGTAGTTTATTTTTAATAAAACTCATAGGTATAAAATCATAAATCACTTTTCCATCGATTTACGAACTCATGTACCAAGCATATACTATCCAAAGACATTTATTATCAATTTTTTCCTTTAGGTAGATTTATTTCTTGTTATAATTGTCATGCCCCGAATTGGTCTAAGGCGTGTCTAACCCGCCATGCATAATGCTTAAACGTTATACATTAAGGCTTACCTAATCTACACTTTATCATAATCGTTGTTAAACAAATTTTAAATGAAATCGTTAAATTAGATTATGGAAACATCTGGAATTTGTAGTAGAAAATAAATTTCACAAAACATTTTCCAAATAGGTTATGCTAGAGAGTAGACCAATATATAATAAGATCCATACCATCACATGTTTCAAAATAAATAGTATCAAATATCTCATAGTACAACCCATTGGCTCATAGGTTGGCCCTCATTAAAATATAAGTTTGATAACAAGGTTTTATATATAGGATAATGATAATAATCCAATGAATCCTAGTCACTCCAGTTGTTGAAAAACTCTTCGAAGTCCATGTCATATGTCATGTAATCATAGGCATCATCATTATAATCATCAATGCCTAAAGAAAGAAGGGAATGAGTTAAAGCCTAGTATGATAGTAGCACAAACACAAAGGAGATGGACACATGCACCTGTTCTTAATGCAATACAATAGCCAATAGTTTGTATCTTCAAATTAAAGTGCAGTAAACAACAATAGAGCACTCACACTCTAATAACACGCTGAAAACTTAAGGGTCCTAAGTAGCAATAACTGCTTAGGGGGTTGATATAGGCAGCCCAAATACTTATATTTCGTATAGGAATATCTATTAAATAGCCCCATCTAGGGTCACAGTCGTTACACATCTTTATCCATAGTAGTCCATTATGATTAATTAGAGTAACAAAGCCCATATATTAAAATACCTAACATAACTTCTCTCCAATATGAATAAACGTTATCCCAATACTGTATCCCCTATCAACTACCCGCTAAGCCACCAATAACTATCATTATTCTGATGTCAATGATGGGCGTGGCCTAGGCGCCTAACTACCGTGTTGGCACCGCCTAGCAAGGTTGTTGCCTCTTGGACCGGGTTAAATGACCACGCATAAGCAATAAACAATTATTAAAACCATATTTAAGTATTCATTCATTTAGGATATCCATTCTAGCACGTAGTACACAAGTCACTGTGTACCTAATACAAAATCTATACTCTTAGTTAACAGAAGATAGACCAGAAGGTAGACTCAAAGCGTATAAATATCTACTAAGGACATTAATTCATATAAACATTTAAATCAATTATTGACTTACGTCAACTTATATTAAATACTTGTCTAGTAAATATTCATTTGAAACAATATACTCCCTTTATTCTTTATGGTCTAACCTAACTTATTAATCTGAGCAAATTACAAGTTAATATGATCATATAAGTGTTCACTAGTTTAATTAATAGCTAAGTATAAATTGTTTGTCTCTGAAGAATTTACAAAGCCAATATTAGTTAATAAATCTATATTAGCTAATAAATCTATATAATCTTAATTTAGCCAAGTTGGATAGAATAAATCATTCAAGTTCATTTTATGGTAGAACGGTCCTTGAAATGGTGTTTTCAATAATATTTCCTATAATTAATCTAATATATTTTTATTAAGTGAAACAACTCATTTAAGATATAGTTATTCTATTTATATTATTCATAATCCATTTTTACTCCTAAATATGCTAAGAAATCTAAACTTGTTTTCTATTATGTTTATACTATCTTATAATGTCATATTTATTCTTATTTTATTTAATAGATTCCTAAAATTATAATAATTAATTATTCATCTTAAAATTCATATATTGATATGAAAACACATTATTTACATTTATTTTATTAGAATCTATTTACCTTAAATTATAATATTTTCATTTCCATAGAAAATCAATATGCACCTTTACTTTATTCAACCGGTTCACTACCTTAAACATGAGTTCTTAGGCTCATATTTTTATGTAAACTTCATAACACATGTATTTACATGTTTATAAGTTCATCTGGCCTAAACTAATTATTTAATTATGGTTTAATTTTGATTAATATAAAACTGTCCATAAACAGGGGATACACATTGATGACCAATCGGTTCGAGTTGATTTGACCACTAATCTATCAATTCTTGGTTGGTTCATCGCATGTGTGTAAAATAAACATCCTAGGTTACTGTTCCGACAAGGACTCATGGAAGATGGTGGCTATTTAGCTGCCGGTTCGACCACCAACATTCACGCCACCATGATGATGCCAGGATTGATCCACACTATTTTGTGATTTTTGTATTTTCTTTGTTAAGTTCAACTTCCAACCTATTTTTGTCATATAAAACATATTTATTCTATGTTGTTTCATCTAGTTCATACTTAGAATCATATTTTACAAATTAAATCACAAATCATAGCTCAAATCATCATCATCAACACAAGTTTATCAAATTCCTAGCTTATATCAAAACATACATACATGCATATGCTTTAAGATTTTTATTTGATAATTTCACTTCAATAAAACATATCAATCTAACATAATCATACATATATACATATTTCAACACACATTCACACACACACACACACACATGCAGCAATTTCACTAATTCAACAACTATTATACATATATACATGTTCATTTAGGTTTTAATGCATACCTATATTAGTCTATGATTAATCTAAGTTAATATTTAGTAAGTTACGTGAAACTATATGTCATTAATATATTTAAACATATTAATTATAATTACTTACTTGAATTAATAAATAATCCCTAGGAATCTCTACTACTCCGCCTTCAATAGATTGATGATGCTTCCAATGCTAATCCCTAATTTAATTCTTGATTTTGTCTTCAAAATTCACCTAAAAATCAATTGCAATTAAGATTAGATTTTTGGAAAGAAATTGAGTAAATAGATGGTGGAAATGAGATGGATTTTCTTACCTATTGACGACTTGTCTTAAAAATGATTATTGTAGAGTTTTTGTAGGATTTTTGGTGTGTTTTAGAGAGGGTTTTTTCAGAGAATTTAGGGGTTGGGGCTGCAAAAGTTAGAAGGAACATGAGGGTTTTTAAGGCTTGTTTTTATAATATTTCATGCCCTACAATTTCCTTTAGGATCAAGGGCATTTTTGTCACTTTACTTGAATATTTTAGGGCATTTTAGTCTTTTCATAGGTGCAGTATTCTTCTTGAATTAGTTAAGGTCATTTTGGTCTTTTCACATGTTGGAAATGTCTTCAATTTAGGGCATTATATCATGTGTTGGTGCATGGTAAGAGCATGGTCTCATGGGCTTTATGGGCTTGATTTTTAGTTGCGGGCTTCATGTTGATGGGCTTGGATTTAAGTAAATGGGCTTGGACTTTCATGTGTTGAAATAGGCTTTCTTTATGGGTTTTTAGGCATTTGAAATTGAACTTGAGGAATAGGAATAGAACGTTACTAATTGCATTAGAAATTGAATCAAGGAAGTCTAATGAAAGGAAAATTAATATCTTACTTGAGTTTAGGATTTTAGGAGCTTAAGAGTTGGTATTTGAAAGAAAATATTTAGTTTCAAATTTCTACATTTAAGGAGTTGGAAATTAAGCTTAAATTGCTAAATTGAAGGTGTAGGGGTTTGCACGATTGAACTTGATGAATGAAATGTAGTTTGATAACTAGAAGGTATTGAATGCTTTGAATTCATTAAAATAGGTAATTGAAGTAGTTTAATAGTTAAATCGAGTATTTATGGTATTAGAATCTCTATTTTCTATTAAATCCATTTATAGTTTAATTATGCTAAATGATCTAATTATATCCTATAGTTTGCAAAACTCCACTAGCTAAATCATTTAAAATCAATATCTAAACTTAATTTAAATTAGAGTTCAAAATTACCTATATTTTCATACTAATTGTCTTGTAATATCTAATTAACAATAATATATACACTTTTTTATACTTAAAATATATGAGTTAACTAGAAGTTATACAAATAAAGGAAAATCATTTGCATAAAACTAGCCAACCATTTAAAAATATGATACTTTCTAGGAAAAACGTTTTCATTAATAAATAATTTTCCTCAAAACAAATGAGGCTTAACGTTCTTCATTAGTCTGTAAGTTTCAACCAAATCCTTTTTTGGTCTAAAAACTGAAGTTATTCAATTGTTCTTTACCCTTAATGGCAGATGTTGTGCTCTCTACTACCTAGTATCTTTTATTAACTTAGGTATCAAAGTATCGATCTTAGGATCACTCTCGATATCACTTAACTCATGTTTGGTATTTGTGCAAACCATCTATAAACCTACACAAAGTATGATTTATCGGATCCAATCCAAATTTATTAAACAAGAATTATACACCAACATATTGATTATCTTATAAAAAAGAATGTTATAATTCTAACTAAAGTTATATGATTTACACTCGATTAGTGATTTGAGCTTGATTTGGGTTTATTGTTGATCCATTTTAGATTATAGGCCCATGTAAGTCAGGCCTATTATGCCAGCAATTGGGGCCAATTTGACAGGCCTAAATTCCATTGATGGATCTCGCTGATGGGATAACCAGCCCAAGAACCCTCTTGATGAGTCTCCTGATTGCCTCTAACCCACTAGTCACTTAGCATAAGTCGCTCGGTCAATATTGGCCTAAGTGTGGTGGAGGCACGACCACTTCATACGATCCCCACTATTGTCTTTAATCGTTTACTCACCCACTATGATCATAACCACGAAGCTACGCGCCTATAAATACTTATCTATATCTCCGAGAATAGATAATATTGCACTCGATCATTCTTTCTTATTTGAATTATGGGCTGATCATGGCAAATACTTACTGAAGCATCGGAGCCTTGTACACTATAAACTTATTTTCTATTTTGCAGGACTTATAACCAACCTAGATATAAGCTAAAATTTTTGAAGTCCAATCTTTATCGGATTCAAGCAAGCAACAGAGTTCAATTAACCTTGTAAACTAATCAAACTAAAGTTCGTAAAAAGATCTAAACTACTCGAGTATAAATTTGGCTAATTTGAAATCAAATTGAAATAGTCTACCTTATACCAACTCGCCAAAGTATATGCATTTAATTTCAATTTAAGGATGACAATTCGTGTAAGCAAGTGGTGTCTATGTTTATATATTGTATCGGAATCATATCAATATTAAAAATACATAAGGTTAAATGTAATATATAAATAATCAAATTATAATATAATGAAATATAACAATAATATAATTGCATCTTTATATCATACTATATATGATACGTCATTATTTTATTTTTATAAATGTATTTTAACTATATATCCGCATTGCCGTTATAATATCGCCGTCAAGCAAGGGAAAAGGAAAATAATATTAATATTTTTTTAAAATAATTACGAAAATGCCACTGGGATGAAAATAATCCCAGAAATAGGCAATACGGCCTCGTTTCTTCAAGAGACGAGGTCGTAAGTGCCTGACCTCGTCTCTTCAAGAGACAAGGTGAGGCCAAGGAGTGGCCTCGTCTCTTGAAGAGATGAGGTCAGGGGAGTGGCCTCGTCTCTTGAAGAGACGAGGTCAGGCGAAGGAGTGGCCTCGTCTCTTCTAGAAACGAGGCCAGCTAAAATCAGCCAAATCCTATGATATATCTTGAAAAAGCAAAAATTTACATAAAAAACCTGTAAAAACCTGTCAAATACAAATATAAATAGCCATAGAAGCCATTAACCATCCTCGACCATGGCAAAAAAACTAGCAAACTAGAGTGTTTCCAAGCTCAATCGAAACTCACATTTTCTATCCCAATCATACACAGTGCAATGAAAATATGAGTATTCGTAGAGTCACAATACATAATAGGAAATGAAATAGAATGAAATGTAGAGTGATTGTTCTAATAAAAAGTATAGGAGAAAATGAGTACGATCTATACATACAAGAATAATACAAGGAAATAAGAAGTACGTAAAAAAAAAAATAATAAAGAAGAAAAAAATTATCTATCGTCCACTAGTCCTACTACTGCTGTGTGTCCCTGCTCCCTCGTGCGCGGCCTCTACCCCGCCTCACGTATGTCCTCGGGAATGGGGTACGTTGATGATGAGGATGCGGTGAATATGGGCCAGTCTCCGTAACTGGAGCGGGCTCTTCTCCCGTAGCAGCACTATACTGATGGAATGGGACAGGGTCTGGCTCGACCTGTGTAAGGCCCTTCCCATATCATGAGATGGCGATGGTCGCCTCTTCTGTGGAGCCAGGGGAGTGTGGAAGTCACTGATGACGGGTCTGGCGTAGGGGTGTCCACCACATATCGTAAGAAGTGGATGACGGGCCAGCCCCATCATGAATGACCTGGGAAGGACCAGACTCATCGAATGGAGGTAGGTCGGATGGCTGAGGCTCATCTCTGATCTGTATACTTGGAGCCCGAGCTCGCCCCAGACCCCGTCCCCGTCCCCGTCCCCACGCCTCTCTCTAGGAGGATATCATCTCTGTAGGGTATGAGGCTGTGGGTCACCCTGTGCTGCTACTGCTGGTGGAGCAGGTGGTACTGGATCATTGAATTTCAACCCCATAAACTCATCCACTACACGACAGATATCTCGTGCAGTGGATGCAGTGAGCTCTGGGGGCATGTCTGGGACACTAGAAATGAAATCAGCCTGCGAGTAATAGCAAATATTTATATCAGTTAGTAGGTTATAAGTCAGTACAAGTCAGTAAAAGTAGAGATAAAGCTTACAGAGACAGTGATCTTACCATGTATCGCATGATAGCTCCCGTACGACCGATCCAGCGTCGGGTGATCGCATTATACCACTGGAAGTAATCGTCAGATGTCCCAGCCGGCAAATCTGGCATCTGTACAATGCAATCACGCCGAGCATCTCACTCAGCAATCCACCTGGCGTGCTCGGACTGCCAGTTCCACTCGAAACGTCCCCTCATGTCAATCTCATGGAGGGGTCTCATATCAGCAGGGGGAGCTGGTATCTCCTGGAAGCCACTAAACTGTCTGAGCACTCTGTCCGGATAGTAGTGCTCGACAAGGTAGAAGCATACTAATGGCACCCGGGTACGCCATACATTGCTGCCTACCATGCAGTACGGTGGCAGGGCTGGCAGGATGGAGCTGTATAGGTCCCACACCACCTGATGAAGTAGCAAAAGTGATCTACTGCATTAGAAAATGATAGTACAATAGCAATTTAAGAGTAGATGACAATGGAAATCAAAAGTGATCTATGGCATACCTGATGCGCCATCTGTCGATCAAAGGAGGCGCGGTACTCAATCAATAGGTGGGTCCACACACGGGTGACGTCGAAAGTCGCACCCCAATGATTGATGAGTGGGCGGCTTGCGGTAACAGAGGTGAGCAGTCGCCGTACCGGGGCAATGTGGGGGAAGTGCTCCCATGCCCATATCTGCAGGACAACAAGTGGTCCTGCCATGTCTCCCGTGTCGACGTCGGAAGCCAGACATAGCTGCCTGTATAGCCAAGCCAAACAGGCTGCTCCCTACGCGTGCTGCCCTGCCCGCTCGAAATCTCTGAGCAGCTGGAGGTACATAAGATGGATGTAGTTCAAGGATTTGTCTGCGACAATAAATCCCCCAAGCAGCAGCATAATGTATGCCCTGGCATGACGTCAGATCATCGCGTCATCAGCAAAGTCAGGTAGGTCGCTGAAGTGGCTATCCAACCACGACATCTTCAGCCGACCTCCATCCATGTCGACGCTAGGGACTGGCCGAACTCCTAATAACTCCTCGCACAAATCTGGCCAATCCATGCGAGCCGTGCCAGTAACGGCCAATCCATCTACAGGGAGGCCTGTCAGGATAGCAACGTCCTGCAGCGTCACAGTCCACTCTCCCGTGGTCATGTGGAACGTGTACGAGCATGGAATTCTATATGTCTGCCACTTGTTACACGTACATCTACATGATCTTAACTCCACTTTTTGTATATGATCCCCCTTCTGACCATACATTGTTGGACGTGGTGCAGTTATGACTCGTATATCGTTCTTGATAATCGAAACAAGTAACTCTATGGGAACTGGATATGTTGTTCCATCGCTCAAACTTATTCGCAGCGTATTCTGTGAGTAACTTACCCATACTCATGGCATCGCTTGCTTCACGCCTTTGCTTATTAAATATGGAGTTGCAGTTGTAGAAGGTTTTCTTTACCAATGCAGCCACAGGTAAGCACCTGGCGTCTTTTATAACTGAATTGTAACTCTCAGCCATGTTTGTTGTGCCTAGGCCAAATCTGACACCTTTATCGTGAGATAAAGTCCACATGCATGGGGGCAACTCACGAAAATATCGTGCTTTTCAAGGATTGCTTTGAAGTGCAGCATTGAAATATCCGTGAAACTTGCGACTCTGGGTTTGATAGGCAGCTCTTTTAACAATTTCCTTACATTCCTTACTTTTTGCCTTCGAATTGAAGTTGCTTGCAACATGACGGATACACCAACGACAAGGCCACCCCCTAGGCCACACTACATTCTCACCTTCGACCGCACTCCTTATACCGGCATGCCGGTCCGATATCAAGCAAATATTTGAACAGTCATTGACGACATGTTCCAGCACTTTTGCAAGGAACCAACTCCATGTATCCGCCTTTTCCTCTTCCACAAGGGCATAGGCTAAGGGTACTATATGATTGACCCCATCCATTGCCACTGCAATAAGCAATTTGTGCTTGTACTTGCCATACAGGAAGGTGCCATCAACTATGATCACAGGTCTGCAACGATTTAACATGTGTAACTTAGTCAGTGAATATCAATAACCTACAACAAAATTTAACAATAATTACGATACATACCTGCAGTAGTTGAACGCCTCAATGCAAGGACCAAATGCCCAAAATAGCTTATCTAGGAATACGTGGCCGGTAGTATTTGAATCTTGAGTTTGCCACTCAACTTTTGTTCCCGGATTTGTCTCAGTAATTGCATTAAGTAGATGCGGAAGCTCCACATAAGATGACTCCCAACTTCCATACACTGCTTAATGGCCTTTCTTTTTGCCTCACGAATTCTCTTCATATGAACATTATACCCAAATTGTTTTAATATATTCGTTTGGAGATCCTTCGCCCTCACGTCTGGAGAATTGCGGATCTCCAATATTATGGCCCTGGACAAGCTGGTGGAGTCCAACTGAGAGTGATCTGTCCAGTGATTTCATCCAAGCAAGTGTGAGGTCCTTCATATTTAGTGATGTGAAACCACCCACCATGTTTCTTATAGCTGCCTCTTAGTCTCCACTTACAACCTCTGTTGTGGATATCAGTACACTTAACTGACCATGCTCTTGGGTCCGAAACTACCTTGAAGTTGTAATAGTTCGTTATGTGCCACATTTTAATTGCCCGTATGAGATGATCTTTGGTTTCAAAACGCATCCCGACCTTGAATTCATCACTGAAGCTCCAATTCCCAGCACTCATTTCCTGCTCATCATCATATGCTGCGTAAATACTACCAACTTCAGCACTGAAAAACGGAACTGCCGCTGAGCTCCCTACTGCATCAACGTCAGTAGGAGCAATAAAACGGTCCCACATATTGCCCCTTCGTTGTACCTCGGCAATGCATATTGTTGTGCAGTTACTTCAACATTAACATTTTCATCATCGTCATAGTCTTCGCTGGATTCACTTGCCGATGAGTCTTGCCCAGCATCCATATCATCACCACCTATTGATGTAGGCAGAAAATTCAAAGTGACCTAATTCTACTTGTGCACTGCCCATTGTCTGAACTGGAGTAGAGTTGGAGTCTACAAACCCCTGCTTCCAATATTTCTATCATTGCCCATTTCCCCTGCAGGTGCCTCTTAAGGCAAAACCGTAAACTCGCGTACAAAATAACCCTAGGTATTTAAACTCTGTTTTATGTCTCTCTATTCAGAAAGTAAGTTTCGAAACCCTAATTCCCTTTGTTTTTTTCTCTCGGTATTCTTTAGTTTCTATATTCTGTTCTTGCTATTTTCGAATACTAATTCTCTGTATGATGTGTAGGCTATTTGGCAAAAGATGAGGATGAAAAGATAATTGGCCTATTCGAGAAGGACCATTCTCCTGAAGATCTCTCTTGAGATTCTTTTGTTCACCGAAGGGGTTTGATACCCATTCTTTTCTCTTTATTTCCTATTTATAGAAATACATTGATTTGTTTTCCTATTCTGTTACATGTGTAACTACCTGTCCTACTGTAAAACTACTTTTGTTGAGCTGTTGATTTGCTGAGCTGTTTGTGGGTTGAATTGCTGAGCTGTTGTGGGTTGTTTGCTGAGCTGTTTGTGGTTGTCCTTGGTTCGTAACAATTTCTCCGCTCCTCGAAAACAACCTTGTCCTCAAGGTTGAAACAGTGATTTTGAAGTCCATAGTTGACTGTAGTGTCTGTCCCTTTGAGAAAATCGAATGACCCATAATTTGTTATAATGGGTTTGTAAAAATAGGTCCATGCCGTGGCTATGATGATGAGGGATCTGTTTATTTTGAAAGAGAATCTGGCTACCCATAGCGTATATGAAAGTAGTAGGGTTTGTTGAACTAGAATTAGACCCCTGAGCCACACGTGTGCTGAATTCCCGAAACTCAATGCAATGTCTGGTGGTCTGATTTTCCAAATTTTGCCCCAATTCTGTCCATGCTTGAATGAACAGCTGATGAAAAAGTGCCTCTCTGATGAATCTGGTGGTCGTATACGCCATGTCTTGTCCTAATTTGTTGGATGCTTACATGTTGAATGAATAGTTGCATGAGTGCATATGTCCATATTATACATATGCTGATAGTAGCACGTAGAATATCCAATAGATGATGAATCTGAGCTCTGAAATCAGTAATAGTGAAAGAGTGTAAACTGAAATGTTGCAATGATGAGAGGATACCTAATGTGATATTAGGAAAGACAGCTTGAAAAACATAATCCTCCTGAGCGAAAGCCCCATTATCAAAATGAAATATCTGAGTATGATGGAAAAATGATTTTGATGAAAAGATGAGATATATGAAATGTTTCTGTTCTGTCCATATATGATACTTAATGGTTGTACCCCAATCCTTCTGGCCCCATGATCCAAGAAAAATCTGCTTCTGATGGCATACAATTGTAGAGTCCCAACTGAGAGAATTGAAATCGGACCCATAAGGCGATGATGAGAATGGAACAAGTGAAATCAGCCGGCTACCCATATCTAAGGATATGTAGGCAGTAGGCTTTGTTCTAAAACAGTGTCCCTGAGCCATCTGAATTGGTAGGATTTGAGGATTATAGCTCCATGTTCCATCCCACAGTGACATGACCCTAGAAATCGGCCATGATGAGAGGAGAAGAATTGAGAATCGATGGCCACCCGATTGTTTATTGATAGCACAGTTGCTAGTGGTAATCTGATGAAGAAATGCCTCCTGAGCCACCTTAGTATCCCTACATGCACCCCTAATTTCAAAAATTGCAATTCCTTCCACCAAGGATGTCTTGTGTTGTATGATTTTCTGATTCTTACAAAAATGAAATCTCTGAGTTGCGGCTGATTTATATAGACTGTTATCCCATCACATATACAATGTAATGTATCATTATTTGATTTAATAAGAAGAACAGTAGCAGTGCATGTAGGAGCACACTTAACTACATCAGGAACCCAAGTAATTGCTGAATCATCTAACATATCTTCTCGCATGTGATATTGCATTTCAACTGTATATTGTTCAACATGTTGCATGAAATCGCCAGGGCTAAAGTCATGATCTTGTAGAGGAACAAGCATATCATCCTTGTGCAGCTCCGTATTAGCATCCATAAGTACCTTAACTCTGTCTTTATATTGCAAGTCGAAATCTTGATATACTTCATTGTCCCATTGATAATCCGGTACAACTTTATTCTCTACCATTATAGGCTTAGGATCAACTGATTGTACAGCATTGAAAATAAAATTTTCAAAATGATTCACCCCAGGGTCTACTGCATCCACATGTTTACACTGAAGTATTATTGTTTGCTGAAAATTATCCACATGCTGCTTTGAACATTCTAGTAATCCTACCATGTTATCTGATGTTGAACTCCATATGCTTGAGTAAGAGTAATCTCATTGTCAGCAGCACTACTTGTATGTGTATGACATGGATCATCCCTTATAACAAATCTATCTTCTTGCCAATCATACTCAAAAGGACCATATTGCACCATTAAAGCTTTAACAAAATCATCCCATGTGTGAAAGTAATTGAGTTGTTGCATGAAATCATACCATGAAAAAGCACAATCTTGCATGGCAAAAAATGCCAGTTTAAGGTAGAATTTCTCCTCTATATGATAGAAATCGAAAAAACATTCCACATGAAGCACCCAAAAATTGGATCAATACCACAAAATTTAGGTATATCTTCCTTAATGATGACAAGAAGCGATGGAGAAAGGGAAGATAGGGAAACTCCTTGCATTTGTATGTAAAAAGGTAAATTCAATCTCAATCTATCTACCCTTGAATTTACAAACTGTAATGCATAGTCTGGATTACTAACCATTTCATTTATACTTTTTTCATCAGAAAATGGAAGGTGAAACCGTGGCATGGAAGTCATGGCAGATGACCCGAATGATGGTGAAGATTCTCCTGAAGTAATAGAAGGAGGTTGATCCATTTCTGGTCTGGAAATTTGCTTGGAATCCTGATTATGTTGCTGTTCTGTTATAGATCCCCCTGGTGAGTGCAACTTCGAAATCCAAGAATCCAGAATAGCATGAATCCTTGCAAAATTCTCCGCCAAATCGTCATTGGCAACCATTGTAAAATCAAGAAAAAATTGGAAGATCAAGAGCAAGAATGGAGGCTGATTCGGGACGAGAGCACCAATGTTAAGGGCAAAACCGTAAACTCGCGTACAAAATAACCCTAGGTATTTAAACTTTGTTTTATGTCTCTCTATTCAGAAAGTAAGTTTCGAAACCTTAATTCCCTTTGTTTTTTTCTCTCGGTATTCTTTAGTTTCTATATTCTGTTCTTGCTATTTTCGAATACTAATTCTCTGTATGATGTGTAGGCTATTTGGCAAAAGATGAGGATGAAAAGATAATTGGCCTATTCGAGAAGGACCATTCTCCTGAAGATCTCTCTTGAGATTCTTTTGTTCACCGAAGGGGTTTGATACCCATTCTTTTCTCTTTATTTCCTATTTATAGAAATACATTGATTTGTTTTCCTATTCTGTTACATGTGTAACTACCTGTCCTACCGTAAAACTACTTTTGTTGAGCTGTTGATTTGCTGAGCTGTTTGTGGGTTGAATTGCTGAGCTGTTGTGGGTTGTTTACTGAGCTGTTTGTGGTTGTCCTTGGTTCGTAACATGCCTGTGATAATTCAATTTCAAAAATCTGCATATAAACAGCCACTGAGCCTTCTGTGTATAGCAACATCTCTTGTGCCGCATCATCATCGGTCACTGGAATAATATCATAACGTAGCGTCCTATCTCCAATTGCTACCCTATGATATAGCTCCACCTGATGTGTACACCTATTTACTTTCAGTCTATTGCAAATAATCTCCACTATTTGCTCATATCTTGCATTCCTGCTAACACTGACCATAGCAACAGGCCGCTTATCATAACCAAAACCATCATCCCCTTGCACAATATTCCCATGAGCGTACAGTACGAACTTCGCTTTATCCATTTCCTCACAAATCCTGCCATCTCATCAAAATTAGCTTCCACGTATCAAATTCAAAAAATCACACTTATCAATTGCATTCCTCGTAACATTTAACATAACTCCTAGACCTGCACCTCCACTTTCAAAGTTGAAATTTAATTTTATAATCTCTTCTGCTTCTTACAAATATTTGCTTTTTTCATTGCATTTTTCCATGCCATATTAAACCGCCATCCCAATGCTAAGGTCCTATGTGAATAACAAAACAAGTGAAGGAAGCCTTTTTTCTTTCATAACTCAATACAAGGATGAAGTTTTATGTGACATTGTTGATATATGTTTGGATGAGTCAATGAAGTTAAATTGCTATATATGTTACAAATCATTAAATAACATTAATTACTATAAAGAGCCATGATTTTTAGTCTATTCTTTATCTCTTAAGTCAATCATGAAGGATCTAGAGCAGGTAGTTAAGGCTTTTGTACAAAATTAGTGAGATGAGAGGTGAATCTTTATTAAAGAAGAGAAACTTAAATCAAAGGTTTTTGAATCATCTACTAAGAATGAGCATAAGCATATATCTAAAGAAATAAAGACTCATACAATAAATCATTATTAAGAAGAATATGGGGAAGTTATAGAGGAGACAATTGTAGATATTAAAGAGATTACCAAAAAACTTTGTTGAAGTCATGGTAAATGAGAAGAGTGTCTATTATTGATAATCTACAGAGAGACCGAGGTAAACTTTTATTCGATACTTTTGAACAGGATCATAAATTAATATACATGAGTATAATTCATGATTTTCTATTATTACAATAGTCCTGTAACCAATTTGTTACTTTCATAGCTACCTTTGAAGCCTATCGAGGTTAAAAGGTAGATATGAAAGTAACGAATTGGTTAGGACTTATGTTTTCATATTTTGCATTTTAGAACCTGACTTTTTAGAATACTTATAGCGAAAAATAATAAAGGTCTTTTCTTAACTCATTTTTTATAACTTAAATCTTAAAATAGAAGATATAAATATATAAACCAACCAAAATAAAAGGATAAGTGTCAAATTAGGTACCTGAACTTTATACAAAAATTGAATTTGTAACCTAAACTTTGAATTGATAAATTTAATACGCAATCAAACTTCATAAGACTACTTTTATTACCCCATTAACACCATTTAAAGTTTTAGATTTAAAACACTTTATTTTTCCCCCATTTAAATCACACCACACAACATAAATACATATCCAACATACTTATCAATTTCAACTTTGAATCATCAACCAACATCATAAGTCCATCCCACGTACTTATTTCTTTAATAATTCATCCATATAACTAATTAATCACCCATTTCATCAACAAATAAAGAATTTACAGCATCTTAAACTCAAATCTCAAGTCCCACATGCCACTTAGCTAATCAATAACCACGCAACATACAGTCGGCGTACGAATCATGCTATAAAATTATTCTAACACCGCATACAATCATAATTCAACAATGCAGCATGAATGATTCAAAAAAAATACGAAAACACGAAAATCCAACCTCAAAGTTCGCCGTTCGCCGTCGGTTGTCTCGCTTCAAATCTCCTCTTTTTGACCCTCCTACACAACCAAGCGCTACACAATCAACTTTGGAAAACTCGGGGATGAGCGATTACACTCCATTTGTGGATTTCGTGCGCCAAAAATCGATGGGAATTCGCGATTTGCAATTTGCAATTTAGGAATTTGGGATTTAGGGTTTGCTGCGTCGGATTGAAATGGGGGAAATGGGGAAGAAGAGCCGCGCGCGGGAATTTGAAGTCGATGACCTCGTCTCTTCAAGAGACGAGGTCATGTGCGGTGTAGCTTCGTCTCTTCAAAAGACGACGTCACAATATATTAAGGCATCGTCTCTTGAAGAGAAGAGGTCAGGCACTTACGACCTCGTCTCTTGAAGAGACGAGGCCGTATTACCTATTTCTGGGATTATTTTCATCCCAATAGCATTTTCGTAATTACTTTTAAAAATATTAATATTTTTTTCCTTTTCCCGTCAAGCGAGCAATATCTTGATTTTAAAATTTAACAGCCGGTGGCAGCAAACTTCAATGTTATATATTTAAAATTTATATTAAATACTGCCATCCAAACAAACCTCTATAACATAATCCTCGTCAATGTTCCACGTATCCCTGCCTCTTAGCAAACAGGTTCAGGCTTCTGTCACGGTCAGCTCTCAAATCACAGTCAGATTCAAGGTATCTAGTTCTTCTCTTGTATTCGAATACTAATCCACGCATCTCCTCGTTCACGTTGTATTCGTACATGATCGAACTAAGATACTTGTTTATACAGTGCCTTCGATCTCATCGTCATGTATATCCTTCTTTTCTTATGATGATGACTTGCGTCTTCGGCTTCTTCTGATTCTACTGCTCATTTATGTTCTTCCGTTTATTATGTTAAGACGAGTATCCACCAATTTTTTCTTTTTTTTTTTTTTTTATAAATTCACCTTTGTATAAATTGTTATATCTCTGTGATAATATGCCCAAGAAAATCTGAGGTTCTGTGACTCATTATTATATGACTTGTTCGAAAATTCCACTCGTGATATTGTAGAAGAAAGTTTTATGCAAGATCATGCTTTAATTGCTCACGAAAATTATGGGTGGTTGGCTTAGATGCATAACTGCGAATAAAGATTTAATGGTACTAATGCATCTTAACGACCAGAACTAACTTTGGTTGGTTGACCCGATCTGTTCATCATTAGGATGATGGCCCTGGCCCCCAACGATGGTCTTGCTTGTATTTTGTGGAAATTTTTTTAAAGAAAATCCCTCAAAATTAGATCAAAAAAATTAAGAACGTATGTATTTTTCAGGGTTTCGACCCAGTTCCCCCTACTTTGGGTGAAACCCTATCCCGCTACTATGGATGGACTAATTGAAGGCATATGCATAGTTTGATAGCTTTTATGTGGTCTATATTTTATAGCAGTGTTGAATAGAGGATCCCGCAAATTGGGAATCAATGTAGGATTTTAGAGCGCAATGGATAACCTCACGGTTGATGAAGTATTGAAGTTTGTAGAAAAAACTGCTGAAGCTAAGAGACAGTTTAACTTATTGGAATTTTTTACAATATCATGGTGCTCTTTTAATACTGACAGTGTAGTAATGGCTGCATAAGGCTGTGCAGCATTAAATTTTAATGGAATTGCAGTCATGTAATTGAGGTCTGATGCATGCATAAGGAGATGGCTAGATCAGCCAAAGTCATGACTGATGAGCTGTAACTAGTGCAGATGGCTAGCTCAGCGCACAATGAGATGTCAGATTCTGGAGCATTTGTGAGAACTGCTTCAACCTTTCGCAATTTTATCTCAAAGAAACCTGGTTCACAGTTTCCTCCAGAATCGAGGAGGTATCACCTGTACATATCTTATGCTTGTCCATGGGCTTCTAGGTGCCTTGCGTACATAAAGATCAAAGGACTGGACAAAGAAATCAGTTTTACGGTGATGTCACAATATCTTGAAAGATGGATTGATATGACTTATTTCACTAATCACTAATGATTTCTGTGTGTTCTCTCAGTCTGTCAAACCCCATTTTGAAAGAACAAAGGAAAGTGATGAACATATGGGGTGGGTTTTCCCTTCATCAAATGAGGAGGAACCAGGAGCTGAGCCTGATCCTTTCAATGGAGCAAAGAGTATTAGAGAACTTTATGAGCTTGCCAGTTCAAACTACTCGGGAAAGTACACTGTTCCTGTATGTTCTGCTATTTCATGCTCTGTCATGTTTTCTCTTGCAAGATTTAGGACTTGATTCTTAGTCTGGGGTTGGATTTGCAAATTTGATAGGTTTTGTGGGATAAGAAGCTCAAAACAATCGTCAGCAATGAGAGTGCAGATATCATTCGCATGTTTAACGCTGAATTCAATGAAATTGCTGAAAATGCAGATTTGGACTTGTATCCTCCTCACTTACAAGCCCGAATAAATGAAACCAATGAATGGGTGTATGATGCTATTAATAATGGAGTTTATAAATGTGGATTTGCACAAAAGCAGGGGCCTTATGATGAGGTAATCATCTCTTACTTTATTCTGGATTCTATCTTATCTACGAGGCAGGTGATGGTAATATTTTTGAACCGTTGTCGTCTGTCATGGATTCTAATTACCTTTTCATTCTTCAGGCTGTGAAGAATCTCTATGAAGCTTTAGACAAGTGTGAGGAAATACTGGGAAAACAGCGGTACATATGTGGGAATACATTGTCCGAGGCAGACATTCGATTGTTTGTCACCTTGATAAGATTTGATGAGGTAAGCATATATGGCTTTTGCACTGAGCATGTTATGTAATAGAATTCTCATCAATTCCAAGCAGCACAAATGCTCTCTCACATTGGCCGAGTTTCCATATTTAGTTTCACCCTATACTGAACTTTTAAGTATCTAGCAGGGAAAGCAAAAACAAAGTTGAAGCTTTGATCAATTTGCTGGAAAATATATCCATCATTCGTCTAAATCACCAGTGTATAAGTTTCAACGGACCATATATTGTATGGACAGCACTCCTCCTGAACTTTTATTATGCATTATTAGGCAGAAGTGTTTTTCTACAAGAGTCAAACCCATTTCTTTCCAACAAGGAGGAGATACAACTAGAAAGAAGCATGTGGACATGAGATACAACAGTTAGGGTCTTTAGTGGTCCTTCTTCCTAATTCCCTGGAAGGCTCTTACATAAGCATCCACATAAAGAGTGCACCTGGGAGAAAGTAGATATTATTGTCCTCGTTAGGTTCAAGATCACAAAATTATTCAGTTGTGTTCAATCAGACCTCATGTCAAAATCCATTAGGACGGCATGCCAATGTTTGCTTAATTAACAATTTTTACATGTCGTCTAGCTTCTCATAAGCACTGTCTTGGATTGCCGATATTCTTAGTAAGTGGAAACTTCAAATGGCCATGTTAATTTAAAGAAAAACATAGAAAGCCTGGGAAGTTAGCCAAACATGCATAGATTTGGCGACTGACATGTGCATCCTTGAGAACTATAATGGCCTCAAAGGAATTCTAGCCAGCAATCACAATCTACAACATTACCTTTCACAAAAAAGTATCAAACAGAAGTTACTTGAAAATGCACATGCTATTACTTTTACCTGATGACAGATTATTATAAAATACATAACACAATTTTACTTATTTGGTATTGTACCAAGCTGAGCGAAGGTTGCTGTAGTAGTAGTAGTAAAAAATCCCAGAACTGAAAGTTTCACTCTACCTGGCAATGAGTTGAAAATGTTCAGCAGGAATGTTATTGAAAAGATTCTTCCGGTGCTCTTCTTTTTACCTTTTCTCTTTCCTTTTCCAAGTACAAAGTGTTATATAATAAATATAATGGTGTATACTATATCTAACAAACTTAAACATATAAATGAGATGGTTGTGGTGTTTACTTGATTGTGGTATAAATTTAAAACCTTTCACACTCATTATAACCCTATTAAAATAATTAAATTGTCCACTTGATGAGCTTTAATCAAAGTCTCGACCACAAGTGAAGAAGAGTTTTATATATAAGTATAGTAGCTCACACTATATCTACACGTTTAAGCTTATAGATCACATGATTATGATGCTAACTGTTAGGATTAGCACCACAACTATTTGATCTAAAAACTTAAACTTGTAGATATGGTATGAGCTATTATATATATCTTATAACACTCCACTTCACTTATGGGCTGAGACTTTGATTTTGAGAAAAGCCTATCAAATGATGATTTAATTTTAATGGGGTTAAAATGAGTATGCAGAGGTTCAAACTCTTGATCTTCTGCTCTGATACCATATTAAGGTTAACATCACAACCATCTAATCTAAAAATTTAAGTTTATAGATATGGTATGAGCTATTATATTTATCTTATAACACTAACCTCCACACAAAACATGTTTAGTTGCACAAAGACTATTTGTCAAACTTCCCAACTCTTGAATAATGAAAGAAAGTTCAAATAAGAGCTCATAATAGATCAAATAAGAGCAATTGCGTTTCATTTTCTTCATTTCACCTCAAAGATTGAGACAATGTGTGCACAGTGAACAACAGCTTGAAATGAGAATTCTTGGCCTGAATTAGATAGCTGGGATTCTTAACGTTATTGTATTGGCAGGTTTATTCAATTCATTTCAAGTGCAACAAGAAGCTTCTAAGGGAGTATCCTAATCTATTCAATTATGTCAAAGACATATTTCAAGTTCCTGGCATGAGTAGCACAGTGAATATGGAGCACATTAAGATATGCTATGGAAATATCCCTACAGTCAATCCTTTCGGCATTATTCCTGTTGGTCCAAACATCGATTACTCATCACCGCACGATAGAGATAAGTTCTAATGAGATAAGCGTGTACTCCTCTTTCCATGTGCTGAACCAATGACCTTTCCTTCGTGCGTGTGTGTGCGCATTAAAAATGCTACGTTGTTGCAGCATGTGTATTTTGTGTGGTTGCTAATGTTAATGCTGGCTTTGCTTGTGATTCATTTACTATATGCTAGTGGCATAAATTAATTTACTAAATGATAGGCTTAGTTTTGATTCATTTCCAAGCACTTAGTTTATAGATTTGCCTGCCTAGGCCATATTAGTCGTTAAACTGAGTTTAGTTAATTATTTATCTAGAAACAACATTTTGATGTCCTCCTTAAAAAGCATGTCAACCTAATCCTGTACTTAGTATACAGCTTTTGAGGACAACGTAGTTCTTACCAACTTTTACTGCCTCAGTGCATGATCTAGTACTCTTGTTGGTAACTTTGGCAAACTGCTTCTGGTCCTGGGATGCCTAAAGCCAATTTTTGCCGCCATGAATATCATCCTCTTATTTACCTTTCCTACTACCTTCAACCATAAAATTGCCAAACTGCAACTCAAAAAGATTTCAGATTTGGATCTTTTTATTTTTTCTCTTTAGTTAACAGATTAATGGTTGGAAGTGTAAAGCTTAAGATAGTGGTATATTTATTTTATTGTCAAACATTATTACATGTGAAAATATTTTAAGAGGAAGAAGAAGAGTAAAATGGAGAAGATTCAAATATTTCTAGATTGTTTTGGCATTGAAACCTAATCAAAATTAATGTCAAGGTGCGCCTGTCTTATTAAGTGAGAATGAAAATTGACAAACTTGGCTACTAACTAGCAGTAGCACTAGTTGCGTGCAGTTTGATCCGGTTGGCTTCCTGAATCAAATCGAATTATGTATTATGATTCGTTTTTTTTTAAATTTAATTATATAAACAATAATAGGGGAGAGATTTCATCAATGATGAAATTATAATCATATGCTAGTCTCATTCTTTTGAATAATCCTAAACAATAATGATATACTAAACTTGATAAAATAAAAATATGATATCCTAATATGAAGGGTACATTACCGATTATATAAACCAATAAGTAAATAAGAAATAAAATTGGATTAATTAATCATAAATATTATTTTCATAATTGTTAATTTAGTCTTTTTAACTTAGTGTTTTAATATTTTAATTAGGGTGAATGCCACATTTGATTCTAAACTTTGACAATTTATGTAATTAATTACATGTAATTTAAAAGTATCAATTTACTACTTGAACTTTGCCCGTTTTGTAGTAAGCTACCTAAAGTTTGCCAAATTTTGTAATTAATTACTTGAAGTTTACCTATTTTTACAAATAATTTACTTTGTCTAAGTACTCTTAATGAATTTGAAAAGTTTGTAAGTAGTATATTGACACTTTTAAACTTCAAATAGTAATTACATAAATTAAAAAAGTTCAAGTGTCAAACATGACTTTGACCCTGCTAATAATAACTTAGTTAAAAAAGATTCGAAATTGTGTACTACTAAATTTATACTATTGTATATGACTTGGTTTGGGGGTAAGCAAAAAAAGCAATAAAATCGAAAAACCAATTCGAAAAATAAGGTTAACTAGTCCATCGATTTTGGTTTAGGATAATGATTTTTATCTTTTCTAGTTTTGGTTTGTAATTATAAGAAATTGATGGTTAACAGTTAACCTTAAAAAAAATGATAATTCAAACATTTATGGTTTAATTATTATGTTGTTATGTTGTAATTTAAAAATGAGAAACTATAAAGTTAACCTTAAAAAAAATGATAATTCAAACATTTATGGTTTAATTATTATGTTGTTATGTTGTAATTTGGAAAAATGAGAAGACTATAAAGTTTTAATTTGTGTAATATTATATTAGAGTTATATTCCTAATTTGTTGTAGTTTTATAGTTATCTAATTGGTTGATTTGCAATTTTTTAATGTAATTGTGATATTTAACTTGTTAATTTGTACTTTTTTTAATGTAATTATGAAACAAAAATGTTTAACTTTTTATGGACCAACTGAAAATATAGTTAATCGTAAATTTGATTAATCATAATGTTAAATAGTTATAATCGAAAATATTAACCGAAAACAATGATTAATTGTTAAGGCAGTTAACAATTAATAATGCCTCGATTTAGGTTTGAAATTAAAAAAAAAATCGATTATTTTTGGTCAATTAAAAAAAATGAGGTTATGGGCTGGCGCTGGTTAACCTAATCACACCCACCCCCACTTGGTTTACTTACTGGTTTGATTTTTTCAAAGATAAATATGCACATTAACACATAATAACCACTTTGACTTTTGGTAAAGTTGCTCAGACATACCTATATATCTACGTTTATAAATCAATCTTGTAAATATTGTATGAAGAGATTTCCTAGATCGACTCAAAGAAGTTTCTTAGATGATATGTTGATTATTTCAAAAAAAAAAAAAAAAGATAAAGAGAGAGAGAGAGGGTGAAAATGATAAGGTCACTATCTATGTTAGATAAGTAGTAACCATTACCAGACTTAGGGAAGGGAACAAATCAACATGTGCCTCCCTAAGAAGGCAAGCTAACTACGATAAAGGTTTCTGACCAAAAGATCAAGAGAGAGCTCTCTTGATTCTTGGGAGAGACACTTGAAGAGAATCTTCTCTACACACTTCACTCCCCACTTATACACATTTATTTTAATGAAAATAATTTTTAGGAAAATATATTTTCATTTTTGCATATTTGTTTAAGAAAAATTAGGACAATTAATGAAAAAAGTTTTCCTTTATTTTGAAAAATATGGACTCATTCGTAGTTTATTTTTAATAAAACTCATAGGTATAAAATCATAAATCGCTTTTCCATCGATTTACGAACTCATGTACCAAGCATATACTATCCAAAGACATTTATTATCATTTTTTTCCTTTAGGTAGATTTATTTCTCATTATAATTGTCATGCCCCGAATTGGTCTAAGGCGTGTCTAGCCCGCCATGTATAATGCTTAAGCGTTATACGTTAAGGCTTACCTAATCTACACTTTATCATAATCGTTGTTAAACAAATTTTAAATTATAAAATCATTAAATTAGATTATGGAAACATCTGGAATTTGTAGTAGAAAATAAATTTCACAAAACATTTTCCAAATAGGTTATGCTAGAGAGTAGACCAATATATAATAAGATCCATACCATCACATGTTTCAAAATAAATAGTATCAAATATCTCATAGTATAACCCATTGGCTCATTGGTTGGCCCTCATTAAAATATAAGTTTGATAACAAGGTTTTATATATAGGATAATGATAATAATCCAACGAATCCTAGTCACTCCAGTTGTTGAAAAACTCGTAGTCCATGTCATATGTCATGTAATCATAGGCATTGTCATTATAATCATCCATGCCTAAAGAAAGAAGGGAATGAGTTAAAGCCTAGTATGATAGTAGCACAAACACAAAGGAGATGGACACATGCACCTGTTCTTAATGCAATACAATAGCCAATAGTTTGTATCTTCAAATTAAAGTGTAGTAAACAACAATAGAGCACTCACACTCTAATAACACGCTGAAAACTTAAGGGTCTAAATAGCAATAACTGCTTAGGGGGTTGATATAGGCGGCCCAAATACTTATATTTCCTATATGAATATCTATTAAATAGCCCCATCTAGGGGTTACAGTCGTTACACATCTTTATCCATAGTAGTCCATTATGATTAATTAGAGTAACAAAGCCCATATATTAAAATACCTAACATAACTTCTCTCCAATATGAATAAACGTTATCCCAATACTGTATCCCATATCAACTACCCGCTGAGCCACCAATAACTATCATTATTCTGATGTCAATGATGTGGGTGGCCTAAGTGCCTAACTACCGTGTTGGCACCTCCTAGCAAGGTTGTTGCCTCTGGACCGGGTTAAATGACCACGCATAAGCAATAAACAATTATTAAAACCATATTTAAGTATTCATTCATTTAGGATATCTATTCTAGCACGCAGTACACAAGTCACTGTATACCTAATACAAAATCTATACTCTTAGCTAACAGAAGATAGACCAGAAGGCAGACTCAAAGCGTCTAAATATCTACTAAGGACATTAATTCATATAAACATTTAAATCAATTATTGACTTACGTCAACTTATATTAAATACTTATTTGTCTAGTAAATATTCATTTGAAACAATATACTCCCTTTATTCTTTATGGTCTAACCTAACTTATTAATCTGAGCAAATTACAAGTTAATATGATCATATAAGTGTTCACTAGTTTAATTAATAGCTAAGTATAAATTGTTTGTCTCTGAAGAATTTACAAAGCCAATATTAGTTAATAAATCTATATTAGCTAATAAATCTATATAATCTTAATTTAGCCAAGTTGGATAGAATTAATCATTCAAGTTCATTTTATGGTAGAACGGTCCTTGAAATGGTGTTTTCAATAATATTTCCTATAATTAATCTAATATATTTTTATTAAGTGATACAACTCATTTAAGATATAATTATTCTATTTATATTATTCATAATCCATTTTTACTCCTAAATATGCTAAGAAATCTAAACTTGTTTTCTATTATGTTTATACTATCTTATAATGTCATATTTATTCCTATTTTATTAAATAAATTCCTAAAATTATAATAAAATTATTATTCATCTTAAAATTCATATATTGATATGAAAACACATTATTTACATTTATTTTATTAGAATCTATTTACCTTAAATTATAATATTTTCATTTCCATAGAAAATCAATATGCACCTTTACTTTATTCAACCGGTTCACTACCTTAAACATGAGTTCTTAGGCTCATATTTTTATGTAAACTTCATAATACATGTATTTACATGTTTATAAGTTCATCTGGCCTAAACTAATTAGTTAATTATGGTTTAATTTTGATTAATATAAAACTGTCCATAAACAGGGGATACACATCGATGACCAATTGGTTCAAGTTGATCTGACCACTAATCTCATCAATTCTTGGTTGGTTCATCGCATGTGTGTAAAATAAACATCCTAGGTTACTGTTCCGACAAGGACTCATGGAAGATGGTGGCTATTTAGCTGCCGGTTCGACCACCAACATTCACGCCACCATGATGATGCCAGGATTGATCCGACACTATTTTGTGATTTTTGTATCTTCTTTGTTAAGTTCAACTTCCAACCTATTTTTGTCATATAAAACATATTTATTATATGTTGTTTCATCTAGTTCATACTTAGAATCATATTTTACAAATTAAATCACAAATCATAGCTCAAATCATCATCATCAACACAAGTTTATCAAATTCCTAGCTTATATCAAAACATACATACATGCATATGCTTTAAGATTTTTATTTGATAATTTCACTTCAATAAAACATATCAATCTAACATAATCATACATATATACATATTTCAACACACATTCACACACACACACACACACATGCAGCAATTTCACTAAATCAACAACTATTATACATATATACATGTTCATTTAGGTTTTCATGCATACCTATATTACTCTATGATTAATCTAAGTTAATATTTAGTAAGTTACATGAATCTATATGTCATTAATATATTCAAACATATTAATTATAATTACTTACTTGAATTAACAAATAATTCCTAGGAGTCTCTACTACTCCTCCTTCAATAGCTTGATGATGCTTCCAATGCTAATCCCTAATTTAATTCTTGATTTTGTCTTCAAAATTCACCTAAAAATCAATTGCAATTAAGATCAGATTTTTGGAAAGAAATTGAATAAATAGATGGTGGAAATGAGATGGATTTTCTTACCTATTGACGACTTGTCTTAAAGATGATTATTGTAGAGTTTTTGTAGGATTTTTGGTGTGTTTTAGAGAGGGTTTTTTCAGAGAATTTAGGGGTTGGGGCTGCAAAAGTTAGAAGGAACATGAGGGTTTTCTAAGGCTTGTTTTTATAATATTTTATGCCCTACAATTTCCTTTAGGATCTAGGGCATTTTTGTCACTTTACTTGAATATTTTAGGGGCATTTTAGTCTTTTCATAGGTGCAGTATTCTTCTTGAATTAGTTAAGGTCATTTTTGTCTTTTCACATGTTGGAAATGTCTTCAATTTAGGGCATTATATCATGCGTGATGGTGCATGGTAAGAGCATGGTCTCATGGGCTTTATGGGCTTGATTTTTAGTTGCGGGCTTCATGTTGATGGGCTTGGATTTAAGTAAATGGGCTTGGACTTTCATGTGTTGAAATAGGCTTTCTTTATGGGTTTTTAGGCATTTGAAATTGAACTTGAGGAATAGGAATAGAACGTTTACTAATTGCATTAGAAATTGAATCTAGGAAGTCTAATGAAAGGAAAATTAATATCTTACTTGAGTTTAGGATTTTATGAGCTTAGGAGTTGGTATTTGAAAGAAAATATTTAGTTTCAAATTTCTACGATTTAAGGAGTTGGAAATTAAGCTTGAATTGCTAAATTGAAGGTTTAGGGGTCTACACGATTGAACTTGATGAATGAAATGTAGTTTGATAACTAGAAGGTATTGAATGCTTTGAATTCATTAAAATAGGTAATTGAAGTAGTTTAATAGTTAAATCGAGTATTTATGGTATTAGAATCTCTATTTTCTATTAAATCCATTTACTAGTTTAATTATGCTAAATGATCTAATTATATCCTATAGTTTGCAAAACTCCACTAGCTAAATCATTTAAAATCAATATCTAAACTTAATTTAAAGTAGGGTTCAAAATTATCTATATTTTCATACTAATTGTCTTGTAATATCTAATTAACAATAATATGTACACTTTTTTATACTTAAAATATATGAGTTAACTAGAAATTATACAAATAAAGGAAAATCATTTTCATAAAACTAGCCAACCATTTAAAAATATGATACTTTCTAGGAAAAACGTTTTCATTAATAAATAATTTTCCTCAAAACAAATGAGGCTTAACGTTTTTTATTAGTCTGTAAGTTTCAACCAAATCCTTCTTTGGTATGAAAACTAAAGTTTTTCAATTGTTCTTTACCCTTAATGGCAGATGTTGTGCTCTCTACTACCTAGTATCTTTTATTAACTTAGGTATCAAAGTATCGATCTTAGGATCACTCTCGATATCACTTAACTCATGTTTGGTATTTGTGCAAACTATCTATAAACCTACACAAAGTATGATTTATCGATCCAACCCAAGTTTATTAAACAAGAATTATACACCAACATATTGATTATCTTATAAAAAAGAATGTTATAATTCTAACTAAAGTTATATGATTTAAACTCGATTAGTGATTTGAGCTTGATTTGGTTTTATTGATGATCCATTTTGGATTATAGGCCCATGCAAGTCGGGCCTATTATGCCAACAAGTGGGGCCAATTTGACAGGCCTAAATTCCATTGATGGATCTCGCTGATGGGAAAACCAGCCCAAGAACCCTCTTGATGAGTCACCTGATTGCCTCTAACCCATCAGTCACTTAGCATAAGTCGCTCGGTCGATACTGGCCTAAGTGTAGTGGAGGCACGACCACTTCTTACGATCCCCACTATTGTCTTTAATCGTTTACTCACCCACTATGATCATAACCACGAAGCTACACGCCTATAAATACTTATCTATGTCTCCGGGAATAGATAATATCACACTCGATCATTCTTTCTTATTTGAATTATGGGCTGATCATGGCAAATACTCACTGAAGCATCGGAGCCTTGTGCACTATAAACTTATTTTCTATTTTGCAGGCCTTATAACCAACCTAGATATAAGCTAAAATTTTTGAAGTCCAATCTTATCGGATTCAAGCAAGCAACAGAGTTCAATTAACCTTGTAAACTAATCAAACTAAAGTTCATAATAAGATCTAAACTACTCGAGTATGAATTTGGCTAATTGGAAATCAAATTGAAATAGTCTACCTTATACCAACTCGTCAAAGTATATGCATTTAATTTCAATTTAAGGATGACAATTCGTGTAAGCAAGTGGCGTCTATGTTTATATATTGTATCGGAATCATATCAATATTAAAAATACATAAGGTTAAATATAATATATAAATAATCAAATTATAATATAATGAAATATAACAATAATATAATTGCATCTTTATATCATACTATATATGATACGTCATTATTTTATTTTTATAAATGTATTTTTAACTATATATCCGCATTGCCGTTATAATATCGCCGTCAAGCGAGCAATATCTTGATTTTAAAATTTAGCAGCCGGTGGCAGCAAACTTCAATGTTATATATTTAAAATTTATATTAAATACTGCCATCCAAACAGACTTCTATAACATAATCCTCGTCAATGTTCCACGTATCCCTGCCTCTTAGCAAACAGGTTCAGGCTTCTGTCACGGTCAGCTCTCAAATCACAGTCAGATTCAAGGTATCTAGTTCTTCTCTTGTATTCGAATACTAATCCACGCATCTCCTCGTTCACGTTGTATTCGTACATGATCGAACTAAGATACTTGTTTATACAGTGCCTTCGATCTCATCGTGATGTATATCCTTCTTTTCTTATGATGATGACTTGCGTCTTCGGCTTCTTCTGATTCTACTGCTCATTTATGTTCTTGCGTTTATTATGTTAAGACGAGTATCCACCAATTTTTTTTTATAAATTCACCTTTGTATAAATTGTTATATCTCTGTGATAACATGCCCAAGAAAATCTGAGGTTCTGTGACTCATTATTATATGACTCGTTCGAAAATTCCATTCGTGATATTGTAGAAGAAAGTTTTATGCAAGATCATGCTTTAATTGCTCACGAAAATTATGGGTGGTTGGCTTAGATGCATAACTGCGAATAAAGATTTAATGGTACTAATGCATCTTAACGACCAGAACTAACTTTGGTTGGTTGACCCGATCTGTTCATCATTAGGATGATGGCCCTGGCCCCCAACGATGGTCTTGCTTGTATTTTGTGGAAATTTTTTAAAGAAAATCCCTCAAAATTAGATCAAAAAAATTAAGAACGTATGTATTTTTCAGGGTTTCGACCCAGTTCCCCCTACTTTGGGTGAAACCCTATCCCGCTACTATGGATGGACTAATTGAAGGCATATGCATAGTTTGATAGCTTTTATGTGGTCTATATTTTATAGCAGTGTTGAATAGAGGATCCCGCAAATTGGGAATCAATGTAGGATTTTAGAGCGCAATGGATAACCTCACGCCCCTTTGATGAAGTGTTGAAGTTTGTAGAAAAAACTGCTGAAGCTAAGAGACAGTTAACTTATTGGAATTTTTTACAATATCATGGTGCTCTTTTAATACTGACAGTGTAGTAATGGCTGCATAAGGCTGTGCAGCATTAAATTTTAATGGAATTGCAGTCATGTAATTGAGGTCTGATGCATGCATAAGGAGATGGCTAGATCAGCCAAAGTCATGACTGATGAGCTGTAACTAGTGCAGATGGCTAGTCAGCGCACAATGAGATGTCAGATTCTGGAGCATTTGTGAGAACTGCTTCAACCTTTCGCAATTTTATCTCAAAGAAACCTGGTTCACAGTTTCCTCCAGAATCGGGGAGGTATCACCTGTACATATCCTATGCTTGTCCATGGGCTTCTAGGTGCCTTGCGTACATAAAGATCAAAGGACTGGACAAAGAAATCAGTTTTACGGTGATGTCACAATATCTTGAAAGATGGATTGATATGACTTATTTCACTAATCACTAATGATTTACTGTGTGTTCTCTCAGTCTGTCAAACCCCGTTTTGAAAGAACAAAGGAAAGTGATGAACATATGGGGTGGGTTTTCCCTTCATCAAATGAGGAGGAACCAGGAGCTGAGCCTGATCCTTTCAATGGAGCAAAGAGTATTAGAGAACTTTATGAGCTTGCCAGTTCAAACTACTCGGGAAAGTACACTGTTCCTGTATGTTCTGCTATTTCATGCTCTGTCATGTTTTCTCTTGCAAGATTTAGGACTTGATTCTTAGTCTGGGGTTGGATTTGCAAATTTGATAGGTTTTGTGGGATAAGAAGCTCAAAACAATCGTCAGCAATGAGAGTGCAGATATCATTCGCATGTTTAACGCTGAATTCAATGAAATTGCTGAAAATGCAGATTTGGACTTGTATCCTCCTCACTTACAAGCCCGAATAAATGAAACCAATGAATGGGTGTATGATGCTATTAATAATGGAGTTTATAAATGTGGATTTGCACAAAAGCAGGGGCCTTATGATGAGGTAATCATCTCTTACTTTATTCTGGATTCTATCTTATCTACGAGGCAGGTGATGGTAATATTTTTGAACCGTTGTCGTCTGTCATGGATTCTAATTACCTTTTCATTCTTCAGGCTGTGAAGAATCTCTATGAAGCTTTAGACAAGTGTGAGGAAATACTGGGAAAACAGCGGTACATATGTGGGAATACATTGTCTGAGGCAGACATTCGATTGTTTGTCACCTTGATAAGATTTGATGAGGTAAGCATATATGGCTTTTGCACTGAGCATGTTATCTAATAGAATTCTCATCAATTCCAAGCAGCACAAATGCTCTCTCACATTGGCCGAGTTTCCATATTTAGTTTCACCCTATACTGAACTTTTAAGTATCTAGCAGGGAAAGCAAAAACAAAGTTGAAGCTTTGATCAATTTGCTGGAAAATATATCCATCATTCGTCTAAATCACCAGTGTATAAGTTTCAACGGACCATATATTGTATGGACAGCACTCCTCCTGAACTTTTATTCTGCATTATTAGGCAGAAGTGTTTTTCTACAAGAGTCAAACCCATTTCTTTCCAACAAGGAGGAGATACAACTAGAAAGAAGCATGTGGACATGAGATACAACAGTTAGGGTCTTTAGTGGTCCTTCTTCCTAATTCCCTGGAAGGCTCTTAGATAAGCATCCACATGAAGAGTGCACCTGGGAGAAAGTAGATATTATTGTCCTCGTTAGGTTCAAGATCACAAAATTATTCAGTTGTGTTCAATCAGACCTCATGTCAAAATCCATTAGGACGGCATGCCAATGTTTGCTTAATTAACAACTTTTACATGTCATCTAGCTTCTCATAAGCACTGTCTTGGATTGCCGATATTCTTAGTAAGTGGAAACTTCAAATGGCCATGTTAATTTAAAGAAAAACATAGAAAGCCTGGGAAGTTAGCCAAACATGCATAGATTTGGCGACTGACATGTGCATCCTTGAGAACTATAATGGCCTCAAAGGAATTCTAGCCAGCAATCACAATCTACAACATTACCTTTCACAAAAAAGTATCAAACAGAAGTTACTTGAAAATGCACATGCTATTACTTTTACCTGATGAAAGATTATTATAAAATACATAACACAATTTACTTATTTGGTATTGTACCAAGCTGAGCGAAGGTTGCTGTAGTAGTAGTAGTAGTAAAAAATCCCAGAACTGAAAGTTTCACTCTACCTGGCAATGAGTTGAAAATGTTCAGCAGGAATGTTATTGAAAAGATTCTTCCGGTGCTCTTCTTTTTACCTTTTCTCTTTCCTTTTCCAAGTACAAAGTGTTATATAATAAATATAATGGTGTATACTATATCTAACAAACTTAAACATATAAATGAGATGGTCGTGGTGTTTACTTGATTGTGGTATAAATTTAAAACCTTTCACACTCATTATAACCCTATTAAAATAATTAAATTGTCACTTGATGAGCTTTAATCAAAGTCTCGACCACAAGTGAAGAAGTTTTATATATAAGTATATAGCTCACACTATATCTACAGTTTAAGCTTATAGATCACATGATTATGATGCTAACTGTTAGGATTAGCCACAACTATTTGATCTAAAAACTTAAACTTGTAGATATGGTATGAGCTATATATATATATCTTATAACACTCCACTTCACTTATGGGCTGAGACTTTGATTTTGAGAAAAGCCTATCAAATGGATGATTTAATTTTAATGGGGTTAAAATGAGTATGTAGAGGTTCAAACTCTTGATCTCATGCTCTGATACTATATTAAGGTTAACACCACAACCATCTAATCTAAAAATTTAAGTTTATAGATATGGTATGAGCTATTATTTTTATCTTATAACACTAACCTCCACACAAAACATGTTTAGTTGCACAAAGACTATTTGTCAAACTTCCCAACTCTTGAATAATGAAAGAAAGTTCAAATAAGAGCTCATAATAGATCAAATAAGAGCAATTGCTTTTCATTTTTCTTCATTTCACCTCAAAGATTGAGACAATGTGTGCACAGTGACAACAGCTTGAAATGAGAATTCTTGCCTGAATTAGATATCTGGGATTCTTAACGTTATTGTATTGGCAGGTTTATTCAATTCATTTCAAGTGCAACAAGAAGCTTCTAAGGGAGTATCCTAATCTATTCATTATGTCAAAGACATATTTCAAGTTCCTGGCATGAGTAGCACAGTGAATAGGGAGCACATTAAGATATGCTATGGAAATATCCCTACAATCAATCCTTTCGGCATTATTCCTGTTGGTCCAAACATCGATTACTCATCACCGCACGATAGAGATAAGTTCTAATGAGATAAGCGTGTACTCCTCTTTCCATGTGCTGAACCAATGACCTTTCCTTCGTGCGTGTGTGCGTGCATTAAAAATGCACGTTGTTGCAGCATGTGTATTTTGTGTTGTTGCTAATGTTAATGCTGGCTTTGCTTGTGATTCATTTACTATATGCTAGTGGCATAAATTAATTTACTAAATGATAGGCTTAGTTTTGATTCATTTCCAAGCACTTAGTTTATAATTTGCTTGCCTAGGCCATATTAGTTGTTAAACTGAGTTTAGTTAATTATTTATCTAGAAACAACATTTTGATGCCTCCTTGAAAAGGCATGTCAACCTAATCCTTCTGACTTAGTATACAGCTTTTGAGGACAACGTAGTTCTTACCAACTTTACTGCCTCAGTGCATGATCTAGTACTCTTGGTAACTTTGGCAAACTGCTTCTGGTCCTGGGATGCCTAAAGCCAATTTTTGCTGCCATGAATATCATCCTCTTATTTACCTTTCCTACTACCTTCAACCATAAAATTGCCAAACTGCAACTCAAAATGATTTCAGATTTGGATCTTTTTATTTTTCTCTTTAGTTAACAGATTAATGGTTGGAAGTGTAAAGCTTAAGATAGTGGTATATTTATTTTATTGTCAAACATTATTACATGTGAAAATATTTTAAGAGGAAGAAGAAGAAAAATGGAGAAGATTCAAATATTTCTAGATTGTTTTGGCATTGAAACCTAACCAAAATTAATGTCAAGGTGCGCTTGTCTTATTAAGTGAGAATGAAAATTGACAAACTTGGCTACTAACTAGCGGTAGCGCTAGTTGTGGTGCAGTTTGATCCGGTTGGCTTCCTGAATCAAATCGAATTATGTATTATGATTCGGTTTTTCTTTTAAATTTGATTATATAAACAATAATAGGAGAGAGATTTCATCAATGATGAAATTATAATCATATACTAGTCTCATTCTCTTGAATAATCCTAAACAATAATGATATACTAAACTTGATAAAATAAGAATATGATATCCTAATATGAAGGGTACATTACCAATTATATAAACCAATAAGTAAATAAGAAATAAAATTGGATTAATTTGTAAAATAAAGGAAAAAAATTATTTAGAATACTAAAGGTTAAAATCTAAAAATGATTTTATTTCTAAACACCATAATAGTCAAACATGATATGATCAGTATAATTTTATTATTTATGAATGATATATATTTAAATAAAAAGTTTTAAAAAATAATTAAGTTTTTAATAAAACAATTAAAAGAAAAAAATATTTTGAATTTTTTTAAATATGTAAAATGATTCAATCTAAAGTTTTGAATTGAACTACGAATATTTACTTTTTACCGAACCAAATCACACTAAAAATTCGATTTGATTCTAATTGCGATTCAGAAATTTCCTTTTTTCTTAGCCCTACTATTATCTTTATTTTTTGCATTTAGGAAATGACTCTAAAGCACAATCACACTCATATGACGCACACTAATAAATAAACAAAAATCTCAAATCTCATGGGAAAAGGAAAAAATAATACTGTTTTAAAAATAATTACTAAAATGATACTGAGACAAAAATAATTTCACATTTAGACAACTTAAATTCGTCTCACGAAGATGATTGGTTGAACTACACCAACCTTATTTCTTGAAGAGACTAGTTTGGTAGGAAATAAAAAAAATTAATAAGATATAAATAAATAAAAGTAATGTAAAAATTCAAAAAAGCAAGTGATATTAAATGTGTATACTCTTGTCCATGTGAATAGAAATTAGTTATTATTTATTCATAATATTTATAGCCAGTTTACTTGATATGAACAGTTACCCATTCATTTCTCGTTTTAAATAAAGCTGCTATTATGTATTCACTTAAGGAGAATGACAATTTATAATGAATTGCTATTATGTAAAACAAAAAATAGCAATTCACGTCCATATTATCACAAGATGAGAATTTCACCCCTCAAAGAGTTCCCGTGGAGCACCCAACTATCTCTCATATTATCATTTGTTGCTAATCTAGATGGTAAGCCAGCCTTATCTTTCTTGATTTTCCAAGTTTATTCCAAACCCTACTTTCTTATAAGGAGTGCCTTCTTGACTTTTCCATAGTCCTCCATATATTTGGGATGTTTAATTGTTCCAATTGATTTTAGCCTACTAAGGCCTTGTTAGGAAAGTGGTATCAGCTCTTAACTAGTTTGTTCATAGGAAGCCAAACCCTTCTTCAGATCACAAACAAATCCCCTTACTGATGTCAGTCACAATACTATATGCCAAAGTTAAACACTCTCACAAGACCCTCAACTCTCGAACTGTGATATTCTCCCCACTTAAATTCATAACATCCTAGTCATGAGGCAAATCTATTGCCACTACCCACTCTCTCAAGAACTCAACCCTATCTCTACATCTATTGTTAACTCACCCAAAATCATCTCACCAGGACTTCGGGCTTTGATAGGCTTTCTCTCTCTCACCCATTCGTCCATCCTCTATGATCACCTCTTATTGAGTTGTGCAAGAATTGGGTTTAAGCATTAATTCTTACTTCAACTGCAACTCATGACACAACTACCCTCTAACAATGATGCCCTCCCTTTAATGGCTGCTCCACTTGAACTTCATCAACACACGATCTAAATTGATAGCTAGATTGGGGTAAGATCTTGTTTTCACGACTTGTGACACAACTACCCTCTAGCAACGATGTCCTCCCTTTGGTGGCTACTCCTCTTAAGCTTTACCCACACAAACCACATCCATAACAAAAATTACCCACTTGTTAAGTGCTTTAGGTAGCATTTAAGCGGTTTGATGGATCGAGGAACTTTAGCTCTGATATCAATTTTCATAAGATGGAGTTTCACCGTTCAAAGAGTTCTGTGCGGTGCTCAATCATCCCTCATATCATCATTTATAGCTAATTTAGATAGCAAGCCAGCTTTATTTCCTAGGTTTGTTCCAAACCCTACTTTCTCAAGCGCCTTCTTGGTTTTGTCACAATCCTTCTTATATTTGAGATGTTCAATTGTTCTAACTGATTTTAGCCTGCTAAGCCTCATCAAGAGAGTGGCATTAGCTCTCAACCAGTTTGTCTATGGGAGGTTAGACTTGTCTTTAGAGTTAAGCCATACCACAAACAAGCCCCTTTGCTGATGTCACTCACAGCACTATACTCCAAAGTTAAGCACTCCCACAAGACCTTAAACTCTCGAACTATGACATCTATACTCATGAATTGTCATTCAATAGTTTATTTTCCAATTTTATCATAAATACCACTATCTTAAAAATATCACTTATACAATTATCCTTACTCATTAATAGAGATAAGGGGCATTATAGAATAAATATTGTAATAGCCATTATAACTCTATCATATTTATGTTGAATTGGAATTCAATTCCCCCCTTATTCAATGTGTTGAAGTGAACAAGTCGTTAATGTGTCATTGATAACAACACATTAAATAAATATAATTTAAAAAAAAAATATATATATATATATATATTTGCTTTATATATAATACTAATAAAAGACTAATCTCATTTGTAAACAATGTGGGACTTCTTATTCTTTAGTAACATCTAAAAAATAAAAGTCTTACATTAGTTAGGAGAGTGATTTTTCTTTGATGGGTACTCTATATAAAGCAAATGACATGATTTTTAAATTATATTTACATAATGTGTTGTTATTAATGGCACATTAATTGTTGTATATAGATAATAACTTATTTCTATTTATATGGGAATGGTATAAACAGTTAATATTTTTACTTTTTTGAATTTTTATGTTTCTTTTATATATATATTTATTTATTTATATCTTATTAAATTTTTTTCCCATTTCGTACCATTTTTTTTTCTTTAAGAGACAAGGTCTATGTATATCTCTTGAAGAGATGGAATCATTGTAGTTCCACCTGTTGAAAATAGTACGTTTGTGGCAAAAAATAATTCAAATAAAAGGAGATAGATTGATGGTGTAAGCTTACAAAGTATCTACCAGCATTAATGTTTGAGAAAGAGAAGAAATATTCTACAATTTTGGAATTGATATTAGAGGTTAGAATTAATGTTGTCAACTGTAAATACTTACCATTTTACATTAGTTAAATCATCCCATTTCTCATAATGAAAATCAAATAAGAAAAAGCAAATATTTTCTTTGAAAGTTTCTTTTGTATGTATTTTCTTATTTCAAGAAAGAGTGTTATTGGTCTCTTCTGTATTTAGAGAAGTTGTAATAATCTTTCATTCTATGAAGAATTTCTATACTCTATTCTAGTTGCCATATATTATTTTAATAACTATAGTTCGTAACAGTGTTATCAGAGCCACAGGTTGTTGGCCATCATTTACGCTACAAATATTATTTAGGTGGAAATTGTGCAAGTTGATTTAATTTTGTTAAAAAAATTGGCAACAAAATTTAAGACTGGGAAGTTCAATGGGAATAATTTCTCCATATGGAAATTGAAGATAAAGGCAATTTTGAGGAAGGATAATTGTTTAGTGGTAATTGAAGGAAGACCTGCTAATATAACTGATGTTAAATGGAAGGAGATAGATGACAATGCTGTTGCCAATTTGCAACTAGCAATGGCAAATTCAACTTTGTCTAGTGATGGAAAGAAGAAGATTGCAAAGGAGATATGGGATGCATTAAGTAAATTGTACGAGGTTAAATCACTTTACAATAGAATGTTCTTAAATAGGAGACTCTATACCCTTCGAATGAGTGAAGCAACATCAATAATGGATCACATCAACAATCTAAATACTATTTTCTCAGCTCATAACATTAGATCTTAAAATAGAAGAAAATGAGTGTGTAGAAATTCTATTTCAAAACTTACCAGACTCGTATAATCAACTCATCATCAATATAACAAATAATAATACTATTGACGCTCTATCATTTGATGATGTTGCTAGATCTCTTCTTGAAGAAGAATCTAGGCATAAGAACAAGGAAGATAGAGTGGAAAGTTCAAAGCAAGTAGAGGCTTTAACAATGACGAGAGGAAGATTAATGGAGCGCGGTTGTAGTGGGAGTCAAAGTTATGGTAGATCAAAATCTCAAAGAAGGAAGAATTTCAAATCCTACCATTGTGATATGAAAGGGCAGTTGGATAAATTCTATACAGTGAAGCAACAATTGGTTCTGTAGGTGGAAAACACCTTGTTGGTGTATGGATAATGGATTCCAGTGCAACTTGGCACATGACTCCTCACCAAGACTGGTTTTGCATTTATGAGCCTATCTCGAAAGGATCTGTGCTTATGGGGAATGATTATGCCTTAGAAATTGTTGGAGTTGGTATTGTCAAATTGAAAATGTATGATGGTACTATTCATACAATCCAAGGGGGTATGACACGTAAAGGGTTTAAAGAATAATTTATTGTTTGTTGGGTAATTAGATGACCTCGGGTGTAAGAGCCATACTAAAGGAGGGATCTTGACAGTAGTGAAAGACACTCTTGTAGTGATGAAAGTAGAGAAGATTACAGCTAATCTATACGTGTTTCTAGTAGATACGTTATGGCAAGTGGATGTATCGGTTATATTAGCTAGTTAAGAAGAAACAACAATGATGTGACATTGCAAACTAGGCCATATGTTGGAACAGGGCTTGAAAATTCTTGTAGAATGTAATCTCTTACCCGGCCTCAAAGTAGTAAGCTTATCTTTCTATGAGCACTGTGTGATAAGCAAGCAACATAGATTAAAATTTGGTAGTTCTATTCTAGAAGTAAGCACATACTAGACTTGATTCACTTTGATGTGTGGAAGTCACTAGACATGTCCCTAGGAGGAGCAAAATATTTTGTATCTTTTATTGATGATTATTCTATGAGACTGTAGGTGTACTCAATCAAGAAAAAGTCAAATGTGTTTCCATCATTCAAAGACTTCAAAGTATAAGTAGAACTTGAAACTAGTAAAAGAATAAAGTGCTTGAGGATAGATAATGAAAGAGAATATATAAATGGTGATTTTTTGGCATTTTGCAAGAAAGAGGGTATTAAGAGGCAATTTATAGTTGCTCATACACCTTAAAAAAATGGTGTACTAGAATGAATGAATAGAACTCTCCTAGAAAGGATAGTAGCTGTGTTAAGAACATCAGGTTTGGCCAAGTCTTTCTAAGTAGAAGTAGTAAAAACTGTTTGTTATGTGATAAATCGATTACCAACAACTACGATTGATTTCAAGACACCAATGGAACTATAGAAAGGAAAACCAATAGATTATTCTTCATTACATATGTTTGGATGTCTTGTGTATGTGATGTACAACTCCCAAGAAAGAACAAGGTTGGATCCAAATCCAGGAAATGTATATTCTTGGACTATGCTGATAATGTTAAGGGGTATTGCCTGTGGGATCCCACTACCCACAAAGTAATTATTAGCAAGGATGTGATATTTGTAGAAAATAAATTGCAAAGTGAATGAGAAAATGATAGGACTGTTAAAGAGACTACTATTACTAAAAAAAAAATTGAGAAATTAGGAGAAAATGATTATTCTAAAGCAGAACCAAGGCACGAACAAGAACCAAATGCGATCAATGATGTAGAAGTTCAACAAACAACACGTTAGATAAGGAAACCATCATGGCACTTAGACTATGTTATGGTAAGTCATGATGCTTACTGTCTTCTAATGGAGAAATGAGAACCATCAACATATCAAGAGGCTTTGAGTAGTTCAGATGCTTCTCTATAGATGACAACAATGCAAGAAGAAATAGAAGCCTTACATAGAAACAAAATGTGGAAGCTTGTTGCCTTTCCTCAAGGTCAAAGAGCCATTGGCAACAAATGGATTTACAAGATTAGACGAGACAGCAATGACCAAGTGGAATAGTATCGTGTAAGACTAGTGGTCAAAGGGTATGCTTAGAAAGAAGGTATTGATTTTAATGAAATATTTTCTCCAGTTATTAGACTTACCACTATCAAAGTAGTTTAGCTATGTGTGTTGTATTGGATTTACATCTTGAACAATTATATGTAAAGACCACTTTTCTTCATGGAGAACTTGAAGAGGAAATATATATGCTCCAACTAGAAGGCTTTGAAGAACAAGGAAAAGAAGACTTAGTTTACAGGTTATCTAAATCTTTCTACGGTTTGAAGGTGTTTGTACAAGAGATTTGATTCCTTCATTATAAGCCTTGCATACAATATACTAAGATAAGATCATTGCACATACTACAAGAACTTTGGAGGTAATGACTTCATTATTTTACTATTGTATGTAGATGACATATTGGTTGTAGGCCCCAAAAAAGAATGAGTGCAAGAATTGAAGGCATAGCTAGCTAGTGAGTTTGATATGAAGGACTTGGGACTAGCAAAGAAGATTTTAAGGATGCAAATTCACCCAAACATAAAAAATAGGAAGATTTGGCTTTCTCAAAAGAATTATCGACTAGTAGTCCGTTTACTTGACATGAATAGCTATTTGTTCCTTCCTTGTTCCATATAAAGTTGATATTACGCTACTCACTTGAAAAGAATGATGATTCATAATGGATTGCTATTATGTAAAATGATGAATAGTAATTTATGTCTCCACTCCATGAATTGCCATTCAATGGTCTATTTTTCAACTTTATCATAAATACCCCTATCTTGAAAATAACACCTATTCAATTATCGTCTCTCTGTAATAAATACAAGTGGCATTATAGATATTTTACTTTTCAATCTAATAATTACTTGTTTTATTTTTTACACCAAGTGAATATTGTAATAGTTATTACAACCCTATTACATTTAGGGGTATTCAAAAAAACCGATCAAACCGAGAAACCGAACCGAAACCGAAAAACCAAACCGAAAAATTAGGTTAACCAGTCCATCGGTTTCGGTTTAGGTTTATGATTTTTAATTTTTTCGGTTTTCGGTTTCGGTTTCGGTTTGTAACTAAAAAAACCGATGGTTAACGGTTAACCGGTCCAATAATTATATATTTATAATATTAGTTAATTTTTTCAAAAATATAACATAAGTATATGAAGTGAAACACGACACCGTGACCTTAAGCCTTTTTCTCTTTATTTAATTATTTCTTTCCCATATCCTTCTACAGTTATGCTGTTTTGCTCTCACAAGTCAACTCACAATCACGCCTCAGTCCTCAATCTCACGACCATTATAAAGACAGATCCAGTACATCTAAACGCTTCTTGATGCAGCACCGTGATTTGGTGCAATGTACACAAGTTGTGTGGCTGAAAGGATGATTAAAAATGCCTTCATTGTTCTCTGAAAATATGAACAAATGGAAATTTATCAGCTGTAAAACAAAAAATGGATAATTATTATATTGAATTGTTAAAAACCGAAATCCGAAAAAATTAACCCAAAAAAATGGTTAACCGTTAAGGCGGTTAACCATTAATAATGGACTGATTACAGTTTGCATTTTAGAAAAACCAATAATTATGGACCGGTTCAAAAAATAGAGCCATGGACCGGTTAACCGGTCCATGAACACCCCTAATTACATTCCCTTTGAATTATAATTTCATTCCCCTTTTATTTCATTCAGCAAAGTGAACAGAGCATAAAAGTCTTGTGATGCTTTAAGATGTAAGATGGTAAGCCAATCTCTACCCCACTTTTCTATTAATTATAAATTATCCTCAAGTATGTGTCCTAGCAATGAAATAAAGAGGGTGGAAATGTCCTAAGTACCATATACATCAACAATAGGAAGTCTTATGTATGCAATGATTTGTACGAGACCAGATATTTTTCAAAGGATCCTAAGATATATTAAAGGAACCTTAAGTGTTGCATTGTGTTTTGGAGGATCAAAAGTTATTGTCAGAGGATATGTTGATTTAGATTTTGCAGGTAATCTTGATAAAAGAAAATCTATTACAGGCTGTGTGTTCACATTTGCAAAAGGAACGGTAAGCTAGTTATCTAAGTTACAATCTATTGTAGCTTTATTTACAGTAGAAGCTAAATACATGGCAACTATGCAAGCATGCAAGAAAGCAATTTGGATTCAAAGGCTAATGAAGGAACTCAGGCACAAACAATAGAAAATTCCAGTATATTGTGATAGTCAGAGTGCCTTGCACATTGCAAGGAATCTGGCCTTTCATTCTAGGACAAAGTACGTAGGTGTTCAATATCACTTTGTTTGGGAAGTAGTAGAAGAAAGGAGTGTGGATATGCACAAAATCCACACCAAAGGGAACCTAGCAACTGCAATGACAAAGGCAACTAACACTAAGAGGTTTATATGATATCGATGCTCATGTGGCCTATTAGAAATGTGAGCAATATGGATTGGCAAGATCAGAAAGATTTTAAAAGCTCACCAAAAGTGACTTTAAGGAGGGTATTGTTGAAAATAGTAAAGCTACTTTTGTGGCATAAAATAAGTCAAATAAAAGGAGATAGATTGATGGTGTAGACTTACAAAGTATTTGCCACCATTAATGTTTGAGAAGGAGAATAAATATCCTACAATTTTGGTATTGATATTAGAGGCTAGAAATTAATGTTGTCAAGTGTCAACTATAAATACTTACCATTTTACATTAGTTAAATAATCCCATTTTTCATAATGAAAACCAAATAAGAAGAAGACAAATAGTTTCTTTGAGGGTTTCTTTTGCATGTATTTTCTTATTTCAAGAAAAAGCGTTATTGGTCTCTTCTTGTATTTAGAGAAGTTATAATAATCTTCCATTCATTGAAGAATTTCTATGTCTGTTTTAGTTGCCAAACATTATTTTAATAACTCTGGTTCATAACATTACCAACCTCATCTCTTGAAGAGATGAGTTCAACCATTTATTAACTTATCTCTTTAAGAGAGGACTTTAAGTTGTGTAGATATGGGTTTATTTTCATTCCAATAGCATTTTTGTAATTAATTTTTAAAATAGTATTATCTTTTTCCTTTTCCCTAAATCTCATCCTTAATGCATAAAATAGCAATTGAAAAAATAACCCAAAAATGCAATAGAAAATTCCGAAAAAATGCAAGTATAGGATGAAGCCTTACTAATATGCAAGATTCATATATGAATAGCTGCAATCGCCTAAAAAGAAAAAGGAGCAAATGAAGAAAATGATAAGAGTGAGTGGAATTGGAAAAATTCTATGGTCTTGTTGTTAATATTAATGAATCGGACTATCTAATGGTTAAAATTCTTATCCAATTGTGATCGCACTATTAAAATAGTTAATATACTAATTATTATATTTATTTTAACTGGTAAAATGATTACTTAGACAATGCTATTTAAAGGACTATATAAGTTCTTTAGAAGTGAAAATAAATTAAGGGTGAAAGTAGGAGGAAGACTAGAGCTCTAAAGTGAAATTTTAGTGAGTTTAGAGATGATTTGTGTTATTTTTCCAGAGGCAAAGTATTGTCACGCCTTTTTTATCATTAGGGCTTCAATGGCTGGCTTTCCCGTCATGGGAAGTCCCTTGACTTTCGAACATTAGGCAATGTCGACTTCCATACATGGCCTTAAACCCTTTGTGAGGAGCTCCCCTTCAATTTAAAATCCACCTTCTTCACCCTGGAGTGTATCTTTCAACTTATAACATTTGGTCAAATTTTTATATATCGAATCTATGATGCCATCATATGCCAAAGAAAATGACTAAATGTTCATTAGTTTAAAGTGTATAATATGATAACTAAAAGTTTGATTTGACATGGCAATTAATAAATTTAAATTTTGATATGTCAAATTATATAAAAATTCAAAATTTGAACGGCGATTTTTTAATTTTTTTCAAAAATTTAGAAAGAGTGAGTGAGGTCCATGCAATGAAGAAGAAAAAAAAAAAAAAAAAAAGGGGGAAGAGAGAGGAAGAAGTTTACTTTTGCAAATATTTATGAAACTAGAAAGAGCATCTACTAACTTGATGTAAATATGATTATGAACGTGAATATCAGGATTAGGACAATTAACTGCTTATTTCCCCTTACAACTTTGAAAATTTTATACTAAAGAATAATTCAAATATAACAATTCAATTCTTTAAGAAAACCATGAATATGTATTCAAAAACCTTAACAAGTTCGAACGTTTTATAAAAGGGGTTGGCTTATCCCTTGTGGAAAGCAAAATAAAGCTTATCGAAACAAAAAGTCCGAACCTTTTATAAGCTCTAGACTCTTGTCTGCAAAGTAAAATGGTTTAACATTTTTAATGCTTTGAACTTTTAACTCTCCAAAATTTTCTCAAACATTATTTATTAACGGTTGTAACTTTTTGTCAAATTTTTAGAGAGTTTTCTTAGTCATATCATTGATGATTAAAGATTTAGGTTAGTTTATAATGGATCTAAATCAAACCTAATAAATACGACCCAAATCTAGTTTTGCTCTTTAAAATTATTCAAATCAATAAAGTGTGTTATTTTTCTACATTTGTTCGGTAATTTTTATTCTCTCTTTCATCAAACTACAATAAAAATACAATATCTATTATATATGTCTCTCTCTCTCTCTCTCTCTCTATATATATATATATATCTATTTGAAAAATAGGGTTATTCCCACCCTTAAGAATATATAAATATATATATTTTTTCATAAAATAGTCCAAGCAAACTTAATTTGTAAAATACTATTGCAAAGTGGGCAAATTATAAAAACATAACCTATGTTTTGGGTTATTTGCAATAAGGTGACATGAATTTTGTTTTCTGACAAATATATAATCCGAGTTTAATAATCTTGTGTTAATTTTAAAAGAGGGACATGTAGCACATTTTTATTGACTAGTGCTATTATTAATTAATTTAGCTTTACTAAAATAAATAAAAAAATATATAAAATTCTAAAAAATTAAGAAAAAAAGTAAAAAACAAACAAAATTGAAAAAAAAAAAAAAAGAAAAGAATTTCATCTTCAGGCATTCTCCATCTCCTTCATTTACGTCATTCTACGAAACCAAAAGCTTCATCTCTGGATCAACACCGAGTCAACTTAGTGACCCAAGTTACCATCTCTTTCTTCAACCACAATCCAATCAACACCTCTTAACCAAACTCAAATACCAAGTCAACTCGACAACCAAGCACACCATCTCCTTTTTTAACCTCAGTCCAAACAACACGTCTCAACCAAACTCAAATACCAAGTCAGTTTAGTGACCTAAGCACACCATCTCCTTCTTCAACCTTTGTCCAAACAACACATCTCAACCAAACAGAGGGTGAAGCTCGATTCGACCAGTGGAGATGGAGCATTGTTTAAGCACAGGTTTGGATCATAATCTTCTTCTCAACGTCAAACAATTGGGGCGATTTGTTTCTTCTTCTTCTTCACGTAGCAAATGAGCAATGGCCACTTCAAGCACATTTCCTGAGTCATTGAGCATCATCGAAAGCATCGAGTTGGCCAGATCTATAGGTTTCGATCTAGAAATCCTAAGAAGAATTGAAGGGAAAGATTTACATTTTAGAGAGAAGTTCAAGTTTATCCACGTCAATTTCTAGAGAAAGAAAGAAGAAGATGTTGATGAAATTCTTTTTTTTCCCCCTAATTTTGTTTGTTTCTTCTTTTTGACCTTAATTTTCTAGAATTTTTTATATTTTAGTGAAGCTAGATTAATAATAGGACTAATCAATAAAAATATGCCATGCTTTCCTCTTTTAAAATTAACATAAAATTATTAAACAAAGGTCATATGTTTGCCTGAAAATAAAACTTAGGTCACTTTATTACAAATGGCCTAATAAGTCATGTTCTTGTAATTTACCTTTGCAAGATCATGGCTGATATACATTTTGTGAAGTTGTCAATAAAGAAATCACGATCACAAAGTGCGATTAAATTACAACTCAACCTACGATTTTTGTTGTCATAAATCAACCCCCCCCTCTCTCTCTCTCTCTATACATATATATATGACACATTCATGATGTGAGTTTCCCTCACGAAGTATCATGACAAAACTGCAAATAAACCATGCAATTGTGAAAATAACATCGCAGGATGTGCGGTTTGCAATGGTGTTTTAATAAATTTTACTACTAAAATTTATTTTAAAAATTAGTTTTTATATATACCAAAATAATCTAATACTTTATCTATTGTGCATGTTATTCAAGTATACATTCACGAAATAGAATAGAATTGAATGATTATTTGATAAGATTTATAAAAAATACCCTTCATATTAAATGTAGATTATAAATATATGTAGGATAAAAATATAATTAAAAAATAATCATATATAGATGGAATGAAATCTCAATTTTACGTTTGAGAAGGCGGAATCAAATTCCTCTTAGAAGTCGACATTATTAATTCCAAGGAATCATAATTCCGACTTCTAAAAACACTTCCAAACATTGCAAAAGGGAATGAAAGTCGGAATCACAATTCAATTCCAGCTCATTCCTACGTACCAAACATGCGATAAAGGATTTTACGCAAAATTCTTAAAAACAAACTTATGCCTAAATTTTTTAATAAAAGCAAATGAATTTGTGCCTTTAAATCCTCTTTATTTATGGCAAAAAAAAAAATCCTCTTTATTTCATTAAACAAACTTTCTGCTATCTTTTCCTAACAGAACATTTCCCTAATTTAAAAAAAAAAAAAATCTAATACTTCCAAAAGAGAGCTTCTAAAGCCCATCAATGGGATCATCCACTCAACTATCTAATCGTTAAAATAAATATAGTAATTAGAATATTAATTATTTTAGTACTTCGATCACGGTTGAGTATAGTGTGAACTGTTGGATAGTGATAAGACCATAGAATTTTCCCTTCCAAAAACCTTTTATATTTTTTAAAAATGCAAAGTCATCGTTTTTACTAATCTTGACAAGATTTTCAGTCAAAGCCTTTCTATTTAATTTTATTGAATTGGCATATGAGCTATATTTAATCATGAAGAGACTTTAGTAGAAAAAAATTAAAACACTTAAAAATTTGTTAAAAAAATTCTAAATATAAGTGAAAGAGTTTATAATAACAAAGATTAAAATTAATTTATTTTTCTTTTTTACTATAAAAATGCAAAAATATATTAATGATATACTTATTCTAGATATATTAATTACATTTTGCAATATTAATAGGAAATTTTTCGTTATAACCTAGACTCGACATCAATCTAATTGGTTGTAGGCCACGAAGAGCCTCATAAGTGTTTGTGCCAAGAAACTGCATGGGGTCTAAGCCCACAATACCTCAACCGCATGGGATACCTGACCTAATGATGGAGATCTATAAGGGTCTTGGTCCAACAAGACCTTGGCTCCTTATTTGTTATTGCCTCACCTCTACACAATAAGGACCATATATCTATGTCTCACTCTATCCTCATAAGAGGAATAACTCTAGGCTCAACTACCTCCATTTCATACTGGGGACTAGCTCGGGTTCTAGGTTACTTACCACCTTATGGGCTCAAGTCCATGTGGAACAAGATCTCATAGGTATAGGCATCTAAGCTATCTTATTTGACATCTCATCTCATAGCCTTTTATTCTCTTGAGCCTACCAACTAACTTAAATATTGAGGTGACCATGTCGAATAATCCCAACGCTCCACTAACTTGGAGTGAGTATAGTGCATTTTGATACGGTTCTTCCCCCAAATCAAACCAAATCCTATATTAGGATTTGGTTTTTCTTTTAAATTCGAACCTAACCATACGGTTTGGTTAATAATTTTTTTGAACCTATTCTTAAACTAATAACAAATAACATCTTACATGCACGCCTTCAATTATATATTTCTTAACATTGATACAAATATATATAATATTTGAAATTAAATATTTACTTAAATATATATGTAAAATTTATAGTAAAAGAGAGTTGATCCGTCATAAAATTATAATTGTATGCTAATTTTACTCTCTTGAATTATTCATCATATTTATAATCTTCCTTTCAATATTATACTAAATTAGTACTGCAAGGATAAATGGAAATCATAGTGAGCAAAATAAAATGGATTTTGATAGTTGTGAGTGCCTATAAAAACTGAATTAGTCATGTGACGACAGGAATAAACTATTGATCCTATAATTTCTCCGTTATAAATAATGATGATAATAAATCCAAATTTATCAATTCCTAGCTATATGTATTTAGAGATCCATATAGTATGAATATCCTATAATATTCATCAATCCATCTCATGTCGCACACCCCCATTGGATGTGAAAATTGATGGTATCTGATCGGCACGATGAAACCGAATGGAAGCAGGCGAAAGTGTTGAAATTGAAGCCGTGGATAATAGGTAATAAATAACTAATATATCTCTATGATTTAAACATCTTTCAATAATTACATTACATTATTTGGTTTGTCAGTACATGTGTCCCATTAAATATAAAAGATTCACACTAATAGTCATATTTAAAAAAAAAGAAAAAAAAAAAACTAATTTTTAACAAAATAACTAAAACAAAAAATAATATGTTTGATTTTTTAAAAAAAAGTGAAACAGTTCAATTTGATTCGAATTGTATAGTTTAGTTCAAGGTCTCGAATCGAACCGCGAACTATTTACTTTTCACCAGAGTAAACAACGAATTGAACTATTTTAAAAAATAATCGAAATTTCGATTCAATTTGGTTTTGTTATGATATGGTTTATAGTTCGATTGATTTTATCATGCCAATCAAATATTATTGAGACGTATCTAGACTCGTGATGGAGCTCCACAAGGGTTTTAGTCTAATGAGGCCTTGGCTCTTTATTTGTCATCGCCTCGACTCTACACAATAAAAACCATGCATCTATGTCTCACTCCAATCTCATAAGGAGAACAAGTCTAGGCTCAACGACTTCCGTTTCATACAAGACTTGTGCGGGTTCGAAGTCACTTGCTACCTTATGGGCTCAAGTCCACATGAAGTAATATCGCATACGTCCTCAATTGAAATATAACCAAAGATAATAAATAGAATTTCATTCATAAAGATATAGATATCTAGGTTATCTTATTTGATATCTCATTTTATAGTCTTTTATTATCTCAAACCTACCAATTGACTTAAATCAAAATGATTATGTCGAACAAGCTTTGAAACTTCAATGGCCATGTGCTGTATTCACCGATCCTCCGTTCTCCCCCACTCTTTACCTGCAATTCATCGCCGATAAATTCATGTCAAATTGCATAATTATGTTTTTATAATATTTAAAAGGATAATAAGAAAAAACAATAAAATATTCAATATTAAAAAATGTATCTTTTTACTTGACTTCTTCATCTTTATTTATGGAATTAATTTCGTAGGGCCCTATTTTACAGAATATCAATAACAAAAATGCAATACTATTATCTTCCCATTTTATTCGGTCCTTACTCCTTTCGACGGGGGGGAAAAAAAAAATTTCAGTCCTTGGTTTCACACAGGAAATTTTGTATTTCAGTCGACATGACAATCAATTCCGCCATAGATCCTTGTGATCGGTGGCACAAAGCGCTTTGCGAATGCCACCGCCGTATCCCTTTGGGTCCCGGTCGCAACATCGCTTGTCGGCACCTGAGCCACGCTCTGGCTCAATGCCTGGTCTCAGAAGCTTGTCCGGAAGAGTCAGAGGCTGTGCGGAGCTTGTGCGCTAGCGGCGGAACATCCCTGAAGCGCTCTCAGTGTCAAAAGGCCCAACTCGCTCTCTCCGTCTGCATCTCTTCTCATCAACAGCAACCTTCTTAAAACCCTAAAGCCGTGACGCCGCTCAGTTGGACTTCACTTGCAGACTTAATTCCATTTGTTTGCTTCTGACACGGTGAGTAAGATCAATCCTGTTTTGCCTTATATTATATTATTATTCATGCTAATTTTCTACTTATCATTATTTGTTCTATCAATGTCGGAGCTTCTTTATTTGGTAGAGCCAGAGTTGTTGGATTTGAAGTGTTTCAATTGGGATTCCGTTTGTCATATTTTGAAATTTCATTAATTTGATCATCTTAAATTTCAACATCGGTTAAGTTGCATCAGTTTAAATCTACAAATAGGGTAAATTATGCAATTATACGAATGAAATTTGAATTTATAATTATCATATTTGTTTATTAATTAACACGTATTCATTGATAATTGATTACCACATTGTTGATGTTAGATATGTGAGATATGAAGTGGATTGATACTTCTTATAGACGAGTTCATTATAATTAAGGGACATTCAGCACATGCACCAGAAAAATATCGGAAGCTATTACAGTATTGACATAGCATTCGGATTATTTAGGAAGCACTTTACTATTTGTTAATTGAGTTTTTTCAAGTTTAAAGAACAATGTGATATTATCTTAGCTTGTTCTTTGTAGCATAATTTTTTGATGGCTTGATCCAATAGAGACTCTTATGGCTGAAATTGGCCTTGTGCTTCTAAAATTATAGAATAGAAGATCCTGGTTTTACACGAGATAATATTTTATAGGTGCCACAATGGGAAATGCTGTACTACCTCCAGTACACATTTGGGTTTGTTTTTTTCGTCTGTTTCTGATCATTTTATTATCTTATTTTTTATCGTTTCAAACATATATTTATCAACGAACAGATATAGATAAAATAGTCACATTTATACACATAAATAGATCAAATAGATTAGATACAGATAAAAATCAGATAATCCAGACAGACTTTGGTTTTATCAGGTTTATGCAATCAATAAACTTCTTGTAATTGTGTTCTTCTTTCATTTTCTTTTTTTTGTGTAAACTGCAGTCCTATAGTGTTATTATGTAAGCTACATAGCACATTATTTGAGCAACCACTAGATGTTGCATTCTTTGTGAATCCTTGGAGTCATCCTCAAGTTCATTGCTTATCTTGCAAAACTTCTATACCGTCCATGTGTCATGGCTGAAAGTCATAAAACAATAAGATACATATTTTTAAAAAAATTTATTAAAATTTCATTCATAAAGGGCAAGATAAAATTGGACATTAATTGACTGCATGAAACATACTTAAAACACTTTGGTGCTGCAGGATCATCTTTTCAGAATGGTCCTAATCTAGCATGTGCAGAATCTTTATTTATTGTGCAGCCATGGTCTTCTTTATGAATTGGAAGCTCGTGGTCTACTTATTAACCCATTGGAGATTGTGCAACATGCAATAAGCTAAATTGGCAATATGATGTTCTACTTTGAACTTGTAAGATCTGAGTTGCACTTGATATACAGTAAAAAACGCTTCTTAAATATTTTTAATGCTCCTTGAATCACATTGTGAACGGATTAATGTCAATGATTGAATTACTCTAATGGGTTATCTGGTGCATGTGCTATTTTTTTTTAAGGGGATTACAAACAAGAGCTATCTACCTAATTGGTATTATCTGCCCAGCATCAACAAGGTAATACTTACCTATTAAATAATCGGTGTCAATAAATAATATGATTGCTATAAATTTAAAATTATTTGTGTAGTTGCAAAATCTTTTTCATTGTATAGTTATCTTCCTAGCCTAGATAAAGTGTCTTTTACTATTCACGAGTCTGCAACAGGGTGAAACTTAACTGAGAAGAAACATGTGGCTAGTACATGTTATGTTACTACCTTGAAACTTCAAACATTGGCATTAGCGTTTTTCTTCGTATGTGAGTTCCCTCAGTTGCATCAATACAATAATGACGTGTGTACATGTAATAAGAAAATTATTCAAGCAGCACAAAAATGTTTATTTACCTAATTAAGTATAATAGTTGATAAACATATCAAGTTGAAGTAAGCAGTGGGCAACACTTGAGTGTTTGTTGAGAAAGCTAGCAGGTTGTTCTTAATATGTCATCCTTAAAAGACATTAGTGCTCTAAGAAGGTGAAACTGTCCACTTAAATATACTATGAAAAGGGTATGTTATCATATGTTTGTTAACATTATGTGCTAAAAAATATAACATAGCTACTTCTTTAATTGGAGCTGATCTTGTGTCTTTAGGATGATTGCTACTCCCAATCGTGCTACATCAGTAATATTTCAAGAATTTACATTATCTTTCTGTTGAGTAAGAGATGCATGTTAAACACCATTTTTTTGGAGCTGTGTATGTCTCTTGTTATCAGTCGTCGCACATTGGGAGGACCATTGTCCAATTGAATTATTACATGAACTACATAAATTATATGAGCAGCCATGACATGCCAAATCTTTTTCCAATTCTTAGACGTTTTCTAGTTCACGATTATTAATTTTGGGGAAAAAGTCAAATTTGGTACGTGAACTTTATGCGAAAATTTAATTTAGTATCTAACTTTAAAGTAGTTAATTTAATATTTAATCAAAATTTTTATAATTATTTATACTATCTCACTTTTATGCCGTTTGTTTTGTTTGCTGATGAGGAAGAGACAACCTATCAGTGCTAGGTAACGTTAGGAGAGACAATTAAAATTCAATATAAGCAGCATCTTTTACATCAACAAACAAAGCAGAGATTGTTAGAGAGATAGTTAAAATAATTATAAAAATTTAATTAAGTATTAAAAATTGGCCACTTTAATCTTCGGGATACCAAATTGAATTTTTATGCAAAGTTTAGGTATTAAATTTGATATTTACCCTTAATATTATCTTTAAATCTCTTAGTTATAAGTGTCCTTCCTGTTCTTAATTCTCGAGGAAACTCCTCAAGTTACGATTTTCTTGCCGCTATCTCATCAATTGGAATGTTGGGGATGGCTTGTTCGTCTTCTTATTTTGATTTCTGGCTCTCACAAGGGTCTCTTGACATAGGCTTCAATGCAAGAGAAATTTCTTCATCTTGGCTGCCATTGACAGCTGGATTTTATGACCAAATAGAGAGTGATATGTGGGTCTTACCAACACCCTCACCCCCCACCCCGGCAGTTCCTTTTCGGACAATGTATAAATTCTTCATCACACCTGACCCAACTCAGCAGTGGCTAACAAGCTGATCTGGAGCCCACCTTCGTCATTAACCCCTGCCAATTAAGAGCACCTACAATGCCCTTAGAATGGCTGCAACTCAAGGTTCATCCTCTAACCTGGTCTGTTACAAAAAGGCTATGTCTAGTCACAGCTTCATCCTTTGGCTGGCCTACAATGGTATATTTTACATTTTAGACAAGCTTAACCATTGGGGAGCTACCTCTATGACAACCTGCTACCTGTGCAACTCTCGACTGGGGACCCATCAGTACTTGTTTTTCACTTTTGGTAATGACAGCCCTAGATTGCCGAACCTCTTTCAGCTATTGGCAAAGTGCAATTGATGGTCTTCTCTGTTCAAGCTCCCTCCAGAGCGCCCCCAGATGGAAGACAGCTCGTGCAGCAATTGTTTATTTTATCTTGCATGCTTGCAATTCTATGTGTCTAGAGGAATTACCCTAATTAACTCTAGTCTAATTAGACAGATTTTGAATTATGTAGATGTCCTCGTCTAAGAATGTTGTATGTTGTTTGAAACCTGTATTGAAAATTTTTCTTGATTCTTCTTGTATTAGCTGATTTTTAGCTCCATCCCACATATTGCAGTTGCATTACTTTCGTATGGTTATTAATAAAATCATCGAATCAACCCAAAAAAATATGTATATATAATATTATTGTTATCTATATCTGATGCATAAAAAACAATAAAGAACCAAGATACATATTCTTGCTAAAAAATATAGGAAAATTATGTGAGAAAAATTTCATTTCCCTATGATTCGTATAGTTTATTTGATCCTCTTTTTCATTTGAATGGACAGATTTACCTTACCATGTTGCAGGAATGAAAACCACATGACAGTTCTTGGAATTTGGCACTAAATGTGGATTTCTACAAGTTGGTGTTCTAAGTCTATATAGACCAAAATTGAATGCAGTTAATCTGAAGTAATTTGGATGTAAGGATCTGTTCCTTCTTCATGAGAATTCAGTGAGGACATACTGCAGTTAAATGGTTTTCCTCTGTGCTCCAGTTTGCTTGCTCTCATGCTAGAGTTAAACAGCTGAAAGATCTGCTCTTGTCAACTGAAATTTCTTTTCTGTCTTGTTTTATTGCTGCTGTTCTTGATTCTTTAAATTTATTTATTTTCTGAAGGAAATTAAACTTGTGCATTAATCCATATTGTAAGTAGCTATAACTGGTTCTGATTTGCTAAAGGAAACAAATATTGACTTTTTACTGTTGGTGAGCGAGCATATGTCGTGACTTAATTGGGGTGCTTATTGTCCTTGTGTTTCGAGATCAAGTTCTAGAATTGACTAAAGTGAGCGGTTACCTATTTGGACATAAAAACAGAGTCTGTCTGTCTATAATGAGTTTTGCCCAATTTAATTCGCCTGTGAGCACCTTAAGAATGCACTTTGCCTAGATAAGACGGGATAACATATTGTCAGAAGCACTTCGGAATTGCCTGCTGTAATTTATACTCATTTTTTTTTATTTTTTGATTTCTATATCTCCATGAACATTGTTTTTAGTTGACATAAATATTACTCGAGATACTTAGAGGGTTTCAAAAATAATGTGCACTTCATCTGTTGAGAATGCGTTCCTAATGAGTGCTTCCCCGCACCTTCCTCTTTTGGCCATCTTTTCTTGCTTTAGTTTGACTGTGCCAGACTACAGACCCATGCTCTGTTTGTTTAGCTTTTCTAGACAGATACGGATATTTTTTTTTAAATTTTTTCGAGCAAATTGTTTATTGAGAAATATATATAAAAAAAGAAAAAAAGAAAAAAAGAAAAAAAGAAAGAAGTTGGCAGTTCTCATCAAAAGATCAAATATGAATCAAATAAAATACAAATCGAATATATTTATATATATTGTTTCGATAAAGATATAGATACAAATGAAAGACAGATCATCCAAATAGACCCATTGTAGTTATAAGATTTATGTAACATAAATTAAGGAGCTAGTTATGGTATTACTCAAGCGTATGACAGACGGTTAGATTTGTAAGATTTTTTGTTTCTGGTCCGTAAAGAGCAGGACATCTAAATTGTTTCTACAGCATCGTGTAACGAGCATCTATATTAATATCACCATATGAAGCCCTTTTTGTGTTCTGTGAGATCCATACATGGTCTAATAGTTCTTGAGTCACTCTGTTTTAGTCTCATGTAATTCCTCATGCCATACCCTTGTCAACTGATTGCGAGATCCAAGAACACTGGGGCATATGGTTTTGATTCTTTGATGATGGAAAATCGAAACTCATTCCCATGGTTCTCATTTCTTGATCCATGGGAGCTTCAAGCGGTTCCAATTACATGAAACCGGCTGGACTGGGCCGCTTCCAGATTTCAAAGTACTTCGTGCTGTTTATCATGTTGTCATGGGCTCTAAAAACTATTAGACCGTCGCCTTGCATCGTGTCTTCCAATCTTATGACAAAACGATACATTGCTGCGGATAATCCATCTTTGATTCATGAAATTAGTTTCGAAATTCTTACTCCTTGCATATTCTCTATTCAGGTCAATTTTCTATGATGAATTTAAATCCAGCGTTGACCAATAGCAAGATTGTTACCCGCGGATCAAGATATATATTGATGCTAAACGTCTCAGCATCTACTCTCAGGTTTGTGTGGATATATTGTGCTAGGTGGGATAAACATTTGCTATCCCATGAATAGTGTTTATCCTGTTTTTGTTAATAAATATTTGTCACGTGTTAAATAAATTTTAAAAATAAAAATATTTCTATAATAAAATACTCACTATCATTTTATAAACACATAGCAATTATTTATTGATCGAAAAGAATTGAGGACAGTGAGAAATAACAAATCAAGTGCAGTCAAATTGTTTAAGTGAGAGGATAAATGATGACTTCTTGCAATCGAACTCAGAATTCTCGTTTCAACGCAAAGGCACCCCCAAATTACAGAAAGATAATATCTGTTTTTAGATTTTCTTAAATAAGTGACAATGTTTTTATTTTTAATAAAGACACGAACACTGTTATTTGGTACTTGTTAATCCCACTTAGGAACACTTGTTTTCCCACCATTTCTATGATTACGTGCTAGCCACCCGTGCCCAAAAAATGGTTTCTTATTTTATGATATTTCCTTATTTTATTTTAAAAATTTTCTAAATTTTTAATTATGTATTTACGAACCAATAACTTCTCAACAAGTGTCCTTGATTAGGATTAATAAATAACTACAAAACATAAATTATGTTTTTGTGAAAAATAGTAAACATGTCACAATTTTTACAAGAGTCAAAAGATATAGGTTATCTTTGTCACGCGCGCGCCTTTTTTTTTTTTAACTTTGAGTGGGAAAACAAAACAACCGACTCATCAAATATTCAAAGTGGGTAAGTAGATGCATCATTCATAACAAAATACAAGATTATTTATTTTTCTCTTTGAGAATCGTACGAGTTGTGAAAGATTATACATTAGTGATCATTTTATTTATATTTCTGTTTAAGAATTTAGGATTTTTTTTTTGAAAAAAAACAGAAGAGAAACGTATAGGTCATCATCATTTTTCAAGTTTTATGAAAGGGGTCCTTCATCAAGTTCTTTACACTCTTGCTATGAGCTAACTTATCCAATTTCCCTTTCCATATTATTTTTATTATTATTGCAATTCATTATGATTTTTATGTTATTTAATTAAATATATTCACTAACAATGTTTTACGAAATTAAAAGTGTGAATCAAACATATAGCTACACGTACAAAGAATAGAGAAAGACAATTCTAATATACTTTTTTTTTTCATCACAATAAGGGAGGGGGATTCGAACTGGTATCTCAATGGAAGTCCAAGGTATGTCATTAGGCTGTAAAGCCATTGACAACTCTAATGATTTAAGGAATTTATTTCTCATAAAACTTCAAAAACTTTTAGAATTCAAATGAGAACTTAGATAAAAGTTAAGAATTGAAACTCTCTCTCTCTCTCTAGTGTGCATGCATATATAAATTATATAAGAGTGAGCAAGTATAAGATGAGTATATCATTGGACCCTACAAATAGGGCTATTCATTGAACCAAACCAAACCGAATCGAAAACTGAACTAAGCGCAAAATGATTTTTTTTTATATTTTGGTTTGATTTACGGTTCTGTTCAAGAAGAGCCTAAACGGTTATGGTGTGATTCGAGGGGTCGAACCGAATCGAACCTAATCAAACCAAACCGTTTGAACCCAAACAAAACCGCTTCACATTAAAAAAAATAATAAAAAAGAGTCATTTTATTTATTTATAACTTTTAAGCATTACATATTATGACTTGTATTACTTTAAGATTAATTCAACAAAATGTAAAATTCTTATCATGGAAAACATTTACAGGAGCAAGTTTTGTATTAGATTGCAACAATTACAACCAATAATACTAAGATAATTTAGAATTTTAAACTAATTAGTATAATAAAAATTTAAATACATTAGAATGGATGAATATTATAAGTAAATAAGGAATTAATGCAAAAGAATAATTTTCTTAGTTAATATTATAGATTTATTGAAAATATTGAAAATTATATTTAAAATGGGATAATATATGTCTTTGAAATTTTTAAATATATGACTTGATATAATGATAAGTGATTTTAATTTTTGTGCGACATTTCTCAACTAAGCATCTTTTCTATTTTTCTTACGAACTCAAATGACTATTAATATTATTTATTAAAACTAAATTTTTTAAAAGTGGTTCGAACAAAATCAAACCACATGTGAAGCGGTTCACTTCAAAATCCCAAACCATTAAAAGTGGTACGGTTCATTAAGGGATTGAATCGAACTATTTTGAATGCAATTCGGCATGATTCAACTCCTGAACTAAGCCAAATCGAACTATGAACACTCTTATCTACAACTTCCTTATCTTATAAAGTACAAAGTCCCAAACTTTATATCTCGAATCTATCTTATAGCACATTGGAACCACTATATAACATGTGCCTTGTAAAATTTATAGAGTATGTAGTACACTATAGAATCCGTGAATTTGTTATATTCTTCTCAATTTAAAATCTATCTGATATTGTAAATAATTTATAAAATTTCATGTAAGCATGAAGATCATCTTATTTTTATGCATTCACTTCTATAGCAAACCATCATAAAAGAAATTTAGGGAAATAATTTGATAAAAATCCAAAGCTCTTCTTTATGTAGAACTTGTTGATATTAAAAAATGAAACCCATAGCGAACATTCGTGGAGCATATTTATCTGATATTAAACAAAAATGAAGTACCTTTTAGCAAATTCCATTAATTAAGTCTTTTTTAAAGCATTTTTATATCCATTAGCTTCTAAAGATAATCAATACTTCTATATGATGTAGAAAATCAAGTACATGCAATCGAAAAACATATGTTATAATGTAAAATACCGCAAGTCAATCATCTTAGAAAACCATGATATATTTTTGCGATTGTAAAGCATTTCAGTAACTACACAACAATTTAAAGTTGAGGTGGTTGGTCTTAGGTACGTAAACCCATATCCTATTTAATTTTATATCAGAGTATAAGTTCTAGGATAGGTATAAGATATGAAGACCTCATATTTGAATCTTACATTGTGAGATTAAGTTTAAAAAATTATGTACTCGAAACCTAACCTATATCTCTCAATACTCACTCGAAATTTTCCCGATCTAATGGGGTATGGTCAAACATCTTGTAAAACAACTTTATTTACTCACCTAATTTGTTATATCTATGAACTATAATATTAAAGCTAACAAGATTTAGGATGTAACTGGGATGGGTTTGGTATAACGTCTTCTTCATTACGTCTAAACTTGCCCTATGGGATTTCAGATTACTCGAACCCATATGTATAATGATCCATTAACAACATTTGCAGCTTTTTTTATTTTCTTGTGGTATTCTTGCAATAAAACATCAAGATATATTAGAAATGATGTCTATGTAAAATTGAATTTTATAGAACTTCTTTGAATTCAAAAGAAATTTAACAAAAAGATAGATATTATTAGTTGAAATAAATGTTTTAAAAGTGAGACAACAAATCAAGTTGATTTCTTCATTATTTCATTTGAAACTCTAACATTAAATTCTCAATCCCCAAAAACGTTTATTTTTTTCTCCTACTAACTTATATGTAAAAGGAATCAAAATTGTTATTAATAGGATTTAAAATAGGCATAGCCAATCGTAGCTCTTCCATCACTGTTCACAAAACTAGGGTTCTAAAGATAGTAGTACGAGAGAGAGAGAGAGAGAGAAGAGTGATGGAGTGGACAAAGCCTTGAGAATGAGATGGAAGACCCAAGAGAGAGATAGGTGATGGAGACTGAGAGAGAAGAGTTCTAAATTTAAGGTTATTTTCATGTTTGTGAGCTGTGAGTATGTAATCATACTAGGGGAAAGCGAGAGAGAATAAGAGAGGAACAAGGTTTTATGTGTTAGGTCAGGTTTCTTAATCCCAATTGGTTTTATATTATATGTATAACCCAACTGTAAACACTATGAAGTTTTAAGGGAATACCCAATCCTAATCCTAACCCTATATGTTTTTTTTCTTTTTTCGCATTAGCGAGTTGGGTAATTTATACCAACTCACCTGGTTGCATCCTTGAACAAAATTTTTTATACCTTACATGATTTGTGTGTGTATATATAATATATATTAGTTAATTAATTAAATGGAGGAATTATTGTAACTATGAATGGATACATAAATGTCAATTTTGTATGATCTTTATGGGGATATGTGTCCCAGTAAAAATATGTTTAATTTGTAAATAAATATAATTGCTTGTATAGTTTAATTGAATCATTATACATTTTTCTAATGCCAATGATATGAACATAAATAAACTATTTAGATATATGAACATAAATAAACTATTTAGAATGGTTTTATAAAGCATGTGTCTATAAAACAATCAAATCAACAATAATTTATTTTATTATAGTCACTCCAAAAAAAAAAAAAAAAAACAATATGTATTATCATTTTGCTTATAAATTTTTTTCTACCTATGAGCTTTGGAAGAGTAGCCCATAAGAATACATTATGTATTGTCTCCTCTTTTCCGCACAATGCACCCCCAAGTTCATCGCGAACAAGGACCTACACTCTCGTGGCGATATCAAAATGAGTTTGATCACGCGATCTGTCCCTCATGGGATCTCTCTCTAGCTTATATACCAGGTTCTTGAATCTCTTATAATGGGTTTTATTCGGACATAGGTTTCAAATGAAATTGCCACACGATTGATTTTAAAGGATTATTCGATTTTAGCTTTGAAAGAGTGGAATCGTAATTTTATTTTATCTTTCCTAATTAAAAATTACTTATTTAATGTTGTTAAGCCGAAATTATTACCTTTTTTTTTTTTTTTCCATGTTCTTCCTTTCTTCTATCTCTTTCTGCTGTCGAGACTCGAGAAAGGAGGTAACTATCAGCATCTACATTTTACTCACTTCGTGGACTTGAGTAAGTGACAGTAGTGGACTTTATTTCATTCCTTTATTTTTCATGATGCAATTATGCTGCAGAAGAATCTTTCACAATAATGGTTATGAGGCATGTCATTTGACGAAAGGGGGAAAAAATGACACTATTATAGCATGTGTGCTTTTATGAGCATTTATTCTACTTTTGACAAAAGAATATCATGTGAACATTGAGCAAAAAGAATGTAGGGGAAATTCTAAGTTTCTATCATTAGTTTTGACAGGATCCCCGTCATGATCTAATGACTCACATCATATTCGATCGTGATCGAGTCACTAAAATAGTTAATATTTCAATTATTATATTTATTTTAACAGTTAAATAGTTCAAAAACAATCATGTTGATGAGACTATAGAAGCTTCTTGAATGTAATTTGAATTAATATATATATATATATTATACTTTTATATATGATTATATATTTTACAATTGTTTGGGGTTTACTATTCTTGATTAATATATCCAATGGGTGAACAGGCAAGTGTTGAAAATTTTTAATTTGATAAACATATGAAGGGACATCATAAAAAGAATTATGGAGGAGGAACAAGTAAATTCAGATTGAAATGATATTCTTATGCATTCTTGATCTATTTTCAATGAAGTATGTCCCTTGATATTCTATGAAGTCATTCCTGTAGAACCACAATATTTGTGAGCTTTGGAAACTTTAATTCTTTCGCATAAGGAGGAGGGGTATATATGTAAGTGTGTGTGTAAGGAAATTTGGCCTCAAATCTCAATCATTAGATATTGAGACAGACTTATCAAATGAAACATTACCAAGAATCATTGGATCATTTTTAGTGATGTACAACTAAGATTCAATTCTCTTTTTTTATACAACATTGGACATTTGGCTTGAACTTGGCTAGACCTAACTCCCCTTTAATATTTCTAAGGTTTAACCCAAATAAATTATAAGATTGATTCTCTTTTAAAATAGACTTAAAAATTATTAAGACTATGTCAAGTACAAATGAACTCAAAAGAATCTTATTTGAGGCTACGTTTTGTAACGAAACAACCGAGCAAAACAAAGAATAAAAAATTGATCTAACAGTCTCTATTCCAAGTTCATTAAGTCATATCTCCCTAACACAACCTTAATTGAGCTTGGCTTCCTATGCTCAATCACCAACTTAATAAACAACTTCATGGCATTGCATTAGGCTATCCCAGTTAATAAAATGACGTTCTATATCTTGCCTCCAACCAAAAATTTCTCTAAAGTCATGTAAGGGTATTTTAGGCATTTCATTGAGTTTTTTTCTTCGATTATCGTGGAACATGTGCGAGGCCAGACGGACGGTGGCTGCTTTTATCATTCAATTTGCTAGATTGTCAGTTGGTGCTTTTTTTCCATTTATAATCCTATTTCATATTATGGCCAAATCCTGTATTGAATTCGTCCTCCTCGATCTTGTTGATTTTTTGAAGTTTTTTCAACGTACTTTCACATGGTAAGGGTATTTATGGCAATTGCGGCTCGCAAATTTGTGTAAAGGCTTATAAAAGTTATTAGGTTTAGATATATTCTTTAGAGTTTTCTTTGATTTTATTATTTTATTTGTTTCAACTTCTTATCTAATCATTCTTAACTAATTTGATAAGCTATTATTTTGTATCTATAGGATTTTAAGTTTTTCCAAGGATTTTAGGGGGATTTAGGTGTATTTCACTTTAAGTCCTTCCAATGATGTTTTTACTGTTTTTGTACTACTTTTTGGAGGTGTCAAATTCAGTCAACTTCTAATCATTGTAACCATTCATTTAGCAACTTAATTCTAATATTGTGACTTGGTAAAGCCTTAAGGATCACAATTTAAGTAGGAAAATAGTAAATCCCTAGTTATCTTTTTTTTTTTTAATTAATACTCTTTAAGGCCCATATTTATCCCCTAAGAGATTTGTATTAACCCTCATTATCTTTGATCATTATTTATCTTAATGAGTTGAAGAAATTCTCAAGAATTGATAATTTTTTTTTATCTTAAGATTTTAGTCTACTTAAGGTATGCTTCCTATACTTCTCAAATCAACTTAAACTACTTTTAACTTATTCATCTTGAATCATTAAAAAAAAATAATAATAATAAGATGATCACCAAATCAAATTCTTACTATTACTTCTAAGGTTCCAAATCTCTTTAGTATCCCTAACTCCATTTTATCATTTGCTTTTCTCCATGTTTCTATTTCCAATTCATCATTAGTTCACATTTAATCAAGTGGTTCAACTAATCATTAACTTGTGTTTTCTTTTTAGTTTTCTTTAAGTTTGGCATAGGGGGGTTTTCTAACTCCTAGATATGTTCATTATCTGACTTTTCATTATCTATTACTACTTAACATGACAGATGCTTCTTTAAATTATTGAAAGTGTATTAGTTTTCCTCTTGTCAAGTTTTGGGTCTTCAAAAGTAAAAGGACGTACTTACTTCGTTCCTTTAACTTTGCTTCTTACAACATGATTGTTTACTAAATGGGAAGCCAAATTAGTCAAAAGCTCTAGAATTGTACAAGTAAATGAAGGACATGCTAGGATTACATTAAGAAGCCTAAGTTAGCTTGGAAACTACAAAGGAAATTAGGAGGATGGAGGTATGAGATTCTACTTCAAAGCTGATCTTCATATTTGGCTTGGTCTCCTCCTCTTTATAGCTCCCTTCTCCCAAAACTTCAATCAATAGTTGCTTGTTCCAAAGCTCAAGATATCCTTCAAGTGTGATGGTGCAATAAGTGGGGGAGATGGATATGATGGTAGTAGCAACGGGGAAAAATAAAATGAATAGGTTGGAAGTTCCTTCTAGTGGCTTTTGGTCATTGAAAATAATAATGTGGGTAGAAAAAATTGTTTTGTGTTGATAATTGGATGTTGTGGTCTATTGGTGGAATAAGAAGGGAAGAAGTGTGCTTAAGCTTAGAAATGTTCTTAAATGTTGCAATTGTCAAGTGGAAAGAAAGGAGTTAATGTAGTTAATCTAAGAGTTAGCTTTGTAGTTATGTGGAATAGTGGGGGTATAACTCCTACCTGTTGGAAATAAGAGGAAAAACAGAGTTAATTATTTTGTCTATGATTGCTCTTAATGCACAAGGTATATTAAAATAAAATGAAGGAAAAGAAATGCCGTAAATTATCAATCCCCTATAGATTCATATCCACTTCATTCTTCATAGTTTAATTTCCACCCTCCATCAAAACATGGTAGTTTCATAAATTAGTTTAGTTGTCAAAAAAAAATTCTTTTTTCAAATCTTGACTATGGTCATGACTTGAGTAGGGAATGCAATAAATTTATTCCGTTGATTTGATTGGATGCATTTAGTAAATATAATGTCACAATTAAATTTATTTAGTGGCTTATGGTTACAATAGAAGATGGGTTTGTTATCCTCCTTAAGTGGGTCACCACTAAATATAATAGGTGGCCTTAAACCACAATTCAAAGACAAAAGATTGTCCAAAGAAGATAGGGGATTTGAATCCTTATTAATAAAGCCCGTTCAATTTTTACCCAAGGACATAGCTAGATTACATAAATTTGCTTTACAACTAGCTAAATTAAAAGTGGTAAAGTTGAAGAAAGACACATTGAAAAATGTCTTCAAAGACAAACTATTACCACCTATAAAAACAAAAAAAAGGCTTCTTATTTTGCAAAATCGAAAACAAGAGAGCTATATGTCTCGATTTTCACAAATTTTCAATTCATCTTTGAGTCAAATCCATTACTTCTTTAACTAACAAAGACTTCACCAATTCCATGTTAAAAGGCGGGTTAAAAAAAAATCCATTGCTTTAGACGCAACAATTAAAATTTTTCTACATAATCCTATGCAATGACTTGCAAACTGATTTTCTTCGTTTTTTTTTTTTTTATTTGTATCTTATCTGTATGGTTTGTTATAAGTTAAAATGTCTGGTTTTTTTTATCTTTATCTATTTTTAATAAATAATTTGATCGAAATAGACATGAAATAAATGTTAAACTAATGTCAAACTAATAAACCAAACACACTCAGAATTTACAGTAAGAGGACCACTTGCATATTTTTTTTTAATAAATTAGAATTTGTTACTAGCGAGGCATGTCTTCCACACATAATGCTTTATCTTTAAAATGCATCAGCCAACCATAGAAATCTTCCAAAGCAGTTTGTCCACTTGATAAGAGCAAGATGCTTTATCAATTTTTGGCACAAAGGATCTACTTATCTCCCTTTGATACCTGACTTCAACAAATATTCCCCATTTCTTCCAAAGACTAGACCACTTCATCTTTTTTAGCATTTGATAATAAATAAATCTATCAATTTTATTATTCCCATTCATCAATTTATTCACTACCAAAAAATCATCTTGAAACTTCAGCTCCAACAAATGTAGCCTAAAGTTTCGAATGTTAGGTACCCATTGATCTTCTACTTGTATACATAGTTGTCAAAATTGTAGGCAATTATTTGATTATACGAGTTTATAATTTTACAATTAAATTGGATGTAAAATTTTTAATTGCAGACTACAAATTTAGGTGTACAATTTTACATATTTACGATTTTGCACGATTCTATCATTCTATACATTTTAATGAATAATAAAATTGTGATTTTGATAACCATGAACATATTAGCTCTATCTCCCACTGTACAACAATAATTTTGTTTAACTAGTTCCTAATCTCTCAAAGTGCTTGTTCAACACCATATGAGGCATCCAGTTTTGGCGGTTGCTGAAAAATTAGTAAATGGGAAATAGATACTCTTCAATATCTATACCCATAGTACATCAAGATGTTTCAACATTCTCCATGCCGTTTTTCCCAACAGTGAAACTTTAAAGCATACTAAATCCTTGAAATCAATGTGCCTTTTTCCTTTAGGAAGAGTTAGATCATTCCATTGTCTTCCAATGAAATTTCTGATCTTTCAAATTTCCTCCCCACCAAAATTTTGCTAACATGGCTTTCACATCTTTATACCATCTTTAGATTGTTTAATTGAACCCAATTTATATAAACTAATATATTGCAAGGGTTAAATTATCCTTAGAATTTATAATTGAATTTCAGATTTTGAATTATTAGTTTAGAGTTTCCGTAGAGTACATTAAGGTCATTAAAAGTAGTCTTTAGAATTAGGGTCCAAGGCTTTATCGGTACTCACAATTATATTTTGAATCTCTGTTAGCAATCTCTAACCTAATTTTGAAAATTAGAGTGTCCACACAAGACCGGAGACTATGAATATTTGCTTTGGCCACCTTTATGTGGGTTACTTCAGACTTTTTTTTTATTATTTATTTTTATTTATTATTATTATTTTTTTTTTTTGGGGCGGCGGGGTGGGTGGTCATAAGTATTGAGCTTTAATTTAGGACTACGGGTGCTAATGCATATTCATACATTGATGATGACAATTATTTACAAGAGCAACAAGAAACAAAAATAGAAAAACAGTAATTTATCAGGATAAAGGAATCCTAAATAATATCCATCTAACTCCTTGATTGATCAAATAAAATTAGATTGAAAAGAACTACAGCAAAGCTATATATTTATTTTATATATATATAATTTTTTTTCATTTTTTCATTATAACAAAAATGAAGAAATTAAAAAAGATGCCGAGGATTGGCTGTATATATATATATATATATATATATATATTTGTCCGTGAGTTTGTGAACAAAGACACCGATTATGTAAGTTCTTATCTAAAATATTTTAGGTTATTTAAGGTGGTTTTTTTTTTTTTTCCCTACTTTAATGAGTCGGACACATCCCTGCCCATTGTACTAGCGACCAATCATGATGGCAGTGTTAAAAGAATTAAGGAATAATATGTATATGATATTGTTGGCCCATTGCTACTTTTGGTAAAATTTGTAAAACATCAAGTAAAACCAGACAAAGTACTTTGAAAAAAAGAACTGAAGAAAAAAATTAATGAACTATATTCTATTTGGATTATTTGTTTTTTATCTATATTTGTATCTATATCAAAACAATATATATAAATATGTTTAATATATATATTTTATCTATATTTAATCTATTTGATCTTTGAATGAGAGTTATCAATTATTTTTTATCTATATCTATTTCTTGATAAATAATTTATTATTAAAAAGTTTGAAGAAAGTGTTTGTATCTGTAATATGTCAAAAAATAAACAAATCCTATATAATGTATAAAATAATAACTACCAGAAGACATGAAAGCCAAACAAGTCAAGTTGGACCCAGTTCTAAACCTGTCACCTACCTGTTTATTTGAATGGAATAGCTATCTATTATCTCATTTATGATAAATTTATGACATTGCGCGCACATGAATTGTGGTTTTTTTTTTCAAATTTTTTTCAAAAATATACCTCTATCTTGAAAATATCATATATACAGTTTGCATCACTCTATAATAAAGATAAAGAGTATTATAGATATTTTACTTTCATTATCAATAATTACTTTTTTAATTTTTTATATCAAATGAATATCGTATTATTATATTCCTAATGAATTGGAATTCAATTTTCCCTTATCTATACGGCGCTGATGGAATCCAGACACCTTTGCCAACAGATTATAAAAATAATAAAATAAAAATAAAATTTTCAATGCCCAATCATTTGAAATGTAAACTCCCTCTCTTATATCATAAAATCCAAGATTACATAAATTTATGGCCTCCCCCTGCCTCGTTATCTCTTATAAATACCTTCGCACATGCACACATTTTTCCACAATTTGCACAAAAGGAGCATATGGTAAATAAGATTTATGAATTTTTTTTCCCCTTCTCCTAACAACTTCTCATTTGTTAATATTTTCTTAAAATCCTCATTTGTTGAAATAAGTAATTGGAGTGAAGTAGAGAGCTTCGCCTCAAGGATTATAAAAAGATGGAGAAGGTGATTTTTTTAATGAAATAAGTCTATTTGGCTAGTTTTTTTTTGGTAAATACATATACTTTTTTCAAACTTTTTTCTAACAAATTGATTATTAAGAAATAAGTACAGATAAAAAAAAAGGCATTTCTTATGAAAAAATCAAATATAGATACAACTTGAATATATTTACGTGTATCGTTTTGATACATATATAAATACAGATGAAAAACAAACCATCCAAACAGATCCATTAGTTAATGGTGTACTGGAACAATGAAATTACATGAAAGTGATCATCTTCTTCATTTTCTATTAACTTTTTTAAACTTTCTAATCCACTTAATGTTGCACACTTTCCTAAACACTCCTTTCACTTAAGAAAGACTTAATTGATGACAATGTTTGAGAAAGTGACCAACTTGAGGTAGATTAGATGTGGAGAAAATATACAGAAAATAGAGGCGACAAATACTTATATCCAACCAATATGGTAATGCTATAACAAGAGGTGACAACACTCATATTACATATGTTAACTGTTGATATTTTTACATGCATTAGTCCACAAGCTCATGAGTTTTACTTTATGGCACCATTATGAAAATCCATGTGACCTCAAAGCAGTGGTCTTCTTTGTCTTTGTGCTTGTTGGTGTCTATGCTCAGCTTGACTCCAATCCCATCTTTTATCGGCTTAAGATTTAAAAAACAAAGAGATATTAATTCCTTTAATGACATACAAGTTTGTAACTATAGTATTGTTCCATGTATGTATTTCTTGTTGAATAAATTATATGTTATAACACGTGAATAAAGTAACTTAGAATGTAATTTTGCAATTTAATTTTATCAACGAACTTTTCTTTCAATCCAAGCAAAATTATGGAAGATTGATACAATTTAAAAGGGAAGAGTGAAAATTCAGGTTGGCCAATTCTTGGGTCACAGAAACATGACACAGAAGTGATTGAACGCCACTTGTTACTATGGAGTTAGGCATGAAATAAACGAGGGGAGGGATTGGTCTTAATGCATCAAGCAGATTAAGGGTCTGTCTGGCACTCGGCATCCAACAAATAGCAAATACTTTTTTAAATTTTTCTAACAAATTATCTATCAAGAAATACATAAACATGAAAAACATATGGTAGTTCTCATGAAAACATCAAACAGATCAAATATAAAAAAAAATAAAACAAAATATAGTTACAAATCAGACACTTTTACATATAAAATTTAGATATAATACAGATAAGAAACAAAAAATCTAAACGGACCTATGAACCTTGGTCTGTTTGGATTGTCTATTTCTCATCTGTATCTTTATCTGTATCGAAATGATGTATGTAAATGTGTTTGATTTGCATATTTTTTATCTAATTTAATAACTTTGATCTTTTCCATGAGAAATGCCAACTGTTTTTTTTTTTATCTATTTTTGATAAATAATTTATTTAAACAATTAAAAAAATATCTATACCTACCGAAAAAACCGTCCAAACAGAATTCAGATCGTTACCCCACCCCCTCCTTTAATTGGAAAATCCATAGACTAAGTTTAAGTTTCCCACGACATTACTGTAATTACTATGTCTCTTCTATTTTAGCAGAGTGATTAATCTTTGTGTTATATCCTAAGTATTAAACTCCCACATGCAGTACGGAGAGTGTCGGCAGTGAATTATAAAATCAAAATAGCCGATACCAAGTCAATATTAATAAGAATTTTTTATTTTTTTGGCATCTAAGGGAATATTCCATGCACGTCATTGCTATCTCCTTTAAATAGCCATTTTGAGGTAATGAGGACTTGACATGTAATAATTTTACATTAAAGAAAAAGATTAATTTAATATTTTAAAAATAGCAAATAAAACAAAAATATATATATATATGTGTGTGTGTGTATCTTCTTTTTCTTCCTTCTCCAGCAAAGAAGCAACAGAACAGGAATATCTACTCAAATCAGTGGATTTTTCAAAGTTTGGGATATAACTTTGCAACTTCATTAGTTATTCAATCTTTAGAAAATCAAAATCCCCACCCACCCTTCCATTTTTCCGTTTTGTCTAAAATTTAGGATATTTTAAAAAGAGAATTTTATGCATTTTTGGGTTTATAGAGAGAGAAAGTCAAAGGAGAATCCGCTATTTTTTTCTTTCTTTGAAGAGAAAACAAATATAGTTTTGTCCCTCCAAATAACCTGCAAAAATATCTACTCGAATTCAAGTTTTAGTGGTTCAATTCGTTCAAAGAGAAATCCTAAATTTTTCTATCTAATTCCAATTTAGTTGTTCTTTAATCTTTTTAGTGAATCCCTGTTGTTTTTACAAATTATATTAATAGATTTGTCATCTTCATTCAATTTCCCAAAAAAAAAAAATAATAAAGTCAAGATTTGGCATTGAATCAAATCATGTGTCTTCATTTCTTTTTCCTCTTTCCCTCAATCATTTTCCTTTCTCTTCCAATTTTTGACCTTTTCTAGGCCAATCTCTTTCTCTCTCTCTCGGGTCGGGCAAAGTTTGCTCGACAAGCTAAATTTTTCTTTTTAATATGGTGAAAAAAAAAAAAGCTTCACCTCTTCATCAAAAAGAAGAAAATGATGAGAAATATATATTAATTATCTTTTTTTTATTTGTTTAAATTTTTAAATATTAAACTCAATGTTTTATTCTAATGTGGGTGTTAATGGATACTAATGGTGTACAAAATTTTTTCAAGTAGTATATCAATAAATTTCAAAATTTAATATTTAATTCATATTTGACCAAATTTCAATACCATTGGCGACTTTACCTTAAAATATATGCTCTACCTACTTTATGTAAGAAGACGAAAAGAAGAAAAAAAAAAAAAAAAAAAAAAGAAAAACTTTTGAAGATAGGATAGTGATTCAAACGCTTCTAAGTTTTTATCAATCTTCTTTAGCATGTTTTGTACGAAGGCGTAAATTTCTAAAGAACATGATTATATGTCTTAAGTGGTTTTCCTTTAGTAAGATAATATTACTACTTTCTAGCATAATCTAATAGTATATTTGGTCAAATTTCAATAAGATTGGCAACATTTATCTTAAAATATATTTTCTGCCTACTTTATATAAGAAGATTTAAGAAAAAAAACAAAACAAAAACTTTTTAAGATAGGATAGTGGTGTAAATTTTTAAAAAACACGATTATATATGTCTTAAGTCGCTTTCTTTTAGTAAGATGGTATCACTACTTTCTAACATAATTTAATATTTTCCTAAGATAAGACTTTATTCGATCTGCCAATACATGTTGGTTCTCCTTATTTTCCATGTCGATAGATGGGGTTAATTTCCCCGCTCAAGCTGCTCCTATACTTAACTTATCTGAAAAACTTTTTAAATGAGGTCTTCGATTTTTCTCATCTTGAAGATGCGACCTTTTTCCATTTCTTGCAAGTAGCAACATCATGTGTAAATGTTTTGCTTGTTAAAGGTTAAAAACCTCCTTGGACCATTCCTACTGGCTTGATTAAGGAAGCCGATATCAAATCTTTAGATAACGACAGTGATTTTCAAATAAGCTCAAGAATTGGCGTCAGGTCGATTATAATCCATAAGTTTTGATCGCAAAACCCTCAACATATTATGGTCCATCCCTTTGTTCATATGCCTACTGGCGATTTATCGTTTATCCAACTATACCACACGTTTCGCACTTCTTCTGTTTATGTATAGATTAATGATGCCGAGACTCGCTGGTGCCGACAGTCCATCCAAACTTTCAACCACTTGTTAAATATTCAAAAAAATTTTGATATTTATTACCTATCTTACATAAGAAATTAGCGCATAAATTTTTAGGTATTAATATTTTGCGAGTGGATATAGATTTCTCTATTACGTTTTGTTCGCTTTGTTGAACAAATAAGCCTATAATGGAATTGTTATTTTAGGACATGAAACAAGTTATCATAGGATTTTTGTTTGCTAATTTTTTATTTGAATGAGGATATTTCAAAAAAAATTATTTAAATATTGAAACACTATTACGGTTAACTAAACATCGTAATGACTCTTTACAAAAAGTAAGGTTGTAATGAAATTACTATTACATCAAAGTGACTGAGCACTTATGTTCTATTAATTTTTCTTCTTTTAATTTTTTTTTATGACATCATTTCGATGTAATGATCTTCGTTATAATATGCTAGGATCTTAAGCGGATAAATCAATGGAAAGGAAATTAATTGGATGATGACCAATTTCCCATTATTGCCTTTCTTTCCTTTTTTATCAATTTATCTTTGAAAAATGTCATCATATGTAGATGTGTGAATGTAGACTAAAGTGGGTCAAGCCAGGTTGAATGGACCAAAGAATTCTAGCCCGTTTAATTTGTTAGCCCTAGGCTAGCTTACTTTGGTCGTGGATTAAACAAGCCAACCCAGTAACATAATTCATTTAACCCACTTATATTATGCTAATTGGACAAGATGTATATAATAAAAAATTAAATTTTATAATATTTTATATGTATCAATGATTTTAATCTTATTGCTATTTTAATTGCTTATATAATGACAAGTTTTTTAAAATAATATATTGGATATTATATTATGCTTAAAATAATATATGAAAGCATATATTATTAGATATTAGATTACATTTTATATGCTATTTTAATTACTTATGTATAATAACAAGTTTCTAAAAATAATTTATTGAATATTTTTAAAAATCAATAAATATATGCTTAATATAATATGTAAGCATATATTAGTGGATATTATATTACGTTTTATATGCTATTTTAATTACTTATATATAATAACAAAATTTTAAAAATAATTTATTACATCAATTCATCCCTTAATAGGTAAGCTTAAACTTAAACATAAAGGTGCCAGGAATAATATTGCATTAATAGTCATTTTTCCTACACTTACTTATTATAGTTATATCAACTTCATCACTTTAACAAAATAAATTATTAGTAGTTAGAGTTGGGCAAATGGGCCATGGCCCACAAGCCGACTCATTTAACCAGTTTTAAAAGCGTGATTTGACCGATCTTTTTTAACTCATTTAAAAATAAAACAATTAATTTGACCCATTTAACTTGCGGACCAAAATGAGCTTGTCGATTCATCATGGAGAAGGATGAATCGATGCATCACATGCATTATAACATTCTTTTAAATATATATTTATGGGTTTAAATATAATATGATATCCAATAAATTGCTTTGAAAACTTGTTCTCATATATGAGTAATTAAAATAATAATAAAATAATTTATTGGTGTATATAAAATCCTATAATACTTTTTTTTTTACTTGATTAGCATAAATGGGTTAAATAGGCCAAATTAGCCCATTTTTAAATCGTTTAACCTAAAAGATATTTAAATGAGATTATGTTTAACCCACAGCGTAAAGTGGGTCAAGTTAAGAGTCAAGGAATTTTAGTCCTAACCCGTTTAACCAACTCAATTAGTAGAAATAACCAAAGAGATCTTCCAAGGACCTTAGCGTTTATATCTTGATGCGAATGTAAAGTTAATATTAGAATACTAAACAATATAGATACAATTTTTTTTGCCAAAAATAAAATAATACACAAAACATATGATGTGATATGAATATAAAGTTAACTTTCATTTTTTTTTTCAAGTGGGTTATCAACAAATCCAATATACTTATAAATGGGTCAAGTAGAATTAATCCGTTTTTAAATGAGTTGAAATGATTAGTCCTAACCCATTTAAAAAACCTATTAAATAGGCTAAAGCATGGCTGTAATTACATATATAAAATAAAACGATATTATAAATAAAAATATAATTCTTCTTAATTATTGCTTTATGAATTGGGAAGATCATATGAAGGATAAAGAAAAAAACTCCAAATCCTTTGCGAGCACCGAGAAACTTTTATCAACATAAATGCTGGTCACAGTTTCTATTGTTGGAAACACCAGATCTTATTACAATGCTGGTTTTAGAAAGATATATCTCATCTTTCTAGTGTGAAAACGAGGCCCATTAATCATGAAGGTCATGAAAGGAAATGAAATTTGGTGGACCAATGTGGGGCAGTAGTCAGTATCCTTGCCGTCCATGATGTGTGCGAGACATGTGGCTCATTAATTTGACGGTGTCTCTTTGGAAACGAAGTCAAGGGTGGGTCAAATTGAGTTTAGTGCCCCGTAAAGCGCCATTATTTAGGAAAGAGACTCGGTCTTTTAAGATGCTAACTAATATGAGGACACATGGCAACAAAAAAGAAAGAGTTAAGAAAATAATTATACGGTTTCAAGACCAATATACCTTGGAAATGAAAAAAGTACTTATTTTTAAAAAAATTTATTATCTCAACTTTTCAAATTTTTGTTACGATGGTTGAAAGAAACACAATAATAAAATAAAAAGGAATGAACAAATCCTACTCGATAGAGAAATCAAAACAAGTGGAAGGGGCAGACATGTATGTGAGTCTTCATCTCAAGTTTCAAAGTCAGGTGCGGGTTGGAGCTAGCAGATATGGATGGATTCATGAAGCTCCTATGGATGGATCTCCATCTCAAGTGTCCTTCTCCTGTACGTGAGTCTCTTCCAATGGTTCGTAGAAGACGTAGCATTGGTTATGAGTTTGGTTAGGTGAAATTCAGCATGGGTGTTTTGCAAAGATGGTTGGTTGGTTGGTGAGGTCCAATGATAAAGAAAGTTTCAACTTTGGTGTTTTGTTTAGTGTGGTTAGTATTAAGGATGTAATTGCATCAAGTTTTAGACAAATCATAGGAACTCGAAACTCAACCTATTACTCTATAAGGTCAACTAAATCCGATCCTATAACCCTATAGGATTTTGATGTTATATTTAAACTCGCCCTAGGGGGTTTGATTCAAAACCCTGAACCCGATCTTATAATCTTTTTTTTTTTCAATCTATTTTCAAATTTTAATAATAAACTTAAGAAAAGTTGGTGCTTCTGACTCAAGTTCCCTATATTCAAAAATGAAAAGATGTATTTAGAATTTATAAAAAATGTTGCAAACCATATTCATTATATATTTAAAAACTTAAATATATTACTTTTGTCACCATATAATATTTTAAAAATATGATTAAATTAAATCTCCAGCTGAAACTAAAATATAACAGACATTAAATAATATTATTCTACATAGCAAACATGACTTGAACAAAATTTAATAAAAAATTATAAAATCTGTAATTAATTTAGTAGACATAAAATCCTTGGAAGGTAAAAAATAGTAGTTGATTCATGTCTTCTTTCCTCTCCTTGCTCCTTTTGTCATATTCTTATTTAATTTTTTGAATTATAATATCGAGTTATTAGATATCCATTGGATTTGTTATATGATTCGAACCCGACCTTATAACCCTATAGCGTTTTTACAAAATATCCAAAGTCGACCCTAAAACCCTATAGGATTCAACCTTACAAGGTTTTTAACGGATTAGACGAGTCGAATACCCTATAACAGCTTGCCCAATTACATCCCTAGGTAGCATGGAGTTGTGAAGGGGATGGTTGCGGTTTGTTTGATGATCGATAGTGATAAATGTGCTAGGTGGCATGGAGTTGCGAGAAAGAGATTAGAGGGAAAGTGAGTCTTGGCTCATGATAAAGGAGGTGACTCGCGCTTTGTAGCTTTGACTTCGAGTTCGATGTTGGCATTTGATGAGTCCAATGGAAATGAGTCTCGATGGTTCTTGTCAAGGAAGGAGCATGAGAGGTTAGAGAGAGAAGTTAGAGAGATGGATCCTTGAGGAAGAAGATGAAGAAGAACATTCATGCTTTTATATTTTAGGAAAAAAAATGTCCCTTTAATTAAAAGAAATAATTTACACTATTTTAAGACCAAAATGATGTAAAAAAGGGAAATAAAAAAAAAAAAGAAATTTTTAGTCTTTTTTTCCAAGTGCCCTCATTCCATTGGTTTGTTGTGCCAACTAGGATAATAGGGTTAGGTAACTTAACAGAGGTACCAAAAGCGAATCTGGATTTTCTTGTATTGGATATAAAATTGATTAAATAAAAGTACATGTAGTTAATTGTATATTTTGGTAAAATTCAAATATCTTTTGTGACATTAACAAATATATATAGATAGATTTCATTTCTTATTTGAATTGTTAAGATAGAAATGAAATGATATTGGACAAAATGTTACTACAATTAGACTAAAGGGTTGATTACAAAACACTTATATGTATTTTGATATACTTACAAACACATTATCTCTATCGATTTTATTGAAAAAAGAGGTGGCATGAGTTTCATAAAAAAAAATTACCAATATTATTAGAGGAATATATGTTAGCATCTTATTAGTTTAAGAAAATAAATTTATTAAAAGAATATTAATAAATGAAATTAAACAAATAAAATATTAAAAATTATTTTTAAAAATCTAAAATTATTAAATTATATCAATACTTTTATATAAAACTCATATTACTTATTTTTTGAAAAAAAAAACACAATTTATGTGTTAATTTTTTAATAATTAACAAGGTAAAAAAAAAAAAAAAAGAACACTGTGGATGGTATGATATTTCGAGATGGGGAGGGAGGATAGATTATGGTGGAACCCATTTTTTTGTTGGAGCACTATCACTTCGCTTATCTAATAATAATGGAGTGGGAGAGATTCTTCTTCCAAAAAGTACCGCTGTGCTGCCTGGGTGTTGCTTTTCGATTCCACGTATGACCCTCTCCCTCTCTCTTACACATTTGTCGTACATTTCCCTGCGTCAGCAAAAGCAGGCTGTCCCTGCCACTCAAATAATTCTAATGCTCAAGACAAAGGGATAAATTTTTTCCCATCTTATGCTTTTGTATACCCCATCTCTTGATTTTGCTATGTCTTATTAATTATTATTATTAATTGAATGGAAAAAGCAAGGACGCCATGCTCTTCCCCCCCTTTGCCCCACTTCACGTCGACTTCAAGTCAAGGTCGGCACTCTATATGTGCCAGTGCTAGTGCCACCATTTTTGGGACTTTGAGTTGCCTAACATTTTAAAACTTAATTAGATTTTGAATTTAATTAAATTATGGAATTTTAAATTAAAATCAAGCTTACTGTTATATCATTTCGAGAAGATGCATTAACAACCCAGAAAAAAAGGCATATAAGCGTATATTTAGGTAAGCTATGAATTAAAAAAATCAAATAAAAATGAATAAACCCTCTTCTATATACAAAATAATATTTAAAGAAAATTTATAATACATTTCTCAAATGTTAAAAGTATCTCTCGGGTAGGCTTAAGCACAGACTAGGTCTAACATGTGATTTGGCCCGCATCCGACCATATGCATCCTCGCCTGTCATTGATCGAACCAATTGCTAGATCTTGGCTATTTTAAGCCTTTAACCCTCGCAACACTTGGGATCGAATTGGGTCTACTTGAAAATTAAAAGAAAATAAAAGAAGAAAAGAAAAAGTAGAAAACAAAAATGAATATACAGAAATTGAATGTTTAGACTATTTTTTTTCACATCATAGTGAAAATTTATTATTATTTACAACATTAAATATAGTTTTTATGACAATAAGAAGTAATAAACTTGCTTAAAAACTTGTCTAGTGGTATATTTATAGACTTCAAACTAAATGCATTTGTGATTTCTTAACAATCTAGGAGTTCTTTTTATATTTGTTGGAGTTGTTTTTGTGTTAAGTTTTTTGTAATCTTACATTGCTAATTTTAAGATGTGTTCGTATATAAATAAATGCATACATTAAACATCCTGCTAAAAACTATTATTATTATACCCAATTGCATATCAAGTTAAAAATTGTTTTTCTTAATTTAAAGTTATTTTTTAATTTCATCTTCATTTTATTTTTTTTATTTTTATATCATTTTTCTCTTTATCATTCAAAAGTACTTTTGAATTTTTTTTTAAAGGGAAAAAATTGGCCAATCCAATGGGCCAAAAACTTACTCGAGCCAATTTTGAGTTAGTCCTAGTTTGAGTTGATTTAGCTTGATGCCAAGGTCTACTCATTGATATCAATGCTTTTAAGCTTTTTAAGATGTGACTTTACCTTTTATATACTTTTTAAAAACATATCAATAGGTTTCAAATTGATGTGGAAGCTGAAAAATCTTTTATTTTATAGTATGATAGTTGTGAGATTTATAATAATCATTATTTATATAATTTATAATGATATGGGTGATTGGAATTACAATTTAAAAGATTTTCTCTATATTTGATTAATAAATTAGGGATGCATTTGTAATAATTGGGAAGGATTGGAGCATGATTTAGTGATGGTATATTGTATGTTCCGTCTATATTTTGGACGATTTCTTATGAAATAATCTATCATATCTGCAGAAAAAGGTTGCTAATAATTAATTATCATAACAACCATCCGTACGTGGAAAAGGTCGGAAAAGGTGAAAGTATTATTATTGCCCTGATTCTGCTGATTTTGCACTAGAAAAGTTTTTTTAAATAAATTTCCGGATAGGATACTATAATCTTACATCAACATCTCTTTTAATAAAAAAATTGAATTTTTTATTTAAAAAAAAAAGAGATAGAATTTCTTATTAAAATAAAAGCCTTCATATCTCTTCATACCTGGAGTTACACACACAAACGAGAGCAAGTCTCCTTCAGTAAACTTTAGTTTGTGAACGTAATGTACATGGAAATTAAAAAAAAAAAAAAATTGTTAGGTATACATTGGTTGCATTTATTTGGTTCCTGGAAAATTAACATATGAAAAATTTGCTTGCTTAATCTATAACCTCTGTAATGTATTATTGCATATATTCATATGTATGTAACTTACTATATATTATCACACCATATTCCCTTCCTATAAAATTTGCCACTATACAAAGAATTGTTTATAGAAATTGTCTTTAAACTGGTAGTTACATAATTATAGTTGTGCTTTAGTAGCAGTGAAGCAAATAGTCAATGATCGAGAGAGAAAAAAGAAAATCACTCTCTTTCTTTTAGTTTTAGGAGTTAAAAATTAGAATCATGTGTAAAATGACATGTTTATTGCATGCTATATATTTGCATTCTTATTGTCCCTGAGTTCGGTCTTATAGTTTAGACTCATATCAATATCGGGAATACATTAGGAGACTTGTTTGAATTGATGACATGACGTGCATTGATTGAACAATTGAGACTAGCTAGGTGCGCATGTTAGAGAGTATAGGAGGATTAAAGCCAACTAAACATTTGCTTGTTGATGAGCAAGTCACAATGTTCTTGCATATATTTGCTCATCATGTAAAAATAGAATTATTAAGCACAATTTTAAGAGGTCTGTGGCAATTGTAAACCAATATTTCCATAATGTTTTGAAAGTAACTCTACAACTATGTAGTCATTTGTATAAGAAGTCTGAACATATTCTGACAAATTCCACCGATGATTGATGGAAATTCTTTAAGGTAAAAAGTTCAACATGCATCTTGCTATTATGAAAGATTATTATAATGATTAGTCACTATACTAACTTTTACGAATTTTTTATTTATGTAGAATTGTCTTAGTGCTTTAGATAGAACATATATCCAAATTAAGGTACCACTGAAAGATATGCCTCGATATAGAACTTGTAAAAATGAAATGACAACTAATTTATTAGGTGTGTGTACACCAAATACGGAATTTTTTTTTTAGGTCAATCACCAAATATGGAATTTGTTTATGTAGTACCTGGCTAGGAGGGTTCTGTTGCTGATAGTAGAATTCTTCGAGATGCAATAACTAAGAGCAATGGGCTTATAGTTCCATAGTATATAATATGTTGACATTTGTGAATTTTTTGTTCTTTTTGATGAGGTAATCATCTTAAATAATGTATAATCTATTTTTACCCTTAATATAGGATGCTATTATCTAGTAGATGAAGGTTATCCCAATTAAGAGGGTTTCCTTGCATCGTTTAGAGGCCAAAGATACCATCTAAATGAGTGTCTTCAAGGTCATCAGCCAAGATCTCCTAAAGAATATTTTAACTTGAAACATGCATCTACTTGAAATGCAATTGAAAGGTAATTTTGATTACTCAAGATAAGATGGAGTATTCTAAGATGTCCATCTTTGTATCATGTGAGGATTCATAACCATGTTATACTTGCTTGTTGTTTAGTCCATAATTTTATTAAGCAAGAAATGTCCTGTGATCCCCTAAAGGATGATCTCGATGTAATTTAGGGCAATAGTGTAGAGAATGAAGATGATTTCATTATGACATTGGGAAACAAAAATACATGGGCTACTTAGAGCATACCGTTAGCAAATGAAATGTATAACGAGTGGAGTAGAGCAAGGCAAAACAACAATTGACATTTTACATTTTACATTTTCTTGTAATATGACTTCAATTTTCATCTAATGTGATTCAATTTAGTTGTGTGCTTTCATATGATATATGGTGACATTCGAATGTATGCAGAGAGGAATTTCATATTCATATGTAAGTTTGATTTTTTATTTCAATATCAATTTTTTCATTCTTGTAGAATCACTTGAATGGAAGACATGAATTTTGCACAAGTGGATGGTAAAGTAGCAATTAAGGCAAGTAAGAGAAAGTGGACAACTCTTGAAGATAATGCTCTAACTGCCTGCATGGCTGAGTTATACAATAATGGAATTCATAATGTGGATACTGGCTTTAGGAGAGGTTATCTTTATGAAATGGAAAGGATGCTTTGTATGAAATTACCTAATTGTGCTTTGAAAGCTAAACTGCATAATAGTCATGTATTATAACATTGAAGAAGCATTGGAGCTTTGTGTGTGTGTCATGCCCCAAAGGGTACCCTAGACATGGCAGTCCGCCACATACGATGTTAAAGTCCAAGAATGACATCCCAAAGTTATATGAAAGCATCGACACCATATGTAAGGCATCTATCACAACAATAGGAGACACCTGTGGGATGTGTAGTCCGAGAAAGTAAATATAGCATGCAAAAAATCTAGATAAATATTTAACTTTAAATTATAGGGATATGGTCTTTACATCATCTTAAGGCATTCCCGATAAATCACTAAAGATCATAATATAATCTTAGTCTTACACAAAACGAAACAATGCTACAACCAAAAGATTTTAAAGTAAATTTATTCTAAGATCTTCAAAAGGATTTCCCCCCCAAAAGCTTCCCAAAACATAATTCTACCCGGATACATGGAGTCCCTAGGGAAAGAGATATCAGTCCTACATCAGCAAAATTCTATTGGGGTGTAAGCTTAACTGGCTTAGTAAGAATATTCCCGGATTAGCATACTCATATCAATAAATTCAAACAAATTATCAAACAAGCATATGAAATGCATTAATCAAGTAAATAAGTAATACATATGATTTATCGGAAACCATATATTTGAATGGATTTACCCCTCCATTCGGGATTAGGTGTTTTGGACTCCTTAAAATCTTTTTTTGAAATCCGATTATATAGTTTATCTTAGGCTCCTACTTGCTCCATTCTAAAATAGTTCTTTCTAGCTCTTATTCACCTATCTTGAAATAGTTTTTTCGGGCTCATATTCGCCCATCTTTACAAACTTGTGGGTTCTCGCGAACTCCACTACTATACTCTTATCCCATTGAGCATAATAGCTAATGCAATGTGACTTACGTCGTCAATTAATATAACTCTCAATATATGATTAAGGTAAAATAAAGTTGATCATAAAATTTACAGACACTCCATCATGATAGTAAAACACAATTTAATTAACAACAATTCATGTCTCGATATGCTTAGTATACTTTCAACTAGTATTATCATGCATAGTCCGTTTTCCTCTTTTTCCTACTTCTAGTATCTCTAGATACAAGCATAAATAAGTACATAAAAGTAGAAGATAAACTCACTCGGCCATTCTTACCAAAATTCTTTACTCGTAATAGTCGTCTGAGTATGGATCCTCCAAAGCTTCGTTACATAAACAAAAGAAATACCTGAAGTGAGTATTTCACAGAAGTTCTATTTGAACTTTCTAATTCTATTCTAGTATTTGCATTAAAATTTGGATATAAAGAAATTTCAATTTAATATGGTCATAACTTGCACATTTTAACTAGGAATTTCGCATATTATATGTCGCTTTCTACCTACTCAAAAAAATCTATCTATTTCTAAGATTATTTTTAACATTAAAAGCCATTTGTATTTGAAAATGGGTCGATGCAGATTCCATACAAAAATCCCATTCTTTGAAAACACAATTTTCTAAGTTTGATTTTACCTAAAAATACTACATCAAGCACATGAATATTTATATAGCTGAAAGATCCTTTTTAGATAAATATGTAGGCTCATATTATATGCTGGTTCTAGTGGTGTTGTCCCATTAACGATTTTCATGAAACAAGTTTGAAAATTGAAGTTCACAAAAATCTCTTTTAAGTTGTTGTAAGGAAAACTAAAATTCCTAAGTTACTACAATTGAATGCTTTCCATATCATTACTATATTTTCTTAAACTTTCAAAAATTAATTTACATTCGAAACTTTGGTTCTTTAAGTTATCTATAAACTTTATTTCTTAAACGAATTCTTAACTAATGAGTTTATTTTTAGTTTAACTTAAAAAGCTTGTCTTGTTCTTAGTGTCCATTAAAGTGCTAGTATAAATCTTATAAATAAATTTTTAAGAAAAATTTGTATAGCAAGGAATTATCAATATTAAGGTTTAATAATAAATTTTATTTTAGTGGTTTGAAAAGAAAGTGTGTAATGAAACTACTAAGTTAAATCTTGAAGAAATTTATCATAATAACAACACTAAAAATTTGTAATGAACTTGTCTAAATTTTAAAAACAATTTTATTGAAACATAATCTAAGTTTCAATGAAAAAATTTCCTAAGTGCTTCAAAAATCACTTTTCTTTTTCCTAGAAGTCTAATCTTATTTCATGTATAAAAAAATAATTTATTTTGTTATCTTGAATATTTTTATAACCCTATCATCCTAAGTTTTAAATGGGAATTTCTTTTCCTAAGTGACAAAATCATATTTATTGGAAATTTAGTTAAATTTTATTTAGAGAAAACAACTTTACTTATTTCCATGAAATGTTATTAAGATAATAATGTTATGCCATGCATGAATATGAACATATAGTTATAAAATAACTCATATAGAAAAAATAAAAGCCATAAGAAATTAAATAAGCAAATAAGTAAAGGTCAAGTATTGGAAGTCTTAGCTTAAATCAAGGCATCTCAGACTAAGAATGGACTAGTCCCATAAAGAAAAGTAAGAAAATGAAATAAGAAAAAAAAAATCATGGGAGTCTTAGATTTATATCAAATCTCCCTGGACTTAAATTATGGATAAGTCCTAAAAAGAAAATAAAAGAAAAGAAAAATCGTTTTGACTTGATAAGGACGAGTCTAAAACTAGAAAGACTAGTCTTAATTTAATAGATGAAATAAGTAAATAAATAAATTACAAAGCATGAATAAGTAAAAAATATGTTAGTGAGTTTATTGGCTCTAGGAATATATATACACACACACATAGCTATATTTAGTAATATATAGAAGTTAGATTAGAAGAAATAAATAGGGCATAATATAATATCAACATAACAATAAAATTTTGCATGAACATATTGTTACTTCTTTATTGCCTATGGGTTCAAGAAACACACACTATGGTCATGTTAAGTTACATGACATGGTGAATGTTTAGAAATATTTACCTAAGGTTATGTGAAGATGAAAGAAGAAAGAAAGTTTTGATAGTTGTAGGGAGATGGGGATGGTGTAGGAAGAAGAGAGAGTTGGGAAGAAATTTTTGGGAGAAAAAAAATTAGAGAAAGAAGTTGAGAAATGATTTTGGTAGAGTTTTGTTATGGTAAAAGAAAAGTGTGTAAAAAGTGAACGAAGGAATGTGTATTTATAGATAAAGTTGAAGGGAAATTATAGTTAATTAAATAAATGAAAAATAAAAGAAAATTGATGGCATGTAAAAGAAGAGTAATTAAAAATTAATTTTAGAAGAAAAATGTATGAAAAGTTCAGTAAAAAGTTGTATTGGAAATGTAAAAATATAAGAAAATGTGTGTAGATTGTAAGAAGTAGGTTATAAGGAAAAATAGAGACAAATGAATAGTAATGAATAATAGAAATGGTATAATGAATAGCAGACTAGACAAAAAAGATACCGGTAGTAAGGAAAATACAAGTAAATGAGCTTTATCTGATATTTTTAGTTACCGAAAAATTACAAAGCTGATTTTTTGAAATCCTTATGTAATTACAAGTTTAACGGTATTATCGGAAAATTTTTACTATTCTAGGCACAAGAGCACGTTTTTCAGAAATTGATCCCGTTCAAGTTCAAAACAAATTATTTTTAGGAGAATATGATCTTTTTAGGCTTCCTCATATCATTTTAGACTATAATCCATCATTAGCTTATTTCTATTTTCCTCAAGTTCCAAGCACGGGATTGTCGGAATTGAAACTGCTAGATTATCTTGATCATAGTTGACTTTTGAAATTCCAGTTTGGCTAGGATTAGAGTTTATTCCAACTTTATATAGAAATTGAGGGGTTTATAGTAAGACATGGAATATGGAAAATCAACTAGCAAATTTAGATAGGATCCCAATCAAAAGATGGTGACTACTGAAAAATAAGTTTGTAAAGAATATATATCAGTATGAAGGAATTTATTTTATTTCTTAATTTACGTTTTCCAATTCTTTTTTCGAATATTTCCACTTAAATATACCTTACAAAGCTAGAAAGATGTAGGTGCATTCATGAACAAGAGCTTCCCACACCTTGAAGAGTTAACAATGATTTATGCAAAGGATCAAGCCACTAGTCAGGATGCACAAATATCAGAGGATGTGATTGAAGACTTTGATAGAAAGGAAGCTCCATTACAAGGCACACCGATGAGTTGCCTATCAGAGATGACACTCATGACCTATCTCCACTTGAAAGTGACATTGTTGCATTTAGAAAACGTGAGAGAAGTGTGATAAAAGATGATCAAGATTTAAAATTTTATTCTATTATTAAAAGCATCAAAAGTGGAATCAATGCAATGAAGGATACTATAGACCATGGAGTAAAGCAATTGACAAATGATAAGGCAACAAAGATAGTTGATAAGTAGAATTAGTTTCTTCGAAGTATTGAAGGAGTATCTGAGGAAGAAATGCTTGATGCTTTTAGTATTTTGCCTGACAAGCCTAATCATCTACATGTACTCTACCTAAGGATAAGCGATGTTCTGGTTCAAATTTAGCAGAGATAAATGTTTCAGTAATTGAATAAAAAATGGTATGTTCACATTTATTAAATTCCATGTTTTAATGTAGAGGCAATTTCAATACAAGATCATAATTAGGTAAATCGATATGAGTAAACTGTATGCAAAAAAATCAACATCTCATGTTTGAAATTAGGGTATTATGAACAACATTAAAATGAGTTTAGAAACATATATGAATCCATGGGAAAACATTTCCTTAGAGAGTCTGTTAGTATTCTAGTCAAAAGTAGCTCTTGCTCTTAATTTTTCCCAATAATGGAAAGTGAGAAAAACTGAATAAAAAAAAAAACCTTTTTTTTTCACAGACTTCAACCTTATTTAGAAATTTTATTATTTTATTTAGTTATCACCATCATAGTAACTAAAATAATATATATATATATATATATATTGGCTTCAAAACATTAAGGTCCATGCATAAAGTTAAAAAAAAAACTACCCACCAATAAGCAAATTGTCACTTTTATTTAGACAATTTATGAGATATAATTAATTGATATGTTGGCCTATAAAATTATAACAATTTTATCACTTGACAATTGTCGATAGTAATATCTTCATGAGCTCAACCTTTACTGTCTATATTTTGTCATATCTTTAAAACAATGTAACCCATTAATCATATCAATATAGGATCAAATTGGTCTTTATCATCCCTTTATCATGACATAACCCATTAATTGTCACTAATAATAATACAATTTAACAAGAAGAGGTATGATATGTGTAGAGAGTCATTTTGGTAATTAGGCTTTGTCATAATTTAATGCCATGGGTTGGTCTTCTGGACTAGTAACAAAGCTTAGAACACTGAGTCCAATAAGGGATGCCATAGGAAGCTCTGGCTTGGTAAGCTCGGAATATGGATCGCTAGACCGGTTTATTTTGTTCTTAGCCTTATTCAGTTTTCTCATGTGTGAAAACTAGACTCCAAAAATATCTTTTCGGGTTAATTCGGGCGTTTTTTTGTCTCAAAATTTGGCTTATATAAAATAGATTAAACCTATTTTTATTTTATGATAAGCATGAGCTATTTTTAATAGGAAAATAGGTCTCTTTTATATTATAAAAGCCCTCATACTCTTACCGCTCACGACTAAAGCCATGTCCTTATATATATATATATATATATATATATATATATAAAGGATTGAATGCTGACCGTTGGATTCATAAAAGAGATCTAAGAGATCCAGTAGTCACAAATAGGGGTAGGCAAAAAAAAAATTCGTAACTAAACCAAACCAATTCGTAACTAAATTAAACCAAACCAAACCAAACGAAACCAAACAAAAAATATATGTATTTTTTTAATAATTTGGTTTAAAAATTTTTCAATTCGAACCAATCCATAAATTTATAGTTGGTTTAAAGGGATAAACCAAACCAATCCATAACACCAAACCGCCGTTTGAGAAAAATATATTAATATTTTACTTATAACTATAAGTTTTTTTATGATGATCGATTAAAGGTCGTGCATGTTCTTATGGTTTCATTTGATATTTATTATTTGGTGAATATTGATTAAAATTAACTTGTTTATTTTTAAATAATGTACTTTTTTAATAGTTTTAACTTCGTAAAGTATGGAATTTATTTATTTAGTTATAAACTCTTATTATGTATTGATTTTCAATCTAATTTGTTAGTAGATCACTTTTATTTGCTAATGACTTTTGTTGACAGATTTTTTTTAATTTTGGCTAAATTTATTGGTAGATAATTAACTTGATAGTTTTATTAAAAATTATAAATTATGACTTACTATATATCAATTAGTGAATGTATTTTATCGGTGAATAATTGATTTCATGGAAAATATAAATTAGAAGTATGATGGATTTATAAAATATTTTGTTGTGGTGTGCGATATAAACTTTGTAAAATATAAATATTTAAACATCCACACAAATGTAAAAAAACTATAACAAAGAAACTTTTTAATTAAAATTTTGATTTAATTTGTAATCCGAACCGAACTAAACCGTTATTTTATGGTTTGGAAAATTTCTAATCCAAACTAAACTGATATTTAATGGTTTGGTTTGGGATGAAAAAAAAAACTATGAATTATGGTTTGGTTTGGTTTTAGTGAAAATGTAACCAAACCGATCCGTGCCCACCCCTAGTTACAAGTAACATTTGATCTTAACCATTCAATTAGGTGCTATCTAATAGTTACCATCAGCCTCCAACATCTTTATAGGGCCTTCTCTTCTCATTTGAGGTCATTCTACGTATTGCTGAGATTATGAGCAATGCAGAATCTCTACTAAAATATCTCCAAAAAAGATAAAAAAAAAAAAAAGAAACTACTTTGCGAAGAACAAGTCAAGAATGATCTAATCCATGTGATTTGATCTTCTATCACATTTACGTACTCGAGAAATGGGGTTTGCCTATTCCTCCCCTCATGACTCTCTCTTTAACATCTTACACATGTCATCAACTCAAGACTTCTCTCGTGTTGACCAGCACCCCTATTACACGTGATTGATTAGCTGCAACAACTCGTTTTTACATTTATACTACATATTCTATAAACAAGCCTTAGATACAAATTTTAACAAGTTCTTTTTTGTCGCACATGTCCTTGATATCCAAAGAGTGCTCCTTAAAATGCTGAATGTAATCCGTAAGATTTTCTTTTGAATGTTGTCTAATATGCCCCATATCTGTCATAGTCACATTTTCTTGAGTTTGAAAGAACTTCTCAAGAAACATCTTACACATGGTCGCCCATAAGTTAATAGATCTAGAGGGCAAGTTCACATACTAAGTGTATGCTTTTTCTATCAAGGACTTAGAGGATTCCTTGAGCTTCAGGTCATCATCAAGTCTATAGACTTGAAGAGTCTCAATGAACTTGAGAAGGTGCTACTTAGCACTACCCTATTTCCTATTAAATTTGATAAACTTTGGACTAGTATAGTTTTTTAGTTAGGGTTTCTCCGCAATCCTCTACGGGTATGGAAGTGTCAAGTTAATGACACTAGTAAAAGGTGTAGCTTGCACCTGTTTTAGATATTTTTCCAGATCTTCCTTCGTCCCATAGGATATAGAAGTAGATGAATTATTAAATCCCACTCGAGAAGCAAGAGTAATGATGCGAGGTGCAACTATGTCAGTCGTAATAGGCTGCACATTACATTTAGAGGAAGGCGAGCCGCCAAAATGGACCATTATCCCTTCTCTAGTATTAGATGTAGGATCTCTTAGAGTTGGAGGTAACAATGACTGTAATGGCTCCTATCGGTATCCTCCTTCATTTTTAGTAGCGAGAACATTGGTTTGCTCATGTTGAGCATCATGTAAGGCCTCATGTCAAGAACCCTTTGGGATAGCAATAGGTTATATAGTACTAGCCGCTTACACACTTGGTGCAACTAACGTTACCTTGGGAAGTATACTTCCTGAAGCAGAAGTATCAGTTCCCATCAATCTTGGCAAGAATTGCATAAAAACATTGAGAAATTGATTGAGAACTTGAGTGTTTTACTATATTGTGCGTATCATGAGCACACTATCAACCGCAGATGTCTGCACAGCTATGGGCACAACATTATTTTCCATAGCTTGGACCTACTCAACCACATTAAGCTAATTGTCCTAGTCTTGGGGGTTTGTTTCCTGTTTTGCTCTCTTATGTGGAAGTATCATTCTTGTCAAGAACTTGCTCTCTTCTCAGTAGAGTCTCTAAATAATGTAAGGATGGGTTGCTGTAGTTGGCCGATCACATGAAATATGCATGTTGATCGATTCGAGAGGAGTCTTGAACTGATGATATGTGTAAGAGATCATAGCGAGAGGCATAGGAAGAGGAATAGAAAAACCTAGTTTCTTGAGTGCGCGAGTGTGACAGAAAATCAAATTTTATAGATTCAATCATTCTTGGCTCGTTCTTCACAAAGTAGTTGCTTTAATCTTTTCAGGAGATATTCTAGCAAAGTTTTTGTGTTTCTCTCCATCTTAGCAATACATAGAATGATCCCAAATAAGAAAAGAAGCCTCTTATTTATAAATGTTGGAGGCTGATGGTAGTCATTGGATAGTAACTGAATGAATGGTTGAGATTAAGTGTTGCTTGTGACTATTGGATCTCTATTATGAATCTAGCAATCGACATTTAATCCTTCTTTTACTTATATGGAAATGGGCTTTAGTTGTGGGCTTGTAAGAAGATGAGGGCTTTTATAATATAAATACTTATTATAAAATAGAAATAGGCTTATCCTATTTTATATTAGCCCTATTTAAGCCAAACAAAGCCAAAATTAGCATAGGAAGATATTTTTGGAGTCTTCTTTTCATGCACAAAAAAAATTGAATAAGACTGAGAGTAGAATAAATCGATTTAGCTATCTTTATTTGGAACCTACTAATTCGAATCTCCCTATAACATCCCATATTAGACCCGATCTTCTAAGCTCTGTCACTAACCTAGAAGATCAGGCCGTGGCATTAAATTAGACTAAAAGTCCAATTACCAAAATGACCCTTTATAAGGTGGTTATCATATGGGTCAACAATAAACCTTTACTATCTATAATGTGTCTCATCTTAAAATATTCTGGTCCATCAATCACATCAATATAGGATTAAAGCGACCATTGCCATCCTTTTTTCATAACATGACTTATCAATGGTCACTAATAATAATACAATTCAATAAGAAGGGTATGATATGGTTATCATTTGGGTCAACAATAAAAACAATGGAAGAGTTGAAATCATTGGCACAAGCAAGACTAGAATCAGATAGAACTGGTGAAAACTATTGGGTTAACTAACCCTTCGATGATTCAATTTGACTAGTCTTATGTAAAATGATTGGGATTCTATTCTTTAGGAAGATCATAGCACGGAAGTTGTTACGAAAGGAGATTGAGCTTTCAAGTTGTTGGTCCAGGGAAGTTAGGTAGCGGCCTATAGCCTTTTTTCTAATGTGCCTAGGGACCCCTCTTAGGATAAGAATCCAAGGTTCGTGGGGAAGAAATACGTTGGCTTGAGCGGAGTAGCAGAAATGATTAGATTCTTCTCTATCGTAGGTTAGGAAGAAATAGATATAGTGGGAACGAGATTCTTAATCTTTCTGTTTACACCAATAATATCCTATCCACATATGGATATTAGATTGTCCTATGATGAATGTTATAGTTGCCACGTTAGTAGTCTCTTGATTACCAAGACTCAATTGTGGAGCCATCAATAAGCTCCATGAGAGACTAGAGGGTGCTCCTATAGGCTCCAAAGGTCATATCTTGAGTCTTAGGAGATATTTCAGGTATGCAGCAGATGACTCTCCACAGAGTTAGAGGTATGGCGGTTACCCACAAGTTACTTTGGAGTCGCGTATAGTGTTCTTCAGAGAATTAGTTATCAGGCGATTACTAAAGAGAAGGTTCAAATAAGGGGTTATTATCTATGAGCTTATTAATTAGATAGAAGGAGACAAGTGTCTTTTAGACATTACCCTATCCCAAGCCTAAGCCTAAGGAGCTTTTACTTGGCTCTTTCCTTGTTTGAATCCATAACAGGACTTCGAGAGCAAGAACAACTTCTTACTTGGCACAGCTACTAACCAAATTCATGTCAGTGTAAAGGTCTTGACGAGCAATTCAATATTGTCTCGTTCCCCTTGCTCCTTCTAATGCTACTGCTTCCTTAACAAGACTTGCATATAACAATCAGAACTTACCAGGGACAGGGGCCAGATTATAAAGCTTAATGAAATTTGGGCTTGCTTTCTCAATACACATCTATGAGCGAAGATTTCTCTATCTCTTGCTCGCTTTGATTGGACTCTAACAACTTAGGGAAGAATGATGGGTCACTAACAAGGCCCCTAAATGACCGCTCAGAAAGCCTACCTATTTTTTTCCCACTTGCTTGCTTATCCCTCTGCCATGAAAGATTGTATCTCCTCTCTCGGCAGCTTTGAATCATATCTATAGCCAGTTGCTAAGACTATTCCCATTCAAGCATTCTCATTCAATGTCAATGTTGCCTTTTTTTTTTTTCCCTAAATTCCTTATAAGTAAGTTGAAGGATGCTGCTTTTTTATGACTCCTACTCAATGAATCAGAAGCTGTGGTATGGGTGTCCCGTGGATGCACCTGCGAGTGAAGCAATGAGAATTGTTGATTCATTTGACACATGGAGAAGGCAATCTAAGATGGAAGGTATTAAAAAAAAAATATCCATTGCCTTCTTTTCTATTAATATTTTCGCTTGGTCACCAGAATCTTAATTTAAGAAATGTCTTACCCGTGGCCAGAGGCGCTTAAAGTGTTTGCTATTAAAGAGAACATTCGGGACATCAAAGCCGATGCAATGGTAATCTCGTCCTTAGTTGAAGAATCTAATGGAGGTTTAAATCCGACGGATCAACCTGGAAGGTAAAACGAGGAATCGACAGAGAGGATAGATGGGAACTTTAGTTTATCCTTGGGTTTGATTTTACCTTCATCGCTAATACTAATTATACTTCCAGTACAATACAAGGGACAAGTCCCTTCCTTGATTGAACCTTAAGCCTGGCCCAGTCCGACACTTATTTAGGACTAAGAGTGGACACCATGGAAAGAGAGCTCTATATAAGATATGTGCTTCGGCCTTACCGGCGGAACGGTCAACTAAGAGTGAAATGTCTTTTATCTAAGAGCTTAGCTAGCTTCTTCTTCAGTTAGTACAAATTTAGTCAATATTGACAATCCAGTTTCACAAAAAGGAGGCCCAAAAAAGCTAAGTGGGGCAATCCAATAAATACCTACTTTTGATGCTATGTTATGCTGACCAGCAGCAGGATGCTACTCATGAGCTAGTTAGGGACAGGCTCTAGTCACTCTTTTGATGCCATGCCATTGTGGGGTTACGAGAACCACTAAATGGGGCAATTTTCATCTCATCATTGGCGTATCGAAGACTAGTGCATCTAAGCGTAGTGCTACCAAGAGGGTCCAAGATTGCTTCGTCAAATGGCTGCACAGACAGAACAACCAAAAGATGGGGGGAATGGCGAAGACCGACCTTAGAGCCGCTTTGCATCCCATCGAAGATATTGAAATCGTAGGGCTAGCTTGCATTATCGATCTCTTGAAGCATGAATCATGACAACGCCATTGCGAACAGCCTCTCTAACCGGTGAAAAGTGGTGGGTGTCCACTAACATTCCTGGCTCGGCTCCGATAATGCAATTCCGGGAGGAGTCGGTAGTTGGGCACTGGATCCCTTCGGACCTGGAGAAGGTGTACGCTGGGTCGGGCTTTGGTGAACCAACTGGTCGATCCTCTAGTTGAAGTATCGGCCCCTTTTTCGTTGCCTAGGTTACACCTTCGGAATACCCCAGAAGGGAATTTGGCTCTATTCCCCTCAATCTTCACTTTACGCCACGCCGACCCCTTACGTCATAAGGCGTGGAATTAGACCAAGGAAGGTTGGTTGGTTCTTTAATGAGCAAGTTCAACCAACTAATCTAAGGTTAAGTTGTTTGCTCTCCTCATTGTTTCCTTTAGTTTTTTAAGGTGTTTGGTATATTCTTATATTTCATATTATTATGTATTGATATAATTTGTATGTCATATCCTATATTTTTAACAATTTTTATTAAAACTTCATTAATCATATCAGAATTTTTTAGCAATATGATTATATGGCCATGGGTCGTATATGTATTAAGACTTAATCAACTTCAATTTGTTTTGTTATTTCGTGCACCAAATCTAAATAGAGGTACACCCATATCCTCATTTTCTGTAACCATTCATTCATATATTAAAAACTTATAAAAATTCATATTGATTTATAGTTTGTCAGTTTCAAACCCTAGATCCTTCTTTCTATACTATATTAATTCAATCCATGGAATGATCTACATCATAAAACTCTTAAGCAAACTATCACTACTGTTGAGTTAATGTTGCAAAGAAATATTTTGGGAGAAAGTATTTATGATGGAATCGAACTTATCGAGAGGAGAAAAGACAATAATAGTCACTATGGAGAGAAGAATATACCTGGACCCATCATAAATCAATGAGTGCAAACCTTTACCAAAATGCTACAATTTTATGGTATTGTAATAAGCAACGATAACCATGAGAGCACCAATTGTTGAGGCACACAATGATAGATGAGTTAGCATATGTGTACACTGTCAAGTTAATGAATTAATGAAAGTGGATGGCAATTTTGAGAATAAGCATTTCATTGGGGAAATACATTTGATGCAAGGATCTGAGAGATTCAACATAAAAATTCTGTCTTTTGGTGGTAGTAGTTTGCTTTATTATAGGAGTACATAAAGGAAAAGGTGTTTAAGTGCTATAGATATGATAAAAGGACTAAGATAAGGTTAGCAAAAGCTTAAATTTATGTTGGGATGCATCTTTGCGGTGGAAAAAAATGAGGCCCTAACAATTGAGAGGAGGTTGAGTAGTACCCTAAGAGATGAAGATAAATATGTATTCTAATTGATGTGAAATGCACAAAAATATATTATCTAAATGAAGGTCTGTTAATAATTACATCTCATTAACTTTTTCTAAGAATACAACCTAATTCATTCCCTTTATTTAGTATAAAACATGCAACAATAAAGCACTTTATTTCTCATCTTGTACATCAAGTATCTTCAAAATATGCAATTGCATGGCATTATTGTTGTTGTTGTTCTTTCTTTCATTCTCTCTTCTTCTTAAAGCATAGACTCTCTCTCCCTCAACATCGACCCCCTCCTAAGGCCTACCACCAACATTAGATGACAGGGGACATTCTACTAGCTAAATAGATCCATTTGGCTTTCCCCACAACAAATCATTGTGATATGTAACCTATATAAGCTAAAATAGAGAAAAATTTTGAGACTATTAGTTAGTAGTTACCCTTTTTCTTCTTTCCTTACCCCAAAATCCATAAGCAAAAACTCTTCTTTCCTTTGGGTTTTCTTTTCCACTCTTCATTGAAATTTAAAACACCTTTCCTTGGCTTCGTCTTTTGTAGTCCAATTGAACCCTTTAATGATTTGTTGATATTAGAAAAAGGATAATGTGTTAGACATAGAAGACAAATCGGCAAGTGCAGGTAAGTACGATATCTTATTAAATTGTAAGAAATGTATGAAGTGTCCAAACCATATATGCATGTCTTGAAGGGATTTATGGAATTTTTTTTAAGTTAAGTGAAAAGTGATGGCAATCAACCACATTACAAGCTCAAACCTTGGGGATTCATCCTACAAAGGAAGGTGGTTGGGATATAAATGTCAGTCAATCAAATCATGTCTTTTGGTCAAGTGTCGATTGTCTCACACAACTAGCCAACTAACCCCTTTTTTCATTGTCTTAGGTTAAAAGTCATAACTTAATAAGCTTTGTCTTTTGTAAAAGTTAAAAGTTATTTCTTATTAAGTCTTAAATACTTAATTAAGCTAAAATTAACCCTTCAATTTAAAATTGTCATTGTTATGGGATAAAGAGGAATTTATTTTAATGGTGATAAATGTTATTATTAGGTGAGGATAGTTTGATTAATTGATTGAGTGACTAGCACTACTCAATTATGTGATTACCTTTCTTTTTAGATGTGCTTGTCAAGATTATAGGTTAAATGAACGTAAAGTATGTAAGAAATTTAAATCTTGTGTTGTTGGTAAGAAATTTAAATCTTGTGTTGTTTGTTTTTTGCCCAATGTTGAAAGATTGAAGAGTATTGGTGATTAGATGCAATACTCATTAATTGATAACTATGTTGTTTGAATGAAGCAAATACTTTGAATGATGTGGAAGATTAAGGGCTAATTGCTGTCATATATGCACATTTCAAAATTGGTGGGTTGTTAACTAGGAGTGTATTGAGATATAGTTTGATTTGTTAAAAAGAATCGATACCTAGATTGAGCTTTTAGGTGGTAGGAGATCTTTTGTGATAGCTACAATAGACCATTAATACCAATGGCTAATATGGTAATGGCCTAAGATGATACAATAGTATGTGTTTGGATTCATGAATGAACTGGGGAGATTGCGTAGTCATGATTTACCATAATTTTTGGGATCTTAAGATGATATCAATTGACATGTGGTTATTGATTACATTAGATTTAAGTTGATTGATAGTTATTGCTTGTATTGAGTGCTTGTAGTAGTTAGTATTGGACTTTGGTACATCCCTTTTTATGATATGTTTTTCAAGCAAAGCAAATGAAGAGTTATTGCTAGGCTTTGACTATAAATTTAAGGATGTGATCAGCGCGAATGCACCTAAAGAATTTGTCTAATATATAGATTTAGTATTTTATAAGTAATTAGCCTTTTAGTGATTTTATAATTATAAGGTTGAATCTTTTGTAGAGAAGGAGGGATATTATCGTGAGAATTTGAATGTGGTTATTACGTAAATTGTGGGTTTTAGTTAGTTGTGAACCTTACAAACTCATGCTGTAGTATGATAATGAGACAAACAATTCACATTCTTGGTTTTGAGGCGTGACATAATATTTACTTTGAATTTATAAAACACTAGCGTGCAAAGTGAAAAATTAATGATAAGATTAGTGGCATGTAAAAAGTAGTTTATCCATTTATTTCTTATATCAATGTTTTATTCAAATTAGGTTTAAAAAAAATAACAGTGCTTAAGATTTGCGTTATCATATTTTATTTTAAAGATAAGAAGTTAAGTAGGCAAGAAGTAGGTATGTACATTTAATCTTTATTTTATTCAAATAGATTAATGATTTTTTTATTTGCTAAAATAGGGAAAAAATTCTTAATCATTATTGCTCTTTCCATGCTCGTACATATGTAATATTCTCAATGGAGTAGGCATGGTCCGAATAATCGATCCATCACATTTTTTTTTGAACCATACTAAAATGATTGGTATTTTAAATTTCTTAAACCAAATAGGATAATTATTGATGGTAATCGTCTTAATGATCAACCATTTTTTAGTTTTTTTTTTTTTTTTTAGTTTTTAACATTTAATAATAGTTAACTAAAAGTTGTGATAAACCATATATTGGGGTATGTTTGTTTAGTTTTTTCAAACAGATATAGATACTTTTTTCAAACTTTTTTCTAATAAATTGTTTAACAAGAATTAAATATAGATAAAAAAAAGTTGACAGTTCTCACGAAAAGATCAAATAGATTAAATATAAATAAATATAGATGCAAATCAGATATATTTATACATATCATTTTTACAGATAAATATAGATGAAAAACATATCATCCAAACAGACCCTTTAAGTTATAACCATAAAAAATTAGACCATTTTGTTTTATAATTACATTAAAAAATTGCAAATTAACAAGACAAATTACATAGAACTAATAAATCAAGAACACGAGGCTAATACTAGTCATAAGGCTTAAAATTCAATACCAATTGTTACACAAATTAAAACTCCATATTTCTTAATATTCCAAATTACAACACAACAACAAGTTGTTAAACAATTTCTTGTACGTAATTGTTCCAACTAATACATATCTCAAACTATAATAGTTAAATAATCCAAAGTTGAACACTTTTTGTATTCTCCAAATTATATAAATGTTCTCAAATATTAATTATATTTATATATTATAAATGCATATAAATATTTCGACTAGTTAACCAACACGATAAGTTTTTGTTGGTTATAAATCGAAACCAAAACCAAATATCCAAAAAACTAAATAATTTAATGATAAACCAAAATCGATGAATTGGTGTTATCATATTTTTCGACTTGGTTTTCTGCTTTCGGTTCAATTTTTTCAGGTTCATCAGTTTTTTTTTACATGTCACATCCTTTTATATTCTCTTTAATGTTTATACATCTTGGTGTTAGTTTTACACACCTACAAATTTGTATGTGATTCATGTATATTATTTCATTTAACTTATTCATATAATCCACGATGTTTAAATTCTTTAAACTTATAATGTGATTTTATCTTCTTTATGTGGTTTCAACTAGAATATAAGATGGAAGGACAACTTGTAGGATCTGATAAAATTAAACTACAAACAAAAAAATTTTGATACACTTTCACACACACAAAGAGGCTCGTTGGAGTATCCTCTAATTTATTTTGTTCAAATTACTCACTATTTTCACATATATTGGTTACATATTTTACAGATAAAGGACATGAGTCCTTTTTATACATAAGACGGTTTAGAATACAAACGGTGAAAAAAATAAAACTAAAAACAATTTTTAGACAACTCATGATTTGCCAAAAGTAGCTGTCATTTTCTTAAGGCTTAGTTGTAATTTGAATATGTGGTAAATATTAGCTGTACGTTTTGCTTCACAAGAAAGAAAAGTTTCACCGCCATCAACGTATATCTAACTTGTTTGTCTTTGACTTGGTCAAAGAAATACCTTGATCCAGCTTGAAACGTTTGTTGTCCATGCCACCATTCCAGCTCAAATTTGCAACTTCTTCCGAAATAACTAAGCAAAATGCCATAAATAATATTATAATTAAACTTCGGTTTATTTTTCCAACACAGCCAAATCCTTTAGTAGAACAACAAGACAAGAACGTCCTAGAAGCAAATACACCGATGGTTGGAAGGAAAAGGGGAAGGGAAGTTGGTACAGATTTTGCACCGATGCAGCTGCCTCGAATGGATGATAACAAGGTGTCAAGCGATCAACTCCACAACACGACGGCGTATGAATTTGCTCAGATTTTCACTAGCATATCTATGATGGTTTTATAGAGTGAGATTGAATTGTTTATGCAGCAAGGATAGAAGAGACGGTGCCATTCTACTATTGCTGGTGTTTTGGACGAGGTGATTCCAATGGAGGTATAACAAGCTTTAGGTGTATCTCTAGAGAATTCTGAATTTTGGAGACAAAGACCAACTCCTCGTGGAGAATACTCCACCCTCACTTTAGCTCCTCCACAGTGACTTTTACCAATTTCATTTATTGTTGTTGTTATTTCTTAAGAATTGAAACTAGACCAAGAATTTTGAGCCAATCTCAATTTAATGGATTGATTTTATTTAGCTATATAAGAATAAAAAATAATTATAAGTGTAAAAAGAAAATTTGCAATAGTTTAATTATCGATCATAATTAAATATTCATTTGAATCTCAATTGAAATCAATGTGATTTTCTAGTAATTTTTATTGTCAAGGTGTCTGAAATGTTTACTGGAAATTTTATTTAGTTAATTAGCTATAATAATTGGAGCCTAAATTAAGTAATAATGTAGCTAATAAATAAGCTTACCTAAACCTTAGACTTAAAAATCTTTAACTGATGTTGACTTACATCCATGGCTAGAATTTTTTTTTTTTTTTTCCAATTGTGGCTCCTTTTCAGTACGTGACACTGTTTATTTGCCACACTCTAGGAATGTGCAAGATAGGCATGAGCAAGATTTAGTTAACCGGTTAATTATCTCTTTTCTTTAATTGAACTAAATGATAAGTTTTTTAATAGCTTAATTTAAAACAGGTTTATTATTAATGATCAATCTGTTTTTTGGTAATTTTTTTTTCAGTTTTTTTTATTTTTAACTATTCAACTTGATGATGAACTAAAAGTTGTGCTTAATTGTATTTTTTGTTATAATCATAAAAAATTAGACACTTTTATTTTATAATTACATTCAAAAATTGCAATTTAACAAATCAAATGACAAGAAAATCAACTAATCAAGAATATAACTGTAATTTTAATTTGTAAGTCTTCAAATCCAATACTAACATTACATAAATTAAAATTTTATGTCTTCTCCATATTCTAATTACAATACAATAATTAAAAACTTATTTAAAATATAACTTTTATCTATTTATATTTTTGAAAGATTAATCATATTTATATATTATATACACATATATATATTTTGGACAAGCTCATCAAAACTATTGATTTTTATTGGTTATAAATCGAAATAAAAAAAATAAAAACTCTAACATTATGCCGAAATCGATAGACCGATTAAACATATTTTTTGGATCGGTTTTTCGATTTTGGTTAGATTTTTCAATTTCATTATTATTTTTTGTACACTCCTAATTCTTATCATCAATGAAATAAAAATAATAATAATAAGGAACAATATGTTCTCCCTTTTCAATATAATATCATATCATCTCACCACTTCCTCTCTAACTTAATCTATGGACAGGGCAATAGGGAGCAAATATGGACGAGCCACATACCATGGCTCCACCCCCGCCAAACTAACAAGAAGTCAATAAATGCTCTCGAATTTCATCACAATATTATGTCTAGATGATTGCAATCATTTTCCAAACAAAACCCAAAAAAATGAAATAAAAAATAAAAGAAAAAGAGCTAGTTTTTCTAATGTTTTCTTCGTATTGAATATAGATGCTATTATTTTTGGATAATGGTACGTCAAATGCATGTACTTTTAATTTTTGATAATTTAGCATTTTATTTTTATATTTTAAAAAATGAGTACATGTACTTTTAAAATATGTACAATTCAATATTCTGTTGAATAGAATTTAACGAACACTATTTTGTAACAAGATAATAGTAGATAAAATGCCCGTCTTTCAAATTTTTAGTAGTTTTTTTGGTAGTTTAGTACTGTATGTTTAGATTTTAACAATTTTTGGCTAAGTGTATGTTATTAAAATAAATGTTTATTAAATATTATTTGACAAAGACACTAAATCGAATATACTTTAAAAGTATAAGTACTAATTTTGCCATAATTGAAAGATGAGACATAAAATTGCTAAAATTTGAAAGTATAAACACTTGCCTGCCTTTATCCCATTATTTTTGTTAGAGGTAATTACATATTGTGATGAATTGTGATTCATTTTCCGTATGTTATAATATTAAAAAAAAATTCCTTTTAGGTTTCATTAAATGAACTTATAAGAATGAGAAACTTTTCTAAGGGCTTCTAAATTGGAGAAGGATTTGATTTTCTTTAAATTACAAATTTTCCAAATTTCAGCGATTGCAAAACTAAAAGAAGAAGAAGAAAAAATTTAATAGCTTTATTTTATTGTATTATGAAAAAGAATATTTCAAAAGGAAGCCATGTAAAGATAAAGAGCTTCTACCGCTCCGTCGACGGACTATTTTCTCATTAATCTAATCGTTAAAATAAATATAATAAATGAAACATTAACTATTTAGTGATTCGATCATCGTTGAATATAGTGAAAATTGTTTGATGGTGACTGGATCGATCTTGTCAAAATTAATGATGAAACCATAGAATCTTGCAGTCGTCCTAATATATAATTTCCATATCCAGTCATCATTATACACATATAATGAATGTTATAATTTTTCATTGATAAAAAATATGCCTCAGGACTCGAGAGTAATAGTGGACAAGGGGGTTTGATCCTGGAGGAGGCTTCCAACATCGCAATAATTAGAAAAAAAAAAATTAACAAGTTTTTAAGAATAAAAATAATATAAAATTTAACGACTCACGCTATTGGGGGAAATTCTAAGGTCACTATCAAGTAATCGATTTGATTTGAGTCGTGGAAAAAATCGATCAGACTAGATGGAACTGAAATTTTAGGGTTTTTTTTTTTTTTCAAAACGATTTGGTTTATGATTTAATTTGATAGAAAGTAAACTCTTCTCGGTTGGGTTTGAGAGCTTGAATTAAACCATATGGTTTGAACCGAACTTAACTATGTTATATTATAAAAATAAAAAATAAATAAAGCTCAAACATATTTTTTTAAAATGTTTGAAAAATCTTAATTATTTTTTAATTTTTTACTTAGATATATATCATTTATGATAATGAAATTATATTAGTCATATCATGTTTTAATTGTTGTTATATATCTACAAATAAGTTAATATTTGGATATCAATTTGTAGCGTTATGATTTTTTTTTTTTTTTACTTAATGATTGGTTCACTTATATTACCTAGTTATTTATTAGTTTATGTAATTTGTAATGTGTTGATTAGAAGCTATAACGTGTTGAAATTTACATCATATTAGGATAGCATATTATAATTTTATCAAGTTTAAATATAAGATTGCGGTTTTGGATAATTTAAAAGAATGGGACAGCATACGATTGTAGTTTATAATGAATGAAATTTATTCTTTACTATAAGTTTTACATATTAATTATTTTGGTTTATAATTAATTCTAAATTTTTGTTTGTAATAAGAAATATAGAATTGATGTCCCTTAATAGAATGCATTTTTATTGTAAGAATAATAAGGTTTAAACAATAAATTGAACGGGTTAATTTCGGTGATGGTGCTTGAACTTTTTTTACTATGAAAGTAAAAAGACACCAAATGGAGTCTTTAGTTTTTACATTTTTATATTTATATATTGCAACTTTTGTTTTTTAAAGCAAACAATACTTCCTCCTTATACTCATAACTTCTCCTTTTTTAAATAATAACTACCCTTCTTTAATTTTTTTCAATTTGCATTACAATCTAAAATTAAAAAAAAAACATTTTAATTTTATGGCATTAATCCAAAATTTAGATAGATATATTTATGGCCAAACTTTAATATTTTACAATAAAAAGATTTAATTTTTTTTATGAATATTGTTAAATTTGCACACGCAGCATAGATGTAATCCACTAGTAGAAGCAAAATAACTAGGATATTCTTGAACAAATTAAAGGTTTTCTTTTTTTCATCAAATTTATGAAGAAAAGAGGTGAACTTTCTTGCAGATGCTACAAAGGTTTGATGCAAGACACCTAGATGGCTTCGCTCCTCCATATCACTTAAAACAATATCTAATAATACTTGAAATTGGTTTATTATTAAGTGATTTATTTTGCTGAATGAATATGATGGGAAAAGGAAAAAGAAATTACTATTTAAAAAAATTATGAAAATGCCACTAGGAGAAAATATTCCAGTTTTAGGCAACTTAACATCGAGACGAGGTTCATTCTAAGAGACGAGGTCTCTTCAAAAGGAAAAAATATTTATGACAAGACCTTGTTTTCTTCATTTTGTGCACGAAAAGCTCTATAAAATTCCCAAATCCCAAACCAAAACCCTAGCCCCTAATTTCCTAATTGTGATTGACGCAAAATCCAGACATCATTTGGAGTTTGATCGATTGTTAGGTGTTGGGGGAGTGATAAGATCGTGTAGAAGTGATGATTTTTGTGAGAAAAATCCCAAAATTGATAGGTAATTTCTTTTTTAATTTCGCGTGAATTTCCGCTATTTGTGATGTTGCATTGGATGTTGAGATTCTACATTTAGTGTTAGTATTGCTACATTATGGTATGGGTTTGGGAAACGAGCTTGGTGTGGTGTTTTGTTTTTTTTTTTTTTTTTTTGTCCCTATCGTGCTATTCCTTTGTTTCGATCGAAGGAAAATTTTTTTTATTTTTTTCCCTTTTTTTGTGTTGTATTTTTCTCTATATAATTGATGTAATTGTGATTATAGTATTTAGTTTTTGAAATTAGGAACCAAATCATGAAATCATATACTATATACATCATACACATTGATAATATACTATTAGAAGATTGGGGTGAATATAGTAGCATTGGTAAATATGCTTAAATATTAGATGAGTGTGATAGATAAGTCATGATGCGAATTTCATGTATTCACCTTATGTTTTATGAGATAACAGGGTAGGTGAGGAGTGGAAATGGATAAGGCTAAGTTTGTACTATACGCTCATTGCAACATTGTGGAGGGGAATGATGGTTTTGGTTATGATAAGTGGTCAGTTGCAGTGGTCAGTGTTAGTAGGAATTCTACATATGAGAAAATACTTGGTATAATTTGTAATAGACTTAAGGTAAATAGGTCTACACACTGGGTTGAGTTGTACTATAGGGTAGCTATTGGAGATAGGATGCTACGCTATGATGTTATTCTAGTAACTGATGATGAGACTGTATATGAGATGTTGGTGTACACCGAGGGGTCAGTCATGGTTGTTAAACTCGCGAGTCCACTCGTACGTTTCTATGAGTTTACGAGTTAATGATGAGATTTCGATTTCGATTCAACTCGCATACAAAATCATTTTTTGAGTAAACTCGTAAGTAGAATCATAGAATTATAAGTAGAATCGATAGAATCGATGGTAGAATCGTAGTAAAATTATAAAGTTGTAATTTTACACTTTCTTTTTTCTATTTGAACTTTAAAAATGCAATCAATTTAATATATTTAAATTTAGGGTTTTTGGGGTTGGTTCTTGATATTTATCTTAATCTAACATAATTTTAGTTTTTTTTTAATATTTTTCCTTTTATTTCCTTTTTTTGTATTTTTCAAAGAGTTATTTTCTTTTAGGTGACATAATCTGATATATTTTGAACAATTTGAATAAAAATTAAAGTATTATATATAGTGCTATATTTTTCCTTTTTTAATAATTTTCTATATATAATTTATTTGTCATAAATTCAATGATTTTTTGTGTATATATATAATGAACATGAAAATGTTTATTACTGCACAAAACTAGCTACTCATACATAATAATTTAAATGATTTGCAATACATCTTAATAATTGTATATTATGAACCATCATTAAATAAAAATAATTATTTTAATTATAAAATTGCACTAAATATATTAATGACAGTATGTGAGTTATGATTGGTAAAACTTAAATTTTGGTTGTATGTAACTAATTTAATACTAAATTCTTTATTTTCATAAGTTATTTAAAGTCTAATAGTTTAGTAAGTTACAATGATGGTTTTTGCGAGTAAATTTATATTAGTTATAGAATCTTACGATTCTACGTTTCGATTTTACGTTTCGATTCTACGGACCCCTTAGCAATTCTAGGTAGAAACTTGAGTTTGACAACCATGGGGTCAATGCTGGTATATGTGTAGATATTTGAGAACGATCTGCCTCAAGCACCTGCAAGGGAAGTGGGTATTGATGGAAATGTTAGCAGCCAATGATTAGTAGACTCAAACTCAACTCCAATCTGGACAATAGGTAGCACAGGTGCATATGGGTAACTTTGAAAATACTATACCGGATTGGGCATGTGATCACGGTACTGATGTGATGAAAGATTTCTTGGCAAGTGAATCTAATGATGACTATGACGATGATGGAAATGATAATGTAGTAGCTTTTCTCTAGGCAGATGTTGTAACCAACGTGCAACGTAATAGAAATGACTGGCACCGTTTTGTGGCTCCCACAGACGTTAATGCAATTGGGAGCTCAATGCCAATACCTTTTTTCATTGCTAATGTTGGTAATGGTTGTATTGCATTTGATGTTGAGCAAGAAATGAGTGCTAACAATTGGAGTTTTAGTGATGAATTCAAGGTTGGGATGCGGTTTGAGACTAAAGATCATCTCATATGGGCAGTTAAAATTTGGCGTATATCGAATCATTATAACTTCAAGGTGATAGAGCCGGACCCGAGGTCATGGGTAGTTAAATGTAATGATGTTCATAATAGGGGTTACAAGTGGAGACTCAGAGGCAGTTACAAGAAGCACGGTGAGTAATTTCACATCACCAAATATGAAGGACCTCACACCTACTTGGATGAAATCACTAGACATGACCACTCTCAATTAGACTCAACTAGCATTTTTAGGTGCATTATACTAGAGATTCGTAATTCTCCAGATGTAAGGGCGAATGACCTACAATTAGCCATCTTGAAAGAGTTTAGGTATAATGTTCATATGAAAAGGATTCATGAGGTGAAGCAAAAAGCTATTGAACAGGTGTGTGGAAGTTGGGAACACTCATATGTTGAGCTCCCGCATATACTTGCGATAACGAGACAAATTCAGGAGCAAAGGTTGAGTGGGGAACTGTGGATTCGGACACAATAGGACATCTATTCCTTAACAAACTCTTTTGGGCATTTTCCCCTTACATTGAAGCATTCTATTACTACAGGATGTTTTGGATATAAGCTTATATTTATTTACAAATGATTGATATAGATGAAATAAGTTGTATCTGTTAGTTGTTTGCAGACCTATAGTCACAATTGATGGGACCTTTTTGTATTGTAAGTATAAGCACAAACTGCTCATCGCAGTAGCAGTAGATGAGGCAAATCATATAGTTCCATTAGCGTATTTTCTTTTTGATGAGGAGAAAGAGGACTCATGGAGTTGATTCCTTAGAAAATTATTGGAACATGTTATCAAAGACCGTTCAAACATATGCTTAATATTTGACTGGCATGCCAGCATTAAGAGTGCAGTTGAAGGTGAGCATGCTGTGTGGCCTAGAAGATGGCCATGGCGATGATGTATCAGGCATGTTGCTAGCAACTTCAACTCGAAAGCCAAAAGTAAGGAATGTAAGAAATTAGTTAAAAGAGCAGCATACCAAATGCAGATGAGAAAGTTTCATGGTTACTTCAATGCAGTAAAGCAAAATAGTCCATGGACGTCGAGATATTTTTGTGAGTTGCATCCATATATGTAGACTTTATCTTATGATGAAGGCAAAAGATTCGGAATTGGTACAACAAACATGGCTAAAAGTTATAATTATGTTCTAAAAGATGCTTGGTGCTTACGTGTGGCAACATTAGTAAAGAAAACCTTCTACAATTGCAACTCCATATTCAATAGGCAAAGACGAGAGGCTAGTGAAGCAATGAATTCGGTTATGTTGCTTACATCGTATGCTGAAACAAAGTTTGAAAGGCAGAACAATGTTGCAAATGCCCATCGGGTAATGTGTTTCGACTACCACGAACGAGTATTTAAGGTTGTAATCGCTCCGCGCCCTACAATGTATAGCTAAAAGGGGGATCACATTTACAAAGTGGAGTTGCGAGCAAGTAGATGCACATGCAAGAAGTGACAGAATCCCATGCTCCCATACAATGACAGCAATGGGAACTCTGCACATGGATTGTATTGGCCAAGTAGGGCAATGGTACAGATGGGACAATCAGCTACATTTGTACGGGTGATCCTTCATACCTACATCATATAAGACTAATTGGACCCCTTTTGATATTCCAAAGCGGCATTGCATCGTAGGACTTATTAGGAAAAGGGGTAGGCCTAGAGAAAAATGGTTCCAGAATAAGATGGATATTCCAGATGGCCTACGAAGTTATTCATGGGATTTATGTAGACAGCCAGGCCATAACATCAGAAGTTATCCTAGTAGACGAGCGGCTAGTAGGACTCTTACGGGCTAGTCAAGTAGTAGTATTTGTTTGGTTTATGTCATTTCTTTTGCTACATTTACATTGCATACTTCATCTATTCTTGCTTCTTTTTTTACATATGATTTTGCTAATACTATTCCCTACTTTCTTCATTACAAATGGATCCGAAACTACTCGATGATTCCACACTTACAAGGCAGCTTGTTCACAGATTAAGGCTGGCATGGGAGGTATAGGTAAAGATTATTTCCTTAGCCAATGACTTAGATCATCTAGACACACAGATCGAGTCATGGATTGTTTTTAAATACAAGAGCATGTGGTGTTAAATTGTCGCCGTAGAGAGGCAAAGCCCAAACGGCAGGATGACATGCCTATAGTCCTAGATGAGAGACTTATTCCATTTCTATCGCATGCCAGTTTTCATGGGTGCTGCTCAGATACCATTTGTACAGTTGAATTGGCACCTTATTATAGCTCTAGTAGAGAGATGGTGTCCAAAGACACACACGTTTCACATGCCGATGTGAGAATGGACTGTGATGTTATAGGACGTTGCTGCATTCACTGGCTTACTTGTCGATGGCCATGCAGTTACCGACACATCTCAGATTGATTGGCCGAAGCTATGCTACCAGTTACTAGAAGTTAAACCACAAGCTAGTATGGACATAGATAGTGGTCGACTGAGATATCATGGTTGGATACACACTTTAGAGTGCTACTTGATCAGGCAAATGACATCACTCTCCGGCACTATGCTAAAGCATATATTCTACTGCTATTGGGGGCTTCATTGTTGTAGATAAATCGTTGAATATAGTTCACGTTATGCACCTCCAGCTACTCAATGACTTGGAGAGAGTAGGGCAATTCGCATGGGGAGCAACTTGCTTGGCATGGCTATACAGACAACTATGCATGGCTTCTCATGTAGAGACAGATGACATATCATGACCCCTAGTAGTCCTCCAGATCTGGGCATGGGAGCACTTCCCACACATCGCTCCGCTGTGACGATAGATCACATTAGTTACCGCGGATTGCCCATTGATTAGTTATTGGGGTGCTACTTTTGATGTCACTCGCTCCCCCACACATTTGCTATTGGAGTATAGGGGGTGTTTCGATAGACAGCTCCCCAGCCAGGTATCGGTTCGTATATTTTATGTGTTCACATGTATATAGTTATGTTGTATTTACCAATGCATACTATACTTTTATTTCTTCTACAGGTTATTTGGGCCCCCTATACCGTTATTATAGACTCCCTCCCTGTGTACTACCGGGTAGATAGTGACATATGGCATGCTTGAGTCCCCCTGGTTTGCTTTCACATTGTCGAACACTGCGACCCAGATAAGGTACTCAGACAGTTTTGATGGTTTCTAGGGGATTCCCGACCATGCAGTTGATATGAGAGCCCTATATGAGCTAGACTTACGAGGGCATTCCGAGTAGAACTAGGTGTCAGAGCATGCCAGGTGGATAGCTGAGTGGGATGGTAGGCGATATCACATTGTCAAGATACCATATATTCTCACTAGCACATCTGTAGATTATTTTGATTGGTACTATGCGATCACCAGGCATTGGATCAGTTGTACAAGGGCCATTATTCAGTATATGGTAAGTTCGCTGACTACATAAACTATATATGGATTTAAACTATGTTTGTTATTCGCTGATCTATTTGTCCTCTCTCGCTTGCAAGCAGATTTCATCTATAGAGTCCCGAACATGCCACCAAAGGACACTCCATTCACTGCATAGGATGCCATTCGTTTAGCGGATGAGTTTATAGGACTTAATTTGAATGATCTAGCTCCAACACCAACACCAGCACCTGAAGACCCATAGCCTTAGCTTGTACAGATATGGCAACCAGCTAGAGAGAGGCGTGGGTAGAAATAAGGTCGGGGTCAGGAGGGAGGGTAAGCTCGAGGTGTACATATCAGAGACGAGCCTTCACCCTCGCATGAGCACGTATTTGATGAGCCAAGCCTTCCATATTTTCTTTATTCCGAGCCTGGTTCATCATCATCATCATATGCTGATCTACATGAGAGCCACATGGCAGACATAGCATAAACCGAGTTCCATACCTCCCTCGCTCCATAAAAGAGGAGACTGTCACCGCCACATGATATGAAGGAGGGACTCGCCTAGGTGGAGCTAGACCTAATCCCATTTCATCCTTATGGTGCTAGTGGTAGAGATGAGGATGCCACACTCACTTAGGTGGATTCAGCCATGGAGCTTCCTCATTAGAATATCCACCAATGTACACCATTCCCCCAGACTTTTGTCAGGCGAGGACGAGGGAGGCGGGGCACCCAGCAGTAGCTATTGTGTAGATTTTTTTCTTTTATGATTCTTGTATATAAATTCTTCTTTTCTCCCATTGGTGTTTATGGTTAACATAACATTCATGTACTCAACACATCATTCATTCGATTCTCCCATATTTTCCTATGACGGAATGAATTGGGTTTGACACTGAGTTTTTTTATGGATTGGATTTGAGAATACTTTTGTGGTTGGGTTATGAAGTCTACAAGTTGTTTAGCCATGGTGGATGATAGCTAATGAATGATTTATATGCTCATTCCATATGTTTTGACAAGTTATAACAATTAATGTAATCAAGTCATTTACGATTGCAACGAACTTGTGTGATGGTAAAGCTGACCCCATCTCTCCAAGAGACGAGGTTCATGAATAACATTAACTTCGTCTTTTCTAAAGATGAGGTCAGGCACTAATGACCAAGTTGCCTAAAAATGGGAATATTTTCTTTCCGGTGGCATTTTTCGTAATTTTTTTTAAAATAGTAAAATTTTTTCTTTTTCCCAAATATGACTGTAATTGAATTACTATTTATGAGGAATTGAAAAAACTATCATATCATTTTTATTTATTAATTTTTCATTTAAATAAGGAAATTAAAAAAAATTGTCCCAATATTGAATTCAATAGATTTTATAATATAGATTCACTATAGTTTCGCTTTTAGGGTTAACTAATTGGTATAATAACTTTTGTTAAAGAATAAATCTATAATAAAATTGTGATAGAAAATGGTTTGAGAAGATAATATGACCATTCTAATATAGCTACCGTTTTGTTTTAAATAAAAAGTCAATGGTAAAATTTACTTGGGGATTATTTCACAAAGAATGCTTTTCTTATCAATTAGGCGATGAATATTAATAAGAAAAATAAAATAATATTTATATTTACAGCTAAGAGAGATTATGCAAAGTCATTATTTTTCTTTTTTTGTTTCGGTCATATTTAACATTTTTTTAAAATTTAGTTGAACGAGTATTATACAACGTCCGGATATTCTTTCCATAGAAGATGGACGTAAGGCATGCTACTCTATTTTTCTCTTTTTTAAACTTGTGTTTTACATGAATGAAGGGTGAGACCAAACCAAAAGAATGGGGAAATGAGTGTCTTGGTAGGATTCACTGATTATCTAAAATATCCTGATTTTAACTTTAACATTTGCATTTGGCAATTTTGGAAATTAAGATAAATGAAAGGGAAAAAATGCAATTTGATTTTGTAAGGACTTGACACATCCCGAATCTAAATTCAGACTTGTCTAACCCCTATCCATATATAATACCTTGAGTATTATAGACACAAGCTTCCTTAAAAGATATTTTTATCGAATAATTGCTAGCTGATTTTAATTATTGAAATCATTTAGTTAGATTCTAGAGATAATTGGATTTAGTAGCGACAAAAAAAATCATAAAAATATTTCTAGCTTCTACTCATGAGAGTAGACTAACTTAAAACAAAACCATACCATCAAGTATCTCATATACCTTTCTTGATGGTACAACAAAACTTTAAAGATTGAATTACAAAACATATAGGCTTCATCAGGCCCTTAAAGAAAATATAAGTTTCAAAAATATAAATCCAATTTTAAAACGGAATAAAAAAACACAAATAATCCAATGGCCCTACTTCACTTCACTCCTCCTCTCAAAACTCTAGAAGCATCCATACTCGAGTCAACCATCATCATCATCATTAAATCATCATCAACATCCATTCAACACCTAAAAAGAGAAAATAATTAGCTGAAGTCCAGTATGATATTAACACAACCGTACATGAGATGACACACAAGCTTAAACTAAGTGCAATGCAACAACAACAATTTGTTGTTTTTAAATTAAAGCGAAACAATAATCACTAGAGTACTCACACTCCGAAACAAGCCTTTGGGAATCTGAGGGGTTCTGAATAATAGTAACTACTCAGGAGGTTGATATAGACAGCTTGAATACCTATATCTCTTATATCTAATTGAAAAAGAGAAAAAAATAGCTTCATCTAGGGTTTACAGTCGTTACCCATATCTACTTATCTCAGTTTATAATATAATACAGCTCAGCGTCCTATAAATATGAGCCATACTATATTATTTCTATTCGACCCTAAGTAGATGTTATTCCAGTATCATTTACCCTATCGATTACTCGCTGGGCCACTTATGAATTATCATTACATCATAGCATACCATTGCATCATATTAGGGGGTAGCCTAAGAACCTATATCGCTCCTCGGATTGGATTCAACAACACAAGCACAATCAAGACTGGATTATTAGGTCGTCTTCAAGTTTTATTTCATTTTAATATGTGTATCTTAACAAACAACAACCACGTCACTACGTATCTTATAGATTCGGAATCTAAACAAAAACTCAGAAGCCATCTCAAAGGATAGATCATAAGATAGGTTCAGAGACAAACATCTGTTCAAGAAATTAAATTCATATAAGAAATTAAATTAATTATCAACTTATATTAAAATCTATTTGATCAAACACTAAGTAGAAATCCTGCCATGGCTACGAATATTACCCTGCCAAGATACAAATATTTTTTATTGTTTGTCAAATTACTTCTTTTATTTTTTTTATAATTCATTGACATTTATTAAACTTATATTAAACATCCATTTTCCTTAGCATGCATATTTTTGAAACAACATATTCCTTATACTATTCAAAGCCTAACCTAAGATATTAATCTAAGCCAATTAATAGTTATTGGGCCTATTTAAACTTAAACATAGCCAATTTGATTAGAATTAATCATTTAATTCAATTACTAAGTCAATTTGATTAAACTTAATCAATCTAATTCATTCTAGCTTATTAAAATTTGCTAAACCATGTTGGCTTAATATTACTAACTAAGTTCATTTTATACCTAACTTCTATTTTCAATCTAAGTAGTTATTTAATTTATAAGTTCACTTAAATCATTCCTAATTGTATAAATTAACTAACATATTATATTAATTGTCATTCAACTATTCCATTTTATGAAGTTTGAATTACTTTAGTTTGGATGAAGCATTTTGGACTTAATTTGTTTGGGTGATATACAACTTAGACGAGGTATTAGTACTTGTTAAAATTTTATTTTGAAGGCCTTAGAGGGTTACTCAAGGTTAATGGATGAACCGGCTCAAGTTTCGTGAGATTCGAGTGAGAAAAGGCAAAGTTAAGAACGAGTTAGCAAAGAACACGGGTGGGTCATAGGGGGATATATCTCCTTGTGTTTTGGTACATGGCTGGTACATGGGGGATGTATCAACTTGAGTTTCTTCTTTGTTTAAGGGTTAGAGAGAAGCACAAGGGGAACACGGCTGCATGCATCTCCTATGTTCTTCTAGGTTTCAAGGCATTTTTTGAAACAGAGAGAAGCATGGGTAGATACATTACCCCATGTTCTTGGTGAGCTATTTTGGAAAATATGTCTTTTTTTTTTAATTTTTTTGAGGTTAGATAGAAGCACAGTTAGATAGGGCAAGCCATGTTCTAGCCATGCTTCTTCTTGACTAGGTTAAATTTCACATATTTTGGAAAGCCGAAAGGAGCATAACTTAATATAGGGTCATGTGTTTACCCCTGTACTCTTTGCTGCTGTTTACTTGCTTCAAAACTCAACCTATTTTACTATTTGTTTTACATCTTATAATCAAACAAATCAAAAAATTTATTTATAACATCTTTATTAATATTTTTACTTCATATCCTATCAAATCATGCCATCAATTATCTAACCTATACATGTATAGACTAACTCAGATTTTAAACATACATGTTCATATATCTCCTGTTTTCCAATTTTATCACAAACCCTACTTAAATCTAGAAATTATTCATCATATACAAACATATACAATCATCAAAATAAAGAAAACAACAGAACTTACATTTTAGCTATCTCACACAACTTGATCTTCTTTACTACTACTTCTTTTTAGCTGATGAAACTTCTTCTAACATAATTCCTAATTCCTATCTTGTTTTCTATCTAAAATTTCTCATTTGGTCTCATTGAATTTGAGATTTTGGGGTTGGATTTGTGGAGAGGAAAAGAAGAGAGAAAGAATAAGAAAAGAAGAAGAAAGAAAAGAAAGAGAGAAAGCGTATGGCAGGGGAGAAAAATAAAAGTAAAAGGTAAATAATAAGTTTTAAAGATATTTTTAAGGTAAGGATATTAGGTTTAAAACTTTCTGATAAATATCTTTAGTTTTGAAAGTTTTTAGAAAATGATTTGAGAATCTGTATGTTAGAAATCATTAATTTCTATCAGAAAATTTAGTTTAGAAATTAAATTTGTAGAAAATTGACATTTAGTTTGAATTTGGCTTAAGAACTGATATTTTTAAACAAGAAGTTGAATTCAAAATTAATAGGGATTTATAAAAATAAAAGATAAATAAATTCAAGGGTTTAGGAGTTGCTAAACATTTAAATTGAATGTTTAAAAGTTTAGGACTCAAAGAAAAGGGGCTACACTTGAAAAATTGAAAAGATTTAGAAATTCAATTTGCCAAAATAGATAGAGGAAAATAATTAAACAAATTTTTCAAAAGGAGTACTTGAAATCTTAAATTTCAATTTAACCTATTTACTAATTTAATTATAACAAATTATCTATTCATATTATATTATTGGCTTCTTTTATCATTTAAATTGTCTAAGCTAGGTGAAAACAAATATGATAAACCGATGTATATATATTTTTTATTATTCTTTATGGACTAAAACATACAAAGTATATATAGGTTAAAATTCCCAATAGTCCACTAAAATCTACCTATTCAACCTTCTATTCAATGTCTATGACTGTTTACACATTTATAAGGAAATAACATTAATTGGTATCTCAACAAATCATCAACAATCTCAACACTCCCCCTCAAGTTGGTGCGTATATGTCACACATGCCCAACTTGTCTAAGAACTTTGAGAATACCCAATTGGATACTGCTTTGGTAATGATATTAGCTAACTGATCTTCTGACTGGATCGTTGGTAATTCCATAACTTTTCCATCCGGTTTCTCCTTAATGAAGAACCTATCTGCCTCGACATGCTTTGTACGGTCATGTTGAACTGGATTATGGGCTATGTCACATGTTGCTTTGTTGTCATAGTAAAGCTGAATTGGTTGCTTTAAGAGATAGCCTAGATCTTGTAAGAAAAATTTTAACCATAGTGCTTCACAAATTCCTAAGGCCATTCCTTTGTATTAGTTTCTGCACTAGATCTTGCAACAACATTTTGATTCTTCCTCCTCCATGTGACCAAGTTTCCACCTACAAAGGTAAAGTATCTCGAAATTGATCACCTATCATCAACTGCTCCGCCCAGTCAGCATTTGAATATACCTTGATATTTTGCATTTTTGTGTTTTTAGAGAATAGAATTCCCTTTTCCGAAGCAGGTTTTAGGTACCTTAAAATGCACATGACTGCATTCATATGTTGTTCACTTGGATTATGCATGAACTTACTAACGAAACTTAGAGCATATGCGAGATCTAGTCTATGTGAGCTAAGTATATTAATCTTCCAATGAGTCTTTGGTATCTCCCCTTGTCCACAGTTACCTGACTTGTCTCAATACATAACTTTAGACCCTCTTCCATTGGAGTGTCAACTAGTTAGCAAGTTGACATACTGGTTTCATGAAGTAGATCCAAGGCATACTTTCTCTGAGATAGGAAGATACCTTTATTTGATCGAGATAATTCAATTCCCATAAAGTATTTTAAAGGGCCTAAGTCTTCATTTCAAATTCCTTGGATAAGTACTCCCTTAAAGCTTTCATTTTTTGGGTTGTTGCCTATGACGATCATATCATCTACATATACAATGAGTGCAATAATTTTCCCATACTATCTCTTTAAAAATAATGTGTGATCTAAATTGCTTTGTTTGTAACCAAAGGTTGTCATAGATTTGGTGAATCTTTCAAACCATGCTCTAGGCGATTGTTTTAATCCATAAAGTGATTTCTTCAACCTACACACCTTCTATTTCTATCTTTCTGTTACAAAGCTTCCTAGTGGAGATCCACATAGACTTCTTCAGAAAGTTTATCATGGAGGAATGAATTTTTTACATCAAACTGTTGTGATGGCCAATCAAAATTTACAGCTAAAGATAACAAGACCTGGACTGTATTAATTTTATCTACAGATGCAAATATCTCAATGTAGTCAATTTCGTAAGTTTGGGTATATCCTTTTGCCATCGATCTCGCCTTAAAACGTTCGATCACACCATCAGCTTTGTACTTCACAATAAAGATCCATCGACACTTAACTGGTTTTTTTCCTGTGGGATGGTCAACTAGCTCCCAAGTTTAGTTCTTTTGCAAGGAGGCCATCTCTTTATTTATCGCAGCTTTCCATCTCGGATCAGGTAAGGCTTCCTATATACTATTAGGTATAGATACAGTAGATAATCGATTGACAAATGACTGATTTGTTTGTAACAAGCGATGTGTAGATATATAATGGTTCATAGGATACCTTACTTTACTAGACAGCTGAGGTTCATATGTAGGTTTTCGAATACCTTTAGTAAGACATTGTGGTAACTATCTCTGGATGACTCTGACATTGTATAAGGAATATCCTTAGAGAAGGATTAACTTGGTGTATCAATTAAGAGAGACTCATTTTTAGTTTGATCCAATGTTTGATAATTAGGCTTTGACTCAACCACTTCTATCCTTATTGTTTCGTTGTGTAGGGTATCACCACTTAAATCCAAGTTTTGACCACTAGGATCACTTGCATTTTGATCAGCTACTATCACAACATCTTCTTCAAGATTGTATATAAGAGTTTGGATTTCCTCAATATTTCCCCTGAAAATCAACTTAGAGAAATACATAGTATCTTCATGAAAGACAACATCCATAGTGATAAACATGCGTTTAGTAGGGGATGGTAGCACCTGTATCCATTTTGATAAATATCATATCCAACAAATACACATTTCAAGGCTCGAGGCATTAACTTATTACATTAGTGTTTGGGGAGATGAACATGGGCAACACATCTACAGACACGAGGCGAAAGGTTTAAGATTGTTGGTGCAACAACATCTTCTGCAAGTGCCTGGAAGTGTGTCTTGAAGTTGATAGACTGAGATGAACACGATTGATGAGGTATGTTGTAGAAAGAGGAGCTTCATCCCGATAAATAAAGGAATGTGAGCCTCAATGAGGGAAGCGCGAGCAACCTCCAATAAGTGTCTATTTTGCGTTCACCACACCATTCTGTTGAGGTGTATTTGGACAAGTGGTTTGATGGATTAAGCCATGAGAGTTCCAAAAATTTCTGAAGTTCAGAACTATGGTATTCTCCGCCATTACCATTATTTTGCACTTGGATTCGGGCTTTGTACTGTGTGCAAATGGTATTATAAAATTCTAAAACTACTATTTTACTTTTGATTTAGATTTTATCAAACACAACCAAGTCATCCGAGTACAACCATCTATAAAGGTGACAAACCAATGTGACCCTCCCAATGTAGGAACTTTGGATGGTCTCCAAACATTAGAGTGAATAACCATGAAAGGAACAAGACTTTTATTTAAAATCAAAGGAAATGAAGCACGATACATACATCACATTAGAAAATAGAAATATCCAAATTCGTAAACAAACTAGGAAACAACCTTTTTAAATAACCAAATGATGCATGTCCTAAAGGTCGATGCCAAAGTAAAATCTCAGTTATCTTCTTTAGAGAACCAATGCTTTCTACAGCTAAAGCCTGTTGTAATCTGTTAGAATTTTCTGACTCCAGGTCCAAGTATATAGCTTCCCTCTCTTAATATCACGACCAATCATTTGCCGAGTTTGAATGTCCTTAAGCACATAAAGACCAAGCCAGAAAATAACAACACAAATAAAGTAATAGTAATATGAGACTGACAATAGGTTATAATCTAAGGAGGAACAACTAACATGGAATCAAGATGTAAAGTATTAGTAAGATATGATGACCCTTCCCCAACAACCGAGGTGGTATTGCCATTGGTCGTGGAGACACAATTTCGGGAGTATAAATTAAGATTTTTGACTTGCCTAACATTAAATGTCATATGATCAGTAGCACCAAAATCAATTATCCATGTACTATTCAAAGTAGGTGTAGATGTGGTGAAGACCTTACTTCCAATGTTTGTAGTGGTAGGCAATGTTGATGATATAGGAGATGCATCGTCTTCCTTTGTTTGAACAACTGCAGAAGTGGAAGGGCGTTTGGAATTCTAATGTCGTGTTGGGTCCCACCAATCTAGATATCCAATCAGTTCAAAGCAACAACTTTTTGAGTGACCTGTTTGATTGCAATGAGTGCATTTATATATAGGTTTGTTTGAACAGTAGAGTTTTTTTTATTGGTGGCTTTGGGTCGGTCTTGGGACATCTGACTATGTTGATGGTAGGAAGTCATGGCAGAAGCTTCAAGTGTTTTTTTTTTTAATAGAATTTTGGGATGAATTTCTGAGTTTGGGTGGCAAATGTTTTCAGAAACTCATGTGGCTGTGATACCATGAAAACAAATATGATAAAATGATGTATATTTTTTTTATTATTCATTATAGGGTGAAACATATAAAGTATATATAGGGTTAAAATTCCCAATTAGTTTCCTAGAAATCTACCTATTCAACCTTTTATTCAATGTCTATGACTTGTTCACACTATAAGGAAATAACATTAATTGATATTCAATCTTTGACAATTTCAACAAACCATCAATAATCTCAACACTATGTTCAAAATTAACTATTCGTCATACTATTCAATTAAACTATCTCTAACTTAGTTAGATGTAGGTTTGGGGTATTTTAGATTTTATGAACAAATATACAAGATATAAATAGAAAAAAATGGAGAAAATTTTTCCATTAATATAGTTTGGCTAACATCAAATAAAGAAATCACAAAAGACAAATTACTTATTCAACAATATTGCCACAAATCCATTTACAGATTGTTTATTTAATCATATAATTGTTAAAATAAATATAATAATTAAAATATTAACTATTTTAGTGGTTTGATCACTATCTTTGGATCCATTACTTTATAACTCATTTTTTTTTAATGGATTTTCATCTCCTTTTTCTTAATATTTTATAAATATTGGTGTTAAAACATGAAAACTTGCTTACTATTTCTTTTTATGTCCTTAGATTTTCACTGGTATAACTATTTCATTTGTTCAAAGTTGAGCAATTGGAATGAACGAAACATCTAGTCAGGACAAAGATGAGCCAAAACTTAAAAATTTGTATATCATCCAGCAAGTGTATAAGACTATAAGTATTTTATGGCATGGCAAAATAAAAATATTCCTGCAATTCTCCTAAAACAATTATCTTATTTTTTAAAAACACCTGTACCAACACACGGTTTAGGAGATTCTGTTCCCTATATATTTTTGTAACGTACCGTGCCATCGCGAAAAGCAAATATTACCTTATTTTTAGCTCATGGTGAAACCTACAGCATATCCTCTGTATTCACACGTGCAGGTTTGAATAAAATATGCATTTTAAGATATAATCCACAATTTATATACCAAATAATAAAATTTTTTAAAATTATACACTAATCAGGACTTTCTTCTTTTCCTTTTTATACATCCAATGCCTAATACCACGTTACTATGTAGGAACCGGTCAAAGTGGAGTTGATTAGAATAGGGAAATCAAATGCAGTAAGTGATGGAATGATAAATACATATTTTTGTTTTAATAGAATGTAATTGACATGATATTTTTCAAAAATATTATTGGTAATATATAGAATAATAAACATGAAAGAAAATAAAAAGGTAATTATATTTTTAATTATTAATGAGATGAAATCAAATTGCAATTTTGCCTTATCAAAGCCAAAATCAAATTCTCTCTTCAGCCTGGAATGGTCAATTCCTGAAAAATTGCGATTGTGGCTTTTAAAATGTATCAAAATATTGCCAAAATCACAATTCTGATATGGGTTTATTCTGCGTACCAAGCGTGATAAATCTCTATTTATTATTTTCTCTTGGTACATTACAGTTTTCCCCATTCTTGAGTAACTTGTTGTGACCATGTACTCAACAATTTGACTCTACGTTTGTGTATCATGGTCTGCTATGCTTAATAGCCTTTCATTGTCTACTAAATCTTTTTTGTTTATTATTTCAAGAGGGATTCTCTTTCCTAATGGGCTATTTTGTATAATAGGTTCTCTCTAATGTGTATGTGGCTCTCTCAGTGGCTATCCTATGGCATGATCTTGTCTTATGTCAAACATTGAAATGTCTACATTGCTTCCTAAAAATTCCATCAATTCTAATGGTTCTCTTGTGAATGTAATGTCTGATCCTATGGAATCTACTTCATAGTTTTCTAGAGGCTTTTCTACTTGTCTAGCTATATCTTCTTCTAATTTTGGCTCTTGAGAGTCTATAAAGTACTGGTGAGCATCTTCATAATGTTTTTGTGTTTCTTCTGCTAATGTCTGAGCTTCTTGGGTTTCTTTTTTCATATTGGGTTTTTCTCCTCTTTTATTGGTTCTTATAGTTCAATTTCATATATGTCTATCAAATGTCTATTTTTTGGATGTGCAACACAATCTTCTTCAGGGACTTTAGTTATTAAAGGTATATTTCTTTTATCATATTCGTCATTCCAGCATCATATTTTTATTTTTTTTAAATAGATATTTATTAAAAAACAAATACATATGAAAAACTGATATTTTTACTCATAAACTAACCATACAAATGTAGATCAGATGTAAATATGATACAGATAAAAATCTGACAATCCAAACAAACCTTAAATGTTTAGGAACTATCCTATTGTCTATAATGTTGTTGGAGCATCTTGTGTTTACTAGTGATTCAGTTTCTATTATAAAGTCTCCTATTACAAATCCTACATCAATTCTAACATTTGTATTTAAGACTCTTAGTTGTAATTGGACTTTTGCACATATAAATTTAATGTGACTTTTCGGCCAAAAAAAAATTAATGTGACTTTAGAAACATTCCTACACATATACATAGAGGGATTCTAGTACTCTAAACAAACACTTTTGGATTATAGACTTCCGAACCATGTGATTAGAACACCTAAGCAATTACAATTAGAAAATAGACAAATTCTATAGAAAATAGAAAAAAACAAGGTACTTATTACAAGGTGTTTAACATAAGGAATAAATGAGTGATGGCAAATGTAGGAACTTTATAGCTGATGTATAATCTCATCCAAAGAACAAAGAAGGATTAGACGTCTCCAGAGTTTATCTAAATCCACCTCAAGGTATCTCAAATTACAATCCCCATATAGAACCAAAAGGGTAATTATTGGATAAAATAATACAATTTTAGCATTATTATTAGAGTTACACCACAGACCAGAAAGAGTAGAAATAGAATTAAGAATTTAAAAAGAGCAAGGAGGAAAAGGAAAATAATGAGAGGATTAGGTAGTAATATTGATAAATTACAATGAATAAAAATTACAGATAAACAAATAAACAGGGGAAAAAAAGAGCACAAATTTTGGAATAATTAAACAAAAACAAAATGTCCAAGACACAAACAAAATCACTTAGATTTCCAAGTATAGGTAGGACGCTTAGAGATAATCTAACAAGAAAACAAAAACAAGTAGACTCAAGAATATTAGGAAAAATAACTAGTGGAAGGAGAAGTATTGACAGACATATAAGACAATTAGAAGAGATAATAGATATAGATAAAGATGTAAAAATTTATAATTATAGAAACAAACTTATTAAAACCTAGAACATTATATAAAGTAGCAAGGTGGACCTTTGAAGAATAGCATTGATTAGGACAAATAGAGAAGAAACAGTTATAATAACAGCAGAACTTGTAAACATAAAGATGTTAAGTGATACAACTATATAATAGTAATTAGAGTAAAAGGCTTAAGTAGTAAGAAGTAGGAACAAAGTTATTATTAGTAATATTAGTTCAATTTTATATTTGTCTATCAAATGTCTATTTTTTGGATGTCCTAAATTACTAAGTCCAATATAAGTGCTTGACATAGAGGAAAATGAAAAAGGAGGAGTTCATATTCCAACATATATAACTAGAGACAAATTTTATTGTTTATTGTTAAAAGCGTTTAGAATATATTTAACAAATTTATAAAGTAGTCATTTATTGTCTTTAGGATCACATCTTAGAAAACTTGAAGAAAATCCATTAGACCCACCAAACTTACTAAAATTCACTAAACCCACTAAATGTACCGAATTCACCGATCCCACTAAAATCTTTGATGATTTTGATTATTATAGTTTTACAAGTTGGAGATAGACATGAATACATTGATATAACAAATACGTAGATATAAGGAATCAAGTTATCTTCCTTCTATATTTCCTTTATAAAATTCTATTTTTATTTATATAATTCCTACAATAAAAGTACTTTCTCCTTCCTTTTTCGCAACTTCTAAATTACCAATTGCTCTAATAATTCTGTTTAAATTACTTTGATTAACTTGTTTAAGAATTCTAATTTCATTAAAATATACAAATAAATAAATCATATTGAAGGGTAGTAATGTAACATAAGAGGGGATCTTTATCTTTGAACAGATGAATTTGAACATGAGGAAATCACATGCAAATGATCGGACGATTTTGGAGTAGGCTGACATTTAAGCCGCCAGCCTTTAATCCTAAGCTACCAGCCTAAATACAATGGACGGTGGCTTAAACTCTAGCTTGGAGCCTCGGACGAAATTTTACCAAATTTTGGATTTTAGCCTACGCTGGCATATAGGCCGCCAGCGTACTCTTATAGGTCGTCGGCATACCTAAGAAGGCCATCAACCTAATGTGCGGCTTTGAAGCTTATTTGTTCCCCAAAGATTTTAAACCGTTAGCTTTATTTCCTTCTTGTCCAGCCTATATCCCTACGAGAAACAACTCTATAAATGCGTCCTACCTTCAGTCTTATCTCTTATAACCTCTCCTAAATTTTTAGAAACCCTAGCAGACACTCTCCAAGGTAGATTTCTTTAAGGAATTGAGTAAGTGATCTCTCCTATTTCTCTAGTTCGTTTTAGAATGATTCATTCTAAGTTTTTCGTTGTTGTTGATGAAGGAAGTTGATCACTGGTGGAAGTTGAAGGAAACTCAAAGTATGAAAATTGGGGATTTGCAGTTCTACAATCAATTAAAGGAAGGTAAGAATCAATCTGGAATTATAATTCATAGATATTAAGTTTTTGGGAAATTAAATCATATATGTTGTTGTGGATGATTTGTGAATGCATAAATAATGGTGAGCAGGTATTCTTGTGAATTAGGGTTTCTCTATTTCATTGGTGTTGATTTGAAGATCCAGGTTCTACAGTTAAGACGGTATGAGATCCAAGGTTCTAGGTAAATATTGAATCATTTCAATTTTATTATGTTAAGAAATGGAATCCTGTATGATAGTTGTGCTATTTTCGATTGAAGATTTTAGGGTTTTTGAGGAATTTGGAGAAATTGGCATTTTAGGGTTTTGTCGTTTGGTAATCTTAAAAGATAGGTGTGTAGATCTAATATGGAAAATCTTATGTTTTGAGATTTTAGATTTTAGGGTTAGGGTTTAATTATGAATGTGAAATTGGATTTTAATTTGATATATGTCGATGATCAGGTGTCTAGTGAAATCAGGGTTTATAACCTTTTAAAAGGTTTTGTTGATTGGAGTTCTGTGAAAGAGTTGAATCCAGGTACAAACTTACCATATTTGATTGTTTGTGCTTGTAGGATTAGATGATTAAAACTGACCTAATTCTATTCGGCCTTAATTGAGAGTATGTTGTATGTACTTGGTTGCGGTTAGTAAAGACTGCGCAAAGTGTGATACTAACGCTGGCAACCTAATGATCTATGTGTGAGGTTGTCTCGCGTGGACTCGTGCATAGAAATGATTCTGGTAGATTAAGTTTTGGCAGTATGGCCGCAGGTGGGTGGATCACATCCAACACCAATATATATATATATATAAGTATTTTGGTATAAAACTTGTTTTATGAAGTCATGAGTTATTATGGGTTCAGGATTGGTTGCAAATGATTCTAAACTGTGTTGGTTGCTTGCTAAATCAAAGATAACAAAATGTGGTTGTTGCATTAGTTTTAGGATTGTATGTGATTTATGTATATTGTATGATCATGCGTATTGGTTTGTGATTTGGCGTATTGAGTGTTTTCGCTCACTCTTTATTATTTTTTGGGTATAAGTTTTGATGATATAGTGTATAATCTGTTTGGCTATGATATATTCATGGATCATGGGGATGGCGATAGTGGATTAGACTACCCAGCTAATGATCGGTAGATTTTTTGATTTGGAAGTAGGCAAGAATAGTGATGGGAATCAAAATGCTCAAGTCATAGGACCAATCACTAGAGCCAGAGCTAAAGGACTATAGAATCTTGCACTAAGAGTCCTACATGACAGCATGGAAACGAATGAGGCTCATTTCGTTGATCTTTCGATGTTTGGATATTATGATTTCAATGAAATGAGTGTAAGCATACTTCAGGAGGATCCCAGAATCATTGAAGAGGATGGAATCGAGTTAAATGGAGCAATTCAAAGAAAACTGGCCCGGAAAGCTTGAAGGCCGGCGGCATTAAATGGCAGTTACATTGTTTTAATCTGTTAAATGACAGTTACATTGTTTTAATGCGTTGAATGACCATTACATCGTTTTAATGAGTAGAATGACAGTTACATTGTTTTTATTTTGCTTTTAATTTGTATTTTCACTTTTATGATGAGGAGGACTATAAATAGTCCATGTAACGAACCCTAAGGACTTTTGGTTGAATATTGAATTTGAGAAGTCATTTCTCTCCAAACCCTACTCTTATCAATCTTAGATTGTGGCAAGTGACGGCTTTGGATTTGTTGTGAGTCATACCAGCAAATTCAACGCTAAGACTAATTCCTTGCTAGTGATTCATATCTAATGAGAATTAGATTTATGTATCCTTTTTTTTTTTTATTGCTATTTGTTTTGAAATTTGAGCGATTGATCAATTGTGCAAGTGAGTTGAGCGAAACACACACTTTTAGATCTAGGCACATCAAATAGTTATTGAGAACATATTGAGATTTAACGTTTTAAAACTTTATGAAACTTGTTATTAGGTTTCTTTTGATTTAGATGATTTGAAGTTCTAGATTGTATAGTTATGAGATTTTGATATGAGATGTTAAAGTATCCATTTATCAGAATTTTGATGGTATGAATTGATAACTGGTGATTTAGTATATTATAGCCTTAGCATGTTCTTGACAAGAGAAGGATACGTGGCGGGTTGTAATGTCTTTAGCTTAGGGTGTTACATTCATCTTGTAGAAGTCTAACATACCATTTCACAAACATACATATTATATTTTCTCTATGCTTCTTTATATATCCTTCTATTCTTTCTAAGTTTTCCTTTTTTCCAGTAATGTGTCCTTTAATCCGTCTAACTAAAATTTACATACCGCCTAGCTATATCTTCTTTGTTTTACTTTTTCTAATTTCTTTAAAGATTTTCAATGATTTTCAAATGATTGTCTAATCTTTCTATGATTCTTTCAATTCTATCCTTATGATGTATAAAGGTTCTTATATGTTGTTGTATCTTAATGCACCACCTTATACACATATAAGACAATTAAAAAGAGAATATGGTTTTTGTAAAAATATGTATACTCTTGAGGTATATATATGGTAATAAAAGTACAAAAAAATACAAGTTATCATCGACAAAACAAACCAAAGAAACAAAAGAGTAAACCTGTTAATAAATACTACTTAAGAAGAAGTAAAGCTAGAAAACTAAATCTAAATAATAATAGACATGTTAGATGATAACAAATTGATGTAATGAGATACTTAGAGCAACAATAGTTAAGCAATTAGAAAAATGTAAAAACTTAGCATTGATATTTATAAAATATTTATAAATACAAGACAAGTTTTTATCTTTTTTCAGGGAAAAAAAAAATCTTACTACAATCGATAGGTTTAGTAGAAAATAATTTGAAATTGAAAATGGTTGCAGTTCTATTACCAACCAACCAGGCGTATATTATTCCCCCCGTAAAGGACACCATTATAAAATTGCAAAACAACTATAGCTGAAAACATAAATAACAGTGAGCACAAACACGACTTTTCCATCTTTTCCTTGACATTTTCATTTCTAATTTTTCTCTCTCTCTCTTGTCTTGTCTTGTTCAATAGTAAACAACATGTGTTGGCTCTCTCTCCCTGTGCACTAAACAGTTAATAGGAGCTTCTAGTTACAACTTACAACAATAAAACTTCATTTTCTCAAATGGGTATTGTGCTACTGCTAACTATCATTAATTCTAATTCAAGGGTCTTTTGTTTTTGTCTCTGATCGGTGAGTCGAGTAATATATTTATTTATTTATCTATTTTTTCGGGCCTGCGTCTTAAACTCGTAAATTCCGCTTAAACTGATAAAGCTTGGATTTTTTTTTTTTTCATATTGCATTTCCACTCTTGTTCATGGGTTTCCATCGATTCTGTTGTTTCCTTTTCCTGCATTCATGACATGTTAAGTTTGCTGCTGTCATCAGATGCCCATTTCCAGATTTTTATATTTGACTTTATTCTCTTTTCATTTCAATTTCATTTATTTTAGTTATATTGTGTTAGTTGCATCATTTGTCTTAAACTTTTGCTGTCTAATTTATCTTATATATGTATATTTGTTTCAATCGACTTGGATGCTTATGTTGTTGATTTAACTTTGTTGAAAATTTTGAACTAAGTTTAGTGCATGACTAGAGGAAAAAACTAAGAAGAAGAAACTGAATTAGAAAAGAATCTTAAATATGGGACATTCTTGAACTTTGAAGATATATAAATGAAAGCCACAATAATTTTTCAGCTGTTGAGATGAAGTTATGCATAAATCTTTTAATCCACACCAGCAGTTTCCAATTTCCATAATCATAGTGAAGGTTTAGTCCAAATTTGGAATGGAGCGGGTCAGAGTATGTAGTGGTTTTGATTCATAAGATTGATAGGGATTTGATTCAAGTTCAGAATGCAAATTAATTAATTATGTTTGATTAGAAAATGGTTTTGTGGAATAATATGTAGTATATTCTATGATTCCATTTCTGTGGGTCACACGGGGTGAAAAATATCCAGAATTTCCCCTGAGCTTGCTTGAAAAGATTTTCTCCCTCCTGCAACCCAATAAAATAATAATTGTTTGATTTTAAGTTGTCAGTAAGTTATGGTATGTAAAGTTCAATTCATTAAATTGGCAAAGATTTTCCATCAGCTTTAATCAGTTGCTTTCATTTGATTGGAAAATGCTAGTAAAATACCATATTTGAGATTCCATTACAATACTTGTGGTGCACAGTTGCAAATTGAATTCCATTATATGCCAGTGTTTCTTTTCTTTTTTCTTTTTTTTTTTTTCTTCCCCCTGATTCCTTATTTGGTTTGCTTACTGATTGTTTCTTAAAACTTTCTTTTTCATGCAGTTAATATCAGATAAGCTTCAGAGAGCTTACCAAAAATAAAAGAGAAGAAGCTTCAGAGACGTGAGCTGTTCAAAAGGATGCGATTCTTTGATTTAGTTTTCAAAGTCGTGTATTTAAGTTTGTGATTAACTTTGTTTAGATATAAATGCATTCGAAACCAACTATGAGCAGCAGCTGAAAGATGGACAGGTTTAGATTAGACCTACGGTTTCATCCTTCTGGATCAGCACAGTCAGAAGAATCAGCTCTGGATTTGGAAAGGAATTATTATAACAATCCAAATTTGCCTTCTTCAAGTCCATCTCCTCTTCAACCTTTTGCCTCCAGTGGCCAGCATTCTGAAAGTAATGCTGCTTACTTCTCTTGGCCCACTTTGAGTCGCTTAATTGATTCAGCAGAAGACAGGGCAAACTATTTCGGAAATCTTCAGAAAGGGGTGCTTCCAGAGACTCTTGGACAATTGCCATCTGGCCAGCGAGCCTCTACATTGCTTGAGCTGCTGACAATTAGGGCGTTTCACAGCAAGATCTTGCGCCGCTTTAGTTTGGGAACTGCAATTGGATTCCGGATTAGGCGCGGGGTATTAACAGATATTCCTGCAATTCTTGTCTTTGTTGCCCGGAAAGTTCACAGACAATGGCTTAACCCAATCCAGTGTCTTCCTACAGCTCTTGAGGTTGTAATTTGGGATTTTATTTTTTATCCTTATTTTTATTATGGTTCCCATATTCTTCTTTGTATACAAATTATTAAAAGTTGACAGCTGAAGGAAATTGACATATGTGTTGAATCATATGGGATTCTCATAATCTTTCCCCACCAATCGCTCGATTTTCATTTTTATTTTTCAAATAATCTGTTCCTACAATAATAAGCTGTGATTTCAACAATTTGATGCTGTCAACTTGTGGGCCTAATAGATTTGATATTGACAAAACTCATATTTTAGGAAAGCAATAAAATTGGAATAATAAACATTAATTCCGAAATTCTCAATTTGTGCTGATGATTGTACCCATTTCAAAGAGGAAATGCCTTAAGTATTGCTGTCTAATAATCTAAATTGCTTTTTCATGGATGGACAGGGACCAGGAGGTGTTTGGTGTCATGTGGATGTTGTGGAATTCTCTTACTATGGTGCACCTGCCCCTACTCCAAAAGAACAAGTATATACAGAGCTTGTTGATGGGTTGGGGGGCAGTGACCCATGCATTGGTTCAGGCTCTCAGGTAGCTTTCTTCTCCCTTCCATTGCAAAAGTATTATCTTTTGCATCTAATTTGCACATCTCATTAAATGGAAAGATAGATTTTTTCCCCCCTCCCATTTTTTCAGTAATGTTCGTACCGCACACGCAGTTCTCAACTTCCAAGTATTGTTTTATTTATGTAAAGCAACGGGGTGTTAAGTTGGTCATCACCTTTCAACTATAACTATTATGATTCCATCAGTTTCTTCATTTTCCTTATATGAGCTTCTTGAATAGGTGTTCTGGGACTTTCTGCAATGGCATAAAAAAGAAGCTATATGGGAACGATCCACTCTGCTATAAATTCAACAATTCCAAATCAGTCTAAGTGCCATGTGTTAATCATGTTAATGTATAGTTGACGTTTGTAAGTATCACCACAAAAATGCATGCATGCATAGGGAGTGCTATGCAAACAAGAGCACACACTTTTCGGGTCATATGGATAGTATAATCTTGTAATGTTTAAATCAGGCATATCTTAATATATATGCGCACCAACAGAAAATGCTTTTATCAATACATTGATGGTTTTGCTGGATGAAAGAACATTTAAATGGAGATTTATGTGACATAGGAAATGGCCTCTTTGGACTTTCTACTGTGACTAACTTTACAAGATTACTATATTGAAGACTTGTGGAAGCATGGTTTCTTAATTTTCAAATATCTATGCCTTTATATGTTTTTTCCTTTTTGTCTGATACTATCTTATTGGCTTAAAGCTGGTTATGTGAAACAAATTAAAAGCCAAGAGATAAACAGTTGATAGGTAATACATGAAAAATGAAGACTAGTTACAATCAAAGTAGTTAAAAGTTTAGATTTAATATAGTGTGTTTTATTTTTTAAATAGTCAAACACTTCTAGGATTGAAGTTGGGAAAAATATTATTGGATAAAGTACCTAAATGGGCCCTTACATTCAAGGTGGACCAAATAATTCACTTGAATCACCAAGATCTATAAATTGCCTTGCATTTGTATGACTGTGGTAACCCTGCAGGTTATCAACCATTGTTTTTTTACTCAAAAACTAACAATAGTCCACCTATAAGTTAATTATCTTACTATGTCTTCTCAATCTTGTAACAATTTATTGGGGGTGTTTGTGGTGTGGTTTGGTTTGGTTCATGGGCTGAACCAAATTGAAAGGTACCATATTTAAAATAATTCAATTCAACTCAAAACAACTCATGATTCAAATTTTAACGGTTCAAGTTTCAAAACCAAACTACTTTAGGTATGGTTCAGTTTGGTTCAGTTTAAACCGCTTATAAAAACACCTTATTTTAATTGATACTATTAATAAATTTTCAAAGTTTCTAACTAAAAATTGATGTTAAGGAATATCATATAAGTGAAAGTCATCTAGCATTATATCATGGTAACATTACATCTTAGGTTATAGTGAATGCATGGGAGTCTGTATGAAAGAAGATACATGGAGATGAAGGAAAATGAATAAATTAGAGAGGTTTTTCTTTTCTTTTTGGCCGTAATTAAAGAGGTTAAGAGTGAGATGAGAGAGAACAAAAAAGAAGAGGTAAATGGAGTATGAAATTTCAATAAGATTTATATTAAAAAATATTGCCTATTTTTTTTAATATTTTAATTGGAGATATTCAGCTCGGTTCAACCTCTTTAATCGAATCATGAACCATTTAGAGCCTTTCTGAACTGAATCAAAATACAAAAGAATCGCATTTTACAGTTTGGTCCAATCTAATTCTGTTCGGTTTGATTAGATATGGTGATTAGCCCTATAGTTTATGCATTTTAGTGGCATGAGGACTTATTTAAACCCCTCGTAAAGTTCTGGGTCTTCTTTCACTGATTATAAAATCCAAGGGTATAAATGTACAAACTGAAGTAAAGGGACCAAATATGTCACCAAGTCATAGTTTGATATTTTATTAAATTTTGTCAAGTTAGAAAATGTGCTTTTCTTCAATTTTATCAGCCTTATTTGATCATAGCTCTGCATACAAGCTCATGGAGAGTACTAAATTATTGCATTTATTTTCAATAGTTGTTGGACGAACTATACATTCTTAAGGATTGCTCTCTACTTTAGTATAGACAAAAAATGTCATATAGATAATGTGTGCAACCAGGTGATCTTAAACAAGCTTATAGATTTTGGTGGCTTTGTATTATTACTTAACATTTGTGCTCTTTCATAAATCTGGGACTTTTAATTGAAGTTCATTAGGCCGACACACTACATTGAATGGGTTGTTAAATGACTGAACTTTGGTCATCTTGCTTTGAAACCATGTTGTGTGTTGGTAAAAAAAGTGTGTTGGGAAGATATTGGAAGTATAAATGCCCCCAACACACCATCAACTTATTCTCACAATATAATTTTATTTTAAGGCTATGAAAATATTGTTTAATTCACAGGCATGTAACATCTGCCCTGCAGTTGCATTACTCTGTAAAGAGTGGAGTTATGTGCATCTACCATCTATGTATGCCATAACTTTAGTTAGTTCTTAAGATTGCAAGAGCGATGCATCAAGTTATCTGGCTGAATAGTTCAGTTGGTTGGTCAAGCTATAATTTTCTGTAGTGATCAGCCATTAGCAGATTGTCAAGCTTTGCGTTCTTAAACAAAAGCATGTGCATGCATTAAAAGAAAGAAGAAAGCAGCACAAGTGGATATTCTTTTACCCCTTAAGCAGATATTAATCTGGTATACCTCAAGTTTGAAATTTATTTTCCATTTTTCAGGACATGTTTCATTTTTTGCAACTTACTGGATTGTTGTTTGTCTAGCCATTTAGGACTTGAATTCTCACTTGCAGTTCTTTTGTGCTAGTAGGTGTTGGTATGGGTTTTTCTTCTTCTTCTTCTTCCATTTAATTTCGTAGATAAATAGCTTAAGTTTTCCCATTGTTGACTAATGTTGCATCATAAGAGTTTAGAATTTGATATTTATCTTCATACTTTCTGCATCTAGGTTCGTAGGTTTTTTTCTCTTCCATTTTTCTTTCTTCAATTAGATCTTTGATGTGGAAATATTGGCTCCTGAAATTGTCATTTTTTTCCCCCTTGTGTTGTAGGTTGCAAGTCAGGAGACATATGGAACTTTGGGTGCCATAGTGAAAAGTCGAACAGGAAATCGACAAGTGGGTTTCCTTACAAATCGACATGTTGCTGTTGATTTAGATTATCCCAATCAAAAGATGTTTCATCCTTTACCTCCTAGTCTTGGACCTGGGGTTTATTTAGGTGCTGTGGAGAGGGCCACATCCTTTATAACTGATGAACAATGGTATGGCATATTTGCCGGCACAAACCCAGGTAATAGAGATATTGATTGAATATTAATGATAAACACAATACTGCCAGCAGAATTGGGTTGCCATTGCTTTCTCTTATACATGTACTTTTACTGATATGAAGAGGCAGCAACACGTGTATAATTGGATAGTCTGGAGTAGTTTTGAGTGTTGATGGTAGGAAAGTTAGACATGGAACTTATATGTCATTGGACATGTGATTTGAATGCGTGTTTGCTGTCTTTCATCCACTCCATAAGCTATCTATGTTTACCATAAGTCCGGTATTCAAATTGAAAAAAAAAAAAAAAAAAAAGAGAGAGAGAGAGAGAGAGAAAGAAAGAAAGTAAAATCCTTTTCATAATTTAAAGACATGATGGATGATCATGGTTGGCTTGGGCAGGCAATTTTTTCTCTCTTAGAATTAGTGTAACTTGGAATACTGGTTAAATTTTTTATTCAGAACTTTGTCCAGTATGCAACTGAACCATTAAACTTGTGTGCTATTAAGCTCATTCCCATTCATATTTGTTCAAATTGGTCCTTAAATGTTTGCGCTTCCACTGTTACAAATTGAATTATTTTGCTAATGCAATCTATAGATACCACCAATGAGCACTGATTTTTTGCAGGAAATCATATCCATTTAAGATTTTCAATTCACATGTATAAGGTTATGACATTTTGTGCATTTTACTGAGGAATTGCTCAATTAAAAATGTCTTTTTATGAAACTGAAGTTCAGTAAATGTTGCCATTTGCAAAATCCTCTAATTTGTTGTCAGAGAGAAGTTCATGAACTATCCAAACCATTGTAAAAGTACATGAGTTTATTGCACATGATTAAACCTCAAGGATGTAACTACTAGTAATGCACTGCCTTTGCTCCAGAAACATTTGTGCGAGCAGATGGGGCATTTATTCCTTTTACAGAGGATTTGAACTTGAACAATGTAACTACATCAGTTAGAGGAGTTGGAGAGATTGGTGATGTCCACACTATTGACCTGCAATCTCCTATAAGCAGTCTCATTGGGAGACGGGTAGTCAAAGTTGGAAGGAGCTCTGGTTTGACCACTGGAACCATAATGGCTTATGCACTTGAGTACAATGATGAAAAAGGGATATGTTTCTTAACTGATTTTCTTGTTGTTGGTGAGAACCAGCAGACGTTTGACCTTGAAGGTGATAGTGGAAGCCTCATTCTCTTAATGAGTGAAAATAACGAGAAGCCACAGCCAGTTGGGATTATTTGGGGTGGGACCGCTAATAGAGGGCGCCTGAAACTAAAGGTTGGCCAACCTCCAGAGAATTGGACCAGTGGAGTTGATCTTGGGCGCCTTCTTGACCTTCTTGAACTTGACCTCATAACCACAAATGAAGGTCTTCAAGGTTTGTGCTTCTGCATAATCTTATATATATATATATATATCATATACATATTTCATTGACATGAGTTCTCTCATTGGTTGTGGGATATTGGAACTGTTCATATTAAGAGAAACTTATCCAAGTCATAAATGGAATGAGTTTTTAGTCATGAAATTCTCAATACCATTGTGGTATCAGTCTTGTCTGTTTGGTTAGTTTTTCCGGTAGATATAAACATTTTTCTAATAAATTGTTTATCAAAAAATAACAGATAAAAAAAGTTAGCAGTTCTCATGAAAATATCAAATAAATCAAATATAAATAACATATAAATGCAAATCGGACATATTTAGACATATCGTTTCGGTACAGATATAGATACAAATACAAATATAGATGAAAAATATACTATCCAAACAGACCCTAATTAATCCAAACTTAACAGGGGGTACTTAGTGAAAAGGTTTTGCTTTAAAGCCTTGTTGGTTCATCTAATCTTCATCATTTTGGTATCATTCTGACAACATTTTCAACTCACTTATATCCAAAATAAGATACCAAAAAAAGATAAAATAAAAGTATAGGTACATAAATAGCCGTCATATAAAATTAAATATCTAACAAACTCTGCTGAAATAAAGTTTATTTGTCCTCTATTTTGTTTTACAGAAAAAAAAAGTGTCAAATGAAAATTTTCTTTTCCAATGAATAATTTATATTTCTTTGACCTTTTTGCTCTGTGGTATATGAATTTTTACTTCCCCAACTGTTGTTATTCAATTACCATCTTTACAAATATTATGATCAGATATAAAGACAATTTATCCATAATATAAAAATTGATTGCGAAACAGATCAAATACATATAAGGTAGATTTTGAAAACATCGATCTCAAATACATTTAGACTATCCATGGAACAAATACAAATACTATTAAGTTACTGAACAACAAAGAAAAAGGGCCAACCTTTCCGATTATCTATCCTTTTTCATCAATATTTCATGTTGAAATTGCTAACTTTTTAATCAAGGTGCAAAATAAAAAGAGAAGGTTAAAAATGGGATTATTAATTTTAAATGATTGACCTTAGAGATCTTAGACATCCTGTAAATATCGATGTCAATTTCATGTACTGGTGTTTGACAGTGAATGAATTTACAACTGAACTTTGCACTGTAGTTCTTTAATATTCATAATTCTGAGCTGATCTTAATATGGGGCAAATATAGCTGCGGTTCAAGAACAAAGATATGCCAATGCGGCTGGAATTGATTCTGCAGTAGGAGAGTCATCTCCTCCAGACCGAATGCTTTCCAGGGATAAAACTGAGGAGAACATTGAGCCTCTCAATTTGAACATCCAACAAAGTCCGGTTGATGATGAGCCCTTCCAAGGGCCCAAAAAAGGGTTCGAACAGACAGAATTTTGTAGAGAAAATGCAACTGGAGTAGCCTCTAATGTAGAGCGTCAGTTCATGTCAAGTTTCACTGAGAGATCTTCTCTGCGGCAAACTGAGAGGGAGGACATCCCAGAACCTAACCTTTCCAACTTTTCAGGTAGTACCAATGGAGAGATCTCTGTGTCCTTGCAACTAGGTGAGCCTGAAAAAAAGAGGAGAAAGCAGTTGAATTGACCAAAATAGTAGATGAAACTTATATGGTAGTTAAAGAATGTGCCTTTATCGTGCATGGTTAAAGCATTTTTGGAGGAGGATACATGGATCATCATTTAGGTCTTCTGCATCATATTCTTTGTTAAGATTATCTTGCAACATGAAGCAATATATGAGGTACGAGTTTAGTTCCTTTGAAACTGCCAGAACACGATATTTTCATTCTTTATCTATTTCATACACTACGCATGTATCTGTACACACCATGGCATCGGATGCTATATACAAGTCAAATATGGGGATCAACCCAATACCCAAGGAAGAATTTTGAGGAAATTCTATTTTCTTCACTAGAATTTAATGTTGTTTATAAGCAATAATTGTACTTAAGCACCCAAAGAGAGTAATCGAATTAGGTTTGTGACTTTCATCATGGATGTAATAGGCAGTCTAGAAGATTAAATGCAGCTTTCATTGTGGGCTCTCCTGCTGCTTGTCAATTACATGATCAAGCCAAGGTGATATAGCTGATATGTTGTCTACTCTAAATGATCTACCAATTCGGGGCATGGAAATGTCTCCCCTCCGGCATGAAGGATGCGCCCCATGAATATTGCATTCTTCTAACACATTGGCTCGCCTGAATGCGTTTTTCTAGTATTAGTGTTCTGCTCCTTTCGCTTGCACATGTATATGCATAAAATAAGTGTTAGGTGGGAGGGTGCTTTTAATGACAGTTTGGCATTCTCATTGATGTCCCAGCAGATGAAATAAAGTTGGTATGGTAATACGTATGATGTCATGAAACCATGATAGCTATAATCTCTTCCTTTTCCATTTGGTTTTTAAGCTTTTCCCTTTTCCATACGAGATCAGATGATGGCAATATTGCGACTAAAAGTATAGTGGCTTCAAGCCTTCAACCTGGGCTTTACCATGCCAAAGCTAAATAATGTATTTACAAATTACAAAAACCTTGTAGGGGTTAGGTTGCTTTTGCCTTTCATCTAGGATCAACCACCGCTGTCTGGAAGATATTTCAGATGCATCACCAATGACTTTGTTTTGAAGTGTAAGAATTCCATGACGGGTTGATGAGGCAAAAGAGTGATCAAAATTTTATGTGAATCGAATTGGAATATATAAACCATGATCTGGAAAGGGCATTCATTTGTGAGAATATTTAGATTTTCCATTCACTAAATTTATTTTTTCAATCCTCTGTTTCTTAGGTGCCTATTTTTGGAATTGGAACCAACTAAAAACACTGTTTAGATAATTCAGACGCGTGGACTTAGCAGGTTGGTGGTTACATACCATGTTGGTTGATTTCAATGGCGTTTCCGAGACCCATCAACAAATTGATATTACATATGTGATTTATGTAAATTCATTTGATGCCACCTTTTTGTGTTGATTCCAAGCGAACATGCAAAAATATAATTACCCCTTTAATAATAACAACAACAAATTCTTTCGGTGGAATATGTCAAAACCAATGTTGGTCTAAAAGTTTGAATTCGTAAATGTAAAGTGAGTTTTTGATGTTTATACCTTAATTTCAGCTCATGTAAGGACTTTTATTGAAACCATCAAGTTAATTTAATAGGGGCATGGAATAAGGGGACGAAAGGTTATACCTTTATGGTCAGCTTTGATATCATACCAAGTTTAGGATCACAAATAAGTGTCTGGATCAATCGGTTGTATGGTTTATTTCAACGTGATAGGAAAGTATGATGATCTGCATTCATTTCCACAAGGTCGTTTTATCAATAATGTTAACTTAATGGACTTCAAATGAAGTCTTAATCAAGACCGAGTGATTTAAGTTACGGTCTTGACATCCATTTCAAAAGTCTATAAGTGTTTATGTCACATTGTTATGGTACTAAACTCATCATAACTTATTAATATTAAACCATGGTTATGTCAACATGAAAGAGATATAGCTTGTTTGTTTATCAATATCAGTATCTAAACTTTTGTGTGAAGATATCTAATTTGCAGTTATATTTTATCTGCATTTGGTCTATTTTATACTTTCATGAGAACTCTCATATGTTTTTCACACACACACACACACATATATATATATATATATATATATTTTTTTTGACAGTTAATTTGTTAGAAAAGGTTTGAAAAAAGTATTTATTGTCTATTTTCTGTCGGATGCCAAATGGACCCAAAAGATCACTCACAACTACTGAGAATTTCGGATCTCCATTAGTAGTATCTCTAATCAACAAACCTACGATTTTCAAACATGGTTTTATTTCGCAAAAATGAATTCACGGTTGTTGTTTTAATGATTAGAGAACAACAACCGTCGCAAAGGGTAATTTTACATCGCTTGAATCTCAAGATAAGGGGAGGAGTCCTTTGTTGCTAGAGGCTTAATCTTTATCCCAGCAAGAACCATGCCTCCCTTCCACCAGCTGGTTTCAGTTTCAAACATTCCAAACACCACTTCCAATGGCCCCCCGGATTCTTCTTTCCCAAAGTTACCGCCTGAGATCTCATGCCATTTCTCTTCTTTTGTCCTATACTCCTCTAGTTTTACCACTTTATCTTCTTTCACAACCCCATTGGACATGATCTTGAATTTTTGGGGCTGAATGCCATCCAAATGCATCAGGCCTGAACTTAACTACGTAGAATATTTCATATTCTCCAACTTTGAGGGAATCAAAACGTGCCTTTCCTGTGACTTCGATCCAGTTCACCTGGTGGAGCACAACACCATCCTTGAACCCCGTTTGCCTAAATCACACCAATACGTTGTATGACACAAAATAATCAATGAAATACAAAGATTGTTTAAACTTTTAGATAAGTTGATTGAGAGTTTATTTTGGCTACAAGATTATCAATTGTAAATGATATTGGAAGAGTACAAACCTCTTGTCTCTCTCGCTGAGTATGATCCTTTGCCAATAACGGGGGTCATTTCCCCAGATAATGTTTAGAGCCTCGACAGGGAAATTATATAAAGTTGAAGACCCATCATATTCCATCAACAATCCATGCTACAAAAAAGTAATAAATAATGTATATGATTTACTTCTAAGGGTATATTGCTAGTAAGTTGGATCTGAAAAATTTTATTTACTACCAATTCATTTTGCTGAATGGATAAGATTATAATGGAATTATTATTATCATTGCTTGAGAAATAGAAAAAAACTATAATAGGATTTTCATTTGTTAATTTTTCATGTAATTGAGAATACTAGTATTGAATTGTTATTCATAAGTTTCAATATTAAATGTTCATGCAACAGGGATTTTTTATGGAATTGTTATTAAAGTTAACTAAAGGTCATAATAATTCTTTATAAGGAACAAGTTGTAATACTTAGACGAAGTCAACAAGCACTTACTAGAAGAAGGTAGCAGCCCTTGCTACAAACTAAATGCAGACAAGATTAAACAGACCTCCTAATGAGATTAAGGATAATCCAAGGAAAAAATATATACAGAAGGAAAGAAAGAAAAGAAGTACATTAAATCAATGAAAACGTGCTAACGAAAGCAGGAGAATGAAGAGGCTTACACCTTAATACCTTATGAGGTTTTGAGTTATCTCTTCTCACCGAGTCCATTTAATCTATATGTTTAGTCTTGTGTCTTTTGGTTCTAATAGGTACCACCACAACTTGAACTTATATCCCGAATTCTTACAAGTTGCATAAAGTGGTTTTCTCTGTGGGATTACGTATTATGACCGCAAAGAATATTTGCTTGAGGCTATTCTTCTTTTTCTTTCTTCTCTAGATAGGACGATGCTTCCCTTTAGCCATGCTTTGACTGCACATATCACATTTTAGTCTTGCATTTTGCAATACGGGGCATGGACCAAAGGAAAGTACCCGTACATTAATTTGCTCCCAATTTTACTGTTTTTAAAGGAACACACAAAACACAACACCCCATCCCACCCCACCCAAATTATGCAATTTAACGTACGGGAATATATTATTTTCGGTTTATCACGTTTTAATGTTTTCTATTGGAGTTCTAAATTTATATATATATATATATATATTATTTGAATCCTTAATTTTTGCATAAGTTTACAAGCAAAAAATTTTTTGTACTGTTGTCATTAAGTTTTGCAAAAGTTTACAAATTTTTTTTTTCAAGTTTTAGCATCATACTTTCTCAATTCCTCATTTCTGTCTTTTTTTTTTTCACTTTTAATGATTACAATAGAGAAAAAGATTTAAACCCGATACATCTCACTTGAAATATTAAGATTGATGTTACAGAGTTACAATGCCATTGACCTCAATTCCTTGTTTCATCACACACGTGCGCGAACACACAAAAGCACACTTCTAAACTTGATTTAGAAAGTGAAATCATAATCAAACTCATAAGCACAGATCAATCTAGGATCAATCCGTATATCAAAGGCGAACAGGACCACACTTGAATTTTAACTATATTTGATGAAATTATGACTGCTACCACGCATCTGGAAATGGAATAGCTACGAATACTTACAATGAAATTACTCACTATCACCAAGTGTCACAAATTGTCTCTTGCAACTAGATCAATTATTGATCAGTAGAGCTCATATGCCCTAACAAAAATCATAATTTCACTGCCCTACTCCAATATCCTGACCACATTCTCGCAAATCAGACTGCTACATGTACCAAATAGTTACTGCGAACTCCAATCTCACCTTTTCCATTCGCACAGAAATTTTGTGATTAAGAACAAAACAAGAATACAAATTGAAACACAAAATTCAACCCTTAGTGAAAATCCCTGGCCGTCCTAACGGCATGATCAGCACAACTTAAAAGTACTTCACTACCGCCAAACACAACCTACGCCCTAGTTGTAAGGATTCATACAGTTTCAATGTCAGACAAAATGTAGCAAATTAGATGCTACTTTAGCCAACGTTCAAAAAATAGGTTAAAAAACCGTTGCATGTATAAATAACTCAATTCCAATATCTTTTATATCATAGCCAGCATTATATGTTTGATTCGTTGGTTTAGCGTCGGCTTAGCATCTGCTTCATATCTATTTCAATCTGACTATTTGACAAAAACAGATACAGCTAAAAATTAGACATTTTTATCGATAAACAGAACTTACAAATTAGATACAGATTAAATAAAGATAAGATATAAATAAGATACAAATGAAAAACAAATCATCCAAACAATAATCAAAGCTCAAACCCAAAAAGAAAATCTGACTGCATCAGATATCTTTCAAAAAGGAGGGAAATGCTATGATCTCATAATTACGTTTCTCACCATCAAAAGATCACTCATAAACACTTTTTTAGAGCTAATACTTCCAGCAGATTGACATTCAAGAGAATCGTGTACATTAATAAAGGCTAGGTCAAATTGTTCCAAGTGAAGTTACGTGGTCAGATTCATACATGCTGTCACGTTTCCCATTCAACGCTTACCCTTCGAAGGCATCTAAATATTTACCCTACCCCTGGATGTGAAATTTTTGCAGGAAGGCAAAGAGCAGTAGTGAGAACTCTTCCCAAAGAGAACATCATTAAAAAGGTTTGGCCCACCTAATACAGGAGTCTGCTGATGTAGACAGGAATTGGCTGGATTATTTACCGGGAGACAGAGAAAGTAGATCTCCAGCTGTCACGGGTTTGTGAAGCTGCAAGCATGAAAAAATAAATAAATAAATAAAACATAAGCTAAAAGACAGTGAAAACCAGATATGCATATAGGTCAACACGGTTGCCAAAAAACAGAGGGAAGGAAATAACAAACCAATCAAGTTCATCAATGTACACACCTAGCTATATTGGAAATATATGGGGAACTTAAGACAAAAAGATGCTCATCATTGAAAAAGAGTTAACTTCAGGATGATGAGCATTTTTGCAGTAATAATTGCAACAAAAAGACATACTTCAGATGACAAGCATTTGCAGTTAGAATTACAACATCCTTTTGTAGTGAAACAATTACCACATTCAATGTCACATCTGGCCTTGGCACCAACTGCCAAGACCTGATGTTCCACTGACTTTTTGCCTTGATGCCTATGATATTTTTCAACAAGATGAAATGAATGGGTGTTGCTTATATATACCTGGCCTAGAGATAACTGTATCGATGAGCTGTTCTTAAAATATATGACTTGAGAATCTATTTAAGACATCATAAAAGGTTTAGATGCTCTGCTCAGAGAAACATCATAAATTTAAGAAATTTTAGGTCCATTGAAAAAACAAAAAAGCATTGTTTCATGTGTATGCATGTGTGTGTGTGTATAGTTTATAATATATATGAACAAAACCTTACAGCTTCAACAACGGGAAGCCAATGAAAAGAACGCAAAACTGCATCTTCTTGTGAAGGAAGGACATCATGGTTCCAATATGTAATACATCCAAATTTTGCGTTAGCCTCCCAATTGGTCGTGCCACTTTCAGAAACACCTGAAAAGCTGGTCCTACCAGAGGACTTCTTACCTATGACATAACCTTCAAAGACACAAAAGCTACAAAATCAATTTCAAGACTTAGGTTTATCATAGATTTAAATGCACAATAATTCTGAAGCTGAACCAAATCATAGAAAGCTGAATTTGTTCATAAGGTGTCTTACAACTTTATGTTCTCAATATCAGATAAAGTATGAGCTGTTAGAGATGGCAAAGAGGCATTACGTATATGAAGAAAAGGCATACACCATATGAATCAGCTAAGTGAAAAGATAGTAAGATTATCATGTCAGAAGAGATAACTGTACAAGTTGCTATAAGAGATTCACATCCAGGCAGGCAATACAAGTAAAAAAACATATACATTGTTGATGGTCGGCTGAAGACAGGCTGTATATATTAAGTGGACAGCTAAATATATGGCTTATTTCCATTGCTGGAAATATGGTTCTCCTTCTAAAATTGCAATTGAAATGTATAGATAAATTCTTGAATCTACCCATTGCCTGAAAAGTTTTGGACAGACCTATATTTAACCAAATTACATTCACCTTAAAACAGTATGTGATTAAAGGAAAATACAGATGGCAACTCCTCATGGAATTTATATTGATAGATATTTATCTATCTTAATCAATATAGAATAGCATTTCTTGTAAATTGAGATGGGTGTCTTTTCCATTTACGAAGGTGACCGCAAAACAATTTCCAACATAAAAAAAGTTCCAGTTGTCAAGTAATTTTACTTGTAATTCTCTAGCAAATAAACGAATTTCTTTGTAATAAGTATTTTAGTCCACTTCCAATTCCTGCTTTACATAATATAACTTAACAATTGCATCGTTTAGTTTATAAGAGACCTTGTGCATGGAAAAAAAAATAATATTTTAATTAGGTCTACTTGCCACATCAGCAGTTGGATTTAAAAATGGATGGAATCCATTCAAAGGTATCATGAGTGAAGGATTTAAAAAGTTTAGGTATTTTCTTCTAAGAAAAATTTTTTTTAGGTATAATTCTGTTATTGAAAAAATTCAAATACCATTAGAGAAATTAATCTCATTCTATATGTTGACCTTTTCTACCAAGCCTTTTCTGAAAAGGAGATAATGTTAAAAATGGAACCTGAACTTTTCTAAAAGATTCAATAAGGAACTTAAAATTTGGTTTTGAACAATTTAATACCTGAAACAAGTTTTCACGTACATTTTTCCTACCTAATACCAATTTATCTAAAACCAAAATTTAGGTAGCTGCTTGAACTTTTTGCGAAAGTTCAAGTACAAAATTGTTCAAAACCAAGTTTCAGGTACTTTTAAACTTTTTGCGAAAGTTCAGGTATCATTTTTGCCATTAACCCTTTTGAAAAATAGTAGCAGAAGCATCACATATAAAACCTTTTGAAAATTGAAATTAAAAAGGTAGGATTAAATGCCACATTTTCTCTAACTATGAGCAAAGTGCAACTTGCTCCTTAGTTTAAAAATATACACTTAATCTCTTATTAGGATTTCAGAGTCAATTTTCCTATGCCAAATATATATTCAATTAGAGTACAAAGCTAAATACCATATTCTTATTCTCTTTAACAATCAATGCAATATGATTCAAAGGGAGGGGATCTATCTAGAGATTTTAAAAAGAAAATCCAAAATCTATGAAGAGTCCATCTCCAAGCACAATTTAGGATAATGGAATGAGCATTTCAAAGTGAATATATGTTGCAATCGACCGCTCATTTGAGGGAGAAAATGCATCCATATAATAAGTATGGTTTGGGTCCTTGCTATAGGCTTTTGGAACACATATCTTTTTCTGCCACGCCATTGACTCCTATCATGTGGTTTAAAATGAACAACAGGCCAAAAATTGCTTTTTGGCATGATATATGGTGCCACTGAAACACCTTTGAAAACTTAATCTCTGCAATTAATATTTAGTGGATGGTAATACTATGCTTATGGATTATTCCAAGCATCCTGGCCATTAAGCTGATAGAAAGACCACTTTCATCAGACTTTTAGAGAGTGGAGATCAATTAATTGTACATTAATTATCTCTATACCTTATAAACATGTAAAAATGGTTGAATAATTTTATATAAGAACCTCCTAAGAGCAAGATGGTTTTTGTAAAATCTTGTTTGTTTGGCTCTTGGAGCAGATTTTCAGCTAGTCCACTTCCTTTTTGTCCTTCACAAATGATGATCACCAAACCCCAAACTAAGGAAAATAAACCCCCCTGTATACAGCACTTTTACCCTTCTTCTGAAGCAAGTACTATCAACAAACATTGTGACATCAGTAAAATATCAAAGACACCTAAAACCTTGCCAACTATGGTTAAAGCTAATATCTTGGTTAGGCTAACCTAACCCATGTTGATCTGAGTTCCAGTCAGCACGAATGGGTTTGCCCACAACCATATTTTCAATAAACCCGAGGCTTTGTCCTTTAGTGGAGAAGAAAATGGCATAAAAGCATTGCACACAAAAGTTTCCAATAGGTGGCCATTATTACCCATCTAAGAGATATCACCCTTCATTCAAGCTCGACTTTCTCATACCGCAATACAAACATACCCACATATATCAGCAGCATACATCATTCTTCATGCATCTAGAAACGTGAATGCATACATGATGACAAAAGCCAAGTTTTCAAAAGATGAAGCCATGGAGATAAAGGTGTATGGTATTTACTGACACCCATTCAGGTTATTTGAAACATAGATGTCCCGGGTAAGTCTGACCAAGATCCAGCTGATCTAATGTGGCATACTATGCAGATAATACTGGTCTTTTTACTTATATGGCAATGAGGGATCTGCCAAATACAGTTGAGTTTAACAAAATTACAAGTGATCAAACGCCCAAATTAAAAGTAGGACCACTGGCGTCTTCACAAACTCAGAAGAGGCGTCACTAAGGATGCAACTGGGGAGGGTCGTTATAGGTACCCAAGTATTGATTTAATTGCCCTTATTCATATATTCCTTTCCTCAATTCTTTGCCATTAATTAAATAAGAGAATTAGCAAGAGATTGAGCTGAAGGGGAAAGGAAAATACCGGAATATCCATCGGGAAGTGAAATAGTAGCCCCCTGCAGTTTCCGCCCTCGAAAATACTCTTCCTGAACTCTCACTCCATCTGCTTCTATTCCTTCAGTAAACAAAGTACCCATTCTTTATCAGCAAAAGTTCTATCTCCTATTAATGTTCAGCAGTCATTATTCCTTTCTTTCATGTCAATTGCAATTTCACCCTGAAAACTCCAAACCCTTAATTCAGCTTCAAAAATTTGTGAAAAGAGAGCATTTTATCTCCTCAAACCGCCAACAAAACTTCCAATGAAGTGACAATTTCGGAAGTAAATGCATTTTTTTCAGTAAAAACGTGTCCATTCAATCAAGTTAATCAGAGACAATAAATATAAGACAAGATGGTCGTTTGTACCGGATGGTTTGGGCCTAAAATAATGAGACACGGAGCATGGTCCGTCGTACTTGATGGTGCATGGAAGCAGGTGCACACCGCCGCTTAAATCCACCAGTTTTGGTGTCTCCGTCAGGACTATGGATCCTGTTGTTCCAACCGAACCGTTGTCCATATCGACAGAAATAAATTGTTCCTTTATCCAGTCACTCACCAAACCCTAACAGGGTTTCGTTAGAACTGCATAGAAACCGTACGCATAAAATAAAAGTATGAACTTTGACAAGTGAGAATCGAATCATACGAAAGGTACTGAGATGCCGCCAAAAAAAAACAAAAACAAAAACCGGGTAATGTAATGTTTTTGCGGGAAAAGGAAAAAAATATTAATATTTTTATAAATAATTACGAAAATGTCACTGGGATGAAAATAATCCCAGAAATAGGCAACACGGCCTCGTCTCTTCAAGAGACGAGGTCGTTAGTGCCTGACCTCGTCTCTTCAAGAAACGAGGCCTTAATATGTTGTGACCTCGTCTTTTGAAGAGACGAGGATACACCGCGCATGGCCTCGTCTGTTCAAGAGACGAGGCCATTAGTGACTGACCTCGTCTCTTGAACAGACGAGGTCATCGACTTAAAATTCCCGTGCGCGTCTCTTCTTCCCCATTTCCCTCATTTGAATCCGACGGAGAGCAAACCCTAAATCCCAAAATCGGAAATTGGAAATCGCGAATTCCCATCCATTTCAGGCGCACCAAATCCACAAATCAAGTGTAATCGCTCATCCCCGAGTTTTGCAAAGTTGATTTTGTAGCGTTTGGTGTTGTAGGAGGGTAAAAAAGAGGAGATTTGAAGCGAGACGACTGACGGGAACGGCGAACTTTGAGGTTGGATTTTCGCGTGTTTTCGTATTTTTTTTTTAATCGTTCATGCTGCATTATTGAATTATGATTGTATGTGGTGTTAGAATAATTTTAGCATGATTCGTACGCCGACTGTATGTTGCGTGGTTATTGATTAGCTAAGTGGCATGTAGGACTTGGGATTTGAGTTTAAGATGCTGTAAATTCTGTATTTGTTGATGAAATGGGTGATTAATTAGTTATATGGATGAATTATTAGAAGAAATAAGTACGTGGGATGGACTTATGATGTTGGTTGATGATTCAAAGTTGAAATTGATTAAAACTATGTTGGTTATGAGCCTTTCATTCAGCTTGATTGGCATCTGATTACAGCTCTGGTCGAGCGATGGCGCCCAGAGACACATACGTTCCACATGACCACGGGAGAGTGGACTGTGACGCTGCAGGACGTTGCTATCCTGACGGGCCTCCCTGTAGATGGATTGGCCATTACCGGCACGGCTCGCATGGATTGGCCAGATTTGTGCGAGGAGTTATTAGGGGTTCGGCCAGTCCCCGGCGTCGACATGGATGGAGGGCGGCTGAAGATGTCGTGGTTGGATAGCCACTTCAGCGAGCTACCGGACTTTGCTGATGACGCGATGATCCGACGTCATGCCAGAGCATACATTCTGCTGCTGCTTGGGGAATTCATTGTCGCAGACAAATCCTCGAACTACGTCCATCTTATGTACCTCCAGCTGCTACGAGATTTCGAGTAGGCAGGGCAGCACGCGTGGGGAGCAGCCTGTTTGGCTTGGCTATACAGGTAGCTATGTCTGGCTTCCGACGTCGACACGGAGACATGGCAGGACCACTAGTTGTCCTGCGGATAGGGCATGGAGCACTTCCCCACATTGCCCCGGTACGGCGACTGCTGACCTCTGTTACCGCAGGCCGCCCACTTATCAGTCATTGGGTGCGACTTTCGACGTCACACGTGTGTCGACCCACCTATTGATTGAGTACCGCGCCTCCTTTGATCGATAGATGGCGCATCAGGTATGCCGTAGATCACTTTTGATTTCCATTGTCATCTACTCTTAAATTGCTATTGTACGATCAATTTCTAATGCATTTGATCACTTTTGCTACTTCTACAGGTGTGTGGGACCCATACAGCTCCATACTGCCCGCCCTTCCACCATACTGCCTGGTAGGCAACGATGTATGGCGTGCCCGAGTACCATTGGTATGCTTCTACCTGGTCGAGCACTACTATCAGGATAGAGTGCTCAGACAGTTTAGCGGCTTCCAGGAGATACCAACCCCCCCTGCTGATATGAGATCCCTCCATGAGATTGACATGAGGGGACGTTCCGAGTGGAACTGGCAGTCCGAGCACGCCAGGTGGATTGCTGAGTGGGATGCTCAGCGTGATTGCATTGTACAGATGTCAGATTTGCCGGCTGGGACATCTGACGATTACTTCCAGTGGTACCACGCGATCACTCGACGCTGGATCGGTCGTACGGGAGCTATCATGCGATACATGGTAAGATCACCGCCTCTGTAAGCTTTATCTCCACTATTACTGACTTGTACTGACTTATTACCTACTAACTGATATAAATATTTGCTATTACTCGCAGGCTGATTTCATTTCTAGCGTCCCAGACATGCCCCCAGAGCTCACTGCATCCACTACACGAGATGTCTGTCGTGTAGTGGATGAGTTTATGGGGTTGAACTTCAATGATCCAGTACCACTAGCTCCACCACCGCAGCACACAGGGTGACCCACAGCCTCATACCCTACAGAGACGACATCCTCCTAGAGAGAGGCGTGGGCGGGGACGAGGACGGGGTCGGGGGCGAGCTCGGGCTCCAGGTATACAGATCAGAGATGAGCCTGAGCCGTCCGACCTACCTCCATTCGATGAGTCTGGTCCTTCTCAGGTCATTCATGACGGGGCTGGCCCGTCATCCACTTCTTACGCTATGGTGGACACCCCCATGCCAGACCCGTCATCCAGTGACTTCCACACTCCCCTGGCTCCACAGAAGAGGTGACCATCGCCATCTCATGATATGGGGGAGGGCCTTACACAGGTCGAGCCAGACCCTGTCCCATTCCATCAGTACAGTGCTGCTACGGGAGAGGAGCCCCCTCCAGTTACAGAGACTGGCCCATATTCACCGCATCCTCATCATCAGCGTACCCCATTTCCGAGGACATACGTCAGGCGGGGTAGAGGCCGCGCACGAAGAAGAAGGGACACACAGCAGTAGTAGGACTAGTGGACGATAGATAGATTTTCTTCTTCTTTTTTTCCTTTTTTGGGTACGTAGCTTCTTATTTTCTTGTATTATTCTTGTATGTATAGATTTCATTCTATTTCATTTCCTATTATGTATTTTGACGCTACGAATACTCATATTTTCATTGCACTGTGTATGATTGGGATCAGAAATGTGAGTTTCGATTGAGCTTGGAAACATGTAGTTTGTTAGTTTTTTGGCCATGGTGGAGGATGGTTAATGGCTTCTATGGCTGTTTATATTTGTATTTGACAGGTTTTTACAGGTTTTTAATGTAAATTTTTGCTTTTTCAAGAAATAATAATAGGATTTGGCTGATTTAGCCTGGCCTCGTCAAGAGATGAGGCCACTCTTTGGCGTGACCTCGTCTCTTTAAGAGACGAGACACTCTCTGGCGTTACCGACTCGTACCTCGTCTCTTCAAGAGACGAGGCCATTCCTTGGCCTGACCTCGTCTCTTGAAGAGACGAGGCCGTATTGCCTATTTCTGGGATTATTTTCATCCCAGTGGCATTTTCGTAATTATTTATAAAAATATTAATATTTTTTCCTTTTCCCTGTTTTTGCAGTGCTTTAAAAATAAATAAATAAATAGATTATTGAATAAATATCGCCAAATTGTGTAATTAAGGAGGTGTAAATTTACTCCAATCAACTTTTGAAGGTGCCAATGATTACGTGATTTAGTATGCACTTATGGCTAAAAAAAAAAAAAAAACTTTATAAGTTGATTTTATAACTAGATGAAATAATAATTTAGCTAGTTAATTATAAAATTTAGTAAAATTCGAATAATTAATTATAAAAATTAATAAATTTACTAATTAGATTGACGATTTTGAACTTTAGGTTTTTTTTTCAAAAAACTTTGGATAGCTAATTGTTTAATTTGGTACAGTTTAGTTACCAAATGTGACATTTATCTTAAATTATTTAAAGGTTTAGTAAAAGTTACAAATACATGGAAAAGGCCTTAACAATTCTAGTATGTGTTATGAATATATTAGTAGTATATAAATATCAAAAAAATTTATCAAGTATATAGTTTTTTAAAAATTATGTATTATTCTATTTGTCCAAAAAAAATTAATAATCATCCACTACTCCTTTAAACATGCGGCAAATTATTATTGTTAATAGGCAAATCTAAGTTTTGGTCGAAAAAAAAAGGCAAATTTAAATAAGAGTTTCTCAAGCTCAGTTCCACCTACCCACAAATTCAACCAAAACTTTGGATACCTATCTATTTAGTCACTCTCGGTCTACTGGATATCTCACCCGCTTAGCTCTGCCAGCAATACACCAACTGTGTCAACTTCACTCCTAAGAAACTCGAGATGTGATTTAGGGGCTCAACATCTACTTCTCTAATAATCAACATGCTCCTCCACATTCTTCATGATGCATCTTCATTTATTTCATCTACCTACAATTGTTTCTCTATAAATACTACACGGGATATTTTCAAGGATCATTTGGTGACATCTAAGCCAACACCTTGCTACTCTTGTTGTTTAATATCTTACTCCTTGCTAACTTGACCATTGGAGAGTCTAGATCGGACAACCTTGCATTATCCACTAACTTATGTTTGTCTTGCAAGTCTAACCCTGTTTAAAACTAGATCCAATCAAATTTATTGGCAAAAGTTTGACAACAGCATTTTGGTGCCTTCTACATGAAACAACAAAAAGTCAATCTCCTATATTTTCTTAAAACTTAATGAATATTTTGGTCATAATGGCAATGACTTCAAACGCACTAGTAGAAATAATCTTGGAATCCCCAAGCGGATGAACTAAGTTGTGGCTTCAAATGCAATAGCCAATACTATTGATCCGTAGCATTTCACAAAATTAGAAATAAAGTGTTGTGAACTAGTGGCTCAAAACGATGGCATTCATAGGATGTGCATTGAAGTTGCGGAACATGGTTAAAGGCTCTAAGCTTATGCTAATGAGCTAAAGCATGAGTGTTATGGTATCAAAGGCATAAGATGAAAGTGCACTAATGCAAGTGGGGTGGGTAGGGTAGGGTGGAGGAAGGGGGAGGGTTGGTAAATTGAGTATGTCGACAATTTTTACCAATTTTTTGGATCTTGATGCAAGGAAGTAAATTTAGCACCAACGACAATAATAATAATAATAATAAAGGTAAATTACACCAAAAGGTCCCAACATTTGAGGGTAAATTCATTTGAGGTTCCAACGTTTCGAAAAATTCAAAGGAAGTTCTAATGTTTGAAGAATCATGTCAATTGAGGCCTGAACGTTTTTTGGTGGTTCAAAAAAAACTCCCAATATTTGGAAAAGTGGGTTGACTAAGGTCTCTATTTACACATGTCATAGGAGAGATATTTAATTAAAACTCAGAAAACCTTTCTTCTAAAATCTCCATTAACATGTAACAACAAAAAAAATTTAATTAAAACTCAGAAGACATTTTTTAAAAGTTGAGACCTCTTTTGAACTTTTTCAAAACGTTGAGACTTTAAATGAACTTATTCCCAAACGTAGGGACCTTCCAATGTAATTTATCCATAATAATAATGATGATATGCTAGAAATGTAAAAGAGATAACGAAAGGGAATTCAAGTTCAGATGTAACGTAAAGTTTGGACCGCCCCCTAGTCTCTACGAACATAACATGCCTCTAATCAAAGTCTTCGTCCGCTTTTATTAATCAACCAACTTATGTGTCACGGTCCGAGAGTTGAGGATCTTGTGGGGGTGTTTAACTTGGGCATATTGAGTTATGAGTGGCATCAACAAAGGGTTTGTTTAGGATGTGGGTTACATCTGAAGGCGGGTCTAGCCTCCCGTGGACAAACTAGTTAGAAGTTGATGTCGCTTCTTGATGAGGCTAAGGCAGGCCAAAACCAGTTGTTATAGTTGAACCTTCCAAACATATGGGGGATCGTGGCAAAGCCAAGAGAATGCTCTTTATGAGAATGTGAGGCTCGAAAACAGACCTAGGAAATCAGGGAGGATAAAGCTGGCTCGTTATCCAGATTAACAACAAACGATGATATGAGGGATGGTCGAGCGCCACATGGAACTCTTTGAGGGATGAAACTCCCATCCCATGATAAATGGTATCAGAGCGACCACCAGAGTGAGGACATCGTTACTTGAGGGCAGGTGTGTCACGAGTTAAGATTGAAGCAAGATCTTATGCTCAAACCCTATCGTTGAGCAACTCAATAAGAGGCAATACCAGAGGATGGATGAATGGGTGAGGGCGAGAGGAAGGCTGTGGATGCCCGAAGTCCTGGTAAGATGATCTTGGGTGTTGTGACAACGGGTGTGGAGAAGGGATGAGAGCTTGAGAGTAGGTAGTAGCAGCAGTAAATTTACCTCATGACGAGAACGTCATAAATTTTAGTGGGAAGAGTGTTACGGTTCAAGAGTTAAGGATCTTATCGGGGTGTTTAACTTAGGCATATTGAGTTATGAGTGGCATCAACAGAGGGTTTGTTTGAGGTATGAGTTACATCTGAAGGCGGGTCTAGCCTCCCTTGGACAAACTAGTTGGGAGTTGATGTCGCTCTCCTAATGAGGCTAAGGCAGGCCGAAACCAGTTATTATAGTTGAACTTCCCAAACATATAGGGGATCGTGGCAAAGTTAAGAGGGTGCTCATTATGAGAATGTAGGGCTCGGAACAGACCTAGAAAATCAGAGAAAATAAGGCTAGATTGCCATCCAGATTAGCAACAAACGATGATATGAGAGATGATTGAGCGCCACACAAGAACTCTTTGAAGGGTGAAAATCTCGTCCTGTGACATTATTGCCAGATAGCAGCTGTGTCGCGGGTCGTGGAGACAAGATTTAACCCTAGTCTTGTTGTCAATTCTACTCGTGTGGATGAAGTTCAAGCGGAGTGGCCACCAGAGTGAGGATATCATTGCTTAAGGGCGACTGTGTAGCGAGTTGAGGCTGAAGCAAGATCGTATGCTCAAACCTTATCGTTGGGCAACTCAGCAAGAGGCGATCTCAGAGAATGGATGAATGAGTGAGGGCGAGAGGAAGCCTGTGAAAGCTCGAAGTCCTTGTGAGATAATCTTGGGTGTGTTGACAACGAGCGTAGAGAAGGGGTTAGAGCTTAAGAATGGGTAGTGGGTTGATGCGGCTCTCTTGATGAGGTCAAGACAGGCTAAAACCAGTTAATATAGTTAAACCTCCCAAATATATGGAGAATCATGGCGAAGCCAAGAGGGTGCTTCTTATGAGAATGTGGGGCTCGAAACAGACCTGGAAAGTCAGGGAAGATAAGGCTAGCTCAACATCTAGATTAGCAATAAACGATGATATGAGGGATGGTCGAGCGCTGCACGGAAACTCTTTGAGGGGTAAAACTCCCGTCCTGTGACAAATGGTATGAGAGCGAAAGTTCCCAGCTCCATCAGACCATTTAGATGCTACCTAAAGGGCATAACGAGTGGGTAATTCTTGTTGTAGATGCGGTTCGTGTGGGCAAAGCTCAAGAAGAGTAACCACCAGAGATAGGACATCATTGCTAGAGGGCAGCTGTGTCGCGAGTGGTAGAGACAAGATTTTGCCCTAATCTTGTTGTCAATTCCGCTCGTGTGGATGAAGCTCAAGTGGAGCGACCACTAGAGTAAGGACATCATTGCTTAAGGGCGGTTGTGTCGTGAGTTAGGATTGAAGCAAGATCTTATGCTCAAACTCTATTGTTTGACAACTCAATAAGAGGCGATCTCAGATGATGGATGAATGGGTGAGGGCGAGAGGAAGCCTGTGGATTCTCGAAGTCTTGGTGAGATGATCTTGGGTGTTGTGACAATGGGTGTGGAGAAGGGTGAGAGCTTGAGAGTGGGTAGTGGCAGCAACAAATTTGCCTCATGACGAAGATGTCATGAATTTAAGTGGAGGAGAGTGTCACAGTCCGAGAGTTGAGGATCTTGTAGGGGTGTTTAACTTAGCCTTATTGAGTTATGAGTGGCATCAACAGAGAGTTTGTTCGAGGTGTGAGTTACATCTGAAAGCAAGCCTAGCCTCCCATGGACAAGCTGGTTAGGAGTTGATGCCGCTTTCCTGATGAGGCGAAGGCAGGCCGAAACCAGTTGTTATAGTTGAACCTCTCAAACATATGGGGGATTGTGGCAAGCTAAGAGGGTACTCCTTATGAGAATGTGGGGCTCGAAACAGACCTGAGAAATTAGGGAAGATAAGGTTGACTCGCCATCATGATTAGCAACAAACGATGATATGAGGGATGGTCGAGTACTACACGGAAACTCTTTGAGGGGTGAAACTCCCATCCCGTGACATTATGCTCACTTGGAGCTGCATACAAATTACATAACTCACTTCAAAGACACTCACTCGAATAGTACTCTTTTATAAATTACAAACAAAAGATTCATAAGAGCACCACTCAATTTTCTCTCTTAAAGAATTGCAAATTTAAGCACAAGTGATAAGAATAATGATTTGCTAGATTATAAGATGTCTAATAGCAATTACTAAGCTCAACAACTAGTCTTCCTCTACCAAAACATAAGTATTTATATGTCTCTTATCAATTTTGGCAGTTAGAAGTTTTGTCATAAATTTCACTCTTTCATTTAATGCTCCAATGGCTATTTTTCTACAGATTATCATCTGAATGCCATGTCACTACCGTCTAAACATGAAGTAAAAGCTTCACCGTCCTTAATTAGCATTCACATTGAAATGATCCAAACCCTAATCATAAAAATTCAAAAACTAACTAAAGTCAAATGAAGTCAATTGGAGTCGTGTACGGATTTAAATGGCTAAACTTTTTCAAAATTCCTAAATTAGCTCTAAACCGAAAACCTAAATTTGGAAAATTAAAAAAAATTCAAATATCGAAATAAAGCAAATTGGAATTTAATAGTAGTTCTTTAATGGGAAAGTTTTACAAGGAAAATCAAAACAATGCAGTTAAGAGCTTTGATTTTTGCAAATTTACAATTTTATCCTAAATCGGGAACTTATGCAAATTAAAATTCAAAATTTAGTTATCATAAATAAATTAGACTTATTTGAGATATTTAAATCATTATTGGACCAAAGGGTAAATTAAAAATCTTAAACTGTTAAAAACTAGCTAAGGTTCATGCACATATAGGATTTAGATGCTCAGGATAGTGCCACATGGTACAATCATAGAAGGGAATCATTTTCCCCTTGTCTAAAACTCTAAGATTGACCTTTCCCTTGCATATATAAATATTCTCTTTCCCCACTTCTACCACCTTTTTAGGAAATCCCTCCCATTTGAGGAAAAGAGGAGGATGAAGTAGTATTAAAAGAGAAAAAAGACCCATTATCAAAACAAAATTCGTGCCAAGGTAAGCATGAGATTTTAAGATGTTGTAATGTGAGTATTTTAGCATTTAATCATGAAAATTGGCTTGGGTGAGTTAATATATATTTTTTGTGTTAAGAAATCAAGTTTTGGAGTGATTTTGGAGCTTAGAAACCCCTCTTGCAGTTGGTGAAAACAAAGATGATTATTGAGCAAGGTAAGACTTTGAAACTAGCTCCTTGTATTAGGGATTGAGCATGTTTTAGGGCTTATATTTTATTGTTGACGATGTTAGAGTTGTAAAATGAAGAATTCATGCATATGTGTTTTTAAAATTTTAGAAAAACTTTGGAGAATTTGGGGATTGTCGTTATTTAAGTGTTTTGAACCTTCAAACTTTTATTAAACATGTTTCTAAGAAGTAGAGAGTCACGATGGGCAAAATTTACAATTTAAACATAGTTATCTACCTCTTTTTAAACCCTAAATAGTGGTCTAAAAACTCCTTTTGTTGAAAAACCCGAGTTTAAGTTCAAAATAATAAAAATTTAAAAGAACATGGTCAACACTGAGCTTGTGAATCAAGTTATGTCACCCTCTGACCCTAAAAACATGAAAAAAAAAATAGATTTCTAGAAAAGTATAGCCAATACATGAGGTCATGTACCTGGTCATGTATCTCTTTGACCTTAAAACTAGAAGAAATTGAGTTTTCCAGAAGAACACAACTAATACACGTGGTCGTGTATATGTCCACGTTCCTCTCCAATCTTTAGCTTAATCGTTCCTAAAAAACACTGGGAATACATGGTCTTGTGTATCATCCTGTGTATCTTTCTAACTCCAAACCAAGATGGTATATAACTAATATAGGGATAAAGTATTTGGTCATGTAAAAGAACATGACATAATACACGACCCCATGGACTTGCCCATGTACTTTTTCAGCCCCCTCATAACTTTGTCAATTCTCGTTCGAATCACAAGAAACTTAACCCAGTCCATCCCTTAAGCTTAAATAACCTTCCAAGATCTTCAAAACACAAATCTAGCAAGTACTAATACCCATTAAATTGTACATCAACCCCAAAATGTCTCGCACAAACTTTTGTTCCCTCAGTAATGCACGATCTAATGCACAGGATGTGTTCTTGGTCATGTAAAGGAACATGACCAATTACACCAGCCATATTCCTGGTAGTGTGTTCCCTTAGAACATTTACACTGTGAATGGCCTATGCTTTTCCTAAACTCCTCATTTAGGTCGAAACTACCTTTAATGAGATTCATCAATGGGCACAGTCAAACCTAAGTGTCTTAATAATGATATAAATTGAGTAAAGTTAGTCTTAAACTAATATCTGACTTCAATTGTGAACAGTTCTTATACATCGAGCTTTTATAAGGGATTTGAAAGCTCAAACCAATTGATGGGTACACAGTAATTGCACGTTGCTTGCTAAGGTAATGTTAATAATCAAACTAAAAATTTAAACTCGACTTAGTTATGTGATGGATGCTGCTTAGCTACCTATTCCAGGAAGTGGCACCCCTAGACTGGTTCTGAGCCTGATTGAAACTTTAGGATGATATAATAGTTTAGGACTTTAGGTCCCCATGGAATGCATGATTGGGATTTGTGGGTAGTTGATAGGGAAATTTTTTAGATCTGACGACTGACTAGGAGCAGATACAAAGTTGTAATGAGTTATATAGCGTATGGGACCCTGTATAAACCATTATAATGAACCATGCTCGTTGGTGGCAATATACGAGGGAATGACCCTAACGAGACTATTTCCTTCTTTTCTTTTTTAGTAAGTTTTAGGGACTTATCAAATGCCACTCTTCAGTACGTGATCCGCTAAAGGAGCCTTAACCCTTTTACTTGGTGAGAGTTATGAGTACTCTTATGCATGTTAGTATTTCTGTGATGTTGGGAATACTTGTTTGCTAGGTTAAAATTTAATTCAAACTTAACTTGTGTTTATTGTAGTAACTTAGGTGTGCACGACATGCATATATGTGCTTGATTATTGTATACTGGGTTTCACTACTCACTTTCCACTATTTAAAGTACTGACGAAGGCCTGTATGTGGACCTCCACTATGATTCCATCGGTTTTAGGATGAGTTTGGAGAGTAACCCAACAAGTAGAAGACAATATGGAACTTTAAGAAAATTTCTTAAGTATTTATCTTTCTTATTTTTGATAGATGTAAACGTTAAACTGTTTTACTTCTTTTGGGCCTAATGCCAAACTTTGCAACCAGGTTGAGCCTAATTCCCCAATCTATTTTTGCTCAGGTAGGCTATGATGTTTAAAGAATGATTTCTTAAAAGCTTTGAATAGGTTAAGATCCTATATTTTCTTTCAATCTCAACTAAGATGAATTTATAAACGACACTATTGAGTGTTCTTAAAATTTAATAAGGTTTTCACAACTAAAACTCAATTAGAAACTTACCTAGCTAAAGGAAGCCTTGCACATGTTACTTAGAGGTGATATGTGTGATGAAACAACTACGCCCTAAACATTTTTTAGGCCTAGGTCATTTCACATAGCTTTCTTGCCAAACAGGAACACAAAACCAACATACCTTCCATATACCATACCTTACCATTTAAATGCCACTTATCAAAATCCTATGTCTTGGCGTTTGACTACTATTTCACTATCTCATGATCACTTTGATTCTAATTATGTGACAACCATGTGGCGTTCGAACGCAACATCATGCCATTCGAACACTGTTCCACTAGTGCTTCTTCATTATTAAAAGTTTAACGCTAAACTAATGATCATCTTAATATTTGCTAAAACATACTTAATGATATTTTAAGGTTTTGCATGAGTTTTCTTGAATATTTGGTGAATCTAATTCAACTTTCAGAAAACAAATTTGTCCTTTAAATGAATTAACTTTACAATGTTTGTCTCACTAAAATGAGGTGTGAACCCTTATATTCAAAACAGAAGAGTCTAATGTCCATGGCTAGGACAATAAGTAGTTGGATTTATAACCATGTCTGAATCCACAAGTCGTTAATCAACATGCATGGTCTTCTAGTTATTGCAAATCGCGCTCCTACTAGAGTACAATGAACAACTGTTTTTCAAGGTTGGGCAACTAAAGCTGTGTAGATAGGCTTTAACCCACTTTCAAAACATGTTAAGGCTAACTTTTTCAGCCCATTTAAAAGTGGGCCAATTAACCCAGCTCATTTAACTCACCGGTCAGAGTGGGCTGGCTCATGATTTAAATGGATTGGCCTCCTAACCCATTTGTATGAAAAAAATAATATAATTGTAAGAGAAATAACTATTAATATAGTGTTACTCTTGAGGCTTTTATACTCGAGCTTAGTAATAGAGAATGACAAATTGATATAATGCATCATAGCATTTTTTAAAGTATATATTTGTTGTTTCAAATGAAATACGACATCTAATAAATTATTTAAAAATCTTATTCTAATATATAAGTAATTATAATGATAATGAAATTAATCATTAATATATTTAAAAAGCTTATTAAAACTTAATTTTTTTATTATATACATCTTGTTAAATTAATATAAATGGGTTAATTTAATCTGTTTAACCCACAGAGATATATATTGGCTACAAAAAAAAAAAAAAAAAAAAAACCAACAAAGATGTATAAGTGATTTAAATGGGTCAAAAAGTGACTTGACTCATTTAACTCACAAGCGAAAGTGTGTATGGTTAGATCAAGAAATTTTGGCCCGTTTTTAAAGTAAGCTAATTTCTTTTTGCCTATTTAACCCATCGATATGCCTCTATGAGCAACTACATCCTACATAACTACTATAGGCACCATCATGAAATGCCCTATAGACCAATCGTGTAAACCTTAAGAATTTTCATATTAATAAAAATAAATAGAAGTACAAATATAAAATAGAAGGTCAATGTAAAACTCAACAAAGATCCTAAAATAAACTACGAGTAGTAATGAACCTATATATAACTTCAAACCCTAAAACAAGGTTCCTTAGATAGTAACAAACACCAAAAAAAGATTTCGTAGTAGGTATCAAAAACTGAAAATATAGACATAATTAAGATAAAACTTCAAGTGCATTAAAAAGTAAATAATCAATAAAGCTTATAGTTAGAAAATGATAATTTAAGGATGAACCGTTAGAGTTATAAATACACAATGGGAACAAAAACAGATCCATAACTAACAATCTAGACTTCAAATAAATACTTAGATTACACCATTGTTCTAGTTAGAGAATTCTGAAGCTCTTAGAGACTGAAACCGAAATTGGCCTATTAAGCTTAGAAAACCCTATCGAGTAAGATAAAACCCTAGAAATAATTAATCACATAAACTTTAAACTCAAGATTTGAACTCAAAGATAATCTAGAAAAGCTATAGAAGCTTTAGATAAATTTTTAAGAAAAAAACTCCTATATAACTGCCATATTTATACCTATATAATTTGATAAACTACCCTTAAACTTGGATAATTATTTGTATAATTAATTACTTAAATTTTAATTGTACTTTTTCAGTGGAAATGGCATGAAGTTGTGGCTGGAAATTGTCTAATATCTCCCAGCTAAAATTTGCAAACAATTGGGTTAAATTGGATTGATAAAAGGTCAAGATCAAGAGTTATAAAAGCCAATCAAATTTACCCACATAACCATCTCATTTAATGTAGTAAAAATCATGCAAAACAAGCGGGATTTCGATGGAAAAATAGTCCTTTTCTTGGCCAAAAATTATCTAATGAAGTTGCTGCTTTGTTATGTATAAATGAATTACTTTAATGAATAAAGAAACAAAACACTTAAACACTTTGAGTAGCCATATTATCTCTTACCTTCACCATAGAATACCAAAAGTCCATAAGTTAACAGCAAACACTACCAACAAACACATAAGCACAACTCCTTTTAAAGCAAACCTCAACAAGACACAAACATAAGCTTCGGAAGTGAACAAGCAAGGTAAGCAAAATTTCTTTTTAAGATAGTATATGTATAAAACATTACCTTAAATAATGTTTTTACTAATTATAGGTTCGGGTTGGATCTGGGAAGGAGGTTTAACAGTCCAATCTCAGCTCATACAAGGTAATATCTAACTCCAAATCTCTATTTACGTATCATGATTTGTATAGATGCTAAGAAATAACATATTATGATGATATAAGATGTTATATGTGTTATTATATCATGAACAATAGCTGATGATAATGGGAAAACACTACAAAATAATTAAACATGCAAGTATAATTCATATAGGATGAGAAAAACTCTGAAAAATGCAATGAAAAAATGAAAAAGATGATGAAAAGTTGTACATCGGCCCTATACTGGCGGCATACGTGGGGTAAGTTGGTGGCTTTCAACCTAACTTACACTAGAATGTGTTACGTAAAATTTTGAAACATGTAAAATGCATGGAGGCTGGTAGCCTTAAAATCTAGATCGGCGCCTTTTATTGCCAGTGTGCATGCAAATTTTTTCCCTAGATGAAACTCATTTCGTCCAAAATGAAGGTCAGTTGTACATGCATGAAGGTCGGCGGCGTTGACTGCCAGCGTACGTGCAAAATTTTCCTTGGACAAAATTCGTTTCGACCGTAACTTATAATACATATATATATTAAAAAAAAGGAAAGAAATAAAACAACAAATAAAATTTAATAAATAAATATAAATGTTTTAAGAGTACTATGATTAAATATTTGTTAAGTATTAAACTTTGGTAACCGTTACAAATAAGAAACACTTTTGTTTTATTAAACAAGAAGATTAGATTATTATAATTATTCAATAATTATTCTATATAAGTAAGTATATAAGAATGAAAAATATGAATAAGTTATAATTAAGAATGTGATTTCCATAAATAGCAGATATTAACATGAAATAAGATTAAGGAGACATTATGAAAATAAATAATATTTAGCGACCACAAGGTGATCAAACTAAAGAATGATATAAAAATAATAATGATGGTAATAATAAAATATTGAATTATTGAACATAAACTCTACAATCATCTAATAAAAAATGAAATATTTTAAAACTATTAGGTATTAGTAAATAATAACTTAGAAAGGATAACATAGAGCTAGAAAAGATTTAAAAAAAAAAACTGATTTTAGGACTCTAAGACAACCAATAGGATTTATTTATATAGATGATTATATATATATATATCTGATTAGTAAATATTTATTCGTCTAATAGGCAATAGGTGATACTGATCAGTTCGTGGATTTTCGTAAAGACTATTACAACTAATCATCATGAGCAGGTGAGTAACTCGGATCTATTACATTGTTTGTGTTTGTAACTAGTGGCATATGTAATGCAAAGATAATAAAATGGTTGATATGGAAATCTGTTGAGTATGTGATATGAGCTGTTTCTTTATGTTGATAAACTAAGATAATAAAAGTGATAATATAAATTGTTTGATGACTTGAAAAAGGTAAGATATATGTTTGTGTGTAATGTATGATCACCTCAAGCCTGATTAAAAAATATTGGCTATATAATTAAACAAACATGCATTACACGAACTGCATTATTGGATATCTTAAAAGTGTGACAGCCTGCTACGTATTAGTATTTCAGTTTCCTATTAAATTATTAATGCTTGTTTTTTCTATACAAAAGATTTATAGCTCTATACAAGATTTTCTTTATTCCATCGGTTCCACGGGAACTAAGAGATAACGAAGGGCACCGCCCGTAGTATCGCTTTGAAATTACTAATACTTAGGGAGTTTCTCAAGATTGATGCAGGAAATGGTCAGTTAAAATATTTTTAAATTAAAGTAATAACCTAAAATGAGAAATTGTTGATTTTCCTGTATACCTAGTTTCTCCTAGGTAGGTAGATCGTTAAGTAATGGTCCTTTAACCCTGATGAGAGGGCATAAATCTTTTAGACTTGCACTTTGTGCATTTGTTTGATTGTTGCATTACATATGATTGTTAATGATCTTGCTTGATGTATTATATATGGTTATTCAGTGAGCTCGTGGTTTTGCTCACACTCTTAAAGACCTTTTAGGCTTATACTACGGCCTTGGCTCGTTCCTTCCAAGATCATGACTCCAGTAAGATTTAGAAGCTGGAAGAATTTAGGATATTCGAGATAAGTTGTTTATTTTTATTCCTTAATTATAAAATAGTTAGTATATGATATATCAATTTATGTATTTAGAGACTTATGGAATGGGAATATGGTTTGTAATATTATAATATTCAAGACTTGTGATGTCAATTATTTTACTAAATTATGGCTTATATGTATTTGTCATTTCTTATTGATGCAACTAATAGATCCTGTTTGTTTAAAAACATGTCATTTTTTGAAAGTATACATATGGAATCATTAAAAGACTCTCTAATGTCAAGGAGAATGGAAAGAGACCCTCACAGACTTTACTCAACAAGTCTCCCTTCTTCTAAGCTATTTCAAATGAGTTATTGCCACTAAGTACAAAGCTCCTACATTTTAGCATATATAATGTTACTAGCACTGGCAGTTTGTGTCACTGTGTTGTGTCACCTGGTTCATGTCCCAAAAAACCTTTCCTAGGACTTGACTCGTTTATTAATCGTGTATAAAAAGTTAAACCCGTCACCCGATCCATTTATATTATATCTGGTGTCAACCCACTTATTGATCAAGAAGAAAGATTTAATATTGTTTATTAATGTGATAATGAAGATTTAATATCATTATAGATAGTTTACTTGAAAAGTTAATGCATTAAAATAGTTATTTCCTCGATGACTTAGTTAACAAATAATATATGACAATTACTCATATATAATTAAAAAGAAGAGATAATAATATGTGACTTTATACATTGTTAAATAAGCACCACATTAGCGGATAACAATTGATGGTAAAAAAAAAATCGAATCTACATTTTTAACTAATAAATATATTATTTTGTAAGGGTAAATTACACTAGAAAATCCTAACATTTGGGAGTAAGTTCATTCGAGGTCTCAATGTTTGGGAAAGTGTGTCAATTGAGGTCTCAACATTTTTTAGTGGTTTAAAAAGAGGTTCCAACATTTAGAGAAGTGGCTTAATTGAGATCTCCATTAACACATGTCATAGGAGAGATATTTAATTAAAACTCAAGAAAACTCAAGAAAACCCTTTTTCTACTATCTCTATTGACATGTATAGATGGGATAAATATTTAATTAAAACTCACAAATCACTTCCAAATGTTGAGACCTCTTTTGAAATTTTCAAAACATTGAGACTTTAAATGAACCTACCCCAAACGTTATGACCTTTTAGTGTAATTTGTCCTATTATGTCATTATAACCAACAAACATAACATGTTTAAAACCCTCAATACAAGAAACATAATATATTAAAAGACTAAATCATATTAAAACACAACATATTAAGCATTATTTATATTATATATTGTATGTTAAATATAAGTATTATATATAATATTTACAATATATATGCCACTCATATTATATATTAATATAAATTTGTCTAATATGTTATATATAATTTATATATTATATTTCGAACAAACACATGTAACAAATAAATTATAATATATATTATATGTTTATAATTTGTAGATTTTATATACGTAAGAATATGTTATATACATAATCATATATATTAATATTATAAATATCTACTATATTTGTTATGTGATATGCATATACATAAAGATTATGATATATATCTATATGATATATGTTACACATAAATATTAGTTTGTATGTACTATTTAAGTTATATAAATGCTACAAACTATAAATATTATATATAAAAGGAATAATATCACAAAAGTACCTAAAATTTAACAAAATATGCAATTAGGTACTTAAACTTTGGGATTGATAAATCTAATACACAAAAAAATTGAAATTGATCAATTTAGTATCTAAAAGAACTTGAGAGAGGTACTATTGGCGTGCATGAAAAGTTATTTAATGTATCAAATTAATCAATTTAAAAATTCAGGTATTAAGTTGATCAATTTCAAAATTCAAGTACCTAATTGCATAATTTGTCAAAGTGCAGTTACTATTTGTGACATTAACCCTATATAAAATATATAGTTTAATCATATTGATATATAATCTATATATCAATATATATTTATATATTATATTATACATGATCTATATATAGCATATTCATTTCACGTAACAAATGAATTATAACATATATACATATATAACATATAAATTATCTATTTATAGTCTACAGATCTTATATATGTGTGGATAAGTATATACACACATATACATTATAAATATTTATTATATATATGCTATGTCATATATATTATGTTATATATATTGTAAGCAATATACTTTAGATGTAATTCATATTTTAATGCACTCTATAAATTATATTTATATATATATATATATTATATACAATCTACCTATTTTATAAATATTTCGTATGCAATTTCTATTTTAATACATATATTTATATATTATGTTATATGCATATCTTTACATAACATAAGATTATGTATTATAATCTATAGATTTAATATGTGTGTGTGTGTGTTACATCAATACATAAAATTGTTATAAGTGTTTGAATTACATACTAGATGGCATATATGTTGTGTATATATACGTTATATATGTTGCAAAGAAATCAATTGTATATTGATATATAAATTATACATATTTTATTTGTTAGATAAGATCTATATTTTATATATATTATATATAGTTTCTATAACATACTATAACTATATAATATATATATAATTCATTTCATAGATGGATAGTTTTATTATTGTATAATTTAGTTAGGGATGATAATATTATAGTTTAATAAAATAAGAATAAAAAACATTAATAATATATTTAATGAGTTTGGGTCCTACACCAAAACCTGGACACATTTAACTTCGTGTCATTTTCAAGTTCAATTTATCCAAACCTTTTTATAACCATGTCGTGTGGTGTCTGGGGTCATAGGTCATGTCCCAAATTGCAAGCATTAAATGTTACAAAAAATCTTGAATATAATCTAGCTCACTTTTAGACATCGATGCCCATTTATGACTTTATTGATGCTATCACTTGCAAAGCCTTTTCAAGCACTTGGAGAAGTAACCTATACATTGTTTAGTTAACTCACTACAAGCTCCATTAAGTGCTTAAAAGAGTTTGTTGAGCACTTCTTAAAGCAATTTATGGCCAACAAAGGCCCTAAGAAGGACACCTGCTCTTAAACCTAGTGAGAAATAGTTTAAAGAGGCTTTATGTGATTTTGTGGTATGGTAATCTAAGGTCTTCCGCAAAATTCCAAAATTAGATTTAAGGGTCATCTTCTATATGACTGAAAAAATTATTTGTAAAGTAACTTTTTCAAACACTTAGCAAAGCACAAGTTGAGAACTCTACATCTATTTTGTTAAAGAGCCAAAAAGTATATTATCCAAGAGGATAATATCCAAGCTCATCAAGAAGTTGACAAGTTAAGGTCATACTCAAGTAAAGACTAAGGTAGCAAGAAAGACAAAGGCTTGATAAAATATTATCTTGCCAAGTGTAAAGACCAAATCACCTCTTCCTCTTCATAGGAGGTAATAATAGTAAAAAAAAAAAAAAACCCCTATTCAACACATACACACAATTTACTCATCTTAGTAAGTCTTTGGAGAAGTCTTCTTGGAGGCTAATAATCAGAACAACTTGTTAGCTCCTTAAAAAAAAAAAAAATGTAATTTTAACAGACATAATAATAGCAAATATTGTAACTGTCAAGGCCAACCTTAGGGGTACGCCCCAACTCAACAACAGAAAGAGACAAATGGACATTAGTGATCAGTAAAAAGATGATTAATTATATTTCTCCACGAGTCGCAACTATTTAAGTATCTATTTATATATACATGATGTCTTTTTTTTTAAATTATATAAAGACATAACTATAAGATACTTTACAATCTTTGTTGTAGACTCTGCTCTCAAAATCTCCCCTCTTGTGATGGTGCCCTATTAACTTTCGGTCATACCTGAGGATAAACAAGTATCCCTTTAGCTCACTGTTCAGCTAAGTGAGTAGATAAAAAAGAAAAAAAAATACAGCATAGAGAAATACATAAAAACATAAAATCATATGTAACAAAATAATTATGCAGCAAATGCATGTGACGTGTACCGATACTAGCTAACTATCCCAACTTAGCTTTCATCGGGTTAGTTAACATCTAAAGCATATAGATTAGAAATTAAGGAACCTATAGCTATAATGAGTATTAAAGGAGTAAAGCCTCTTGTAAGATACAAATGGGAAATAAATGCAGATCAAATACATATAAGATGTAGATGAGAATCATATATACAATCTAAAAAAAAATCAATAATTAAATTCTTTAGAATTCTTATTATGTGGTCTTCTGCAAACCCAGGACTTGTCCACTTTTGCGAACAATAATATTTTCTTCCAAAATAAGTTTATTTCGAGAGGCAGCAAATTATTCATATTCACTAAGATCCTGACCAAATGTGCCATTATATAGTTTCCACTAGATCCAAATATATGGTTCCGTTATAATGCATTAACATCTTACATAAATCCATAAATATATTTAATAAACTAAATATTCATTAAATAAATAAAGGTAAATATTTAAAAAAATAACTTCTACATAAATGATCTAAATAATATATTCTAATATTTAGAGATGATTTTATATTAAAGTTTGGTGAAGGAAAAATGTCTTTTACTAAATTTTAATTATCAACAAACACTGATGTGATTCTAATATAATGGTTAATATAGCTTTATGGTGATTCACTAGAGGGAAGGGTAACTTATGAATTTTGCTATATTTCTAGTGTTGAGTAATGATGAAAATGATAACTGAACTTTCGCAAAAATAACAATTAGGTGTCTAAAGTTTGGTTTGGTACTTGCATAAAGTTTCGTTGATTTTTTCCATACCTAAAGTTTGGTTTTGATAATTATGGTACTCAGAGAAAGTTTTCGTTGATTTCTTTTCACAATGAGGTATGATTGAACAAAGTTTTCATTGACTTTTTTCATATCTAAAGCAAATAAAAGGAGGTATGAAAAAAGTCCATGAAAGGTTTATTTAAATATCAAAATCATCAAAGTTAAACTTCAGGTATAAAAAAATTTAACAAAAACTTTATTCATGTGCCAAATTGTTCAAAATCAAACTTCATGTACTTAATTATTCTTTTTGTGAAAGTTCAGATATCATCCTTCTAGTATTTTGAAAGTAATAGAAACTATATAAATGAAATGGACTAACTCTCATTGCATAATTAAATTTAATATATATACAAGTTGATTTAATTAAATTATGAAATTTTATTGAGTGTTTAGTTGATGAGAATATGATGTGTTAGTGTAAAACTAATATATGATATGTTTGCTTGAAATATAGAAATTATGGTAAGTAATTAGTTAATAAAAAATGGTGTGAATATGTATTAGTTGATGAATTATACCTATTGGATTTTAATGTGTTATTGTGATTGGTAATTGTGTTGATTTTTTGTTTTAAAGCATGTAAAACTTGAGTTTTCTACAACAAATTCAACCCAAATCTAAAACCAAATATAGCATATTTTTAGAGCCCCAAAACCAACTCCAACCATTAAATAAAGCTAAGCCCACATACATATTAAAGCCCAACTTAAAGCCTCTCTGTTCTTCTAAAACATTTGCCATCAATAATCAAATTATAAGATAATTACAAACTTATTTTATTCCACTTTTCATAAACCAAAACAGAACCCAAAGCAAAGGTGCCATTCATTCCTTCCATTCCATCTTTTTCTTCTTAATTTTTTTGCTCAAATTGCTAAGAACTCTTATAAGGAATCATCTCCAAGTTAAGGAGAGTTTAAGGTAAGTTTATATGTCTTTTGTGATGATCTATTATCATTTTATTTCATGAATTTCTGTCAAAATTATCCTCTTGGTAGGTTATAAGTAGTATTGATTTTTGAGTTGATTGAGAAAGTATTTAAACCCTTGAAGTTGTAGTAAATAAGTTATTTTAAGCTTTAAAATTGTTTTGAGTTGAAGTATTTGAAGATAGATGAGTATAAGAAGGGTGGGAGTTGTTTTGAGTAGTGCATGAGTTGGTGAAAGTTGGTGATGAAGGAGTTGATTTATGTTGAGTGATGTGGAGAAGTTGTTTGATGTTGGGAATATGAAGTTTTATACATGTTTTGAGTTGTTAAGAGCATGTAATATGATATATGATGTATGATGCTTGTGTAGTGTTTTGGTTGAGGTAGGATATGAGAAAAATGGGTAAAAATTGAGTTTGAAATAGGGGAGATTTGAAATTTTTTAAACACCTTGTCAAACAACATGTTTGGAAGGTGTTTCACTCTCTGGAGCATCATACACCTTTTGAAACATCACGTATGACAAAGTGTTTCACTTTTTGGAGCTTTTCACGCATTTCCCCTGAGTTCAAACGGTATATTATAACATGTATGGCACCCTGTTTTACTTTCTGATCTTTGTTGAAATATGTCTGCACTTGTACGCCGCCGACCTTGCCCCCTACCCATTAGCTTTTACTACCTATACAGCCGGCATAGAGCCGGTATTCCTATAATTTAAAAATAATAATAATAATAATAATTTTTGTTTGTGATAATTTTGTTACTTTATATGTTGTTCCTTATTTGTTTGTTAGTTTTGTGATAAATTAAAAGCCTAAATGAACATATTATGAGTATTAATATTAAGTTGTGCTTTATTATGAATGTTATTTGAGTTTGATGAATGTTAAGCACTTAGTAACTAATTATGATTAATATTCAATTAAGAAATAGCGATATTGATATGCAATTGTTTGAAATGTGATGGATATATATTGTGTGTGTGAATATGAATTAGTATATAATTGTGAATTAACTATGTTTTATATGAAACGGTTTCTTTGATAGATTCTTGTACTCTATTTCGAATATCGAACTTTTACTTGATAAAGCTAGTTATCAAGGTATGCAATAATGTGATTGTTGATTGTTAAGATTAGCTATTTCCAAACCAATTCTAATAAAAAAGGAATTCAAAGTTGTTTGAAATTGGTTATGTTTTTCGGCGTTAAATCTAGTCCAGGGAGCAGCAACCCTGTTAACGAGGTTAATATGGTAGCTTAGGCACTTAGGCCACTTATCATGGTGCAATGACTTCCTTTAGTAGCTTGGCACGTAATTGATAGGGGGTATAGTATCGATAAAACATTTTGTTGGTCCCGAAAATAATCAAGAAGGGGGGTTGAATTGATAATTTCAAAAATTAAAGATTTTGGCCTTTTAAAAACAATCCCCTTTGATTTTAAGAAACGAGAACGATATGAACAACTAAACTGCTAAAATAAATTGCTGAAATATAAATAGAGAAGGGATAAGAAGATTAGGCAAAAGATTATAGTGGTTCCGCCTTGTGCGTCAGTCCACTCTTCCAAGTCCATACCGGGATCCTGGTTGTCTTTACCAGTTGTGTTCCATTATTCAAATAAAAAGTTACAAATCAACCTCTCAAAGGTTTAGTCTTACTGATGAGTCTCACAAGCTTCTACAAAAGCTAACCACTCAACTTCAGTGATGGATTCACTCTTTTACAATTCTACAAAATGAAACTAAAACAAGAGAATAAATATTATATCTCTACACTTTAAATCACAATGACCAAGCTCTCTTTCTCACAAAAAATGAAGACTGAATAATTCAATATGGATTGTTACTTATATCTTCTGTCTCACGTTCTGAATGTTTGCTTATATCTTCAGCTGGAGGTTCTGATATTTATATACATATTCATAACGTCTCCTTTGCTAAAGAATAGCATTCCAACGGCTAGAAGTTTCTGTTTCGAAAGAGATATTCTACTGTTTTGAATTTTTCCAATCGAGATATTCTTGAATATAATCTGGAAATCAAAAACCGAATCTGTTGGAGTAATATCTTCTGTTGCCGTAATATTCTAGATAAACCTTCTGTTGGAGATATGTTTGCTAAGATATTTCCGTGATATTCATAACTGAAAAACAAATCAGATAATATCCTACGAGAAGAGGAATGGATAAATTACCGTATCTAATAAATATATTTCTTTGACTAATAATCAAATCTTCTAGGATAACTTTCTGTTTTTCACCCATATCCTTATCAAAATAATCCTGAAAATATCTTAATCATTTTTGTAAAATAATTCCAACATTTCGCAAATAAATATTCTTCACATATACTAGATGTAATAAGTCCCCAAAAATATTATCCAACTTTTGTGGAACACATCAAGTATATTTCCAAAAATATACTTGACTCGTGGAGCTAGGTCTTGAAAATAATTCGAATTCCAAAAAAATAAATCAAAAATATTTCTGTCAATCAAAACTTCTGAAATAGTTCTGGAGCATTCTTCAGAAAAGTTCCTTCGATTAAACTCATTTTGAAGGGTTCTGAAATAACTTCTGACAGACTTATTTTTCATCGCTGAAGGTTCTTAAACATCTTCTAACTAAAATATTTCTCACTTTCCGAAAACTATTTTTCATTTCCTAAGGTTCTGAAGAAACTTTTGACTAACATCATCAAAGCTTAAGCATAACTTCTGATTTTCCTTCTGACTTTAATAAAACTTGATCATGCTTTATTTTCGTTTAAGATGAAGATTTGTGAATTTGCTTCTATCTATATAACTATCACAAAATGAAGATTCTGAACTATGGAAAACCAAATAATATTCCAAATAATATTAAACATATTCGAAACTAATAAGATATAATAGATGAAACCTTAAACAAATATATCAATTAAATTTCATCTTTGTCATCAGCAAAATCATATTAGAATAATTCCAACACATTTGCTTATTCTTAAAAAGATATAATATGATTTAGTTCATGTTTTATGGAGACATTGAACTAGGTGATATTATTGATTAAGTTAAGTAAAAATGAGTAACGGCTATAAATCTTAAATGAAATTACTTTTTCTTTATAAGGATATATCATAGATATAAGTATTCAAGCTGCTTATATCAATCCTCCTAAACAGCTGTAGTTATTCAGGAACTCCCAATTCCCCAAGCTTGAATTCGAAGTTTGAATACTCCAATGTGGTTTTGTTGACTTAAATAAAGAGAAATAAAATATCATTTTTCCTTGCATTAGTTCAGGAGTGTATGCCACATCGTAATTGTTTGTACTACTGTGTACTGGGCCTCTAGCTCACTTTTTCTCTTTCAGGTATTGATGAAGACGAGTTTTATGATTCCTTGGGCAATGGGACAGACTTTGAGAACTTTTGGATGGGTGTGACGACTAAAACTCCAGACCAACCTTGTTGTTTTTCCTGGCAAAAAGACTAAATCAATTTTGTTTTTAAAAATATAATAATATAGACATGACTTTTTTATAAGCCCAAGTTTGTAATATAAAGTGTTTACTTTTTCCTATGTTGTATGTAATATATGGTTTGTAAACTTTGAGATACCAAACTATTGGTATCTATATGTTGATATATTAAAGTATCTACTCAATGATGAGTAGTTTTTGTTAAAGCTTTGTATATTAAATTGGTTAAACAGGTAATTCACATAAACAATTTTTTTTTTACAACCTTACGTATAATATATCCGTATATTATACGTAGCTGGAGACTTGACATGTCATATTTTAATATCATAGATGCCGGGTCTTTGCAATAAAAATACTAATACGAATAATATATTTATTAGTTGGTGTTTGTTGTCCTCAAGCATCTTACTTCTCCATATGGTGAAAGCGGAAATTGTTTCCTCCAGAAGGCAGAAGCTACGTTGCATCCTTCATAACGGAGATTAACCAATCCGTTTCCCTTCGCGCGAAGGAAGGAATTATCCGGCTGATGGAGAATTCTTAATTGATAAGGTAATTATTTATTCCTGTGTCTTCAGAGTTTCCAATCCCTTTGCATTCCCACCTTAAAATCTTTATTCTCTAATAAAGTTAATGAGATAATGAACTTTCCTTACTACCTAAGAATTTTAAAATAAACTTTACAAAAAGCGGCCATATATATATATATATATATATAATTTCTGCTGATTCTTACGTCACTCTTTAAATTATTTTATTGTTAATTTATTACTCCTAAAAGTTCCGTAATATATTTTATAATTAAGTGAACATCTTATTATAAATCGAATCTAAAATTCTTTACCATTGAATTGTTTAAGATTTACCCCCGATAAATATTAGTTTATGATCAGCATTGGATGCAATCCCATACTTTAAAAGAAAAAAAAGAAAAGTTGATTTCATGTATGTATTTCTTCTAGCTTCCATGATCACATATTGATATTATTAAATAAAATTCTTGCTAGCCTAAATTTTAAGACGAGAGTCTTAAATGTGATTTCATGATTATTAAAAGACATACCTAAAATATCAAATTTTATGGGCTTGCTTCTTCCCATTTTCATCAAATTAATATTATTCATTCAATTGGTAGAGTGTTACAGTGACTACCATTGAGATCACCACCACAGCCTATTTGAGGCAGTACATTGCAGACCAAACAATGGTGGAAAATGTCGACTCAGCTCAGCATCATCGGACCAATAAAGCTCAAGAGCCATAATCGGGCTGACTGTCGAGAGAGCCAAGCTCCAAATGGTGCCATTAACACTATCGTGGGGTAATTCTACAGTGAAAGTAAATCGGCATTGCCATCGATTGTCAAATTTTTATAAATATCATATCTATATCGGATCAGTATTTGTAATTTATCTATATCATATCGATATTAGTTTAGTATCGATTTAATTTGATCAATTTAAGAATAAAATTATCAGTTTTTTATCAATATCAATTTCTTAAAAAATATCAGTGGTACTGAAACTGTAACACAATCCTTAAAACCAAAAGTCCAAAAGTTGAAATGTCTATGACCTTCATGCACGCGTAATCATTTTTCAAATCAAGAAAGTGATAGTTGACAAAGGTTATAGTGCGGACATGATATTCAATAAAATCTTCGAGCAAATGGCCTCAAAAACTCCGGAAAATGTTAAAATTGTTTTACCACAACCTGTTTGGCTTCGATAAATTAATCGGTACAATCTTAATCTTATTAAATGCATTTGAGAAAAGGATAGAGGAGCTATCAAGCCATCAACGTTTTTTGTTTTATTATATTAATAATCAACGATCAAGATGAGTTTATATTAATGCATGAGACATAATATGAAATGTTGAATAATAAATAATAATTCAACGGATCCTACTCTAAATTCACCATTTCAAATCTTTCTTGGAATTACTTGATCGAAGAAGTCAAATCCAAATATTTAATATTTATATCTATATTTTCAACCCCTTTACAATTTTTTCCTCTCAAATCTATGCAAAGCATATACATATTTCAAAAAAAATATAATATCTCCTATACTATATAATTTAGAGGCCGAATTAATAAAATTCAACTTGTGGTTTGGTTTTTTCTACTTGTAGGATGTCATAAATATTTTAGATATATTTCGGCATCATCTTTAAGGTTCTAATATCTCATATTTTGTCATTTTCCATGTCTAATCCCATTATTCTTCATAACCCAACATTACAATTAGTCACAAGGATATAAATTCACCCAAACCAGGTAATACGTTAAAAGAGCTTTGCCTCGAGTAATCAGACTACCTATTTTCCAACAATAAATAATCCCGATCCATATCGATTCGAACGAAGATTCATTTTTGACTTAATCGTAAAAGTAGTTTCAATTTTGTCCTCTTCTTGCTTGAGATGACAACATAAAATTAACTTACTATATTAAGATAAAAATTATTAAAATATAATTACAATCCGATAATAAAATATATCACAATCTTATAAAACTTATCAAAATATAATAAAGATACCACGCGCTAATTTTAGTTCTTCAAATTGCGGGGCAAGCAAAGTATTTCCGCTTTAGTTAACAGAAAATTCAACACTGCTTCCAAGTAAAGGTGCCTCTGAGTCCTCCGTCTGGTCTCCACCCATTTTCTTACGACCTTCCTTGTTCTCACCGCAGCTTTCTGTGGAATTTCCTGTCCCTTACTTAACCATTGCCATGCGTTTTGCAGCCCGTCGCATTCATTTTGTAAAGATAATTATGTATAAAATTATTATTAAGATTGAAGGAAAATAAAATATTTATATTAGAGAGTTACAAAATAAATAAAAGGATTGTACTGTTGTTGTTAAATTTTTTTTTTTTTTTTATAAATTCTATTGACTTTTTAGAGACCAAATCCGTAAATTACTTAATGGTTTAGATCAACACGCGAAGTTATTTGTATTATTTAAATATTTAATATATTAAATATTTATTTTAAAGGTTAAATCATGAGCCAATAATCTTACACTCTTTCTTTTATATTTTTTTTCCAATCATAAAAAGAAAAAAAATTTACATATGATATCTATTACTTGAGAAATCAGGAATGATGTTATTAAATTATAAGATTATTTATATTTTTTAATATAGTTATTCAATATTTTTTTTAACTTGAAACCATAATTTCAAATTTTCTTCTATCTGAATTTTTTTTCTAAATCATTATAACTGTATCCCATTTAAAAGACTGATAATCATTTTACTATAAAATCATTTTGAGAATTTAAGTTATAAAGAAATCATTGTATAACTACAAATGCACAAACTTATCTCTTTTTTTAGTCTGTTTAAATTGTCAGATTTCTTATTTATATTATAAATATATCTCATTTGTAATTATAATCTATTTTTATTATATCTGTTTTATTAATTTATAAGAAAAATTGTTAATTTTTTTTTAGTACGAGTTATTTGATATGTATTTTTTTAGAACCCTTTTACAATGCCGAAATAAACGCGCTATTGAGAAAATAAGGAAAGAAAGGCATCATTTTGACATGGAACAACCGCTTAAATTCTGTCTCCCTGTCTCGTACTTTCATAATATTTTCTTTTCTTCTCCGAGTCTACTTTCTTTTATTGTTCATTCATCTGATTCTCACAAGCACGACAATCCATGGACAGAGGAGGGGGAAACAACAACAGACGGAAAGATGGTCGTCCTGGTTATAAACAACAACAGAGATGGAGGCCTGCGACTTCTACTGCTACCGCTACTACTTCTACTAATCCTACTAGGAGCAGCAGCAGTACAACTTCCAATACAGCTCATACTAGTAGGGCGATTCCCATTAGCGGTATTGGTGGTAGAACCCCAGTTCATACTAATGCACCTAGAAATGACCCTGCTCAAAGGACAGAGGAATCTGCTTCGTCGGGTATTCATCTCTTTGTCTCTTTTTTCCTTAAGTTATTAAGTCCAGCCGATTCTTGGTGGTAGTGGTTAACCATCATGATGTTCTAATGCTTGGTGGTAATAGTTTTTCAGAGTTTGGTTGTTAATGTTGTCTTCAATTTACATTTGCTGCCAAATGTCACCGATTGCAGTAACTTCATTTGACAATTGCAAAATTTAGTCTTATTCAAAGCTTTAGTTGTACCTTCATAACTATCGTGTTTGGATAATTAAGGATTAGTAAATAGTACACATGCGTTGTTCTTGCTGCGATTACTTTATTCACTCTTAATAATCACGTTCCTTGCCAGGAAATGAAGTCCTGTCTCCAGTTCCTCGCCCTGATAAAGGTGGTAAGCAGGCAGTCTGGCGTGTCAAGCTTCATGTGAATCACTTTGCAATGCGTTTCAGTCCTGAAACAACTATACTACAATATGATTTTGATGTCAAACCAGACAAGCCAGCGAAACAGGGCCGTCCTTTAAATGTATCCAAGCAAGATCTGTCTTTGATCAGGAACAGATTATCTTCTGACAGTCCGACAGAATTCCCTTTATCGATGACTGCTTATGATGGAGAGAAGAATATTTTCAGTGCAATAACATTGCCTACTGGAGTATTTAATGTGAAAATATCAGGTGGGGAAGATGAGAAAGATCGAAAGTTCATATGTACTGTAAAGCTTGTTAAAAAGCTCAAGTTTTCCCAGTTCATGGACTCACCATCAATTCCTCGAGAAATTTTGCAAGGGATGGATGTAGTGATGAAGGAAAACCCAAGTAGGTGCATGATATCTCGGGGCCGAAACTTCTATCCTGTTCATCATAACAGGGAAGATGATCTAGGAAGAGGGCTTGCAGCACATCGGGGTTTCCAGCAAAGCTTGAAACCCACATCTCAAGGTCTTGTCCTGTGTCTTGATTACTCGGTCCTTATGTTTCGAAAGAGCTTGCCAGTGATAGACTTCCTTAGGGAACATATAAAGGGTTTCAATATGGATAATTTCCCAAGGTTTAGAGGGGAAGTTGAAAATGCTCTCAAAGGGCTGAAGGTTACTGTAACTCATCGAAGAACCAAGCAAAAGTACACAGTTTTGAGGTTAACTGATGAAAATACAGAATCTATATCCTTTTCGTTTGAAGATCCTGACAAAAATCTAGTGAGGCAGGTTAGCCTTTTGAATTATTTCAGGGAAAAGTATGGGACTGAAATCACATATAAGAATGTTCCCAGCTTGGACATAAGCAAAAACAATAGAAAGAATTATGTCCCAATGGAATTCTGCGTCTTGGTCGAGGGGCAGAGGTTTCAAAAGGAAGATCTAGATGGTGATAATGACATAGACGCTGACATTGCCAAAAAGCTGAAGGAGCGCTCGCTAGTTCCTCCAGGCCAGAGGGAACGTTGGATATGCAGCATGGTACGCTCAGATGATGGGCCTTGCGGGTATGACACCTCAACTTATCATATATTACATTTTCAGCAGAAAACGTGCTCTTGAAATTTGGTGTATTATCATGTGATTGATTGTTTTACAATTTTGAATCTTGCATATTAGGAGTCGTACCAAATCATATCCTTAATTTTTAACGGGGATTCTGATTTTTCCTCAAGAATGTTCTCATGTTTGAAGAAATAACTTATGTACATCAAATGAAAGATGTTTAAATCAAATAGAAACAATTTTCTTGGAGTTAGAAGGCTTGAGAAGATTAACTCGAAAACTTACTTTCATTTGGAAAAGTGCTGGTTATTCTACAGAAAAAGGTTAGAATTTTCTCTTTAAAGGGTTTTTGCATATGAGGGTAAATAGTTCCTCCTTAATACGCTTTCTTTCTTTCTTCCTTTCTTTCTGTCTTCTTCTTTTTTTCCCAAGCAATGTCTATGTTTAGTTTGTTATTCGCTCATGAAAAGCTATTGTGGTAGCATCATACATCTGAGTGTTAAAAGAGTGTGATTAATTATGGTACGCAGCACTGCTAGTATTTGACTGAGTAATGTACATTTGATTCCCCGATGTAGTTCTTATGGTATTTCATATTGCAATAGGGGAGATGTTAGTCTGAATTTTGGAATTAAAGTCAACATGAATATGACACCGTAGAAGGACGTGTTATTAGACCGCCTAATTTAAAGCTCAAGGATTTACAAGGAAGGCCAATTGACGTAACAGTTGACAAGGAGAGATGTCAGTGGAATCTTCTGGGCAGATCTGTGCTAGATGGCAAAGCAATCCAACGGTGGGCACTGATTGACTTCACTTCTGCAGAGGAAAGGAGACGCAGATTAAATCGACGATTATTCATCCCTAGGCTTTTGGACCGAAGTGCAAGTCTAGGTATCCATATGGAGGAGCCTATTGTCTTTTGGTCCACAGCAATGTCAACATTCTCAAATGCTGGTAAACTACACGAGATGCTTTTGAAAATCAAAGATAAGGCTGCAAGAATAGATAGATGTCCTCTACAGTTTATCCTCTGTGTGATGTCTAGTAGGCACAAAGGTTATAAGTATCTGAAATGGATTTCTGAGACCAAAGTTGGGATAGTTACTCAGTGTTGTTTATCTAATCATGCCAATATGGGAAAAGATCAGTATCTAGCTAATCTTGCTATCAAGATTAATGCTAAGCTTGGAGGTAGCAATGCAGCGCTTGTCCATCGGTTTCATCAGTTCAAAGGTGATGGTCCTGTAATGTTCCTAGGCGCTGATGTTAATCATCCAGGCTCTAGGAATTTTACCAGTCCATCAATAGCTGCCGTTGTTGCCAGCCTTAATTGGCCTGCTGCAAATCGTTATGCTGCCAGGGTACGGCCCCAAGCCCATCGGGTGGAGAAGATTTCCAACTTTGGTGATATGTGTCTTGAACTAGTAGAAACATTTGTTAGACTCAATGAAAAAAGACCAGAGAAGATTGTGCTATTTCGTGATGGGGTCAGCGAAAGCCAATTTGATATGGTGCTCAGAGAAGAGCTACAAGATCTTAGAAAGTCCTTTAGGAAAATAGGCTACAAGCCGACCATAACTGTGGTTGTTGCACAAAAACGACATATGACACGCCTTTTTTATGAAAGAGATGATGGAGGTCCTACTCGAAATGTACCAGCTGGAACTGTTATTGACACAAAAATTGTGCATCCTGTCGACTTTGACTTCTATCTTTGCAGCCATTATGGTGGTATGGGAACAAGCAAGCTAACACATTACTATGTCTTGTGGGATGAGCACAGGTTTACTTCGGATGAAATGCAGGAGCTGATATACCACCTCTGCTTCACCTTTGCTCGATGCACTAAATCAGTCTCATTAGTCCCACCGGTGTATTATGCTGACCTTGCGGCATATAGAGGACGGCTTTACCATGAGGCAATGATGGACCAATCTCCACCTTCATCAGCATCTACATCTTCATCTTCATCAGCAGCATCATCATCTGTGTCATCCGTGACCTCAAATGAAGAAAGCAACTATAGACTGCATGCTGACTTGGCAAACAGCATGATTTTTTCTTGAAATCGTTGATGTAATTAACATTTAAACCCTGGAAATTACAACCATTATCAAGTCATTAGGCTGTCAAAGTTATCCATATACAGCTGTTTCTGAAGATTCTTTGCTGCTTGTAGAATTCAATGGTTTTAAATAGTTAAGCTTGTAAAAATACATGCGGTTTTATATCTATGCTTCAGAATATGAATTTGTCTATGGTTTGTTTGTTTGTTTGTTTATTTTTTTGGTTAATCGAATAATTGGGTTTTGTTCAATAGAATCCCATAAGATCAAGTACATTCAGAAAAATTTATATCAAACATATTGAATAATAATGACTAAGTTAAAGCAGATGGCGGGCTATCAAATTATGCCCATGGGAACAACTTCTTTCTTGCTCTTCTTGATTAGCCTTTCAGCCACTTGATTTGCCTTTGAAGGCAAACACTTCAAAATGACCTTCTCCAATGTAATGGCTTTTGTTTCAATCTCCGGAATAGTGGAGTCAACACTCCATTGGCAATGCAAATCAAAATACTACAAACACCTGTTAAGATTCTTGTTATCAGTTTGAAAAACAGAATTCCTTCTGTACACTGACCTTGCAAATTTTAGTCCAGCCAACATCACATGGCACTCCACCTCCACCATTCTTGAAAATATAGCGTACATTTTCATTGCAACACCAACCAGTTGGCTCTCTCACATGAAAAAGAGAACTTACTTTCCTTATTTATTTTTAGTATTCATTACCTATTTTATGTTATTTATGATTATTGTAAGCATATTTATAGTTTTTTAAAGTCATTATACATGACTCGTGTTATAGACTTCCAATAATTCCATGTAGAAAGGCGACTTGGACAACCAACTCAACCTTAGCCTACTCAAGAAAAGAATCATCAGTATTTTTAATTTGGTCCACTTCAGCACTTATGCCAGCATGAACTGCCAGCTTCATATCGCTTCGCAGACTGATGATTGGGTGTTTGCTGTTAAGCTCAAATGCACTGGGATTGCTCTTCCTGTGTTATTTGTTGCAACACACGATCTGGTTCTTCCCCTCATACATTGCGCAGTACCTAGCCTTCCATATATACTAATACTCATGATTCAACAACGAGAACACCTTAGCCTTACTCATATGGCAGAACCGGGGTAATTTGGTTAGCTGATTGATCCACACATTTTATCTTTGTTACTTGTGCTGAGTCAATTTTCAGGCACAAATACTGTAGATGAAGAAATTTGTGTAATATATATATTTCAAGGATCAAACTGAAAAATCAACTCAAATATACTTAGATTAATTATTTGGATGAGATAACAAGATACAAATAACTAGATTTGATTTGGCATGATTTAGAGAGTTTAGACACATTAAAATTGTCTTGCACATTTTTTACTTTTTAGGCTGTCTCAGTAGGTTTAGGTGTTAAATGGGTTCTATTATATATAAATGGATTTTGTTCTTCTTTATTGAGCCTAATAGTGTTACCAAACCTAAATTAAATCTTTTTCACTAATAAAAAATTATCACATTTAATTGCATGTTCATCCTTATAAATTTACGGAAAAAAGTACGTTGTCACAAGTTTGTTGTCTTTATTGTGTTTCTGCAAATCAACATTTGACACATGTCAAGAAGTGCTTCTTATATTTTAAGATTATTTATATTTTTATAATTTATTTAGCATGTGTCAGATATTTATTGGTAGCGACACAATGAGAACAGGATGCTGGGACCGCAAACACTTTCCCTAAATTTATATGTATACTATCTATAGGAAAGAGATGAGGAATTTTTCAACTAATGACTCTATTTCACGCCTATCACTTGAACACAAACCGCATTGGGATTGCTCATCTCACTTCTCTAATCTTCTTTCAACCACCATTTTCTCTAATTTGACCACCATTCTATCACAACACTAACCCCTTCTTCTTCCTTTTTTTTAATTTTTTTTTATTCATATGAAACACATGGACTTGTGTTGCACGCATGTGAAATTCATAATGATTGGCAACTCCCTTGGAAACATGCCTTCAAGCATTGTACTAAGCATTTTTATTTATTTTGCGTATGGTATTTGAAAAATATTTATGTTTATCTTTATTTATGTATTTAAATTATTTCTTATTTTGAGAAGAAACAATTTACCATAAATCTAAATGACTAGTTGCTTAATGGATTTGAGAATTTCAAAAAGAAATAGTCAAAGATCATGATTTTATCACAAAAAACATAGGTTGTCATTGTAAAATTGCAAACTTCTGCTTGTAGATGTAATTTCTTTTAAGATTAAGAGTAGAACATGTGTGCACCGTCTTTAAATGAAAAATTTACAAAAATACAAATTAAAAAAAAATTACCAAGATACTAATAGTGTATCACATTTAAGAGTTGAGATAGAATGATTTATATATGTATCACATTTCATTCTTACGAATAGCAACACACTCAACCAAAATTATAATAAAACCTTATATCGTATTTGAATTATGTGATATACAATTTTAAAGTGTATTGCATTGAGAATATGCAATATAGCAGTGTTGTTCGAGGGGTGAGCGGATAACCTGTCGTATATGGTATCCACCCAAACCTTGCTCAACAAGGTAGGGTCCATGTGGGTATTAAAGGGTATATGGTAGGGTCTGGGTATAGATTTTACAGAACCTGCTTTCACAGGGTAGAGTACGGGTATGAGGTTTTCATATCCTATACCCACCCTGAAACCTATACTAGTATATATTTTTGGATATATTATATCTATCTTATTAAATATTATAAAGCAATCTTAATATACACAAAATAAATAATAATACTCCATTTTTTATTTGGCGACTACTTTTATTCAAGATTATTATTTTGCAAATTATCTTCCAAAAATTTTTACTATAGAAGAATTTATACTATTTTATTTTGAAAACATTTTTTTTTATAGAACGTCTATAATTCTATGTATATCCCTAAGCTCCCAAATTATATAGAAATGTTATTTATTTTCTAAGACTAGTTAATATGAAAATTGCTCCAAAGTTTTTTATTTTAGAATCTGCTATAATTTCTCCAATTTTGTTTAATATCATATAAACGCGTTCAATAGATTTTTGTTATAAGTTTCAGCCACATAAATAGATTCTATATATTGCGGAACTTGTGACAGTAACAAATTACTTTTAGAGTTCATTTCCACATGCTATTTATAGTGAATGTATAAAATTAAGGTAGTTAAATATACTACATTATATAAAATACTATAAACATGAAATTTATGAAAATACAAAAAAAAAAAAGATATTTTGCAAGTAAATCAACAGGTTCCATAGAGTACCATGTACCCTATATATTTTATAGGGTGCAGATGGGTAAAAGATACCACAGGGTAGGTTTCGGGTACCAAATCTAATACCTTATAGCATGCAAAGTAGGTACGCGTAACACTTCATACCCTACCCACCTTGTACCAACTCACCCCTTTGCTCCTCCCTCAAACATGGTAATCAAAATGTAGTTATAAAGAGTAGGAAAATTTTATAGTCTCGCCATTAATTTTGACACGACCGGTCCGTCACTATCCAACAGTTCATACCATACCGAATTGTTATTGTATCACTAAAATAGTTAATTTTTCATTTACTATATTTAATTTTAATGATTAGATTAATAGCAGGATGGTCTCATCAATTGTACCATAGAAGCTCCCTAAAGTAAAAGAAAGTCTAGGGGCATTTAATGCAAAGATAGTACATCGTAGAGAGAGATTAAAAAAAAAAAAAAAAACCTCTTGGGCACATTGAATGTAGAGAGACTACATTATAGAGAGAGATCAAAAATGAAAACAGGCCTTAGCCCATTGAATGAAGAGAAAGGAGATAGGAGAGAGACATCAAAAAGTAAAAAATAAAAAGATATGCGCATTGAATGCAAAGAGAGGAGAAAGAGATCAAAAGATTAAAAACAAAAAGGCTGGATATATTGATTATAGAGAGAGTACAAAGAAATCAGAAGACACATGTAAAAAGATACATATTTATATCATTGGTACATGAAGCGATACCTATGTGACTTAGATACTTAGGAAATGTGATATAACAACTGTATTTATTTATTTATTTTTATACAGTTAATATTTACATAATTTTTAATAAATGGATCGATATACAAGAAATTATCATGAAGATTGGACTAAAAACCTAAAGTTTTAGTGATGCATCTATAGTTGCCTAAACATTTTATGAGTAATCTTATGCTTCCTAATGAATTGAAGTTTAAGGTCTATCATTAAGTATATGGCACATGAATTTTTTTTTCTTTGATGAAACTTATTTTCCTTATAACATATAGAAAATGTATGATTTATTTAAGCACTATAACAATGAAAAAAAAAAAGTTAATATCACGAATGTACTTTAAGTTTGGCAAAATATGCAATTAGATATTTCGCATGAAAAGTAATTTCAGGAACTAAATTGATCAATTTTAAATTTCAGATATTAAATTGATGAATTTTAAAATTAAGGTACCTAATTGCATATTTTGTAAAATCAGGGAAAAGGAAAAAAATATTATTAAAATAAAAAAATTACGAAAATACCACTAGGACGAAATTAATCCCAGAAATAGGCAACACGGCCTCCTCTTGAAGAGACGAGGTCATTAGTACCTGACCTCGTCTCTTCAAGAGACGAGGCCAAGCAATGACACGGCCTCGTCTCTTGAAGAGACGAGGTTGCTCCGTGTTTGACCTCGTCTCTTGAAGAGACGAGGTCATTAGTTAGTGACCTCGTCTCTTCAAGAGACGAGGTCTGCGCGCTTAAACCACCAGCCGCGCCTTCTTCCCCCATTTCTCCCCATTTGAATTTCGCCGAAACCCTAATTCCCCATTTCTCCCAATCGCCCAACGGTGATTCTCCACAGTTTGTTAGATTTTTTTTGTGATTGGGCAATCTCAGAGCCCCCAGACGGTGTCTACATTGCAATTTGTGGGTTGGAGGAGCGATACGCGAGAGAAATCATTGAAATCCCGCGGCAAATTTTGAGGTAAGATTTTCGTGATTTTTGAATTTTTTTGTTAATGAATGTTGCTACATTGTTGAATGACGATGGTATGTGCTGTTAGAATCATTTTATTGTGCAATTAGGACGTGGAAGGATTTTATCCGGTTGTTGTATGTTATATAGATAGATACATACGTATATATATATGTAATTATTGGGAAAAAAAATTAATATTGTGATTAGTTGTTGGATAATTATTTTAGGAAGTGCAGGTGGGAAAATAATTAAAAATAACTTGTAATGTCGTCAACGGGTATTGTTGAGCGATTCCAATACGGGAGAAATTTTTCTAATTATATGGATACATATATATATATATATAAATTATAGGAAAAAAAATTAATATAGTTATTGGTTGTTGGATAATTATTTTAGGAAATGTAGTTGGGAAAAAATTAAAAAATAACTTGTTATGTCGTGAAGGGGGTATATTCGGTACTGTAGTGTTGGTTTAGCATGGAAATTTGCGGTGAAAAAAGATAATGAAACTCATAAGTGTGATTTGGAAATGTAGCATTTGGAATTAGATTAAATTTTATGAGGAATGAAACTCATAAGTGTGATTTTGCGAATTTGATGCATTGAAGCTAATTTTGATGAGATGGCAGGATTGTTGAGGAAATGGATAAGGCAAAGTTCATACTGTATGCTCATGGTAATATTGTACAAGAGGATGATGGTTTTTGTTATGATAAGCGGCCGGTTGCTATGGTCAGTATCAGTAGGAATTCAACATATGAGCAGATAGTGGAGATTATTTGCAATAGACTAAAGGTAAATAGGTGTACACATCGGGTGGAGCTATATCATAGGGTAGCTATTGGAGATAGGACGCTACGTTATGATATTATTCCAGTGACCGATGATGATGCGGCGCATGAGATGTTGGTGTACACAGAGGGATCAGTGGCTGTTTATGTGCAGATATTTGAAAATGAATTGTCACAGGTACCTGCAGGGGATAGGGGCATTGATAGAAATATTGGAAGCCAGGGGCTGGTAGACTCAAACTCAATCCAGCTCAGACAATAGGCAGTGCACAACTGGAAATAGGTAACTTTGAATTTTGTGGCGGTACTTCGGTAGGTGGTGATGATATGGAGGCTGTGCAAGACTCATCAGTAAGTGAATCCAGTGACGACTATGATGATGATGAAAACGATAATGTGGAAGTTTTTCCACAACAATATGCTTTGCCTGAGTGCAAAGAAGGGGAAATAGCTGGGACCGTTTCATTGCTCCTACTGATGTTGATGCAATAGGGAGCTCAGTGCCAGTTCCGTTTTTCAATGCTGAAGTTGGTAGTACTTACGCAGCATACGATGATGAGCAGAAATGAGTGCTGGGAATTGGAGCTTCAGTGATGAATTTAAGGTTGGGATGCGGTTTGAAACCAAAGATCATCTCATCCGGGCTGTTAAAATGTGGCACGTAACGAACCACTATAACTTCAAGGTGGTGGATTCGGATCCAAGGTCATGGGCAGTGAAATGTACTGATATCCACAACAGAGGTTGTAAGTGGAGACTCAGAGGCAGTTATAAGAAACACGGTGGCTGGTTTCATATCACTAAATTTGATGGGCCTCATACCTGCTTGGATGAAATCACTGGACAGGATCACTCTCAGTTGGACTCCACCAGCTTGTCTAGGGCCATAATATTGGAGATCCGCAATTCTCCAGATGTGAGGGCGAAGGATCTCCAAACGAATATATTAAAGCAGTTCGGATATAATGTTCACATAAAGAGAATTCGTGAGGCAAAGAGAAAGGCAATTGAGCAGGTGTACGGTAGTTGGGAGTCGTCTTACGTAGAGCTCCCGCATCTACTCAATGCAATTACTGAGGCAAATCCAGGAACGAAGGTCGATTGGCAAACTCAAGATTCAAATACAGCCGGCCACGTGTTCTTGGATAAGCTTTTTTGGGCATTCGGTCCTTGTATCGAGGCGTTCCAGTATTGCAGGTATGTATTGTAATAGTGCTTTAGTTTTGTTATACCTGATTGATATTCACTGACTATGTTATATACTTTAATCATTGCAGACCTGTGATCACAGTTGATGGTACCTTCCTGTATGGCAAGTACAAGCACAAATTGCTTATTGCAGTGGCAGTAGATGGGCAAATCATATAGTCCCATTGGCCTACGGGCTAGTGGATGAGGAGAAGGCGGAAACCTGGGGTTGGTTCCTTGCAAAAGTGTTGGAACACGTCATCAAAGACCGATCCAACATTTGCTTGATATCGGACCGCCATGCGGGTATCAAGAGTGCGGTGGAAGGTGACAATGCGGTGTGGCCTACAGGGTGGCCTTGGCGCTGGTGTATCCGGCATGTTGCAAGCAATTTCAATTCGAAGGCCAAAAGCAAGGAATGTAAGGAAATAATAAAAAGAGCTGCCTATCAAGCACAGAGTCGAAAATTTCATGGATACTTCAATGCAGCACTTCAAAGCAATCCTTGGACGGGACGATATTTTCGTGAGCTACCTCCATGCATGTGGACCTTATCTTACGATGAAGGTGTCAGATTTGGCCTAGGTACAACAAACATGGCTGAGAGTTACAATTCGGTTATAAAAGATGCCCGGTGCTTACCAGTATCGGCATTGGTAAAAAAAACCTTCTACAATTGTAACTCTATATTTAATAAGCACAGGCGTGAAGCCAGCGATGCCATGAGTATAGGTAAGTTGCTCACAGATTATGCTGCACATAAGTTTGAGCGATGGAATAGCATATCCAGCTCGCATAGAGTGACATGTTTCGACTATCAAGAACGCATATATGAGGTTATAACTGCACCACGTCCTACAATGTATGGTCAGAAGGGGGATCATATTCAAAAGGTAGAGTTAAGAGCATGTAGATGTACGTGTAACAAGTGGCAGACATACAGAATTCCATGCTCACATGCAATGGCGGTAATGGGTACAATGCACATGGATTGTCTTGCCTACGTCGGACAGTGGTACAGGTGGGACCACCAGCTAAAAGTGTATGGTCGTCCTTCATTCCTGCAGCTGATAAGGCAAATTGGATTCGTTTGGACTTACCGAAGTGGCACCCTATACCGGGACTTATTAGGAAAAGGGGACGGCCTAGGGAGAAACGATTCCAGAATGAGATGGATATTCGAGAGGGCCCTCGAGGTTACGCATGCGATTGTTGTGGGCAGCAAGGCCACAACAGAAGGAGTTGTCCAAACGGGGGATCGATGGGTAGTGTACCAACGGGGCGGTCGAGTCGTAGTGGTAATTCTTTATTTCCATATGTTCTACACACTGTATTATTGAGTCATGACTGACGTTATGTTTGTTGTGCTTGTTTATAATCCATATTTGTTGTCAATAACAATATCTCCTTATTGTTTCTTCGCAGATGGATCCCGGACCGATCGATAGTTCATTACTGACGCAGCAGCCTGTACATAGGTCCACTCTAGCCTGGGATGGGCAGGTCAGTTCATTTATCTATTTTAGTGATTCCAGTTTTGTTTGATGCGGTGTTTATGATTTTTAATAAATATGTTCACTTTGTTGTAGGAGCATGAGGTACTACATTGTCGCGGAGAGGCCAGGCTCAGGCGACCTGCTGGTATACCTACAGACGTGGACGAGCGCATGGTGCCATTCCTGTCCCAGGCAGGGTTCATAGGGGCGGCTCAGATGCCTTTCATTCAGCTGGATTGGCATCTGATTACTGCTTTGGTCGAGCGATGGCGCCCAGAGACGCACACGTTCCACATGACCACGGGAGAGTGGACTGTGACGCTACAGGACGTTGCTATCCTGACGGGCCTCCCTGTGGATGGATTGGCCGTTACTGGCACGGCTCGCATGGATTGGCCAGATTTGTGCGAGGAGCTATTAGGAGTTCGGCCAGTCCCCGGCGTCGACATGGATGGAGGTCGGCTGAAGATGTCGTGGTTGGATAGCCACTTCACCGACCTACCTGAGTTTGCTGATGACGTGATGATCCGACGTCATGCTAGGGCATACATTCTGCTGCTGCTTGGGGGATTTATTGTCGCAGACAAATCCTCCAACTACGTCCATCTTATGTACCTCCAGCTGCTCCGAGATTTCGAGCGAGCAGGGCAGCACGCATGGGGAGCAGCCTGTTTGGCTTGGCTGTACAGGCAGCTATGCCTGGCTTCCGACGTCGACACGGGGGACATGGCAGGACCACTAGTTGTCCTGCAGATATGGGCATGGGAGCACTTCCCCCACATTGCCCCGGTACGGCGACTGCTCACCTCTGTTACCGCAGGCCGCCCACTCATCAGTCATTGGGGTGCGACTTTCGACGTCACCCGTGTGTCGACCCACCTATTGATTGAGTACCGCGCCTCCTTTGATCGACAGATGGCACATCAGGTATGCGATAGATCAATTTTGATTTCCATTGCCATCTACTCTTAAATTGCTATTGTACGATCATTTTCTTATGCAGTACATCACTTTTGCTACTTCATCAGGTGGTGTGGGACCCATACAGCTCCATCCTGCCCGCCCTGCCACCGTACTGCCTGGTAGGCAACGACGTATGGCGTGCCCGGGTGCCATTGGTATGCTTCTACCTTGTCGAGCACTACTATCCGGACAGAGTGCTCAGACAGTTTAGTGGCTTCCAGGAGATACCAGCCCCCCCTGCTGATATGAGACCCCTCCATGAGATTGACATGAGGGGACGTTCCGAGTGGAACTGGCAGTCCGAGCACGCCAGATGGATTGCTGAGTGGGATGCTCGGCGTGATTGCATTGTACAGATGCCAGATTTGCCGGCTGGGACATCTGACGATTACTTCCAGTGGTATCATGCCATCACCCGACGCTGGATCGGTCGCACGGGAGCTATCATGCGATACATGGTACGGTCGCTGTCTCTGTAAGCTTTATATATACTTGTACTGACTTATAAGCTATTCACTGATATAAATATTTGCTATTACTCGCAGGCTGATTTCATTTCTAGCGTCCCTGACATGCCCCCAGAGCTCACTGCATCCACTGCACGAGATGTCTGTCGTGTAGTGGATGAGTTTATGGGGTTGAACTTCAATGATCCAGTACCACCAGCTCCACAGCAGCAGCACAGGGTGACCCACAGCCTCATACCTACAGAGACGACATCCTCCTAGAGAGAGGCGTGGGCGGGGACGGGGCGGGGTCGGGGCGAGCTCGGGCTCCAGGTATACAGATCAGAGATGAGCCTGAGCCGTCCGACCTACCTCCATTCGATGAGTCTGGTCCTTCCCAGGTCATTCATGACGGGGCTGGCCCGTCATCCACTTCTTACGATATGGGACACCCCCATGCCAGACCCGTCATCCAGTGACTTCCACACTCCCCGGCTCCACAGAAGAGGCGACCATCGCCATCTCATGATATGGGGGAGGGCCTTACACAGGTCGAGCCAGACCCTGTCCCATTCCACCAGTATAGTGCTGCTACGGGAGAGGAGCCCGCTCCAGTTACAGAGACTGCCCATATTCACCGCATCCTCATCATCAGCGTACCCCATTCCCGAGGACATACGTGAGGCGGGGTAGAGGCCGAGGACGAGGGAGCAGGGCCACACATCAGCAGCAGGAGTAGTGGACGATAGATAGATTTTCTTCTTTTTATTTTCTTTTTATGTAGCTTCTTATTTCCTTGTATTATTCTTGTATGTATAGATCGTACTCATTTTCTCCTATTCATTCTATTAGAACAATCACTCTACATTTCATTCTATTTCATTTCCTATATGTATTATGACTCTACGAATACTCATATTTTCATTGCACTGTCTATGATTGGGATTGGGAATGTGAGTTTCGATTGGGCTTCGAAACACTGTAGTTTGTTAGTTTTTTTTGCCATGTTGGAGGATGGTTAATGGCTTTTATGGCTGTTTATATTTGTATTTGACAGGTTTTTACAGGTTTTTGATGTAAATTTTTGCTTTTTCAAGAAATATAATAGGATATGGGCGATTTTGGCATGGCCTCGTCTCTTGAAGAGGCCACTCCTTGGCCTGACCTCGTCTCTTCAAGAGACGAGGCCGTGTTGCCTATTTCTGGGATTAATTTCGTCCCAGTGGTATTTTCGTAATTTTTTTATTTTAATAATATTTTTTTCCTTTTCCCGTAAAATCAGGTACCATTCACGATATTACCCCAAAAAAAAAAGGATGTGCCAATAAAACTTGGTCTTTCGTCACACACCTGATTTAATTTATGTAAATTCACGAAAAGTTTATAAGTGCATAATGCACAAATTAGTTAATTGTATTCATTATTTGTTAATTTACTAACGTTCCAGTGCTAGTATGTGTATAATGGTCTGATAAATTAATATGTGTATACTCCTCATTTTATACAAACTTTCGATTAGGAATTAAGAAAAAGTCTTTTTTTTTATTTTAGGAGTCACCACCTAACCAAGATTAGGAATAATTAGTAAGTTAGGATCAATCGATTGGTCAATTCTAACTTAATTAGTAATCTACATAGAACCAATTCCAAAGTCAATTTTGAAGAAAACTAAAGATCATGGTTTCAAAACATAAAAATTAATATTACTAGAACATGTTTATTTTGAGTCGTTGATTGTTGGATATAATTTATCAATTTGAGGAATTATTTACGAAAATTGTTGGAACTCTTAAAGGCTATGTTTTTTCAAAATCGTTTTCACTCAATTATACTACATGCACCGCTTTTATTAAAAATTATTTGGGACCCCTACACTATATCCTTTTAAGATATTTTCTTGGAATTTCTTCACATTTTACAAAATGAGTTAGCTGCACGGTTGGTTCGTGTTTGCAAAACTCTTGGAGTACTTGAAGGCAGCTATGAGTATTGTTTGGAGTTGGTTATTGGCAAGTGATGTGGTTCATTATGGACATGTTTTATGTGATATGATAATAAATAGTTGACAAGGGCTTCAGGCTTTGTGCTATATTTGATGAAAGTTAGTTCCTATATTTGATGTGGGTTTATCCTTGTATTTGATGTGATTTCGTGCATTTATTTGATGTGGCTCTATCCCTATAATTTTATGGCTTCATCCTTGTATTAAGCTTGTATTTGTTTTGTGGTTTCAACCAGTATTAGTTCAGTTTCGTTTCTGGTTCTAGTTTTGATTTTTGAAAAATAGTTACAAGGCCTAGTTCCTCACACATTCTAGCGGTTTATTAATACTGGATGTGATAACGGTTTAATTGTTATGTTGGTCAAAATTATAAATTGGATATGTGCTTCATCATTGATTCAATTGAATGCTGCATTAGATAACTTTAGGTTGCATATGGTGTGACATCATGTGTATTTGTATGCAATGATTTGTACGAGGCATTTTCCTCTCCCATTTTTTTTCAGCTATTATTGAAAAGGATAATAATTGTTGTGGTTTTATAAAAGGTGACATGTCAATTGATGTTGGGATTCGCAATAGCTATGCAAGAGGAGAGAATCTAGTTGACTATTTAGAAAAAAGATCTAATTTGTCGGTTTAATCATTAAGGACTAGACGATTCTTACCAGTGGGTAAGAATTTAGTTTTATTAATGGTTACTTTTGAAAATTGATGTAATTATTATTGAAGATTGAATCACTACTCTAGAGAATTGTGTTTTGAGGATGGTACTTAGGTTTCGATAGTTTTATGCATGCATATTTTCGCATATGTGTGTGGTAGAACTCATAGCATTTTGACCTTGGGGCTTACATAAGAATTCTAAACTTAAGCAAATAAATCCTTTGACAGTTAGTGTATAAATATGTTTTGGGATCCTTGTGAAGTTAAGATATCACTATGGTTAGGTGACCGATTGTCAGTGACCTATTATCCCGTTTGAGCATGTATTAAGCTAGTTTTAATACATGATTGATGTAATTAGACTTCTCTTCAGGACATGTCAAGTCTAATCCATGACCTGACTTGCAAGGTTCGAGTCCTAAGATTTAGGACCCTCAACCATCTTGGCTTGATGGCAGTGCAACGTGGCATGCACATCTTCATGACTTGTAGATTATTTTTTGATTTTGTTGTGTTTTTTTTTTCTAGACCGTTTAGAACCAGCAGGTGTCTCTGGCTGGTATTGGGGTGGTTCCAAAGCTAGACCCCCATGGCTGGTCCGGGCTAGGTTCCAGTTTGAACCCGACTCAAAGAAATGTCTAGATGTAATGTTGTGACTGGTGAGTATGTTCCCCCATGGCTGGTCCGGCTAGGTCCCAGTTTGAACCCGACTCAAAGAAATGTCTAGATGTAATTTTGTGACTAGTGAATATGTTTTAAATGACTTGTTAATCGTCGTATTGGCTTAAAATTCATTTTGACTTCGTGGTGGATCATCAAATTACATCATAAACTGTCAATGCTGCATGGAAATACCGAGAAGTAATGAGAATGAGTTGCCAAATTCATTTGGCTTGCCTTGTCCCTTTCAAACAACATGGCATCTTGGAAAGTCGTGCCTTGAATAAGGGCCATCGTCAAAGCAACTCCAATAGGATGTTGTTGTGAAGACAACTTAATTCATAATGAAAAAGATATAAGAAAACGAAACAGACATCACTTAAGCATTTTATTTCGAATTGCGGAGGTCATTCCTAACCTTTGCTAAGAAGTTATTTACCCTAGTTTCATATCCCTTCCATATAATTAAAACGGGATGTGGCAGTCCTTTGTCTGTCTGCATGGCACTGGGAATCAGCTTGATTGATTATATTTATGGTTGATTACAGCAACATGATCCGTGTTTTAATACTTTTATAAATAAGTGATCTGAGTTTTAATTTTTAATAAATATATAAACTATGTTTTGATATTTTAGCAATCACCTGACCTTAGTTTTATTTCTAACAAATACATAACTAGTCTTCTGTGCTTTTGCAAATAAGTAATATGAGTTTTGATTTTTGATAAATATATTATCTGTATTTATTTTACATCTATCTATTATTAATATAAGTGAAAAATTAGAGGTAATGTATTCGTCAAAAAATAAAACTCAAATAACATTTTTCACAAAAGTACAAAACGCAGGTTATATATTTGTCAAAAATATAATTCTGAATGCTTGTTCATTAAAATGTCAAACTATTTATGTATTTATCAAAAATCAAAACTTAGATTATTTATTTGTAAATGTACCACAACACATATTATGTTTCTTTTTTGATAATTTTCCCTTGTATTTATTTGCAGCATAAAGGAGGAATATCTTACTAGGCTGTCTCACACACTCATAACCTGTCTATTGATGTGAAAAACGTATGATATAACCACCGCCACCGCACCCACCCAAACCCCCGGGTAGGGAATCACCAAACTCGGGTGCCGCCTGATCTTATCTAGCAGCTAGCATTTCAAGTGGGTGGGTGGTCAAGTCACTGGCTCGTCCAAGTCGAAAACATTCATGGCTTGCTCAGAAAAAGTTTTACTGTCCCAGTTATTGTGTTTCAATACCATCCCAGTTATTTTTATGTTTTAAATTTATTTAATACTTATCAAATATTTATTGACTAAGATAGGATGAGAATTTCTTAAAAAAAAAAAAAAAAACAAATATATTTCCGGTTGGTCACTAATTCGGGTAACCCATCCGCATTCACGTTTATTCAACCATCGCTCGTTGTCCCTGGTTAGCAAAGTACAAAATTTCCTACCGACTCGGACCCTTCTACTGAACATTCGAATATCTATTATTCCCCTTGTCTCGACTTGGGAGAGCTACTTATTATGAGCTTCGGTACTCTTGTTGATGTGTTTGCCACAAAAGGAAGTACATCTATATCGGTGGAGTCACTTTGATTTCCTTAGGACGAATTCACTAATGCTTGGTTTCTAAGTCATAACTCCCTCGCCGCAGCCGTGTCATCCTCACACACATCCGATCAAGTTCAAATTGTCTATCCCATGGAATTATGATAATCTACGGTTGGCCCATGTTGCAGAATATGCTTCGCAAGCAATTATGAGATCGGGATTCTGATGTTTGGATCATTAATTTATAGTTTTTCGACGTATTGTTAACCTTACCCAAAAAAAAAGAAAATACATCATGGTATCTGGTCTGGTCTGTACCACCGGGGCAAACAGAGCATTCGATTTGACTTCAATATACGCTAAGAATTGGACGAAAAGGCAGCTTTACAAGAAAGCACGCAATAGTCACTACAAGAAAAACGCAGTAAGTTTCAACACTGCCCAGCGACTCTAACAAATAAAGTTACAACAGTGGTGCTGATGCTGAACGAGTTCGTGTGCTCATCCAAGTAAAAATACAAGTGTCCTCAAGCCGCTCCCTCGTCTGGAGCATGTTTCGAGGCATCATAAGCAACATCAGCAGAACTTGTATCCATGTCATTTAAACCCAATTCTTCGTTTTGCTCCCAGGATCTTTCGTACTCCTCAACTGAAACACAGAAAAGCTGACTTCATAAGATGAAATTCAACACACACTAATTTTCTAACAAGTAGTAGTAGAAGCAACCTCATAATCCATTTGTTCTAAAATACAACGTTACTTGCGTTTTCATGGTTTTATATGGTAGAAAGAAAAATATATAATTAAAAAACATCTGTTTTTAAGGACACCACACCACAGGCTTCATTATAATATCACGTTAGCACTATCAGAGGAGGGGGGAAGACTGTCCATTAAAGGCCTCTACAATTTCCTCCCCCCCCCCCCCCCCCCCAAAAACCCACACAAAGACCATAAACCGGGCTCCTTACCATAATTTATATTATCTTGACAAGAACAAGATGCTGGTAATAAAAATGATAATATAAAATAATCCTAAATTAAATTAATACCCAGAGATGGTCATCATCCGCAAGACTTGGCTTCAGTGTTTATTGGGGTTCACTGACAGACCCCTCTCGAATGGCTTGCCTCGAGGAACCAGCCATGGGATAAAGTGGGTCTTCACACACTTCCATTTTTTAATTTTTAATTTTGCTTATTTTCTTTTTCTTTGAATTTTTCCTCCCCAAAGCAAAATCTGCACAAGTTCCTTTGTGTTTTAGCCGTTGCTTTGCAAAGTTTCCACCATATAATGGTGTTGATTTAAATTTTACCATTATCATGTAATCAATCATTAACAAGGGGTGCATTCATCAAAAGGAACAAAGACAGATGGAGAAGCATGTGCATTGAGTTAACATATGTGTCCGCCTGAAAGGTATAAAGGGTGGTCCATGAAATTCAAGGACATTCTATGATACCAGCAGATTTTTTTTCCTTTAAGAACCTTCAAAATAAAACGGAGGTCCTAAAAAGAAAGTTTCTCAATTACTAGCATAATATTTTAAGGGGCTCAATACAACATCTAAGAATAAAGAAGTACTAAGGTGATACCTAGTCAACAGCAAACTCAAGAATCATTTGACTAAAGCCTTTAATTTCCATCTAATTTTCCAGAACAAACTAACATTATTAAATGTAAACACCTTGACACACTATTTTAAGAATAATGTATAACATAAATCAAATGAAGAAATGAATATAAATATAGAGAAATATTAATAAAATACATATTTTTTTCCATAACAAAATCACATTTCATAAATAACGTTAAAAGGAAGAGAGAGAAAAGATCATTTGTCAGTATTATGCATTTTCATGCCTATACACAGTGCAGATTTATTTATTAAAATACAAACATTATAGCAGTGTAGATTGCACTTCAACACCCCCTCACCCTTAAGGTTTCTGAACTCACCCCTCAATTTCAAAAGGTGCACTTAGAAGTTAGACCCGCAATTGCCACTAGAAACTATACTATTGGAGGAGAATCCACTTTTCAAGAGTTACGGTTGTCCTCTTCTAGGATTTTATTAAAACGTGGAAACGAAAAGTTGGCACTGTTTGAAATTCCACATGAGTAAACTCAAGGTAAAGTAACGCAGTTGATGCCTAATGGAAGAGCATTCTCATCCTATTGCTCAAACAGAAAAATAACAAAAGCCCAAGAACCATTCTCATGTTATTCTTTTCAAATTTATGTTCCACTGTTTATGTGAAAGCTAAACACAAAGGAATCTTCTCAATAGAATTAATTTTTATTAATCGAAATGTAAACAGTTGCTCTACCTCTGTTTCTTTACATATATATATATATATAAGGAGAAGAAGAAGTTTGATATCTCACCACCAAGAGTAGTTACGGTAATTACTTCCTCTCAGTGGTGGATGCTGGAAGAAAACAAGAATTTCCAATTCTAAAATCCCAGTAGAGGCGGCAACAGTAGTTACAAATCTTTATATTCCCTTCTAGAAAATGAAAGTCACTATCTTCAGTTAATATTTTCAGCTTATGTTTACCACTAAAACAGGGAGTTAATAGATACCATTGCCACCTACATGAGAAGTTACTAACTGACACCACCACTTTCAGTTGATTCAATAATATTTAGCCATTTTAAGTGCAAAATTATGGTAAAAGTTCGGAGAACATCTGTAAAACAAGTGCAAGCTTCGCATAACCTACACATAGCAACTTCAAGAACTCAGTGTATAAAGCCAATTATAATCCAAAATCTAGACTATCAATCAAGTGCAAGGTCCAAAAATTACAAAATGCAACTACTTGAGTAGAATACCATTATCAAGGAAATGAGACAATGCAACTCAAAACAAGAGAATTTCATGCAAAGATAACCATTCATCAGCCTAAAAGACCAAGAAGAACTTACATATTAACTGATGATCATCCTTGATATCATCAGTTCCTGGAGCAATAAAAGAATTTGACAATGCGTCGTCAAGGGTTAAAGTCCAAGGTTCTTCCAGTGCTAAAAGCTGCACCACATTAATACACACAGCAGAGAACCACCATAACAATAAATAGTTAGCTAAAGTATACAGTGAAGCATTTCATGAAAAATGAACTTGATGGAAAGTAATCATTCAGCTTAAGATGTGTGCGCACGCGCGCGTCCCATAAGTGCATTAGTTAAAAGGCCTCAAAAAAGAAACTTTTCTATTTTTCAAGGCTGATTACACAATTCACAAAAAATAAAAAATAAATAAATAAAGCATAGAGCATGTACATGAAATTGTGTAAGTCTTCTTCTAGCCATTAACAAGTGGCCCCATAGTAGCGGATCATATATACATCTGTGTGTGTGTATATATATATATATATATTTGATTTTTGTTATGAAATCAGAATATATTTTCATTCCACAATTATCATTTTTCAAATAGACACCACTAAGCATCTTTATCGTCTTATGAGACACGCTACATTGACCAATCAACTGATGATGGTGACACAAAACACAATCATAATTGGCATTATCTTGAGTTGCCTAGATTGAAGAGCAGCTCAATCAGTAAGACCAGTGCACAGCACAAAGAATAAAGTTAATTGGCTTGGCAAGGTCTGCTGGACTCTATAACATTCACTCTAAATATTTTCATTCCTCTATTTCATCAGCAACAAAAAAATAAAATGATATAAATTTATTCTGAGACTACTAATTGAGGTAGCTGTTAATATAGCTACGTAAATCATGTGCAGGAATTGAACTATGCAAATTAACATAAGGGTGCACTTTCTATAACTTAAATTGATCTCCATTATTTGTCTAATAATCAATTATTGTGGGAATTTTCCAAAATTCCTTTTTCTTGGTAAGTTAATCCAAAATATTACCAACCCCTCAGTTTTTTTTTTTTTTTTTTGGCCATACCCACCCTCATTTAGGATGATTACTTACCCAAAAAAAAAATGTCAAAGCAAAAGATCCAATTAAAAAAAATTATGGCGGAAACCCATATCGTTATCAATCTTAAACAACAAATTACTCAAATACAACAGATGCAGAGGAAAAATTTAAAGTTGCTCAAAACTTCTACAGCAGTAGAGTAAAAATTCTTTTTAGTTGATGATTTAAACAGACCACCATATTGTCATAGTTGTACACGTTCACACAGCCCCAAAAGTTGAACAATGAGAACTCCAACGACATCACAACCTTTTCTTTCATACTAGATATCAAGCTAAAGATATTCTCTCAAAGAACTTAAGCTGAGATAATTATTAGTAATCATGAGATTGACTCAAACTTTATATCTGCTTCTACAGTTGAATGCCTTATTTTTGCTAAGCCACATCCTCATCCATTATATAAAAAAAAAAAAACAGAACAAGAAGAAGAAAATGTAGCAGGGATCAACAATACAACCACCTCCACAACAAAATGCTCAACAGTTTCCTTCCCAACTGCTTGAGGCATGTATGTACTTATAATTCAATACTGGTACACAGATTGGTTGTCACACACAAAAAACGGGAGAAGATGGCATAAGATAGATGGAAACCCACCATGGCGGTTTAAGCAGCAGATTGCACCTCAAAAAAAAAAAAAAATTGCATCTGCAGTCGTTGAGCTCAACCTAAAGCTCATTTGCATTCAAGCTGAGCAAAATTTGCATCAACCCAAAAAAAAAAAAAAAAAATACATGAGCCCACCAATTCATATTTTATGAAGCTCTCACTTGACTCAATAAATTATTACTCAAACACCAATAAATTGGAGTGAGCCCAAATGGGCTGAGAGCTGTCTTGATCCCATTAAGATACCAAAAGTTAAATAAATGAATAAATGGTGAATTTAATATTTTACTAAAACCACTTGCCAAATTACACACTTTTTTTGGGGATAATGTTGTAATTAGTATTCATAAAGTATAAAAAAAAGTACAAGTTAGGATTAGCCCCTATACTATACATACTATGAGTTGCATAAACTACTAAAAACCATGCATAATACTAACAAATGATAGCATGAATACGTAAACAAATTTTCAGTAGCAGTCGGATTTTCTTAGGAAACAGACTGATTAAATTTACCTTGATTAACCTTGCTTTGAAGTCTTGCCACTTGGCTCGCTTGTGATCATCAAGACTATCCCCAAAAGTAAATCCATGCACTCTCTCAAGGCCTGCACAGTTCAATTCCAGCAATCATGAAAGTCCACAATAAAAGAAATTAGATCAAATGAATCAGCAGATTCGTAAACTTAATTATAGACTGCTGATGAATAAACATTCATTAAAAAAGTTGTTAGTAATTACATGCCTGGGGAAACAGCAATCCAACTCCAATGAATCCTAAATTTTCATTCATTAATAGGCGATTTCCTATTAAGTAAAAATTATATCTCAATTGTAATCTACCAGGCTTACAAACAGGTATGATGGACATTCAAAGGACCTACAATCAGCAGTATCTATGTGGAGCAGGAAGAATTCTCGTAAGGATATCTCAAGCATTTGATATCACTCTATAGCACTACAGATTAAGACCCATCACCACCAGAATTAACAGAAATAAAAATCTGAAGGCCTTTTGCACTCATGTCTAGAGTTTCGGAGAAATGTGAGACATCTAGTGGTAGAACACCAATGCAGATAAGTTCATCAAAGGGTTTAATTTGCGTGTCTAGGGCACAAACTAACCTGAGCGAACTGTTCAGACAACTCCACAAGTCGAACTGGGAAGACAAAATTATCCAACTGCCGTCCTTCTCACTCAACCCATTATTTATATTACACCACATCTCCCCACTTACTAAATAGAAGCTTCTAGATTCTTTATGATAGTTGCAATAACTACTCAAATGAACAACTTTGCCAGCTAAGCAAAAGCAAATGTGTAGAAAATATTTACAAAATATCTAAAACAAAATACCCCCAGCTAATATAAAAACAGGTATATCACCCAACAGCTACTGGACTTAGTTAAACCAGCAGTATTTAATTGTATCCACGACACATGGCCATCCAATAAACATGTATGATGGGAAGTGGCAAACGAGTCATATCATCTACGTCCACTTGCTAAGTTGAAAAGATCACTGGAACTGAAGAAGAAACAAGTTCATTTTCATTTCCTTGCTTGTGTTCTATATTTGCAGCCTTTGAGAGGAGACACCACCTCTTCTACACTACCCATCATTTAGGAAAAGTTCACAAGTGTTAATGGTGTATCCTCACAAGAGGGAGCCTCTTCAACTAGAATAGGTTCCTGACCCCTCTTTTTGACCTTAGGGAGATGAAGGACCAGCCTCACCATTTGAACAGCCCCATGTTGCACGAGTGACCAAAAACTCTGCATTTAGAACAGTGCAGAGGAAGCCACTGATGCTCAACAGAAACTAGGGTTGAAATGCCATCTTATCTGATTACCTCAACTTGATGAACCAAGTTGTCTTGTGCGTCAAGTTCAATGAGTACTCTAGCTTGGTTAGCCCTCTCTCTAGAGGCAGTTAAGGGGTCACCTTACAAAGGAATTCCAACTCCACTAGAGATGTGGCTTATGCCTTCCGCATCGAGATATTCACAAGGAATCTTGAAGAGCAATACCATGCCAGCAAAACAGAAGGTTGGGGCGTGTCAAGGGATATACCCTTCCTCCGTTTTTAAAGAACCAAGAACCAAGTATCTATGGGAAAAATACCAAGACTTTGCAAGAATAACATCGAGATATGCACGAGGCAAAGTGAAAGTAGGAAAAAACCATCTTTATTTCCAAGGACATTGAAGTTCTTCCAAACCTGAAGAGCACTAGACTGTACCGGCAAGAAAGGGTCTTCCTTCAAGAAAATATCCCACAAGGGTACATTCCCAATATTTAGCACACTTCTCAGCAATATGCAGAGGGGTGTGAACTGCAGCTGTGGGGCCTCTGGTCAATGGAGGATGAAAAGAGCATTTGGACTCCCATGGGTTTGAATCTGAGGACCATCTAGAGCACAGATATCTGCTGATTTTTCAGAATCATTCAAAGAGGAGTCACCGGTACCCTGCTTTAAAAAAGGGTCAGGAGCTTCATCCTAAGGAGGGGAAAAGTTAAGTCTGCAGAAGATGGAGGCACGGCCCTTTACAGGAAAGCTTTGTGCGAAGTTTCCTATATTCACTTGATCAAGCTCCTTGGGAAGTTCAGCACAATAAAAAACATTAGTTTTAGTACCAAAAGAGGAAACAGTGGGTCCTTCACGAACAGAACATTTCCCCGTCTTCAAGTTTTTGGACAAAACCAGGAGGGAGATGATCTCCCAACATTGAAAAAAAGCCACACATTTGCCTCTGATGAGAAACTTCACCAGCCATCCAACTAGAAAACAGAAAGACAATGAAAAAACAAAGAGGAAACTGAGGAGAAGAAGACCATGCGAGAGAGAGGAACAAAGACCAAGAATTGAGAAAACCCCAGCAGGGGTGCAAACAAGGGGGAAGGAGACAGCACGGAGAGAAAGAGGAGAAAGGGTGGAAGGGAATGGAGGAGAGAGAAAATGGGAATGGTGGGGGAACAAAAGAGAAGGACGAAGGAGAGAGAAAAGAAAAAGAAAATGGAAAGAGAAGGAGGGGGAGAAAAACTAAAGGAGGAGAGGGAGAGAAAAATTAACGTGAGAGAGAGAGAGAGAGAGATGGCGGAGAGAGCCTAATGTGGCTTCCTAGAAAGGGGAGAGCATTTTCTCTCAATAGAGAAGGCTTTTTCACTTTTTCTTTTTTTCCCCCCCAAAATAATGTTCCCCCAAAATTTATCATTGGAGATCTATTTGCTTTTCAATTTAGCACTGCTCTACTACATCTCTCTCTCTCCAAACCTTTACCCAACCATGCAGCTAGCGTGCTTCCACAAATTAATGTTTCCTTCCTATTCAGCAACTGCTTCGTGAAATTGATATAATTTTGTATCCACAAGTCTTCCCTATTTTAAATTACATTGCCCAACATGCAAAAGAGGATGTGGTTTTGGGGTTGGGGGAGAAAGAGTTGTCAGTTGTGCTACATTATTACAATCTTTGCTACAGGAAGCATATGCTAAGGAAAGAAACAAGACAGCCAGAAAAGTGAGTGGAGAAGGAGACAGGAGAGTGATAACTACTGTCTTCACTGAGGGATGAGCAACAAGGTGGTTCAACTTAGCAAACCGGCCTTCAAGACCTGAAGACAAGGCCCATGAAAGGTTCTATCAAAAACCAAGTCAAATTCTTGATTGCAATATTTTAGAACCACAAACATAAGCATAGTTACTGAGTTAATGCATACACACACCCCCAGCCACCCCCCCACCCCCAAAAAAAAAAAAAAAAAAAAAAAAAAAAACCATATAAGTCTCTTTACATCTTCTATGATGTGCTTATAATTATTATTAATTTTTTTTTTTTTTCCTATTGGGTTTGGGGTGGGGGTGTTGTAAAGGTGATTACCTTTAATAAAAAATACTTCTAAACCTGAGTTTTCTCACATGACATGGTTTCTGTTAAGTTATATGTTGTATTTATTAGTATTATTTTTTCTATATAATATAATTAATATAGTGGTAGGTAAGGTATACTAACAGTCACAAAATCTTTGCATATATATCTCTATGTATGTAACAAGAAATACATTAGAAAATATATTTTTTCTCTCTTTGTTCACATGGTATCAATCAAAACCCTAGACCATCTAAACCCTAACCTTAATTTCCGTGGCTATCAAAGGCGTGTTGGTCATCTTTCCGGTGTTGGATTAAAAATATTTTTACATCACCATGTTCCTCTCTTCTCAAACGTCATAACCTACGAATCTCGTCGCCGGAATCTCCTCCACGTGCCGTCACCGTCATCATTGCCAGATCTTCTTTTTCAACCGTTTCTTGGCCATTTCTCTTGACACATGCTGGCTTCTACTCTTTATTGGGTTTCGGTCATCAAAACCCATAAAAGTCAGCTTCTTTCACCGCCATCCACCATCCGCCGCCGCTGCCACCGATCAATTGTCTCTTGACAATTTGTTCACTCTTCTTAAGGGTTGTTTGTTCTTTTTAACATGGCTACCGATGGTACGTCCTCAAAATCCGATCCTTTTTTAAGTCTCTTGTCACCAACTCCGGCTATTGCAACAGAAAAGTTATTGTGCAGTTCTAATTATTTATCTTGGTCTAAAGCTGTAGAATTATGGTGCATGGGTCAAGGTCTGCAAGACCATTTGACCACCAAACTAGATGATATAACAAAAGATCCAAAGAACGATAAAGATCAATGGATGAGAGTTGATGCTCTTTTACTGAGTCTTTTGTGGCAGTCCATCGACCCATCTCTTTATCCAATTTACAGTCATTACTCAACTTGCTATAATGTTTGGACTCAAGCGAAGAGACTATATACAAATGATATTCAGCGTTTGTACTTATTGATATCTAATTTGCTTAATTTGATACAAACAGGTATGTCAATTACTGATTTTCTTGGCAGATGGGCATGAAAGAGCTGAGTACAACTCTTTACTCCCTCGCGGTCAGTCTCTCCTCCCTCGGGTCAGTCTCTCCAAATGATTTGACTCAAAGAGACAAATTTTTCATGGTTTGCATCCTTGCTACATTTAGTCCTGATCTTACTTCAATTCGTGATCAGATATTGGCTAGTCTTATTATACCATCTATGGATGAAGTTTTCTCTAGTCTTCTTCGTGTGTCATCAATTCCTAATGCACCTATACATGGTTTTTCTTCTATGGATAACTCAGCTCTAGTTTCTCAAATAGCTTCCCAAGGTCACATGGCTAACAAAGAAGGACAGGGTGGTATTGTTAAGGGAACCCATCCTAGGTGTACCTACTGCCATCGGTGGGGTCATACCAGGGACAAATGTCATGAGTTGCATAGATGTCCTCCACGAGCTAATATCATTCAGAATGTCAATCCTATCTCTTCTGTTGCACAACATCCTGAATCTCCACTTCTCACTGGAGCTGATCTTTAGAATTATTTGCAGTATTAGGCTTCACAGCAGTCCTCATCTTCTCCTGCTTCCTTTGCTCACACTGGTAATCCTGTTGCATGTCTCACTCAGTCTTCCACTTTAGGTCCATGATGGTTGATTCTGATGCTTTTCAACACATTTTTGGTAATCCTCATTTGTTTTCTCATTTCTTGAAATTTGCACCATTACCTTATGTTGCTGCAGCAAATGGTTCACGTGTAGTACCTAAAGATGTGGGTAGTGCACAACCCTTACCATCTGTGTCTTTAGAACGTGTTCTTTATATTCCACATTGTCCATTTAATCGTCTCTGTTAGTAAAGTCACTCATGCCCTAAACTGCTCTATTAAATTTGACCCCATTCTATTGTTTTTCAGGACCTCAGTATAGAACAGACAATTGGCACAGGATGTGTGTCACAGGGGCTTTTCTACCTCACCAACCCTCCAGCATCTTATTTAGCATGTTTTACTACAGTCTCTCCAACTCTTCTCCACAATCGTTTAGGCCATCCCAGTCTCTCTAAATTTCAGAAGATGGATCCTAATTTTTCTCAATTGTGTTCTTTGGATTGTGAGTCTTGTCAACTTGGTAAACAGCCTAGAACTTCGTTTCCTAAGCGAGTCAATAATCAAGCTGCCTCTCCTTTTACCATAGTTCATTCTGATATTTAAGGTCCGAGTCATGTTATGTGTGTTTTGGGTTTTCAGTACTTTGTAACCTTTATTGGTGACCATTCACGTTGTACTTGCTTATATTTAATGAAAAATCGCTCCGAGTTATTTTCAATTTTTGAGTCATTTTATGCTGAAATTAAAACACAATTCAATGCATCTATACAAATTTTGCGCAGTGACAATGCTCCTAAATACTTTTCTAATTAATTTACTGAGTTTCTATCCTTTCATGGCATTTTACATCAGTCATTTGTGCTTATACACCTCAACAAAATGGAGTTGCTGAGTGTAAAAATAGACATCTAATTGAAACTGTCAGAACACTTCTTTTACATCATGATGTGCTTACTCGTTTTTGGGCTGATGCTGTTCTCACTGCTTGTTATCTCATTAATAGAATGCTTTCTTCTGTTTTTCAGCACAAAATTCCTCACACGATCTTATTTCCTAATCAACCATTGTATATGCTTCCACTACGTGTCTTTGGTTGCACATGTTTTGTTTACAATATGTCTCCTAGTCCGGATAAACTATCAGCACGTTCTATTAAGTGTGTTTTCCTTAGTTACTCAAAGCATATAAAAGGTTACAAGTGTTATTTACCCACTACTCGTTGCTACTATTTGTCCCCTGATGTTACATTATTTGAATTTTCCTCTATTCATTCTCTTTCTTCATCAGAGACTCCACCGTCAAAGATTTTACCTATTCCCTCTCAGTTAGCTCTTCCTGAATCTATTCCCGTCGTTCCTGAATCTATTCCTTCCCCTCTACCATTACAAGTTTACCATCAACGCTCTCAACACCCGTCTTCCTTACACCCCCCGCATATTCCAAAGGCTTCTGCTGACTCATCTTCTGTTCCAACATCTCCACCTGAAGAGGACCTTCTTATAGCTCTCAAAAAAGGTAACCGCTCTACTCGTAATCCTCATCCACTTTATAATTGCCTTAGCCATCACCGTATATCTCCATCCTATAGTATCGTTGTCTCCTCCTTATCTTCCATTTTTGTTCCCAAAAATGTGCGTGAGGGTCTTTCAAATTCAGGGTGGACACAAGCAATGGTAAATGAGATAACTGCTCTGCATGCCACTGGTACTTGGGATTTAGTTCCCTTACCTCCTGGCAAATCTCCTGTTGAATGTCAATGGATTTATGCTGTTAAGGTTGGTCCTTATGGTAAAATTGATTGGCTTAAGGCTCGGTTGGTTGCCAAGAGTTATACTTAGGTGTATGGTTTGGATATGTTGATACATTCTCTCCTGTTGCTAAAATGTCCTCTGTTCACTTGTTTATCTCCATTGCAGCTATGCGACATTGGCTCTTGTACCAATTGACATTAAAAATGCATTTCTTCATGGTGAACTCCAAGAGGAAATTTATATGGAGCAACCGCCAGGCTTTGTTGCTTAGGGAAAGTCTAATCTGGTATGTAAACTTCGACGTTCACTCTATGGTTTGAAACAATCTCCACGTGCCTAGTTTAGCCGGTTCAGTACTATTGTAATGGAGTTTGGAATGATTCGTAGTACATCTGATCACCAGTTTTTTATAAGCACACATATGAAGGGTAATGCATTTACTTAATAGTGTATGTAGATGACATTGTCATAACTGGTAATGATCAAGATGGTATTACTCAATTGAAGGCACATCCAGACCAAGGACCTTGGCTTGTTGAGATACGTCCTTGGCATAAAAGTTACTCAATGCAGTTCTGGTATAGTACTCTGTCAAAGAAAATATGTTTTAGATATACTGAAAAAAAACCGGTATGCTTAATTGCAAGCTTGTGGAATCTCCTATGGATCCCAATGTGAAATTGTTACCAGGACAAGGAGTCTTTTACAAATCCAAGAAGATATTGCCGTTTGGTAAGAAGACTCAATTATCTTACTATCACTCGACCTGATATATCATTTGCAGTTAATGTTGTCAGTCAATTTCTCCATTCTCCTTGTACTAGTCATTGGAATGCAGTAATCAGGATTCTTAAATATGCGAAAGATGCTCCAGGTAGTGGTTTACTATATGAAGATCATGGTCACTCCAAAATAATTGGATATTCTGATGCTGATTGGGCAAGTTCTCCATCTGATAGACGATATACTTCTGGATATTTTATTCTTGTTGAAGGAAACTTGATATCTTGGAAAAGGAAGAAGCAACATGTTGTCGCTAGGTCAAGTGCAGAAGCAGAATATTGTGCCATGGCTTTGACAACTTGTGAATTGATTTGGTTGAAACAGTTACTTAAGGAGCTAAAATTTTGTGAAACTTCGCAGATGGAGCTAATTTGTGATAACCAGGCTGCATTACATATAGCTTCCAATCTTATATTTCATAAGAGAACTAAGCACATAAAAATTGATTGTCACTTCATCCGAGAATAGATCTTATCTGGCTACATCTTCACTAATCACGTCAATTCAAATTATCAGTTTGCCAATACTGACTAAATCCATAAGGGGTTCTCGTATTAAAATAAATTTATAACAAGCTTGATGCATATGATTTGTATGCTCCAACTTGAGGGGCAGTGTTACGTTATATGTTGTATTTATTAGTATTATTTTTTCTATACAATATAATTAATACAGTGGTAGGTAAGGTATACTAACAGTCACAAGATCTTTGTATATATATCTCTATGTATGTAACAAGAAAGATATCAGAAAATATATTTTTTCTCTCTTTGTTCACAGTTTCAATATATTTCCACTCTATCTACACCTACTTGACCTTTTTTTTTTTTGGGTAAATTCTACCCCTTTTTTAAGAGGGGAGGGCACTTTTAGGGTTTTTGTTGTTTGGAGGGGTGTGTTGGGCGGTAGGGATTCGAATAAATTCTAATACATAATATGTGATTTCCGATCAATAATGATAGAAATAATCATACAATATGTAACCTCTAGCATAGTCATTGGCTAATATTTTGTTTCATCTCTCTTTAAGTATGCTTATCCTCATTAAGTTCTGCATTTTTGTGAACTCATAGGATGGGTTTGTAACTTGCATGGAACCAGTCAATTTGGTTCAAAGGCAATTCCTCAATACAGCGGGTAGGTTTTTGCTCCAAAAGTCCCAACCAGCTAGAACAGGGTAGGTTCCCATTTCCATCCATATAAGCAACTCACCCTCAAAGTGCTCACCCAACATTTACTGAAAACCATCCTTCCATCACAGTAAGCAAGAGTTCGTCCTTATTGCTATTAATAAATTGAGCAATTGAAAATGGTCTTAAAAAGTTTTTCATTCATTCTTCTGATAGTTGTTTTAAAATTTGCAAAGACAAATGATCAAACATTTATTAAATACTGCAAAGCGAAAAGGGCTTTTCTCCATGACATGAAAACTACTACTCTGATATTCTATTTAAGATGAAGAAAGTTAAAGACCTACAAAGGCAAATGATCAAGCATTTCTAGAACTACAAAAGGCCCAAAATTTCCAAGAAGCTACTTATATTCCTCTGATATCCTGTTTTAAGATATAAAAGATCAAAAGAAAATTGTATGAAAGCAAACTTACTTTCACTGATTTTGGTAATCAACCCTTCAACAGTAGTCACAACTCCACCCAGAGTGCCACTAGCCAGCTCTAAGTCAAGTTCCGGAATCCGCACACTGGCAGTATCTGACTGACTCATGAAAATGTAAAAATTAGAAAATAAATAAATAAACTCACAAGATCTATTAAAGAAAATCTTTTCAGATGATAGTGTAGAAACAACTCAAAGCAAATGAGTTACAAGTGCATCTCAGCAAACCTTTATTACATCACGGCTTAAATCTTTGACATTCTCCACACGCAGAGTTATTCTTTTTCCTTTCTCAGGGATTCTTCCACCAGGCTTCAACTGCAGAGGGACAGAAGGCATAAGACAGGAAAGGAAGGGGGAAGAAAAACACATGAAAAGCAATCTGCTGACCTCAGAATTGCGATAACCGCAAGCGTCACACGTAGATGCCATCACAATTACCTCCTGGAAGTATGGGATTTCTACATGAAACTAAGGCTCAACAAGTTCTTTTTCTTTTTTCCTTCCCTCCACCCCAGGGAACTCAAAATAAAGGGCATGCATAAAATGTTTTGAAAATTGGAATTCCCCAGGCTCAAATTAACACACGGCAAATTTTCCAACTGAAGCACCAAACCCACTCAAAAAAGCTGCAGGTTCAATAAACCTTTTATTGTATCACAAATTGAATATAGTTCTAAGCTACCAGAGCTGCATATCATGCATAACACATTCACATCAGATTAGTGGGCAACACAATACTATGACAATGTCTAGTAACCCCTCCAAGGAACACAGCAGGAATCAGCAAGTATTTGACAATGATCTTTCCTACTAGTCACATACGAAGTTAGATGCGATGATATCATTACTATCTCATAAACATGTGCCGCCTCAACCATTTCAACATTGGGATTGCTTCTAACCATTCCAGGAAAATTATAATTATCTCTAAGTCTAAATTGCACCAAAGAAAACATACCACTGAAAATATACTCGTGTCAAAATTATACAAGATCTCTTAAATTTGGACAAAAGCCAATGGACCATCATATCAACTCTATTTTGTGCATCAATATATCCAAACTGATAACTTTGGCTCTCAAGTCAACCATGTAGCAAGTACTGAGTTATTTAGGTAACTAAGATTGCATAAACTCCAGCAACAAGCAATTGGATTAAATAGAGAACAAGTCAAATCAACCATGTTCTCGAAGGATACTGGTAACAAACATTCGAGTCTCGCACCGAGTTGCACAAGCCCCACAAGTTGAGGGGAACGTCATTACCTGTAAAGACAAACAACATTCAAAAAAGGTATCATGACTTAGAAAAACACTAGACCAGATTATGACTGATTTACTTGTTAAAGAAAAAGAGAGAATATGACAGTAATTACTTCTTCTGGTGCAGAGTAACGAAACAAAGCTTCTGCAATCTCAGCACTATTACTCTGTGCAATGGCCCTATGACCAGCAGTTGCTCCAACCGCTCCATGTGGCTGTTCAAGCATTTGATCCGTTTGAGTGCCCAGTCCAGCAGATTCTCCACCATGAACTTCTACAGATTGTGATGGATCAACAAGATACCCTAATGAAGCTTGCTGCTGTGGAGTCCTCTCATAAAATTTAATGACCAGCAACGGGTCTGAGGATGGAGCAAAACTGTTTACGGCACAAGTCAGCTTAGCAGTAACAACTGAATTGATTCTTTAACACAATATCCTACTGTATATATATATATATATATAAAAAAGTAAACAAAATAGATAGATAGATCATGGCATGTCTAATCTCCTTATTTTTTTCCTGACCCTTCCCAATGTTGTAAGCAAAATTTACCCAAAGAAGATAGCTCAATTGTTATTCACGTAAGATGTACCTTTTCTATAATTACTTAAACGCCAGTTATGTTCATTTACAAGCTAATGGTTTTTGACCTTTCACAACAGCTCCAAAGTCTTAAAATGCCAATAGCTGAGAAAACACTAGGATATCAAGAAAACAAATTGTGACGTGTCAGAAACACTACTCAAATCAAAAGATATACTCTTACGGATTTTCAATGAAGCTGTTTCCAGCAGGATCATCCAAAATGAAAGTGAATGATGATTCTCCCACAGCACAAGCTCTCAATTTCAATAGAAACTGGTCAATTGCTTCAGCTGTTTGGGGATCTACTTTCTGAAAGGGAGATATATAGATAAGAGACAGCACAAAAACTGCATATCATCAAGCCATGCAATTTTAAGAACCTTCCGTTCTTCTTGGAGGGCTTCCAGCTCATCTGCAGCGCGTACTAATGTTCCTTCAACCTACATAATCATTGTTGCAGAATGATCATGGCATGAAATAAGGTGATATCATTTCACAAAAAGGAAACAATTTCATGGAGCAGGTTGCCTCTTACTCTCTATTCTACAATGATGAATAACTTAATTGGTTACTTCAATTGTAGTTAAGTTAAGATACTTATATGTGGATTCTTACTTATTTCTTTCCACCCTCACCAAACAGACCCCCTAGCACTTTATTTGGTTTAGTCTACAGTCATCTATTAGAAACCTCCAGGACGTGCTTCCATGCAGCCGGTGGGATGTTTTAGGGACTGTAAGTAATAATTCCAAGATACAATGCAGACTCAACTCGCCACCAGCTCAAAGATGAACAAAACAGAGAGCAAATTCGAAACTAGAGATTACTCATTTCTATATCAATTCCTCATGAAATAGAATGCATGTTTGCAAAACCATGAATGAAAAAATATAACAGCAAATTCTTTAAAGAGAAACAGAGGAAAAGTAAATGTGTGGTGTGAACTATACCAAGTTTCAGCCAAATAAAGAATGTCCTTAAGAATAGTCAAAAACTAAGATGAATACCGTGGACAAAGATCCTTTTTGAGCCTCAGGAGGGATCTCAAAATCCAGTTCAGGAATCTGCAGAGCAGGAAGGCAAAATTAGTTTTGCTATGCCATGAAGGAAAACACCTGATGAAGCAAAATGCAGTGAAGGATCAATATCAAGGGCTGAGTAATATCCACATAAATAGGTCACTAGTTGATTTGTAAATCAATTCCAATCATTCACTCACTAAGATGCAATTCTTGAAACTCCTGTAACATTAAAAAAAAAAAGTCTCCAACTTCCAATTAGATGAGCTCCTTTAGATTTAGAAATACAGCAACTGTTACAGCTGGAAAGAAGTATTGCACGTTTTCTAAGACGCATATGGCTCACAAGAGAAATGTTGTCAGAATTATGTGCTTTTAAGGGAATAGACAAAACAATCAAATAAGTAAACCAGAGAACATAAACATTTGACATCATGTTCAAGTAGGTCATTAATTTTTTAAAAGGGTCAAAAAAGGAATTGATGTTCCAGTAAGACTTCAAACAGCCAGCATCATTAGGATCCCGTTAAGCAATTCCTTGGTGGCACCTTAACATGTTAAAAAAAAGTGATATAGCTAGTTGTTACTGATACTTCCTATTAGAATTGTTTGCCGAAAAAGGTATTACTTTGTTGAATTCACCTAGAACGTGAATGATATAGTTATATATGACCCCAAACATTAATGATCCCTATTGGATTCACTCCCAAGACCTCTCAGTCAACAAGACAACAATAGCTAAATTTACAAGATGAAGATCATCTTGTAAATGCTACAGCACTTTCTAGATGATAACATTTCATTGCCAAAAACCAGTGATCACTAATGCAGATTTACTAACAAGAAAGAGAGCCATCATTTTATTTCAAAATGAATATCAAACGTATGGTTCCTTGGATAGCCTAACAATAAAACAAGTGGCCAACTGTTAAATCATCAAAGTCCATACAATCCTGATTAGCCAAAAATTTGAGAGAGAGACACTAATACTAGTAACCACAGGAAGTTTCTTGTCCAATTTGCACCAAACCCAAATCCATTTTTCTAGGTTAATTCATTTAATTAGCATCAACATCTACAAACACTGGTAAAAGCCATAGCAGTAGATCAAAGCATTACAAATAAAATACCCAAAATAAAAAATAAAAATAAAAATAAAAACTCAAAACAGTTAAAAATTGCGATATGGGACAAAGCTGGCCACACTAGCAAACTATGGTGTCAAACCCCAGACATCATCGTCATCTATAGATGAACACTCTTCGAGTCACGCAATGAGGCAGTAACTCAGTGGTCAACCAGATTGATAATGGAATAATTGACAATCATGAATAGCACCAAAGAGGAATATCATTGCCAATTCCAATTTCCTGTTCAAACCACTGCACAGCCATAGCTCATATATTAGGGAACTTTTCACAATCCCAAGAGCCTTCAGCTAGCTTTAACTGAACCAGAAATTTCCCCCCTTCAAAAGAAATATGTATTGGCCTGTTTGACCCAAATATACTGAGGGGCAATTGCCAGGCAAGCACCAAAGTGATACCTTAAGTATCCATTTAAACTAGATTTGACTAGTGCACTAGTTTTCTACCATCATGTGGAGGTGTATGTGCCAAAATGTAGTCTTTCTATTAATAGCCTTGCCATCCTTTAATAAAAAATAAAATTTAGAGGGAAAAAAACTCCATATATTCACTAAGCACACAAGATATTCAATCTCTAACCGCTTCCCTAGATTGCAAAACCTTGTGCTGTAAAAGAAAACTGCAAAGACAAGCTAACAATTGCAGGTTTTAAAGATGGTAAGAAACTACACTCTATCTTAACAACACGCGCCCCCCCCCCCTCCTCCCCAACCCAAAAAAAAAACCAAACCACCACCACCCACCCCCCAAACCAAAAAAAAAAAAGAAAAAGAAAAAGGAAACACTACATTCTATAATTCAATCCTCTAACATCCACAAAATCTTGATAATTCTCCTTCATTGTTGTTGGAGCCCCAACAGGATCCTAATCTTGCATTGGCATACACAAGGGGAGGCCAGATGGAAACATGGCAAGGACATGGGTATACAGCAAGTGAATAATATTATAAGTGTGCATAGGGATGCAACTGGGGCGGGTCATTATAGGGTACCCGCCCCACCCGAACCGTTAAAAACTCTATAGGGTCTGACCCTATAGGGTCGCGGGACGGGTTTGGAAAATTACTTGCTGACCCTATAGGGTTTCGGGGCGGGTTCGGGTCATTAAAAAAAACCCAATGGGTAACCCGAACCCGTCATAATATAAATAATTTAAAAAATTAAATCTAAAATTTTAAAATCACAATTATGTAATATATTTTTATTATTTCTTAACTTTTAACATCTTGATCTGCATCTCCATTGTATTTAAGATATAAAAGCCCTTACGAATTTTCTCCTTGAGTTAACACAGTAAACACATTACACACTGACATTATTGCTTTTTCGCTTTCCCTCTCACTATCGACATTTTTGAAAACATATTTTTCTATTCTTGAGTCTTTACAAGGCACGGTTCCTACATATGTATTATGTATATTTATGTAAGTGAAGTAATGTCTTTTCATCTACATTTGAAAATCTTCTTATGATAGTTTTAAACCTTTATATTTCTTAATAAAGTTATGGCATATCTTGTAAAATTCATTCAAGCATAGTTGTAACTAACTATTATGCTCTTATAGGATAAAATTATTGTTAAATTTTGTAATTTAACTAAGTGTTGAGAAGAGGAAAAAAAAATTAAACGGGTCGCGGGACGGGGCGGGTCAGGGTCAAAACCTTACAGGGGCGAGTTTGGGTATTGAGTAGAAAACCCTGTAGGGAAGCGGGGCGGGTTTGGGAAACCCTATTAGGAAGCGGGGCGGGTTCGGGTCTTATACGACCTGTCCCAAACCCGCCCCGGTTGCATCCCTAAGTGTGCATGTGTATATAGCTTAGACATGCATATCACATCTCATTTTATCTTACGGTTCTTACCCTACCACATCTTCCACTCCTTATCTATCCTATATAACTCAGGACATGGGGTTGGGGTGGGGGTGGGGGAGAGGAACATGTAAGAATAACGATACTTCGTGGCCAAAAAATATGCTACCTAGTGCAGGACGTCAGAAAAGAATACCTTAATTGTGGCAGATTCTGATTTCACAACTTGCCGGTTAAGCACCTACATTAGAGAAACATATTATGAGCGAAATGCGGAAAATCTGATCCAATATCATTTGGAAAAGATGAATGACCTCCTATAATATCAATTTAAAGTGCTAGGCAAAACTGCTTAAAAGAAACCACAAGAATGTTCAGAAAATGGAACATCGCACCTATTAGCACTATCTTGGATGAAGTAAATCATTAATGCACGAATGACAAACCTGCGTTAAAAGGGAGTTCTTTGAATGCAAATGAAATAACAGGGTTGGGTTATTACTCACTACAGCAAGAAATTTCCTCTATCGAAAGATAATAACCCATATATCAACACTAACAAGAGAAAATGACACTTTGCCCCACTAAATCTATTCATTCAAGTTTATCTACAAATATAGATATTAACAATACATTGCTCACTTCATCCCAGGTCTCTGCAATGGCATGATAGGCCTTGGAATGAAAGGAATCAAAATCAAAATTGACTTTTAAGAGACATAAATCACAAGCAACGAACCAACTTCAGTATGTGGGTTCAATTGAAGTATTTTTGTTAATGTATGAAGTTGTTGCTCTCTCTCTTCTTCTTCATTCCTTTTTTTTTTTTTTTTGTGTGTGTTTTGTTGTTTTTTGTGGGTAGTGGGGGTGTGTGGGGGGATAAGTGCGGTGCCGTAGCAGGTGGGTGTAAAATAAGTTATCGCCAGTTTCAGGTTCATAAAGATCAATTGGAACAATCTTATGTAAATTCATTTTCTTTTTTGCAGGGTAGAAAAGAAATGAAACTCTACAATGTCCCAACAGCAAATAAACAAGAGCTAAAGGTGCCAAGGGCTTTCTAACCAGCCTTTGGACTAGGAATGCACCAGGATGAATGCAATCTAGGAGTAATCTTCCCTAAAACAATAATTCAATAACTCATTCACACTCAGTGATGCAGCCTTCGATGACTATAATAAAGCAGGAAAATATAATCACTGTTCCCTCATTAAGATAGATACAGAAAAAGCAAATCTCGGGCTTAATATCCTTAAGCCTACTTAAACTTACCTTTTGATCCCTTGAAGGAACCTGCAACGTGTAGCAACATCCACGAGGTTGGATCTCACCCGCAAACTGGACTTCATTGTTCCTGAAGACACAATAACCCAATAAATATCTCAAAATATAACATTTCTTTTTCGATAAAGTCAGTAAATTTCATTAATAAAAATAATTACAAGAGGCACCTATACAAAAACACTATAGGACTCACAAGAGACCTAAAATCTCGAGCATATCACCACAAAAAAAAAAAAAAGGTGTTTAAGATCAAGATCTTGACAATGAGTACTATTCATTACAAAGAAATAACTAAGAATCACTCTAGCTACTACATTAGCTGTTTTGGAACCGATGCCTATTCTTTTCTCATTTTGTTCCTTCCAAACAAAATAGATAACCAAATCAATGATGACCTTCCAATAAGGATTTAATCAGGGCCCAACAAAGTGAAAAAGATTCTCTATATTATTAACATCCAAAGGAGAGATACCGCTAACTGAAATTTCCTCCTTCAAGCTCTTCCAAATTTCTCGAACGAAGGCATACTTAATGAAAAGGTGGCTATGAGACTCTTCATCTTCGAAGCAAAGCAAACAACAGTTTTGGGAAATAATACCTCATTAACCAAGCTTGTCCGTAGTCAAGAGCTTTTGTTGTGTTGCTAACCACAAAATAAAAGAATGTCTAGGGGCTATCTTTTTAAACCATATAAAGCTACTTTATGACACCTTTGCTCCTTGTCCTCGCTCCTTGTCCTCGAATGGAATTGTAGGCTTGTTTGATTGAAAGATGTCTAGAGGGATTATCTTTTCATACCATTCTATCTTCATAATTTATGATCAACCATAATCCACATCCAACTTCCAACTTGATCCTCTTCCAAATTTCCCATGTAGGCCAATCCCATCCATCGTTATTAATGATAAAACAAAGGCGAGCTTCTTTAGGATATACAGATGAGCATGCTATTCTTTTCCCCCAACAAATCCATTAAAACTCCTTTCGGATGCCATTCATCATACCAAAGAAATATAATATTACCATTTCCCACTTCCCATTTGAGAAGATTGCAAGCAAGAAGTCTAAGTTGTAACAACTTCTTCCAAGACCAAGAAGCTATAGATGGCACTTTCATTGACCAAAAGTTCTTATCTTTAATTAGTTTGGAACGAACCCAGGATAGCCAAAAAGAATCATTAGTATCCAAGCAAAGTACCATAAATGTTTGAGTTGAGCTGCCTTATTTCATAGAATCAAGTCAGGAATGCCAAGTCCACCTTGGTTCTTAGGTCTACATACTATAGCCCAATCCACCTTACCCTTGCTTTCTTTTCATCACTTCCATTCCATAAAAAACGCTGCATCTTTGAAGTCAAATCCTTTATAATGCATTAAGGGAGAGTGAAAATAGAACACCACTAAACTTATACAGAAAAAAAGCACACTTTTCACCACTTGGAGGCAGCCCGCATAAAAGAGAGTTTTACTTGTCCACTGATTGATGCACTTATTAAATCTTTCCAATAAAGATTGACAAGGAGACTTGCTCCGTTTTGTAGATGAAAGAGGAAACTCCTAAGTATTTCACAAGTGGATTACCCCATTGAAATCCCAAATTCTGACTTAGTACCACCTTATCTTATTGAGAAACACCACTAAGAAAGACATGACTTTTTCTTGACTTGCCATAAGACCTAAAAGCTCATGGAATTCCTTCAAAGCCTCTTTAATTAAGGAGATAGAATCCATATTCCTTTTAGAAAAAATCATAACATCATCTGCAGCAAAGGTGATTAAGCTTTTCTTTTCAACATCTCCAATGATATGAGAATCCATTCCTCCACCTCACTATGCTTCTTCTCCCAGGCTCTCTTTTCTTTGATTTCTTCTTTTAACTTCAGGGCTATCTAAGACCTTCTCAAAATATAACATTGCAACTACTGCATAAACAAACTCCTAAGATAGAAGAATTAAAGTTACTTTACCTCTCACCACAATGTGGGCATTCAAAAGCTGATAGTAAGATCTGCAACAGACAATAAAAATCAAATAATAGGTAACAAATTTATTTGAAAAGCATATAGCAAGAAAGAAAAGAACATATAGGAATCAGAAAATTTCAATCATCATCGAAAATAATAGTAGCACCTTTCTAAAATGAGGGATTAGTGTAAGTAAAAACCTCGTTGTCCCCTGCTTACAATCAAAAGAGAAAAATATTAACAAGTAATAGGAAAGGTATGAACAAGTTATCAACAGAGGCGGAAACCATCTAACTCTGCCTAGAGAGGTGGAAAAGACATAGAAATTTCATCGTTAAACTTTTCGTCATTGTTCAATTTAATCTAGGACTATATTTCCAAATATTCACTTCAATCCTAATTTCACCATGTCGTAAAAGTGGCGTGCGTAGTGAGCAAAATGTATCAACTCACCAACTTCTAAACAGTTCTGAACTCAATACAAAGTAAAATTAAAATGTTTGCAAGGTCTAGAATAAAACTTTCGTTGATCCAGTTTCTATGAAGAGCATATAAGAAACTGAAAATCAAAAGTAAAGCAACTTTCCATGTAATTAGAACACACAAGGCATGGTTTTGCGGTATAGAATGTAGAAAGTGATACAGAGAAGTACACAGAGAGAGAAAGAGAGTACATTTTCGCCGCAGCGCATGCAGAGACTTTCAACTTGATAAAGAGGAACGTCTACATCGTCAGTGGAGACAGCTTCCACAACGGACCTCACGTCAAATTGCTCGTTAGGGTTAGTACTTGCCTCCATTGGTGTGTTTAATTTGATCCAATACGAAATCAACAGATACTCTGCTTTTTTCCCCGATATATCGACAACATTTTATGAAATCTCGTAAAGTCAGTAAATGAGGGAGATACAACCTTTTGAGACGAGGTCGAGAGACGGAGAGAATGAGAGAGAGAGAATACCTCTTTGGTGAAGAACGACGACCGGAGAATGTGGCACGGCGAGCAGGCGAAGCGACGAAGAGACAGAGAGATTGGGGACTGTGCTGAGACTGTAGAGTAACAGGGTTTTAGAGGGACAGGTTGGGCGCCTCAGCCTCTTAGGCACACCAGCCCTTTGTTCCGAAAACGTTGAGAAAGGACTAGAAGCGTCCAAGTAATTTATATGTTATTATTGTTGAATTTTTTTTTTTTAATCTTTCCCAACTTTTTTCCTTTTTTTGGGTCAAATTTTTTTTTCCTAATTCCAGGACTATTTATCAAGACATGTAGATTAAAAATAGATATATTTTTTATGAATAAATTAAATAAGATTAGATATAAAAAAATACATATATAGATAAGATGAAAAATAAATCATACATTTGACAAAATAAAAAAAATAATAAATTTAAATTTTGTATGATATTAATGTTAGATTTTAGGTTAAAACATTAAATGTAAAGTTCAATTAGATGTAAAATATTCAATAGTTTTATGTATAAAATTAAAATAACACATACAGTTTAAATAGTTAAATAGTATTATGAACTTTATCCCTTAAAAGTATTGACTTGAATATCGAAAGTAATATGTCGTGTTGACTTATGATCAATCATAAGCGTGTTCCTAAGCGGTTTTCAAAAAATCAATTTTAATTATGAAGATATATATTAGTTAAAAACGCCTACCAAAGAGCTTTAGCCAAATTATGGGGAAAAGGAAAATAATATTATTATTTTTAAAAATATTATGAAAATGCTACTATAATGAAATTAATCTCAACTTTTAGGTAGAGATGAAGTAGCACTGGCTACAGACCTTATCTCTTGAAGAGACGAGGTAGCTCCAACTATAGACCTTGTCTTTTGAAGAGACGAGGCCTTAAGTTACTGACCTCGTCTCTTCAAGAGACGAGGTTATCGAACCAATTAATCACACCACACTTTTTTTTCCTAAGTCTGCTTCGTAGGAGAAAAAGCCCTAATTCGAAAATCCAAACCCTAACCCCCGTTCATCAATTTCCAACTCGATTTCTAAGCAATTGCTCCATATTTTGTATTATTTGGATCGCTAGGCGTTGTGGAAGTGTTAATTTGGTGGAGAAGAGAAGCGATTCGTATGAGAAGGTAGACATTTTTTTTTGTAATGCGGTTTTATAATTCGATTTTATCCAAAAAAAATTCGTTTTTGATGTTACATTACTACATATTGGGTGTTGTGGGTGTTATTTTGTTGAAATTGTTAGGTGCATTTGATGTTGCATTGTTGTATATCATTAAATTGTCAAGTGCTATTACATTTGATTAATAAAATCCCAATTTAGCTTAATTAGATTATTTGTTAAATTAAAATAAGATAAATAAGTTTATATGGGCTAAATTAATAAAATAGGTCCATATAACACATAATGTTAAATATAGTCAAGGTTGATATCGTTGTATTAGGACTTATGTGAAATATTATGAGGGTGCAATTAATAAGTGATGATGCAACTTTCATGCATTCGAACTATATTTTATGAAATGGTAGGGTCGATAAGGAATGGATAAGGCAAAGTTTATACTTTACACTCATGGGAATATTACACAAGGCAACGATAGTTTTGGTTATGATAAGCGGTCAGTTGTTGTGGTCAGTGTTAGTAGAAACTCATCATATGAGCAAATACTTGACATCATTTGCAATAGACTCAAGGTAAACGGGTACACACATCGAGTGGAGCTATACCATAGGATAGCTATTAGAGATAGTACACTGCGTTATGATATAATTCTAGTGACTAATGATGATGCTGCACAGGAGATATTAGTGTATACTGAAGGATCAGTAGCTGTTTATGTTCAAATATTCGAAAATAAGTTGTCACAGGCACCTGCAGATAAAATGGGCATTCATGGAAATGTTGGGAGCCAAGGCTTGGTAAACTCGAACTCTACTCCAGTTCAGACAATAGGAAGCGAACAGCTGCATATGGGTAACTTTGGAATGTGTGCACCAGAATTGACAGGCGGTCATGATGCAGATGCCATTATGGACTCCACAGCAAGTGAATCAATTGATGACTACGATGATGGTGGAAATGATAATGTAGAAGCTTGCCCCGAATAAGATACTTTCGCAAAAGTGCAACCAAGGAGAAATGACTAGTGCCAGTTTGTTGCTCCTACTGATGTTGATGCAATAAGGAGCTCAGTGCCGGTACCATTTTTCACTGCTGAAGTTGGTAGTGGTTATGCTGCATATGATTATGAGCAGGAAATGAGCGCTGGGAATTGGAGTCTCAGTGATGAATTAAAGGCTTGGGATGCGGTTTGAGACTAAAGATCATCTGATACGGGCAATTAAAATGTGACCCATATCAAATCATTACAATTTCAAAGTGGTGGACTTGGACCCAAGATCATGGGCAGTTAAATATACTGATACTCACAAGAGAGGTTGTAAGTGGAGGCTTAGAGGCAATTACAAGAAACATGGTGGGTGGTTTTATATCACTAAATATGAAGGACCCATACCTGGATAGGATCACTCCCAGCTGGACTCCACTAGCATGTCCAGGTGCATCATATTGGAGATCCGTAGCTCTCCAGATGTGAGGGGGAAGGACCTGCAATTGACCACCTTAAAGGAGTTTGGGTACAATGTTCGTATAAAGAGAATTCGTGAGGCAAAGAGAAAAGCTATTGAGCAGATCTATGGAAGTTGGGAAGATTCATATGTGGAGCTGCCGCATTTACTTAATGCAACAACTGAGGCTAATCCGGGATCAAAATTTGAGTGGAGAATTGTTGATTTAGATACCGTCGGACACGTTTTTTTAGACAAGCTATTTTGGGCTTTTGGGCCTTGGATTGAAACATTTTAGTATTGTAGGTATGTTCTCCATATATGACCAAATTTAGTTAAAACAATAACATCCATGAACTAAAATTACATATATTAATTCTTTGCAGACCTGTAACCACAGTAGATGGAGCCTTCTTGTATGGTAAGTATAAGCACAAACTGCTTATTGCAGTAGCAGTTGATGGGGCATATCATATTGTTCCACTGGCGTATGCTCTTGTCGACGAGGAGAGCGTGGACACTTGGAGTTGTTTCCTTGCGAAAGCGTTAAAACACCCGGAGAAGAAAGTTTCATGGCTACTTTAATGCAGCACTACAAAGCAGTCATTGGACATCGCGATATTTTCGCTAGTTACCTCAATGTATGTGGACTTTATCTTACGATGAAGGCGTGAGATTTGGGATAGGTACAACAAACATGGCTAAAAGTTACAATTTAGTCATAAAAGATGCTCGGTGCTTACCTATGGCAGGGTTAGTTAAAAAAACATTCTACAATGCAACTCAATCTTCAATAAGCAAAGGATGGAGGCAACCGAGGCAATGAGTATAGAGAAGTTGCTCACAAGATTTGCTGCGAAGAAGTTTGAGAGATGGAACAACATCTCAAGTGCCCATAGAGTTACCTATTTCGACTACCAAGAACGAATATTTGAAGTTATAACCGCTCTGTGTCCTACGATGTTTGGTCAGAAGGAATACCACATATAAAAAGTAGAGTTGAGGGTAGGCAAATGTACCTGTAACAAGTGGCAAACATATAAAATTCCATGCTCACATGCAATGGCTGTCATGGGAACACTGTACATGGATTGTGTTGCCCAAGTGGGACAATGGTTCGGGTGGGACACCCAGCTTAAGGTGTATAGCTGTTCATTCATACCGGCAGCCGATAAGTGTAATTGGACTCCTTTGGAGATTACGAAATGGCACCCCCCCCCCCCCCCCAAAGTCTTATCATGAAAAGGGGTAGACCTAGGGAGAAGCTCTATCAAACGAGATAGACACTCGATAGGGCCCCCGAGGTTACTCATGCGACTCCTGTGGGTAGTCAGGGCATAACATTCGAAGTTGTCCAAATCGGGGGTCGGCTAGTAGAACAGTGATGGGTCAATTGAGTCGTAGTGGTAAATTTTTGTATGTTTGTTTTATTGAACTTATCTATCATACTTTTAGATTTTATTTAGTTCTTTGCTTTCAACATAATAGTGTTCATTACTTTCTCTGTTACAGATGGATCCAGGACCTAGAGATGACTCTTTACTTTATGGACAGCCTGTGCATAGATCGAGGCTGGCATGGGAAGGGTAGGTAAGCTTTTGTCCTCAGACAATTGCTTTCAACATATCAAGATTGTTACTAATGAGTTTGACGACTTTCCTACAAGAGCACATTATCTTACATTGCCGCTGTAGGGAGGCAAAGCTGAGGCGGCAGGATAGCATACCTGCACATCTGTATGATCGGTTGGTGCCATCCTTATCTCAGGCCGGTCTCATAGGGGCGGCCCAGATTCCTTTTATACAGCTTGATTGGCATCTTATCACGGCCTTAGTGAAGAGGTGGCACCTCAAGACACAAATTTTCCACATGACCACGGGAGAGTGGTTTGTTACGCTACAGGATTTTGCTGTCTTGATTGGCCTTCCTGTAGACGGTAATGCAGTAACGGACGGCCTAGCTGGATTGGGGTGATCTATGTGAGGAGCTCCTGGGCCTTTGACCTGTGGCAAGGACTCATATGGATGGTGGTCATTTGAGGATGTCGTGGTCAGACACCCACTTTAGTGCTACTAGACTATGCTGATGATCATATGATCAGACGCCATGCCAATGCGTACATCTTGCTGTTGCTTGGAGGATTCATTGTTGTGGACAAGTCGTCCAACTATGTCCACCTGATGTACTTGCAACTGCTCCAGGATTTTTAGAGAGCCGGGCAGTACGCGTGGGGAGTAGCCTCTTTGGCATGGTTGTACAGGCAGCTTTGCTTGACTTCACACATTACACAAGGGACATTGCTGGACCATTAGTTGTCCTCCAGATATAGGCCTAGAAGCACTCCCCCCACATTGCCCCAATGTGGTGGCAGATTATAGTAGTCATAGAGGGCCACCCACTCTTCAATCATTGGGGTACGTCTTTTGGCGTGACCCGGATAGCCACCCACTTACTCATTAAGTATTGGGATGTTTTGACAGGTAGATTGATCAAAAGGTATGATTTCCACTATCTTCTTTCCTATTAGTTGTAGCTTTTACGCAATTCATACTATACTTTTCGTCTTGAACAGTTTGTGTGGGAACCATATAGGGTTATCATGGACTCCCTACCTCCATACTACCGTGCGGCAGCGATATTTAGCGTGCACGAGTCCCCCTGATCTGCTTGTATCTTGTAGAGCACTACTACCCAGATAGAGTGCTCGGATAGTTCGAAGGATTCCAGGGGATCCTACACTCGCCTGCCAGCATGAGAGCCCTGCATGAGATTAACATGCGAGGGCGTTCCGAGTGGAAATGACATGCAGAGCACGCCAGATGGATAGCTGAGTGGAATGGTCGGTGTGATTGGATTATGGAGATGATCCATATGGACACCAGTACCTCTGATGATTACTTTGATTGGTTCCATTCATCACTGGCGTTGGATCAGTCGCACAGGGGCTGCATACGTTACATGTTAAGCTCACTAACGATATAAGATATATATGGACATATACCGTGTTTTTTGCCATTCACTGATACACTTATTTTCCACTGCTTACAGGCAGATTTCATTCGCCGCGTCCCTGACATGCCTATAGAGAACACTCCATCCACTACATTAGAGGTCATTCGTGTAGTAGATGAGTTCATGGGAATCAACTTAAATGAACCAGCACCACCAGCACCAGGACTTGATGACCCACAGCTTTAGCCAGTATAGAGGCAGCGTCCACATAAAGAGAGGAGTGGGCGGGATAGGTGCTGGCCACGACATGTTCACATCAGGTACGAGCCTGAGTCGTCCGATGTACCTGTATTTGATGAGCCCGCTCCTCCCTAATTCGTTCATGATAAGACTGGCCTGTCTTCTTCATATACTTATCTAGGGGATATCCCTATGCCAGACCCATCATACAGTGAGTTTCATACCCCCTTAACTCCACAAAAGAGGCCACCGTCGCCTTCACATGATATGGGGGAGAGACTCACGCAGGTGGAGCCAGACCTTGTCCCATTTCATCCTTGCAGGCCTGTTGATGAGATAATGAGGGCATGCTCACACAGATTAACCTATCCACACAGCATCTTCATCAGCGCACACCATTCCCCTGCACATTTGTCAGACGGAGACAAGGAAGGCGGGGCAGACAGCAACAACAACAGTAGTTATGCCTATATTTTTTTCCTTTTTTGATTACTTTGTAAAGCTTCTGTGACGATGATTCTATGTAGATTCTTAGTTTTTATGATTTTTGTATATCATTTTTTATCTACACTTTTGATGTTTTAAAGGAAATATTGGCTATTCATTTCATTTTAGTTTGTGTTTTGATGGATTGGGTTTAGAACAATATTTAGATGGATTGGGTTTGGAACAGTGTTTGCATGGATTGGGTTTGGAACAATGTTTGCATGGATTGGGTTTGGAACTGTATTTGGATGGATTGGGGTGCAATTTGCAAGTGGTTTAGCCATAGTAGATGAGGGCTAATTTTATGTTGTCTGATAGTTATTTACATGTGATTTTCACAGGTTTTATTACTAATATAAAAAGGGCACATTTTTTCAAAAAAGATGGGTCTGTGGAGAAATAGCTTAACTGAAGAGACGATGTTAGAATTTAGCTTAACCTCCTCTCTTCAAGAGATGAGGTTATAACTTAACCTAACCTTATCTTTTGAAGAGATGAGGTCAGGCACTAACGACATCGTCTTTTCAAAAAACGAGTCAAGTTGCCTATAGTTGAGATTAATTTCATCCCAGTGATATTTTCATAATTATTTTTAAAAATAATAATATTATATTCCTTTTCCCCAAATTATGACGAGACTAAAAGAAAATAAGTTAAATATTGGATATTTATGCTTGAACTGTGTTCACCATATAAGAGTTTTGAATCATGAAAAATTTTCATAAAAAAATTCATATAAATAATAAAGATCTAAATATTTTGAGTAGCAGTTAACAATTATTTTATATGTTTAAAATGATTGTCTAACAAGTGCATTACTCTAATTTTATCTATTAAATTGGAGAGGTGATGACTTAGGAGCAACTTGAGGATGGTTGCTTTATTACCTATTTCACTAGAAACTAATACATCTGTTTAGATTATTGGTTTTTTATCTGTATCGTATTTGATATACATTTATAATTTATTTGTATCAATTAGTATCGTATTTATTTGGTTAGTTTATGAATAAAACTACGTGTCTGATTCTTGATAGACATCTATTTAAAAACGATAAAAATGTGATGTCAAAATAACCAAAATATAATGAAAAAACAGACATAACCATACCAATAATTTTATAATAATATTTCTCATTCCGTAAAAGACAAAGCAAACCTTGTTTTTATATCTTTCCCTTATGATGATCCTTCCAAGTATTGGTTGGGATCATGTCATCCTATGCCTTATTTGGGATGTACAGTGCAATTTCAGTAGTCATATTTCATTTTAATTGAGATATATTGTTCCGAGTGTACATAATGTGTTAGTTTTGCCACATATATTACATCAAGTGATATGAGTAAGACATTTCTTAATTAGATGGATTTCTAATCAAATTTTAATTAATAAATTGTTGTGATATTTATAAGAATTTTAACAAAATGTCATTTTTTTAATGATTTGGATTATGTAAGTAACTGCAAATTTGACTTGTTTAATGAGAGATCTTCAAGGAAAACACATTTAAAACATGGCTCACTTGAGGCAGGGGAGCAAGATTTAACTCAAAACATGAGAGTCTAGCCCTACGCCCATAAAAAGTAAAGTAATTTAAAGTAATGGAGCTTCTACACTCCCATTGATGGAATCGTCCCACCATTAGTCTAATCATTAAAATAAATATAGTAAATGAAATATTAACTATTTTAGTGATTTAGGTATGGTGTAAGCAATTGGATGATGACAGAACCATTCCCGTAAAAAATAATGATAGACCATATAACTTTTATTAAGTTAATATCTACATCATCCTGCAAATACAAAGCATCGAATAAATTTTCTCTAAAATTTGATATTAACATCTCGATGAGTCATCATCTGAACTAATCGATCCCAAAAGTTGTCAAAATTATAGCCTTGTGAGTCATAACAGGAATCAACATAAAGATCATCATCGAAACCTAAATTGTTATAAGAACAAGTGGTGAAGCTAAGTATATAGTAAACAAGCATATGCATGTATGTCATGCGCACCTAGTCATGTAACAACCATAAGTTTAGTATATCAATTGAAAATCTAACAAGCAAGCATTTCTAGCTTCCAAAAAATACCAATAATGGGGAAAGAAAGAGGTCCTGAATCATGCATCAAGGCATTGATAAGCCTCTAGAAAAGAAAAGGAAAGAAATAGTCCCGTTTAATCTATCTCATCACATATGGCCATCAATGAGCACAGTCCATTACAGCACTTTATGCAATAGATCATACCCTACATAACTTGTTATAGCTTCGCTTTAGCTCTTAACTGATTATCTAATCTCATGAATTCCCCTATCGACTACCCACTAAGTCATACTATATATTTTGTGGGGGCTCAAGCACATAAACTATCACATTACCTTGTAGTTGTGAGTCATGCCACTTCCTAAACTAAACAACCAAGCAACAACCAACACTCATTTAAGCCTAGTTTAAGTATTGGTCTGCTTATTAATTCTATCTTAACAAGCAACACACATTCATCGGTACCAATTAACTGTCTGCAAAACCTTTACACCACTATCTAAAGTTTAGAAATTAACGGTTGTTTACGACCACCAATCAAGCATAGTCCTTACCATTCTATTCCAATTATTAGACTAGTAGGTATGAAAGACTTTTATTTATATAAGACATTCTAAGCTTATGTGGTTACTTAATGTATATTTTTGAATTAGGTACTTTACTTGTTCAATTTGTAATTTGAGGTCTTTAGAATGTATTTGAGCTTAAAGGAAGAGGTGGATTAAATTTCATGCAATTAAGATGAAGATTGACAAAGTTTAAGAAGTTGTAAAATGAATGATTAGCACATAAGCTTATGCAGAGGTTGTGCACTACCAAAAGAGATACACAATTGAGTACACGATTCATACAAGGATCATGTACTACAAGGGAGGTACACGACCAAGTACATAGGTTCATGCACATAGTTGTGCACTATGAGAGTTGGAAATATTAAGGTTAAAGAGGTGCATGATCGAATAATTGAAGGGATTTTTGGGCAGAGAGATATGTGACTGCACAAGCTTGTGCATAGGTTATGCACCACTAGACTTACAGGAAATCTTCCTAGAGTCCAAATTTTGAAAGAGAAATGAGTTTAAAACATTTTCTAATGGGCTCAAGGACATAATTAATCTTGGTTTTGTAAACCACACAAATTAGTTGTAAACCTCACAAATTTATATTGTTAATTCAAGTAACATGTCGATGTAAATGAATGCTCGATGAGGTTCTCTCTGTCTTCTAAAGACACTAAAAACAAGATTTCATGTATGGTAGTTTCCTTATTGTAATGTAATATCAATCTAAGAGTTCTTTTGTAGGTGAATGCCCTAAGACCACATGAAAAATCTTAACCTATGTGACATGACTTGAAGCGCTTCGATTAGGGATCATAATAACTTACAAACTAGGCAGCTTAAGCTCCTCTCAAGCACCTCAATTGATCCAATTTAGAGAAGTTTTACAAGTTAGAAATAAGCTATGATTAATAGAAGCTACATGTCTAGACTAGGAGATGCCACATGGAGCGCTTATATGGTGACACATGGAGCAACCCCTAAAGTGACACTTGGTGCAACACTTGAGCGCCACATCGATGAACCTTGGAGCACCACTTGTCAAGCTTAGAAAGCTCTAAATGTTAAGCTAAGAAGCAACCATTTGTCAACACCCTAGGCAACCACATGTTATCTTAAAAAAGCCTAAGGGAACTAGCTAAACCGTAAGTCTCTTGAAGCTTCGAATACATCATCCTTTAGCAAATCTAGAAGAACACAATCATAAGCTATAGCTTACCCTTGGACATGTAGCTCACCATGGTGATGCGCGAGTTCACACTAGGAAAACAACAAACAACCCTTCCATCACACAAATCCATGACCGTAGGCATCAAGAAGGGTGAATTGATCACAAGAATATCACATCACCTTATCATTTACATCATGACTAAGCTACTTGACATGGAGTGTTCACATTATAACTTATCAAGCTCGTCTCCTATCTTCATGGCAGCCATGTCTAAATATAGTAAATGGAATCCTTGAAGCAATTATGTGGCCGCAATTCATCATGAGCTCTAGCTCAAGCAGCCCATCATTCAAACTTTAAGGATAAGACTACCCTTAAACCAAATTGAACATGTGTGGCGACAACAAGCAAGAATCCTAGGAGCAAACATCCCATGTGCGGTAAGGACTTCTAGACAATAGGACGAGTATGCCCTTTGCCACTTGCATCAATTGCCCATAATTTCGAAGCCCCATCAACCACTTCATAATCCTTAAAGCTCTATAAAAACAAGACAAGTCAATGTGGTCCCAATCTCTCTCCCAAACCATTCGCACAAGCCCTACAAGGAATCAAGAGAAAGCAAAACAAAACAAAAAGACTCTAGCATCATAAACAAGCTTCCACACGCCCTAACCCACACAACACCCCACACACACAAAGCAACAACACCCTACGCATGCATCAACAAAGCAACAACACCCCACGCACACAATAACAAGCTAGGAGCAAAAGGAGCACAAACCTACCTTAGGATAATCACATGCGTGGCTTTTCAAGAAGGGGTAAGACTTAGTTTAATTCAAACTTTGAGATCAAAATAATTAACTAACACAACTTATATCCTTTGTTAGGGTCTTGGCAATCTAAGGAGTGAGGTAAAACCCTAAGTCTCCCTTGAACTTAAATTAGTATCTATCATGTAACACATGTTATATGTACATAGGTATGATCTACACACACAATTCTTCTATAAATGCATCAATAAGTTACACGACCATGCTTATTTTGATAAAGAAAACATAGCCCAAACTTGTTAAAATAAACATTCAACAAGCTATTTTATGCATGAAATCGACCCTAAGTCTTGTCAAGTTTGAGAATAAGACTAAGTGAGAGTTATATTTGTATATGTATGACAAACTTCTCAAAATCAAGCCATAGCATGAGTGGTACTTGTGTATTGTCTCTTATGCTGGACCTATCTTTTAGAACATGAATGCTAAAGGATAGTTGATTCTAAAGGATAGTTGCATGAGGGAAGATGAAATTTCCTTTTCTCATAAGTGATTTCAGGTGATAAAAGTTGTGTAAAAACTTAAACTTAAAACATGCGCCTAGCCTATATGAACAATATTAAGTAAGACTTTCATGTGAGTTTAGGAGGAATTGGTGTAAAACCCTTAAATACGAAATAAGCTTAGCTTCAAGACAAGGGAAACACGGTGAAAGCTAAGCAATATGAGGAAGGACAACCACATAAGCGAAATGATGAAGCAACTAGAGTAATACAAGGAAACTTGCTCTATGAACCAATCTAATTTCTTTGGGCAAAACGGTAAAACACATGCATATTATGACATATAGATTAGAAATCTAAAAAGCAGATGAAAAGATCTTTCCAACGCCTATTCATTTGTAGAAATCCGAATTAAGATGAGAAAGTTACGATGAAAACAAGATTTTGCTGTATCGTTGAGAATCCAAATCTATGCGGGACAAATTGTCTGTTGTAACTTGTTTAAACCCTCAAAATGATAAAAGATATAGATGGTAGACTTTGAGAGCTTCGAAATTACTACTCATATAATAAAAGCAAACAAAAAACGAACAAATGACAACAAAAATGGTAGAACTACAAAATTCATGTTGTAATACTATTATGTCTAGTATTTAATCTATAACAATTCATGACAACAAATGTTCTTACTATGTCACTAAGATCTTTAGAATCATCTTTGGAATTTCCTATTGATTACTATGATGATTAAGGTAATGGACAAGTGAGTAACTCTGATCTATCACGTTGTTTGTACTTGTAACAATAGCTGCACTTGATTATATGGAAAAGAAGAATAGAAAATGTCGTTTGTTTTGGAATTGAGCTTATCATGCATTGATTGGTGCCTAAATGAATTATAAAACTGTATATTATATTCAGGGATAAGAACAATGATTGATAATGATCAAGGTAATTTGTATGAAAGTGGTTGACTGACATTGATCGATCGCTAATAAACAGATTAATAATTATCTAGTTCAGTAATAAGTGTGATTGCCCACTACATAATAGCATTTCAGATTTCTAGTAACGTGTCTGGTTTTCTAGATAAAAATTTCCTAGTTCTCGCAGGAGTGCCTTTGTTTCGATTGGTTCCACGGGAACTAAGTGGCAACCGAAGGAACGTTGCCTGTGGTATCAACAAGAAATGACTTTTAATTAATTGTGTTTCTAAGTTCCAAGATTTTGAAATAATAACTTTTTGAATTTTTTTTATTGTACCTTACTATCTTGGTTCTTAGATTCTCCTAGGTGTGGCAGATCACTTATGGTATGATTCCTTCAACCCAAGAATGAGAGGGCATAAATCTCTATCCTGTTCAGCTTCCGATTGTCTGAGCTTATATTTGTTCATACTTATTATTGCTGCATTGCATAAGTTAGGTTTATCCACTTGCTTGACTAGGTGATACATGATATGATTTGGTTACCTCATGAGTCGTGGCATAGCTCACACTCTCACAGATTTTTAAGATACGTCTGAGGCCTTGGCTTGTCCCATCAAGGAGCTTTTCTCTGGTAGGAGTCAAGATCTAGCAATAAGAACAACAGAGTCTTCAATAAATTTTATGTCATCTAAATCACAACAATATCGGTTCATAATATGTAAACGATGAGCAGTATAGTATAATGTTTACTTCTAAATTTATATCTTGCATATATACATTATCTCTCATCAATAGCAAATAAAAGATTCTGTTGCTTATCACAATCCAAAAATGGTTGGTTACATCATGTACTTGTGAATCTCTTTGATGGCCTAAAAACAATGTTTTTACAAGATTCTTTTGCATCAGTCTGTTTCTCAAATACGTAATTCAACCAGGGTACCCATTGGGCGCATGAAAGGTTTTAACCATTCTACTTATGTGCACCTAAAGAATGATGCTTTTGCATAGCGATAGTAAAACTAAACATTGAAATACCTGAAAGAGTTTAAATCACTACAAAACCTTAGTAATTCTTCAACATGCTTCTTAAACATCATAAATGCATATCTGATTAAAATGGTAACTTAGTTTCTAATTCATTAATTCCATACATCTAGTCATATATGTCTACAATAGTTCTTATTAACATCAACCACGATTAATTGATCAAGTGTACATTCCAGCTCATTTAAAATGTGCCATGCATCATTTACCTTAATAAAGCAATTCACATTCACCAAGTTTCAACTTAAATAGCAAGAATTTGTAGAGGTCCATTTGCACATTTACACATTTTATAATTTACACTCTTGCAATTCAAAGATTATAAATTCCATATTAAGCCAAAAATTCCAAATATAACAACAAATTTTCATTTCCAAAAATTTCATGTCACAAACATAACCCATAATGCACGATTCTTATTTATTTCACAATTCAACAACATCTACACTAAATGTTCTATCCATTTTGACATATCCTTCAAGAATCGTTTATACTACTCTCAAATATCATATTCATCATCCCCATAAGATTTCTAATAATTAATTCATCTATAAGTGAAGCTTATAAACCTCTTTACATGGTAAAGTGCATACCCACTTAAGAACACAAGAATTTTCACATTACAAATACGTACTTTATGTGCACTAGCCCACTTGTTCCAGCAGCTATGGAGATTTATGACCTTAAAACTACCTAAACACTTATATTTTAACTATCCAAAACATAACCCACATACCGAAGTCAACTTCCATGCTTAAAAAGCTATAAAACTATAACATGATACTTTAAAATACTACCCTCACCTCATTATGAATTTTAAGAATGGACAGCTTCTTCTCCTTTTATCACCTTTTCATTTCCCTCTTTACCTATTAGAGTATATATTTCAATCATTAGTTAGTGATGACTGAGTTAACCTTGCGTATTTAGCACTAATGAAGTCATTAGGGGTTTAAGGTTTTAGACACATTACCTTAGGCCTTGAAGAGAGGGTTTTAGAAGGGAAGGAAGGTGGAAAATAAAACAATGTATGTATATGGAAGTGAAAAATACAAGCGGCTAGGGTTTTAAAAAGGTTATATGATGCCTTTTTTCTCATGGTGTCACATGGCAACATCATATGCATCAAATTCTTTAAGTACAAAAACTTTCACTTGTTTAGGTTTTAAAATTTCCATTCAAGTGCAAACTATAAGTTTAATTATTCAACTAAGCTTATTATATTTATTTTAGCTAAATTCCAAATTTCAAATTCGATTCTCAATTAGGGGTAAATGGTAATTTCGCAAAAAAGAAAAAGAGTTCTAAATGCATTGTTTGACTCTGATTTGATTTCAAATTGAAATTTGAAATTTGGAAATTCCAATTCATGATGGATTGTCTCTTCCATGTCAATTTATAAGCAAACCGTGTTAAGGAAGTAACCAAGGTAGTTACAAAAATATTGATTAGATATTAAATTAACCACTTTGAAGTGTTGATACCAAATTAAATTTTTATGCAAAGTTCAGTAGCAAATTTGACACACACACCCTTTCTTTTTTAATTACCAAATATCTTAATTTTCGAGAGAAGAGAGTCAAACTTGATTCATTTCATTAGGAGATTGATTTCATGCTACTAAGCTGCAAGGCTTTAAAAATACTTAGTTTGATGTGATTATAACATAAAATTTAAAATAATAAATAATTTAGAAAAAATTGTACATAAACCCATCGATTTTTAGTGGGTGTTTATACAAACCTGTATTTTCAAATATTGCAAACAACTCCCTATGTTTTGATAAATTGACAATATAAAAATATTTGATTTTTATAATTTAATAAAAGCACACTATAATTAAAGTTTAATGGTATTATAATACACCTAAATAAGTTTTAGCTATGTTTTGAGACCAAAGATAAAGTTTAAGGTCTATATTCAATTTTTGTAGTTATTTGTCAATGCATCAATGTTCAAGGGGCGTTATTTCTAACATTTGAAAGTTCATGCACCCCGACCCCCCACACACCACCGCCGCCACCGCCCACGCCTTCCACCCCCCCACCCCCCCCCCCCAACGCCACCCATATTTACTAGCATGTATGTTTGAATCTACGTCTATGTTACACAAAATCATCTCTAATTATACTACACGTAGTGACATCATCTTCATCATCAAAATCAAATACAAACTCCAACAAATTTCTAAATTAAACCCACACCAATCTCTTAAATCAACATTTATTATTCCAAGTACTTCCAATTAATAAAAATCAACACGTAACTCTTCTAATGGGCATACAGGACCTACAACACAAATTAATAGCAGTCTAAAATTCCATCTCACCAAATCTCAATTCAAACATCATTATCTCAATTCTAAGCACGAATGCATTATCAAATAACATAAATTCTATCTACTTACATCACTGAGATTTGCATTTATACACTAAAAACCGCATGTATAAACCTATATTATCTATGACAAAGCACTTTATATTGATGTCTTTCATGCTTATTTATATTATTTTGTGAAAATTTTTTAAAAGTTATGCTTCTCCTCTTTACCCTGCATCCATACAACCACAGACATGCTCTTACACTAAATAAATGTCCATCTTGAACAATAAATGTCCATCTTGAACAAGCAACAAAAAAAGTTTCTTCATTCTCAAGTGATTCTTATTCAAAACCATCTCCACCACGATGAAAAAATTCCCATTCCGAATAATCAAGGTGTTTGTCCTAAAAACAAATCCGAGCCCTTTCCTTTGATAGGTAACCAAACTATTAATGATTTGGTTTTCTTTTATTTTATATATGCCTTGGAATTATAAATCTATATGCGTTGTTGGTATTACATGGTTTCTTATTAATTCATTTATAACAACTTTATAATTGTGATGTGTATAAATAATATATTATAATATATGCATATATATATTTTGTAGTTTGCCTAGGTACTTTCTTTTTACTTTTTAATTTGCTATTTGCTAGATGTGTTTAAACACTTAGTGTTCGTTCATTTCACTATAATTGCAATTTTATTACAGCCTTATTTTTTACAAATAGCTATTACGACGTTTAGTTCATTGATGAATCCCTATTATACAAAACATTGAATAACCATTCTTTATTCAAACCTATAAATACCAATTCAATACTGGGTTTATCTTTTTTTTTTTTCAAAATACCACCATTCAAATAAAAAATTAATAAAGAAAAATCCTATTACGGCTCTATTCCATTCCTCCATAATATAAATTATATTACAGTTTTATTTATTCAGTAAAGTGAACGAGCCATTACAAACTTAATATTCTTACCTTTTTTTATACGTGTGTCATTTTTATTTTAATAGTGACTTAATACCTCATATTTTTTGGCAATTCAATCCTTGAAATTTAGGTTTTAGTTTTATCATAATTTATAATTGATAAAGCCTAGAATAATTTAAAGTGGCTCATAGAGTAAAATAAATGCATTTTGGAAACAAGAATATACACATATATAAATATATATCTACATAAATTAGGATAAATAAAATCAAATACAAATTGGTTAACTAGTCTATAATTCAAAACACTCAAAATGTGCCTTAGAGATAGTTCAAGAGGGGCCATAAGAATATTAAACTTAATCCAAGTCTTTAAATACGATAGATATAATAAATTTTTTTGTTAAATAAAAAATGAAATACTCTAAAAGAACTTCTAAAATCTCAATTATACCTTAAATAAAATTACATGTAAGGTAAATTTCCCAAAGCTTTAGATCCTACATGTCATAAAAAGTATAGACATCCAATAATTTTTAAATTTTAAGCCCTACAAACACCAAAAATTTTTACTAATAATTCTACCACATTTACTTAAATAAGACCATTGGCTTCAACTACCTTCATATAAGCAAAAAGATCCCAAACCCCAAGATTTTGCAAGGAAAAGAAGAGGAAATCTTTGACTTTTCCAAATGCCCTACCAAATTTTCTACGAGAAGTTAAGAAACAAGACATAAGTGGAAGAAAGACCAAAAAAAAAAAAAAAAGGAAAAGACATTTTTATATTACTATTGTAAGCCATAAACGAACCTTATCCTATTTGTAGTACTCCAGTGTTAGCAACAAGAAGAAGAAAGAATTGCGCTTTCAACAAAGGAAACTTTTACAGTTATGTCTTCTTAATCATTTAACAATTAAAATAAATGCTATAATTGATACAATAAGTATTTCAGTTTTTATGGTCACTAGGTTCGAATCCAAGCTAGATTTTAAATAAAAAAGGATGATTTTTCTTCAATAAATGAAACTACCTTTTTGACATCCCTAAAATAGCTATAGAGTCCACCGATTTCCCTTTAGTTACCTGTCAATTACATTTGTGTCTTAAATTTCAACCAATTACTTTCTAAGGCAACTAAATCCTAAATATAACATTACTATTACTACTATATATATACTTCAAATTGCCTTAAATTTCTTTCTTATCATGTGATAAAATTTGCAACTTTTCCCCTTGCCATGATTAATCCTTGTGCACCTCATAGTTCTCATTTTTTTTCCTTTCCACCATCCACTACATATAAATAAATAAATAATCTCCACTACATCTATCGCCACTAAAAAACATTTCAACCAACATAGCCTTAGGTTCATATTCAAGCCATTGCAATAACACTTCAAAGTAAGAAAATCCAGCCTAAATTAGTTGAAATTTAACTTGAAATATACAGCACTAAATGTGAGATTTTGAAAATATTTTTATCTCATGCAACTCATCCAATAATACATTGATAGTTGGAACAAGGAATTCATCATTGATTGTAGCATGAGTAAAAGCCTTATAATCAATGCAAAAGCATCAAAAACCACTTTTTTCTTTACCAATAAGACCGGGGATGGAAAAGGACTTTTGCTATATTGAATCAAGCCTTACTCTAACATTTCTTTCACTTGTTACTTTATTTTTCCTTTTTAAAAATGCGGATACATGCGAGGCTTTGCGTTAATAGCTGTGGTGCCATTCAACAAGTGAATTTGATGTTAAATCTCATGCATTTGAGGCAATGATGAAAGTGACTCAAGAAATGAGAAAACTTGACCAACACTTTATCAATAGTTATGTTGTTGATAGTATTAAATGTAGTTTCACCTATCGAAGCCATTAATTGGTAACAGGAAGCTACTGGGTCCACTTGAATAAGCTACCTTAATTGATGGTGAGTTATAATTTGGTTGGTCACCAACAAAAGTGGTAGAAGACCCATTATGAGAAAAAGTCACTATCAAATTAGTGTAGTTAATAGCAACCAAATTGAGCTCTTTAAGCCACTACACCTTTAACACCATATTAGCTCCTTGAATATCCAAAATTTAAAAAGTATCCATAAATTGAAAACCCTGGATGGTAACAATAATGGCTTGGTAGAGACCCCTACATTGTAACTTCTTGCCATTTCCCACCGTGACATCGAATCAAGGGCATGGTGTAACAACAAGCCCCAGTTGTTTCTCCAATCCACTTTGCAATAAATTACATGTACTACTTGTGATAAAGTTCCTGAATTAATGAGGGCTTGTACAGAAATACCGTATTTTCAAAAAATTATTTAAAATATACAATATATAGAATAAATATTTTGTTTCTACTCAAGCAAAAATCATTCATTGAATGCATCCAATTTTTATGAAGGAAACGAATTCGACGAATGCATTTGAGTTGAATTTTTTTTCTTTAAGTCCAAGCATATTCACTAAATGAGCCCAAATGTATTTTGCCCTATGGGTGCATTCAGTGTGCTATATTTCAGATGCACTCAATGAATTCACCTAAGTGCTCTACACGTTTAAAGCATAGTCTGCCCCTACCATTTATTGCACTCACCACATATCTCACACTCCATCACCCTTTGTTACTCTTTCTCATCCTAAATCGTTTCCTTCAATTTCCTTACCCATTTTTTTTTCCAAATTTTCATCCTAATTCACTTGCATCATCTTCAAGTAAAATTGCACTTGATCTCCTTCTATATGTGGCTTTTTTTCTTTCAACATTTTGTTCTTATGAAACCCTAGTCATGAAATTATAGCAGATTTGTATGATAATTATAATGTATGTTACTATATGTTGTTGCATTGTTATTATGTTGTATTATGTGAGAATGTTGTAGCAATTTTTTAACCTTAGACATGTTAGTGAAAACATGCATGACAAGTGTTCGATGAAATACTTGAAAAAAGAATTGCTTCGCTTTTTTAGGCTTTAAGTGTAAGCAAAAAATGTGGAATAAATAACGCCATCTAGATGTTCAATCAACACTGCATTTTACATAATCTTTGATTATCTATTCCTCCAGCATCGTGTGGATAGGGTTGAACATGAGGGAGTTTGTTTGCTTCATTGTCTATCCTCATGGGAACAATGTGAACTAGAAAATATAGGGGTAAAGTATGATAAAGCCTCGATTAAAAAGGTACTAATGAGGACTATCGCGAACTTTTACCATTGCTTGAGCAAGATATGTAGCAGTGTTGAGTTAGATCAAAGTATGGAGGTGTCCAAATAGTCCATAGATACCCCCCATTATAAGCTGAATGGGCCGTCTTTTATTCAGTTACCTATTGTAGATGACGAAGGAACTAAGGAAGGAATTGGGGCTTAGTTATTGTAAGAGTCATATGTGTAGATACATGGCAGTTGAGTTCTCACTTGGAGTTCATGTTAACTTATAGAGCAATATGAGGTTCATACCTAGATAACCATGAGTATACATCGACTGACCCAATTGCTAAGGCTAATGTTGTCAACCAAATGTACCAAACTCCACTTCAATAGATGGGAACATCTAACCATATTAGTCCACACCATCAAGGTGTGATGCTTCATTTTCCAATGAACTTTGAAGAATACTAACCTATTCCCATGTAGGAAGGAATTTTGGAAATTGAAATGAGAATCGCACAATTAGCCCTAAATCTAAATCCTAGAGCTGCAAATGAAATTTCGAATGGTCATAGTGATAATTATGTTAGAAGAGGGCACATAAACCTTACCTGGCTTGCTAGTGTTTTTCGATGTGAAACCTGAAGATGCTAATGGGGAGTCGCTCATCAGACATGCCCGAACGTACATACTTATGCCAATAGGAGGTTTTCTATTTGCTGATAAGTTACGAAACCTGGTTCACACAATGTTCCTTAGTATATTAGAGGATTTTGATGTGGAACGGCAATACCCCTAGATAACCATTATAATACATCGATTGACCCAATTGCCAAGGCTGATGTTGTCAACCAAATGTACCAAACTCCACATCGGTAAATGGGAATGTCTAACCATATTAGTCCACACCATCAAGGTGTGATGCTTCTGAAATAGCCATAATTTCCAAAGTCATGTTTTATTGATGTGTTAATTCAATTATGCATGATTTTGAAATATGATGAATGTGATTTTTATTAATATATGATATATGTGTTATGTTGATGTGTTAAAATACTTAAATGTCTTAAAATAACTAAATATTGAGTTTATAAATTTTTTAGTGTAGTTAAGAGTGTGATAAAATAGCTTAAAATAAGTAAATATACAAAAAATATTTTTTTTTTCTACATAGCAGAATTTTTTTTAGACATTAATTAGCCCAAAAACACATTTAATACCCAAAATAAGCCCATTTAATTACTAAAAGCAAGCCCATGTAAAGCCTTAATTATGGCAGCCCCAAAAGTCAACTAATGAGATAAATATCATCTCAAAAAGTGCAATTTTTGTCTAAAATTTTCAGACATAAAAAACACCCCTTTTCAAGCCATAAAACCTCATTTTCTCTTCTCCAAAAGCTCTCCCATGGATATGTATTACTAACCCTTCAACTTTTACAAAGAAAACCATTAAAGGCTTGCAACAAGACCACAAAATTAAGACACAAAGCTCTTAAGGTATGTGTGTTCATTTGTTTTGAGCATATGTAAAGTGTGCTTTTTATTATGATAGGGTTTGTATGCTAAAAATGAGATGAGATGGTTTCTATGTCTTGTTGGTAGTTGGGGTACTATTTTCGTGCTAAAAGAGCTTGTAGTATGTGTTAGATATGTAACTTGAAGTGTTTGTATGATTAAAGTATACGATAGTTATGCTGTGAAATAGAAACAAAATTTAAGCATTTATACTTTTGAAATTGGTAAAAATTTAAAACATAAAAGTTGTATATTTTTTTTAAGATTTCCAATGCAAGTTGAATTACCTCAATTGGAGATTGGATGAAAAAGTTAAGGTTAAAATACGATAGGTTTGAAACATGGGAATGCTACATGACCGTGTAGGGGTAGTGTATATAGAAATTTGATTCTATGGAGTCACTAGTAAATGTACACGACTAGTATAGGGGTAATGTATATAGAAATTTGATTCTGTGGAGTCACGAGTAAATGTACACGACCCGTGTAGGGGTAATGTATGTAGAAATTTGATTATGTGGAGGCATGAGTACAAGTACATGACCCATGTAAGGGTAGCGTACCAACGAAAAATTTTTGAAACATGATTCCTCTATTTTCATTTGAAAATTGCTGCTTTTACACACTTTCAATCCTCATCAAGCACAATTCATACCCCAACTTCATTTATATAATTTTTAAACAAGGTTAAAAACTTATGTTTCTTTATTAAATGTGTATTTAGTTAGAAAATGAATCTTTTGAGTCAAATTGAGATAGATAAGTGAAAAGTGATGTATTATGCGAATTAATTAATATAATCAAGTATGATTTAAATGAACTTATTGTACATGTTATGTTTTGTGTGAACTTTGTTTAGAATTGAACTTTGTGCAGGTGTGAGTTCTTGTTTTGAATTAGTGTTGAAGTTTGATTAATTTAATCTCTTTTATCAAATTCTCTATCACCTTCAAGACTAGTTATACCTTCTTTGTTTGAGAATATCTCAGGTACGCAGTAACATACTTGTTTCTTGCCTAGGATAGACATAATTAAATTTACTCTAATTTATGAAAACTTAAAACTATGTTTGAATTGATTGTTTATTATGCTGTTGAATCCGGTTCGGAGAGCGACACCCTGTCATAATGCAATGACATGGTAGTTTTAGGCGCTTAGGCCACCTTTGTCATAATGCAATGACTTTTATAAGTGGTACGGCAGGTAGTTGATGGGGTTTTTAGTATCGGTATGACATTTACTTAAGCTTAGGATGAAGTAACATGATTTGATTCAATGTTTCGAGACTTGAATTGGGTGATATTATGGACTAAGATAAGTGAAGATGATAAATGGTTGAGAACCTTAGATGAGACTTTTTTTCTTTTTCAAATATACCATCTAGGAGATATGAGTCCTTGAACAACTTATATCACCCCCTGAGCATTGAGGTCGTTACTCAGGTCTCCAAAATGTCCTTGTTACCCGGAGTTTGAATACTCCAGTGTTGTTTGATTAATTAAAGACTTTCTAATAACCTATTGATTGTTACATATGCATATAGATTAAGCTCGTGTGTATCACTAGCCTTTGTTTTCGTTACTTATGTACTGAGTTTTTGGCTCATTATTTTATCTTTACAGGATCCCAAGACGATGAGTTTTATGCTAGCATGGGTTATGAGACTGATTTTGAAGATTTTCTTGATAGTTGGGAGGATTAAGTTGGCCATTGACTACATGGATTCCTTTTTGTAATAGATTAAGATAAACTATCTTTTGGAAGAACATGTATTAATGTTGGAGCTTTGTTTATCTTTTATATCTTTTGTTTAAGGATTGTCGTTAGCCTTTGTTTGTAATGTATATACTTAGTTATGTATATTTAAGTTTTATCTCTTGTGATATGTGATGATAATGATGTATGTTTTTCTTAGAAGTTAGAAAAAAGAAATCTATAGTTCTCACATTCGTTCTTATAAAGAATTTAGAAACAATTCTTCAAACCCTTCTTTTAGGACAACCTTACATATAATACTGCAGGTTATATGTGGTTGGGGACTCGAATTTAGCTATTTTATGTAGGTGTTATACACGGGTCCTTACAGCTTCATTCTCCAATAAACTTTGAAGGGTATTAGCCTATTCCCATGCAGGAAGGAATTTTGGAAATTGAAATGAGAATCGAACAAGTAGCCCTGAATCTAAATCTTAGAGTTACAAATGAAAATACGAATGGTCATAGTGATGATTATGTTCGAAGAGGGCACATAAACCTTACCTGGCTCGCTAGTGTTTTTGATGAGAAACCTAAAGATGCTAATGGGGAGCTGCTCTTAGACATGCCTAAACGTACATACTTATGCCGATGGGAGGTTTTCTATTTGTTAATAAATTACGGAACCTGGTTCACACAATGTTCCTTGACCTATTAGAGGATTTCGATGTGATAAGGCAATACCCCTGGGAGTCCGCATGTTGAGCTTGACTATATAAGCAGCTGTGCTATGCAGCTATAGCTGGTGCTTAGGAGATACGAGGCAGTGATATTGCTACATGTGTGGGGTTGGGACAAATTCCCATCTCATGCTCCCTATAGTTGATTTGGTATGATGGTTTTTGTCGATTACCCCTAGCATGTAGATGGCAAATGCACCAGGATACCAGATATCATCCCACTCATGTTGTGACAGCATATTTCCTAGCTTTACATCGTCAATCACCCCATAAGTATGTATGGCAAGTTCACTATGTTTCATTAAGCACATCAGTAAGTTGCTGCTAACCTTGTCAATGGATGCAGGTGGAGTGGAAGCCTTATCTCGAGTGGATTGTTAGAAAGATTCTCAACATTCTGCACTGTTGGGAGACCTATATGGTCAACAGCTCCCTCCAATTTGCATTACAATCATCGAATGACACTTCTTAGATAGAGTGGCTTGCACATGATATTAACCTACAAGATAGGTTCGACTCCAACTGGCAACAACTGCACATGACATATGTCACTTTGTGGCAGGGGTGTCATGTTCGTCTTGCCCTTATGGAGCAAGGACTTAGAGTTGATCCATAATATATGACTTGGTATTGATTGGGAACTTGGTAAGTATTATCTCATTCTACCTATAATACATGAGTTTCCCATGGCATATACCTAAATGAGTGTATTCTTCTGTGTTTAGCAAGGTACTATAGGGATGATAAGGCAAAGCCAAAAATTTGGGTCATGCACACTCTCTTGTTGATGCATCAATTTCTCTTGCTGAAGAGTATGGAGAGGTTATGTTGTAACCACAGGGAGAGGATCAATAAGAGGAAGAAGGTTAACCAGATTTCGAAGAAGAAGAGCTTGTAATGAATATTGACCCATTGGGGTCACAACACCAATGGTTAGGTAGGCTATGGGGAGGGCACAAAAGCACCTCTTCTATACCGACTTACCAGCAATCAACCTCCCCCTAAACAAAGCATCATTTGATCCTTATGTTGCCATCATGCCTTCGGGTAGCTCCTATCCAAGTAACATTATAGATAGTTTAGGGGGCGATCCCAACTCATTTATCAATTCCTCCTACACCCATGACCAATTCAAGCCTATTCCAACTCCTTGAGCACCTTATAAATAGTAACCACTTCAGATAGGGGCTGAAGTAGACATGAGATAGGGAGTAACACAGCTTACAAAATAGGAACACCTCGACACAACATAATCCAGTTGCCCATAGGGAATCCAGTGAAGGTTCTACCCAGAGGCAAGAGCAAGTGGATGATGGTCGAGGCAGAGGAAAGGGGTTAAGAATCCATGCTTTCTATATTTGAGAAGACTTTTATTAGAGGGAGGAGAGGAAAGAAGGATTAAACTAGCTCTACTGTGTACTATTTTAACTATTGTATAAGTGTTTGATTTGATTAAGCTCATTTATAATGAAACTCTTAAAGTTTATCATATATGTATGTGATTGATAGTTAAGTTATATATGTTTATATTGTTGCAGCGGGTCTGTTGATGTTGTTTTTCAATATAAATTCTCTATTGAGTGCGGGCTATTGTTGCAGTGTGCTTAACTTTGCATTTTGGCGTATTAAGATGATATATTGAAAAAGGAGGTGATTTATACTAGGGTGCATTTGATATAGCATTATGTCGGGCACATTCACCGGCCTAAAGAGAAAAAAAAAAACAACTCGAACACATTCACTAAATGTGTTTCTTTCATAAAAATTAGAGTGCATTCAATGAATGCATTTTTGCTCGAGTAGAAATAGAATGTTTATTCTGTATACCATATTTTTGGAATAATTATAAAAAAAATATTTTTGTACAAGCCCCCTTGAATTAATTGTACCCTTGAATTAAGAGTTTTTGGCACAATTTCACCATTTAATCTATAATTGCTAATAGCATGAAGAATTTCTTCCACATCTTGATCCCAGCATGGCATATTAGAATAATGGAAGTCTTCATTGTCATTCATTTCATCACATAATAACAAAAGAAATTTAACTTTGCACTTATGATTCTTGTTAAATTTTTTGTCACACTTAAAAAATAGTCTCTTTTTTTTACGAATCTGCATTTCTTCAAGCGTCAATTTCTTGGTAAGCAGTGAATCACCTGAATGCGAAGTAGTAAGAAACGACCAAATGTTTATTGATAACTGATGATTGTCGTCTATCAAATTACAGTGGAGTTGAATGTAGGGATGATTATTGATGGATATCAAGTATACAAATATTTCTTTAATATTTTTTCACTACTTTGTAAACAAAAATGGTTGATCATTGATGGAAGTTGGGACACCAATATATGACGACACAAGTAGAAAATAAGGAGATGAAGGGAAAATATATATTTTTGCAAATTGCACTAAAAATAATAAGAATATGGTTTGATAGTCTTACACTATAGTTTTTTGATGATGGTATCACACCACCAGTCAATTGTATGGCTTCACACCATATGATGAATTTTATGATAGTGTGACACCATCAATAAGAACAAAGGCACTATGCCTTTGAAAAGAAATTCTTTTATTCAAAATCTGAATAGCTTATCCTCTTATGTTTATTACAGACTCTACCTATTTATTAAAATCAATAAAATCTAACATTCTAGATGACTAAAAGATTTTATATTTAAAATAAGATATCAATCCTATCAAATCCTAAGATAACAAAACCATGTCTAAAAGAATCTAATAGATAATAATTAAACTAAATCTATCATAACCAATATAAAATAAAAAAGAAATCTTCCTCATTCTTTTTTCTTGATCTACATCATTCCCCTTCTCTTAAAAGGAGTCGTCCTCAAATCTCTAATATGTTCATTGAATCCTCTTGGATGAGACAACACATGAAAAACCAATATTGAACTCATACCATAACATAGTAACTCTTCATGATTCCGATTAGTTCTTCTTGACTTGAAAATTTTCAGCTTCAACAAATTTACTCTAATTGCTTGAATAGAATAGTAGACTTTAATTCCAAATATGATGTAGGACAACAAAAGCAGAAAATAGGGAGATAAAGGGAACATATATATTTTTGCAAATTGCATTTAAGATAATAAGAAATGATTTGGTAATCTCACACTACCCCTGAATTTTTTTATGATGGCCTCACACTATTGTTCAATTGTAAAGTTTTATAATGATTCATACTATCAATGAGAAAAAAAGACACATGCTTTTGGAAAGAAATTCTTTTTTTCAAATCTCAACAACTCATCTTGTCATCTCTCTTATTTGTCTATTTATAAAAATAATAAAATCTAATATTATAGGAAACCAAAAGATTTTATATCTAAAATAAGATATCATTCCTATCAAATCATTATAATAAAACCATACCTGAAAAAATCTAATATATAATAATAATTAAATCAAATCTATCCTAACCAACACAAATAAGTAAAAAGGAAAATAAAATCTTCTTTATTCTTTTTTCTTGATTCGCCTCAGACACCTTTAATTATTCCATTGTTTCTAATCCCTTGTTTAACAAGGGGACCAACCATAATGGGATTTATGTTGCCACTTGAGAATAACCTAGCCAATGTCTACCTTGTTAAGGTTAGTGTCTCCAACGTCACCTCCACACTCAACCCATTCATAGAAATTCAAAGTCATGTCCTTCTAGCACCACAATCATCTGATCTAAAAGTTTAAGCTCGTAAATATGATGTTGGCTTTTATATTTATTATATAACATACCATGGACTAATTTAGAATTGCCATATTCTTAAACTTTAAAGCTCGTACCAGCTGAAGCTACTTTGAAAATCATTTATTTGATAAGAATGTAATGATCAAATTCTAAAAGTTATTGATTTCAAGCAAGATGTGCATCTAACATTTCATATTGCAACCGTCCGCTAAACCAAAAAACAAAATTTTTATAAGTGAGTGAGAGTGGGTAAATGCAGCACGAATTGATTATAAAAGTTGAAACAAAATCAGTTTGGTTTTAGTTTGATTTGAGTCAATATTTATATCTATTTCATTTTTCATTTACCATATGTTGATCGGGACAAGGAATATAATAACATTTAAAAAAATTACACAAATGTCATTGAAATAAAAATGATCCTAAAAAATACTAACCACATCTCTTCGAGAGATAAGGTTACTATAGCTATAATGGTCTTGTCTCTTTAAGAGACAAGATTAATTTATCTACATTAAACTTGTTTATTCAAGAGACGTGGTCGGTCACTTACAACTTTATTTCTTTATTTTTGCCCTAGTGACATTTGCGTAATTTTTTTTTTTAAAATGTTGTCATTAATTTCCTTTTCCCTATGTTCATAATCAAAATTTTATATGTTGTCTTTATTTTTATATGAATTTAAATTAACAAAAACCTGTCAATTCATCTTTATCCTTGAATTTTTGGTGATATGATCTGCATGTTAAAATAACTTCCTTTGCGAATTATAAACTTTAATTACTTTTTTCTTTTACCGAAATCAATTTTATTTACTTGATAGTAATTATTCTTCCCAGTTATTTACATGTTTCTTATAATGTTATTCTTCATATAATTGTAATGATCCTTATAAATCGATGAGTTCCTAAATTATTGTAATTTTCATGTTATTTGTCGTTTTCCTATCTTCTTGCAAAAGATGTATCATGTTTTTCAGAATCCATCTGTAGCTATCAAATGGTAATATCGGGTCTATTTGTTTGTTAGCAGATTATAGATATAGACATTATTTTTAAACTTTTTTTAACAAATTATTTACAAAGAATTAGATATAAATAAAAAAAGTTGACAGCTCTCATTAAAAGATCAAATAGATTAAATATAAATAAAATATAAATATAAATTAAACATAATTATATATATCATTTTGAAAAAGATATATATACAAATGAAAATCAGACCACCAAACAGACCCAATGCCATCAGCAGTGCAGTGAAATACATTCGAATTAAGTTCTTTTGATTCTACAAGAATACCTAATCGGAAATTACTTCCTTTGATTCAACAAGAACTCTTTAACATTTTCACCCATTGCTAGGTGCCTTCTTCGCCATATGTACATAAGGGTTAATGTCGCAAATGGTATGCGAATTTTAACACAATATGTAATTAGTTACTCGAATTTTGAAATTAATCAATTTAGTAACCAGAAAAAATTTTCATGCATGCCAATAGTATTTTAGTCAAATTAGCTAATTCTATTATTTTATGTGGTACTTTTAACCAACATAATGGAGATACTACTGAGGAACGTAAAAAGTTCTTTTAAGTAGTAAATTAATCGATTATGTAATTGCATATTTGATCAAAATACAGATGCTATTCATCACATTTATTCCTATCTATAATTAATATTGCCACAAAAAGAGTCCACATGATTGTTCTTAAAACAAGCAGTAATACTAAATCATTTCCTACAAGAATGATGACAATATACAAGTCCAAGTAAACGAAATGTATTGTAGCATATTGCTGAAAATGGAAGAAAGCTTTGGCTATCATCAGTTGGTCCCTGTAAAGCTACTATGCTTTCACCTGATGACATGAGCTAAAGTAAGCATCATTGATTGAAAATTCAACAACGTATAACCAAAAAGGGCAAAAAAAAAAAAAAAATTGGAGATGATGTGCATCTAACTTATATTTATGATCTTTGACCTCATTGCATTCCTAGTGAAATACTGCAACAGTCCGGTTGACATTCCCGATTTATATAGTACGTTCGCAGTTTTTCACAACCTCTACTGCAGAGAAATGTAAATCACGAAAGCTTGAATCCATAAACTAACTTCTAATGGATATCATTGTAGGACAACTGATAAATATTGTTTCTAGGCCATGATGGCCAAGTAGCCACTTGAATGGTGCAACGAGCCCCCACATGATAGGCATTTTGTACAATGTATGAATGCTTATCGTTATGGGAGATGTCAAGGGATACAATCTGAGACAGTGATCCTGTATTGCATGAAGAAGTTTTGATGTAACTTGGGGAATTAATCTCATTCAGACGACTCACATAAACCACAGTCCTAGATAGCACATTTCTATTATAGTGTGTTGGGATCAAGCCATTGCATGAAAATATGCCCACGTATGTTTTTAGATTAGATAATTATGGTACTGGCCTAAATATATGCTATTATTGCCAGAAAAAAATAAATGGACAGCTGATGATTATCCATGGTGATGCATATTGCAGTTGTCAGGATAAGAAAAAAGTAGTATTCTTCTTAACATGCCTAGTTTTATAGAGTAAGAACAGAACTATGCAATAGGGAGAATTTGGTCAGAACATAAAGACTATTGAGTTATTACAAAAGTGACATGCAAGTATTTTATAATTTATTTTGATGGATTTTGTTCACAGAATCAGAGACTACGAACATTCAGGAGTATAATGGACTAGGGAATGCAACTAATGAGAATTATATCAGGGAAAAAGTGCCACGATGGTTGAAAGTTACAATAGGGATAGAATTATTCCTAATGCTAAGGCCTAAGAGTTTACAATCATCAAGAAAACAGAGGCACTTTCTTAGCTAACATATTTGTGATTAGAAACCAGAAATAATCAGATATAAAAAGTTACTTCCCTAAATCGCAATTATGAAGGGGATAGAGCCAAAAGAAAGTGACTATCCTTTCCTCTCCTTCTTATCTTCAGTTCTCTCCTGCTTCGTGCCACCATGATGCTTGTTTCAGAAGCAGAGGTGCGAATTGGGAATGGATGTGGGCCGGTGAAGATCCGAAGGTCTGATGCCTCTTCTTTGAAACAAATAGAAGTGACACAAACTTGGCACTGTACAGAAGAAATGATGCCAATGCAAAAGATTTATAAAGTTTATACAGTATATCAGTATGATTAACCAACCTATAGCTTTAAATGTGCATATGGATCTGATAAATGTTAATCATTGGCAGTTTACTGATATACAAAGAAGTAATTGCAGGTTTCCGTGGCTTGTACTGGATCCTTTCTATTACAATTGTGGATGTGATTGTGAAATTGATTTTGCCTTTATGCAGGTAACATCTGTTTGAAATAGATTTATAATCCACCTGTACAGATTAATGAAAAGAACAGACAATCAAGACAAATTACAAGACTAAGATAAAATCGTTGAATTACTCAACTATCCCACTAACTCCATAAGATTTTGAACATATTTTCTAGCACTAATAATACTACACAAGAGATAATTCTTCAATAATTTCACCATTTCTGCTAGAAATGTTGGTGGGAGTAAGTGAACTACTGGTGGAACTTGACTCTTGCAACTCAAAGTTGTCATCGGCATTTGGAATTTGAATGGGCACTTCTGGTGGATATAAAAGTGGTTTGTTAGGCATTGGGGGGTTCCCAGGTCCTTGAAGCATTTTAAGGACTTCATGCATTGAGGGACGATCATTAGGATTCATCTGTATACACCATAATGCAACTATCATCATCTTCTGCGTTATCTCTCTTTGTTCTTCTTCCATGGAATCAATCATTGCAATGTTTTTTCCTTTAGTTAGTTGGTCATAAACCCAAGAAGGAAAATAAATTTGGCTTGAATGCTCCATGGTTGTTTTAACGTTTTTTCTCCTTCCTGCCATTTCCATCAACAACTTTCCAAAGCTATAGACATCAGCCTTATGGGAGACACCACCAATGGTCTTATAAACATGCTCAGGAGCCGTATACCCTATGGTTCCTCTAGCTGCTGTTAAGGACACAGTATTATAATCTGATGAATAAAGTTTTGCAAGCCCAAAATCAGAAATCTTTGGAATGAAGTTTTTATCGAGAAGAATATTGTGGGGCTTAATATCAAAATGCAAAATTTGCATACCACATCCTCCATGTAAATATTCAATTCCACTCGCTACTCCTAAAGAGATCTCATATATTTCTTTGTAACCAAGACATGTACGTTTTTCTCATGAAAAATATGCTTATCCAAAGATCCATTAGGCATGAAGTCATACACTAGAGCACGCTTTGATCCCTCAACACAAAAACCAATAAGTTGGACAACATTTACATGATGAATCCTTCCGATGGTGGCAACTTCATTGATGAAATCTTGGCCCCTAGCTTCAGTGTCTTTTGAGAATTTTGACTGCCACATCTTGACCACTAATGAGCGTTCCTTTATAAACAGAACCATATCCTCCTTCCCCTAATCTGCTCTTAAAATTTCTAGTCATTTTTTTGATGTTTGAGTAGGAATACCTGATAGGAAATAACTTTTGATGATGCTGCAAGAACGTCTCAATGTTTTCATCCACTCCTCTATGTCTCTTCGCCACTTATAAATCAAGAATGTCGCCACACACAAAAGCCCCACTCCTCTTGTCAACATAAACCATGCCACTGAATAAAATACAGAAATTAATTAATGGAACTTGATATATATTGATGGTAAAAACAAAAAGTAATTATTAAAGTTCTAACCGTACAGATGGAATAATGCGTTATAGTTGCGATCCACCTTGTCACTACATCAAGAAGAAGAAGAAGAAAACTTGATGATGAAAATTAATTTTATGGTTCTAATAGGATCTAGGTCATGTAATTATTCATTGTATGAAGTTTTCTTGGATACCTTTATACTTTAAACTCAATGGTCCAGTGTAGCATTTCGACTTGTAGTTCAGATTTTCTTTTACGAGACTGCAGATGGAATTATGGCATCTTTTACAGAGAAATTGAAGCCACGAAAGCTCAAACCCATAAACTAAGCTTTCAACCATGTCGCCGTAAAACCACCCAGGCCATGATGTCCTACTCTCCAATCTTCTAGTGCAAGAGCCTTTCAAGATGACGTAATAATAAGCATCAACATCTACGTAGAAATGACGTTTGGTAGGAGAAACAGCAGGGGATGATTCTGAGATTTAACGCAACGATCAATGCTGCCGCCAAATAGCCAATAATCTTCTTTTGCACACTCGAAATAGACTAAAGGCTTAGATATATAAGAACCATCAGCCTCGTTCTGACATGAATATGTTCCGTTGCTTTGATAGTTATAGCATTCAAAGGAAGAAGAACTAGGCATGGAGAAACAATTACCCTCTTGTAGTCCGGCATTAATGATCCTAATGGTGAAGTTGTTGTAATTTATTGATTGCACGAAATACTTACCTTCACGCAGGTATAAAACCGTGTGGTTATTTTCACAGCTTAGTTCATACTCCGGATAACCACAACTTTTAGGATCAGTCCTAAGTCGAAAGGGATTGCTGATGGTAATATCGCCACAGAAGGAAGGGACACATCGATGATTATCCTTGGAACTGCATATGCATGTCCTGATAAGTAGCAGAACAAGGAAAAACGGTGTTCTTCCTAACATGCTTACAACTTTAGAAGGTTAAGCCGAAGGCATTCGGTAAGGAGAACCACTTGAGGCTATGGAGCTGTAGATGATATAAATTTCAAACAGAAAAGTGGATGATCACTAATCCAAATATGTAATTTTTCCCTTTTAAAAGATTATTATTTATATTTTATAAATAATTGTCGCAAATCAAGGTTTTACCGTGACTTACTTGCCACTAATCAACCAATTGGAGGATTGATATAAGAATACCATTTGATGCTTATGGACGTCTGACGGGATTAAATTATTGGTACCAGAAAAAAAAAAAGATTATTTTAAAAAATTTTATGATTTTTTTAAAAATTAAATAGATTAATGTTATTTTAATAGTAGTAATATATTTTTTAATAGGATTAATATATTTCTATATGCGTCAAGTATTTTAATAGAATTTCTTTTAATCTTATAAATAGACTTAACATGTACAAATTGAGAAAGAGATTTTTAATGTAATAAAAATATCATTTTGTTGCTCCTATTTTACTTGTATTCTATAAATCAATAAGTTAGTAACGAATTATTTTTTTTTGAATTTATGCATAAATCAACAACTCGCAATGTTTATTTCTTTTTCAAAATTTGCATCCTTATTGAGTTTTCGAATTTTGATGTCTATTTATCTGGATATTATTAAATCAATGACATATAAAAGATTGTCTTCCAACAATTATGCGTGATTCAACGAATTTAGATTTTAATTCAAACTTCACTTTCTAATTCGCAAAATCAATCGAATGTATATTTTTTCTTTTTTTCCATTACATCAATAAAAAAAAAATTGACATATATAGAAAGATATTAGGATACTACTGTTAGTAAAATATACATTAATCCTATTAAATCTTGAAAAAAATCATAATCGTTCTAAAATTATCATATATCCTGTCACGCATCACCATTTAAGCCAGTGTTCTTGGAAATATAAAAGTTCACGACCATATTGTCCAAGTCAACTAAACGTGTGGGAGAATATGCTCTCTATCATTGCGAACTCCCCCATTTTCTTCCATTCTCTTTCAACGTGGACCAAGATGAAAAAAAAAAAAAAAAATTAAATAAATGCTGCAGAACTCTATGACAAGTGAAGTCGAACAATATCGTTCAGGAAATTTCTTAGCTATCTACTTATCGTCAAAGACGTTTGAACAAGACTTCAAAACATTAGGAGTTAAAATTACGTGGACAATAGGAACATTACAGAACAGAAGGGCATATTAGAAGATAGATTATGAATACTTTTGACGGAAAAAGGAAGAAAAATATTGCTTTTCAAAAACGAAAAAAAAAAAAAAAGAAAACCCACAGATACTCTCTAGAATTGGAAACTGAAGACATCACTTTAGAGTTTAGTACCACAACTTAAATAAAATAAAATAAAGGAAAACTATATTGATTATCCCAATATGTTTTTAAAAAATCATGAATACGTCAATTTTTGAAAATACCACAATTTTTTTTCCCTGCTTTTATATGATGTTTACTTTTCTTAATTAAGTTTTGATGATAACAAAAATGTTAAAGTGTCTGCTAACCATTTTATTAAGTGTATATATTTTATAATGATTAAACTTAAAGTGAAGTATTAAAGTTGTATCTGAAGCAGTGTTAGAAGTTTTGTTCAAACCTATGTAATTGTCAAAATCTATGATGATTAGAAGAGAAAAAGAACAAATTTTGAGGAAATTGTTGATTTAAAATTTCTAAGTTGGTTAATTCATTGAATGAAGACCCAGCTCCACTTAATAGGTATATTTAGATAATGCATATAATGTATTCCACTCAAGAAGGTTTTTAAATCCATAGGATAAGATACACACACACACACACATATCTATTTTTAGTTTGGAACTTGCAGTTTATATCGAAATGATCAAGCAATTCTTTTATCCGGTATTTTAATGAAGATATTCTCGATGATATATATTTTCAAACATAAAGACATCAAATGAATAAAGATTGAATATGGGGATTATTTTTATCAAGATAGCCGTTATTATAAAGAAGATAAGATATATGAAAAAAGATAAGATATGCTTAACAACTTTCTTCCACATGTTGTAGAGCAATATATTTTAGGGATAACAACATCTTGCAGATATTTTCAAGTTTTGAAATTTTAAAGAAGCAACGATACCAATGGATTAAAGAATAGATAAAGTAATTCTTGTCCAACAAAACAAGATAAGCTCATGCAAATTTTGTGAGATATCATCAAGTGCTCAAAATTCAATTAAATAAGATTTGTTATTTTAAAGATATTTCTCAAGAAGCCAAGATTATATCAAGGAAGTAGTTACACAAAAAGGATATATAAGAAGACGAAGTTCGAATGCAAGAATAGACTTGTACATACAAACAGATCTTTAAAATAATAGAAATTCATAACTCTATTGATCGTAAGAGGTTTTACCAAAAACTTCGTGGGAAGCTATCTACACATATAGTTTTTTATACACATTCTATTTTGATTTATGCTTAAACTTTTGAGAACCTATTGTATCTCATATTAAAATTATCTTTGCTTTTTCTTTGAGAGTTAAGTTGAGTGTTTGGTTGAGAGGATTATGTCTTAGTATCTTGTAGTTCTATGATTAGCTTAGGTGTGAGGCTTGTAAGATAGAGTAAGATAACATTGGTGCTTATAATCTTTTAATTGATTTTGGACTAGTGGAACAACTGGTGTGGATGACCAAATCCCTAGTAGTAGAGCTGGAAGAGAGGACTAACTTATAAGAAGAAACATCTATAAATCTCAAGCCTCATTTATTTTTTGCAATTTAAATTTTGTTATTATTTATTGCATTGCACTCATTCATCTATAGCACTCATAAAATTAAAAAAAAATGTAAAAGTTTTCAATAACAAACAGTTTACTCCTCTTACTTATTTGGTAGCTGGGATCTATATTTGGTATCAAAGCAGTAGCTCTTTTGATTTTAAGAGCTTGATAACATGATCTCTATTGCATCAAACTACATTCCATTCTTTAATGATACTAATTTTCAATATTAGAAATATAGAATGGAAACATATATTAAGGCCACATATTTCACCTCATGGGAGATCATTCAATATGACGATTGAGAACTTATGCTTGGCAATGGTCTAATACTATTAGAAGAAGAAAAGAAAAAGCCCGAGCTGAACAACACAACAAAGAATAAGATCTTGATAAGTATTTCCCAATCCATGTTTAGTATGGTGTCCTTGTATGCAATTGCGAAGGATACATGGGACAAGTTATGCGAAAACCTATGGCGATGTTACTATGATCAAGGACTCCGGGAGAGGTGCTTTAATGAAAGATTATGTATTGTTTTGATTCCGAATTGATGAAAGTATCTACGATGGCTTTAATATATTTACTTTAATTACTAATCGACTTTCTTTACTTGGAAAGAAATTTGATGATAGTGAATTTTATGCAATAGATCTTAAGGATTCTACCTAACTCATGGGATTCCGAAACTAGTGTAATTGAAGAAGCTAATGATTTGGATAACTCGACTTTGATTCAACTAAAAGAGAAGTTGCAAGCATATGAGTTAAAACTCAAGCATTAAAGTGATCAAGAAAAATTGACTCTGACAATGATTCTGAAAGTGTAGATGCATGTAAGGATATAGGCCTACTTGTGAGAAGACTTTCAAAGCTAATCAAGAAAAAAAGTAAGCATACTAACAAAAGGAAACACTTTATTACTGATGATGTTAAGTATGATGTATGAAAACTAAAAGAAAAGAAAGAAGGAAATTATGTGCTATGAATGCAAGAAATTAGGACACATCAAACATGAATGTGCTATACCGTTGAAAAAGATGAAGAAGTATAAAAATAAGCAAATAGCTCTTATGACCACATGGAGTGACTTAAATGAGTCAGATGCAGGGTCAGAAGATACAAAATAAGCTAACTTGTGTCTTTTGGTTCTTTTAGATATAACTACTGAATCTAAAGATGAAATGCTAGAAAGTTTGCGTAAATATATAAAAGGGTTGTTAAATGCTCTTACAAAAGCTAATGAGAAAATAGAAACTTTAGAAAATGAAAAAGAAGTAAGTTAAACAAATTTTTCTATTAGTTGATGAGAATAGCATGTTAAGAAATGACACTAAAGTTTTGCATATGGATGATCAAAGTTTGCTTGAAACTCAAGATAGTCTATCAACAGAAAATTATAATTTGCACAAAGAAATCAAAGAACTTAAAGTAAGAATAGATTATGTTTCAAAGTATCCATGCTCCACATTTAACTAGTTTAATGAAAGTGATCAAAAGCCGGAAAAATTAATTTCATCTCAAAGAATTGGTAATTCTAAAGAAGAATTAGGCTATGAGAAGGCTGCATCATCAATTCAAAATAAGAAAACGGTGTTTATGAAAGAAAATGCTGATACAAGAAACATCAAAGAAGATAAGAATAAAAATGATAAGGTACATGCAAGTAATAAACTTGTTGTACAAGATGGAAAGCATGCTAGAAGATATCCTAGACAGAATTACAAAGGATATTACAGAGGATACTTCAGATGTTCCTCCAAAAGGTATGATAGAAGGTACCCATATTGGTGTCAAATAAGGCTGGTAAGATCTAATCCCTATGCTTGTTTCTTTTGTAATGAGTTAGGATATATTGATAAATACTGTTATTACAAAAATAGCAAGCTCAATCAACAATAAGTAAAATATCATAACTATACAAGCTTGGATTTTGGTGGACCCAAGCTAGTTTGACTTCTCAAAAAGGTTTGATCCTATTTTTATGAATCCAGGAACACAAAGCTTAGTTAAAGGAAATGTGGCACCCAGACAGTGATTAATGCTTCGTTGTTCATAAGTATAAAATGGAAAGAAGAAAGAGTAAGTTTAAATGCATCACATCTAAATATTTTGCTTGTTGTGTTTTTCACAAAAAAAAAAAAAATTGATATATTTTGTTGAGGGGGAGCAACTTTTGATAGATGATAACAATAAGGGGGAGAAAATATGAAAAACTTGCTAAAATATTTTAACTTGTCGGCTACATGTTGTGAGAAGATATGAATGTGTTGGAAGGATTATTGTTTTCAAGTTTTTCATGGGCAAGGTTTTGTTATTATAAAAAAAAGGGAGATGATGTTGATATATGTGTTTTATTCTATATTTAATAGGCTAAATTATGGTAAATATATATATATATATATATATATATAACACTTATTGCTAAGATTTGAAACTTAAGTTGGTTAATTTTCTGTTTTTGAAAGATAAATGATGATAAATGGGCTTTAAGTGAAGTTAATCAAGTTTTATCAAATTTTGGATTAAAAATGAAGAAGTGCACTTGGCGGAATTGGATCATATTTGAGAATTGAAGATCAAAGAGGAACACGACTGAATCAAAGTATTCATGTTTCCATCATACTTTCTAGGTATTGAAATATTAAAGATTAGAGAGGTACATGACGGATTCGTGTTTCCTTCGTGTAAATCTAGAATTTAAGTTGCAATAAATTAGTAAAGAACATGAAAGGATAGGGCTAGTTATGTTTATGCCGTGCTGTTCTGGAATTGAAGATGCCTTACAAGACAAAGAGAAGCATGAGTGAATTTAGTTCGTCATGTTCCGGTCGTGTTCTTTGTCGGGTGAAGTATTTCAACATTTATAACTAATAGTGAGATACACGACCAATTATGTCACCTTATGTATACCTCATGTACTTTGCTTTATTAAAGAAGACTTGATCAACTCTTAAAATATCCGAGGAAATTGAAGCTTATACGAAATTTAGGGGTTGCTTTAGGCTTTGACCTTTACATATATATAAGTCTTAGAATAGATTGGAGAGAGAACTCATACATATTAATATTCTTTCTCAAAATTAAAACACCCAAGTCCTAGATTCTTCTCTAGGATTCTTAAGAGAAGTCAAGGCAACTGATAAAAGAGTTCAAGATTATTCTTCAAAGGTATATTCCTTCCTTTTTTTACTATTTTTGATAGATGTATTGCGTTCTTGATAGAGTTGAATTGGAAGAGTAGAGTATTATAGTCTAAACAATGATGAACCCTAGATATTACTATGTGATCTATGCTTAATATCAATTTAATGAAGTTTTATGCTTTTTCTTATTCTTATTATGAATATTGTAATGTTTCTTGAATTGATACTTTCGTATTAAATTGAATGCAAGTTTAGTTTAATAAAAAGATTCATAGTTCCTTAATGCATCCTTTGAATTGTTATTAATTAGCATGAACAATCATTGATATATCCTTAGAAATTAAGCGTAGTAATATTCTAGTGGAGATTTGTTATTTAGATGAGTCCAATAATATTGAATTTGAGTATCTTGTTGTTTGATTTGTTTTGAGCTTAAAAAATACAAATTAAAATCATAATAACATTAGTAGATAATAATTCTCAATATATTTTAGATTAGAAAGTAGAAAACAGAGTAATTACTAATAATTCATGATCTCATGGAATGATCCTGTTCTTATCTACTATACTATAAATTGAAAGGTACACTTGCTTATAATATTGATTGAAGCATGGTTCAATCAATATCAAGTTTTTTGCTCCATTGCTAGGGATCCAATAGTAGGACGCTTCAAATTCTACTAATCTACTCAATCTTTGTCTTTATTGAAATTTATTTAAAGTTTTCTATTGTGATTCCGTTTGAAAACTTGGACTTGAGACTTAGGCTCAAATATCTCTGTTTTACAGTTTTATGACTAGAAACTGGTTTACGGGATTGCTAGATCCAAAACCTGAGAAGACTGCATTAAGAAACCGACGAAAGACTGTCCTATTGCAAGAGATAGTGGCAAATTTTGTATACTTCATTCTGCTAGATTTTTAATTTATATTCACATAAATAGAGCCTGTGAACATTGAGGGTCAATGATGGACTAGGAATTAGACTGGTAGGGAAAAAAGTCGTGATCAGTTGGTACAAAAAGATCAGAAAATAATGCGAACAGAAAGGTATCATGATGGTTGGAAATAGTGGTTGAATGATCCCTAATGCTAAGAGTCCACATAGTCATCAAGTTGGATCATAGGGAAACATAACATACTATCTTAGCTGAGATAGTTGTTCAAAAGCATAAATCATTTAGGCAAGAAATGTTACTTCCCTAAATAGCAACTATAAGGGAGTTAGAGCTTAAAGAAATAATTATCCTTTTCTCTCCTTATCTTCAATTTTCTTCTGCTTGTACCATCATTCTGTCTGTTTTAGGTATAAGGACGAAGTGGGAGTGAATGTGGACGGGTGAAGTTCAGAAGATTTATTCTCTCTTCTTCAATACAAAAAAAAAAAAAAAAAAAAAACACAAGTTTTTACACAAGTAAGAATGAAAGATCAAAAGCGAAAGATGTATAAAATTTATGCAGTGTAGCGATACATTTCCTTAATTTAATATCTCATGCTTGATTATCCTATAACTTATGCACCCGCATCTGTTAAATGTTAAGCATGTTAATGATGCAGTGATACACAATGTAAATAATCCCATGTTTGGGTTGGCTTATTGTTGCCTTTTCCCTCAAATTGTGGATGTATCTTCAAGAATTTTCATATATTTAGGATGCAAATTCGTGACATTAATTTTGCATCCGTGCATTTAACACGGGTTTGGATTAAGTTTATATTCCATCTATATAGATTGACAAAAAGAACAGACATTCAAGACACATTGTAAGTTTAAGATAAAAATGCTTACATAGCTCTAACTATCCCTCTAACTCTATAAGATATCAGCTATATTTGCCAACACTAATAATATTAAAAAAGAGATACTTCTTCAATAGTATCACCACCTCTGCTGGAAAAATTTGGGAATAAGTAAACTACTGATAAAACTTGACTCCATCAACTCGAAGCCTGTACTCGTGTTGGGAATTTGAACCCGCACTTCAGGGGGATATAGAAGTGGCTTACTTGGCATTGAAGCCTGTTTAATCCCCTTAAGCATTCTAAGGGCTTCATGCATTGAAGGATGATCACTAGGACTCATTTGTATATACCAAAATGCAACTATCATCATTTTCTTTGTTATCTCTCTCTCTTCCTCTTCCACAACATCAACTATTTCAATGTTATTTCCTTTAATTAAGTGGTTGTAAACCGAAGAAGGAAAATATATTTGGGTTGATCTCTCTACGGTCGCATTAACATTCTTTCTTCTACATGCCATCTCCATTAGCAGCTTTCCAAAGCTATAGACATCGGTCTTGTAGGAAACACTGTTAAGTATAGCTATAGTTGAGCTTTATTTATTTACCACGTGTGATGATTGCCACATGTATCTTTTTTGTTTTTAACCATGTATACATATCTGATACCCTAGCTCTTTTTGAGTTTGTTACAAAATATAACAACTTTCATTTACCAAATTCTCTCGGTTGAATTAGTCACGAATGCTAGTTCTTCTTCATCAAGATTCGGTTTTCTCACATGGAGGATAAATCAATAATCAGACAAGTCTTTCAGTTTCTACATGGTATTAGAGCACTTTCACCATTCCTAGATCTTTACTGTCTTGCTGTTTTGTGATATGCATCTTTTAGTTCCTGTATGGCGATAAATACTTATATGACGAAGTTGATTATAAATCAGAGTAGTCCTTTACATATGATAGGATCAAAAAATCCTGGAAATCCTATTACAAACATAACTTTCAATGGAACTAATTATTTGATGTGGAGTAGATCTATAAAGCTTGCTTTAGGTGCCAAAGTGAAATTAGGTTTTATTAATGGAGATTTTTCTCAACTTGATGATATGAATGCTTTTGATCAGTGGTATAAAGTTGATTGTATGATAAGATGTTGGATTTTAAATTCTATGTCCAAAGATTTAGCTGAAAGTTTCATGTATGCTCAATCTTCAAAAGAACTTTGGAATGATGTGTTCGAACGATTTGATGGTACGAATGGTCCACTTCTTTATCAATTGCAACATGAGATCATAAATTTGAGGCAAGGGAATTCCAATGTTTCCATGTATTATAACAAGTTGAAGAAGTTATGGGATGAAAAGCAAAGCCTATGTGGAATGCCGATTTGTACATGTGGTGTTTTGTATCAATGTACATGTGAGGTGTTTGTTAAAATGCAAGAAATAGATAATAGAGCTAAGCTAATGCAGTTCCTTGTTGGTTTAAATGAAGCTTTTGAAGGAGTAGGAATCATATTTTATCAATGGATCCTTTGCCTTCAATAAGCAAAGCTTTTTATCTAGTTTCTCAAGTTGAGGAACAAAAGCAAGTAACGGGTTTGATAGGAGTGAATGAAGAGAACAATATGTCTTTTGCTTATCAAGTTAAAACTACTGGTTTCAGATCAATTGATCGAAGAGACAAAAGGTTTAGAAATGGCAATAAACCTACATGTACTCAATGCAAAAAGATAGGACATGCAGTAGAGAATTGTTTTGAAATAGTAGGATTTCCTGATTAATATAAACAGAAAGAATGAAAGCCATTTGCTTCCACTGGATTTGCTGGACACACTGGTTCAATGTCTACTGGAAATATAGGAGATGTATCAGTTTGTAATCTTGACTCATCCTTTGATATGCAGGCTATTTCATCTGTTGGAGATACCAAAAATGAATTTATCTGAAAGATTTGTCAAGAAGTTGTACGTATGATGAAAAATCAACAAACTTTAGAACCAAAATTTGAAGCCTTTGTCAAGTTTACAAGTGAGATCTCTTCTTATGCTACCTGTTTAGGATTTTCTTTGCTTAATGAGAGTAAGATGAATGATTGGATTGTAGATTCGGGAGCCATTGACCACATAACACCCTTTTCTCACATTTTGATTAACCAACAAGCACTTGACCCACCAATTCATGTTCGACTTCCAAATGGAAGTTTGAAAATAGTAGCGATAATTAGGAATGTTGTTTTGATAGACAATATTCTGCTTAAAAAAGATCTCTTGATACCTGATTTCTGCTACAATTTGTTGTTAGTAAATCGTATTTTATGTGATGTTAACTTGTTAGTAGTATTTGACTCTAACAAGTGCATTTTTCATGACCGTCCCACTAAAGATTGTGTTGCTCAAGCTTGTGTTCGGCATGGATTATATGTGATAACTTTTGAAAGACCATTAGTTGGTAGATCTAATCATTCATGTTCTGTTGGATCAATTTCCGAAATTTCCGATGTAAACTTGTCAGATACTTCTCTTGAACTGCTTCATAATCGTTTTATGACACATTTCTTTGTCAAAACTTGATCATATTGTAGATTGTAAAAATCTAAATGCTACCAAATTTACTTGTGATACTTGTTATAAGGCTAAATTTCATCGATTACCTTTTGTGTCAAGAGAATCATTTTCTTTAAAGCCTTTTAAACTAGTTCATGTGGATCTTTGGGGGCCTTTTAATACTATTTCCTTGACTGGTTATAGGTATTTTGTTGCAATTATCGATGATATGAGTAGGACTACTTGGACTTACCTTATCCCTCATAAATATCATACACTCCATGTCTTGCAAACTTTCTTTTCCTATGTCTTAAACCATTTTCATACTACACCAAAAAACTATTAGAACAGACCATGGTGGAGAATTCATGTCAAAAGAATGCCAAGCTTTTTTTCTCAAAAAAGGTGTTTTTTTTTTTTTATCAAAAGAGTGTGGTTTACATACCCCAACAAAATGACATTGTAGAGTGGAAACATAGACATCTTGTAGAAACCGCTCGTGCCCTTCGATTACATGCTCATTTACCCAAAAATTTTTAGGGGGAATGTATTCTTGTTGCTGCTTCCCTTATCAATAAGATGCCTATTCGATCTTTACATTGGAAAACATCTTATGAGCTTTTGTTTAAGAAACCACCTCAATACAATGATCTTCATGTTTTAAGATGTCTTTTTTAATCTGCAACAATTCTTAAAAACAGAGATAAGTTTGATTCTAAAGGAAGGAGATGCATATTTTTAGGTTACCCTATAGATCAAAAAGGCTAAAAAGTTTATGATCTTGATACACATGATTTTTTCATCAGTCAAGATGTCCTATTCCATGAAACAATTTTCCCTTTTCGCTCCAATGATTTGTTAGATCCTTCTTTCATCAATTCTGATTTACTTTTCCCATCACATGATATATCAAATTATTCCTCTGATCAGCAATCAAGTTTGATAATTGATCCTTCTTCTTCTAATTCAAGTCTTGTTTCATCCATTTCTTCTCCTACTGCTTCTGTTCCCCCTGCTTCTAGTAGTCAAAGTGCAAACTTGTTCCCTGCACCTATTCGCAAATCTGACAAAGCAAGAAAATCTTTAGCTTAGCTTAAAGATTTTATTCATACCATTCATTCGACTACACAAGTGAATGCAACATATATAACATTCCCATCCTCACATTCGCCATATTCTTACCCTCTTTTTGATGTCTCTTCTTTTCACCATTATCCCGAAGATTATGTAGTCTTTTTGGAAAATGTTTTTACAATTCAAGAACCATCTACATATCAGCAAACACGGAAAGGTCCACGATGGGTAGATGCAATGAACAAGGAACTTTTTGCTTTAGAAACAAATCACACTTGGGAGATAGTTTCTTTACCCATAGGAAAACAAGCAATTGGGTCTATAAAGTGAAATATAAGGTTGATTATTCTATTGATCGTTTTAAAGCACAATTGGTTGCTAAGGGGTTTAATCAAGTGGAAGGAGTTGATTATACACACACTTTTTCCCTGGTTGCCAAACTTACAACTGTGAGATTACTTTTAGCTATCGCTTCTATTAAAAATTGGCATGTTCACCAATTGGATGTGAATAAAGCATTTTTGCATGGTTATATTGATGAGGAAATTTACATGAAGCCTCTTGAAGGTTATGCCATTGAATTTGGAAAAGTGTGTGAGCTTGTTAGATCCTTGTATAGATTGAAGCAAGTGTTGTGGCAATGGAATCAAGAGTTTACTTGATTTATTTGTACTTTGGGCTTTCAGCAATCTACTGCTGATTACTCTTTGTTTACTCGGGTCAATTCTTCTAGTTTCTTAGCTATATTGGTTTATGTTGACAACGTTTTGGTGGTTGGTGATGATCTTGATCAAATTCTTGTTGTCAAAAAAGGCCATACATGATGCCTTTACAATCAAAGACCTTGGTGAGATAAATTTTTTCTTTGGATTGGAAATATGTAAGACAGCTACTGGGATTTTTATACATCAACGAAAATTCCTTCTTGACATATTACAAGATGTCGGTCTCACAAGTGTTAAACCGGTTCGCACTCCTTTCCCACACATGTTAAACTTGATGATCAGACATGAGATTTGCTTTCAAATCCATCTTTATACCGTCGACTAATCGGAAGACTTCTTTATTTGACAATGAGTCGACCATATATCACTTTTTTTGTTCAATAATTGAGTCAATTTGTTGGCAGCCTATGTACTACACATTTGTAGGTTGCTTACCATTTACTACATTACTTGAAGGGTTCTATTAATTGTGGTCTTTTTTATTCTACTTCTAGCCCTCTGACATTACATGGTTTTTTTTATGCTGATTGGGGTTCTTCACATGTGGATCGAAAATCTCTTTCGGGCTATTGTATCTTTATTGGCCCATCCCTTGTTTTATGGAAAACAAAAAAAAACAGGACATCGGTTTCAACTTCTTCTACAGAAGCTGAATATAGAACTATTGCTTTTGCAGCTAAAGAGCTTCTTTGGTTATCATATTTGCTGAGAGATCTTAATCTACCTCTTTCCTTACCTGTTCGTCCTTCAACCATCAAATCTGCCTTTTTGCTTACTGCCAACCCCTGTTTCCATAGTCGTACTAACCACATTGAAGCCAACATTTATTTTACACACCATCATATTAATTCTGGATTCTTATAGCTTCATCATGTTTCTACTCATGACCAGCTTGCCGATGTGATGACCAAGCCTTTATCAGAATCAGTTTTGTTTAAATTTCTTGGCAAGTTGGGTTTCATAGAAATTCCAACTTGATGGGGGGATGTGAAGTATAGCTATAGTTGAGCTTTATTTATTTATCACGTGTGATGATTGCCACGTGTATCTTTTCTGTTTTTAACCACGTATACATAATATATATATATATATGATACCTTGGCTCTTTTTGAGTTTGTTACAAAATATAACAACTTTCATTTACCAAATTCTCTCGATTGAACTTAGTCACGAATGCTTGTTCTTCTTCTTCATCAAGATTCAGTTTTCTCACATGGAGGATAAATCAATAATCAAATAAGTCTTTCGGTTTCTATAAACACCACCAATGGTTTTATAACGAGCTCTGAAGCCATATACCCTAAGGTTCCACTTACTATCGTTAAGGACACTGTGTTGTAACTTGTTGGATAAAGTTTTGCAAGCCCAAAGTCATAAATTTTTTGAATGAAGTTTTCATCAAGAAGAATGTTATGAGGCTTAATATCAAAGTGCAAAATCTGCATGCCACATCCTCCATGTAAATATTCAATTCCTCTTGCTACTCCTAAGCTACTCCTAAAGAGATCTCATATATTTCGTTGCATCCAAGAGATGTATCCTTTTCTCCGTAAAAAATATGCTTATCTAAAGACCCATTAGGGATGAAGTCATATATAAGAGCACACTTTGAGCCCTCAACACAAAAACCAATAAGTTAAGCAACATTTATGTGATGTATCCTTCCAATGGTAGCAACTTCATTAATGAAATCTTGTCCATTTGCTTTCATATTTTTGAGAATGTATAATTGTTAAATTTCTGAAATTACAGAAGGTATAATCCATTAAAGTTATCATCCACCCCGTCACTAGCCAACATTTGACTACAATGGAGGTAGAAAACTAGATAATATGGTAACTAACATTTGAAATTGTCATATTATTAAAATAATAATACACATAAGAAATAAAATATACCTTTAGACTGGGCCAATACATATGACTACACGAGCGCGCGGGGAGAGGGGGGCTGGTGTGCGCAAATCTATGAATTTATATTAATAAAGCCTAGGTTTTGTGCGCACGAGCCCACACCTTTACATAAACTCTTTATAAGCCCATAAAGAGAAAGATGTTAATAAACTAAAGTAAGAAATAAGATTTAAGGAATGGGAACTATTCCTTTTGAAATATACTGATGTACTATAACACACAACAAAATGAAGCCATGAAAGCTCAAATCCATATACTAACTCTTCATGGAAGTCTGCATACGACAACCGGCTGTGACTATTGCTTCTAGGCCAGGATGTTCTACTCACCAATCGTACACCGCAAGAACCCTCTAAGTAGGAAACCTTATGGACATCTACAATGTATGAATGCCCTTTGATATGTGAAAAACCCGACGTTGAATAATTCTGAGACTTAACGCACGGAGAAGTTTTGGTGTAAAATGGTGATTCAATCTCGTTTGCACACTTCACATAGGCTACTGACCTAGATAATATCTCATTCACAGGAGCATATGCATAACCATTCATAGTTTCATTTAGACAATAAAACATGCGGTGGCAGGAATATGCCTTGTTTGTTTCATATTTATAGCATTGGAAAGAAGAACAAGGTATGGAGGAACAATTACCCTTTTGCAATCCAGCACCAACTATCCTGATCGTGAAGTTTTCATAATTTATTGATTGCACATGGTACTTACCTTCGTCCAAGTACAAAAAGGCGCGATTGTTTTCACAGCTTAGTTCGTATTTGGAATCGCCACAACTCTTAGCGTCAGTCTTTAATCGAAAAGGATTGATAATGGTGGTACTACCACAAAAAGAAGACACACTGATGATTATCCATGAAACTGCATGTGCATGTCCTACTAATGAATGGCAGTAATACTAAGAAAGTCATTGATTTTAAATTTTATTCACAACAGAGCCTATGAACATTCATGGACAATGATGGATGGAAAAATATTTACTGTCTCATAGATGCTATTCTTACTTTGTCTCGATTAATAGAGACTTGACATGTGTTAATAAATTTTAAAAATAAAAATATCTCTAGAATAAAGGAAACAATTACTATTATTTTACATACATATGGCAATCATGTATGCGTTTGGACATGATGGAGACAACATCTTTGGGACAACAAATTTCCATCCATGATGGACTAGGAACGCGATTGGTAGAAAGGAAAAGCCAGTATTCAGTCATAAGGATGGATGCATGATTATATGAGTATAACTTGGGGCATATATTCATAAAGTTAATTTTAGAATTATTTATTTTTTATCCGCTTACTATTATAGTTATATTATATCTTATATATTTATTAAAATTTTGTTAATAATTTCACTATGATAATTTTGAATTTTATGAAAAAAAATTAAATGATAATCAAGAGTATTTGTGTATTTCTTGAGAAATTATATATATGTCACTTGAAAAATAATTATTAATAAAAAATATAGTGTTAATATATGTATAAGTTTTGCTCTTCACATGAATAAGTTATAAAATATATTTAGATAGGATATTTATTCAACAATTCATGTTCATGTTCATGTTCATGTTCATTTTCATAACATTAATGTAGAAAAAAAAAATGTTAATAAATCAAATTATATAATTAGTTTGAAATATGATTGCTTTCAGAACATATAAATCATAAAATACATTTAGTTAGAATCAGCTATACATTTTAATAGCATTAATTGCTAGAAAAAACATTAATAAATCATTAATGTGCAATAAAATTTAATTATAATACGGATAATATCATTATTACTTGTCGTATACTTTGAATAAAACAATAATTATTGGGGAGAATTTATTTAGTTATATATAATTTTATGATAAAAGAATTTAATACTACTAGTTATAGATATATAAATAAGCACTTAACCACTAAACTGCACTTATTCTTATGTCACAATTTGTGATTTTTTTTTTTCTTTTCAACCATTACAACGGGATGAAAGAGTTGAACCTATGATCTCTTATATGAAATACGGGGAGGATGTGGATAGACCACCGTGTCGTTGACCATAATTTGCGACTCCACAAAGACTACAGGTCTAGATATATAAGAAAGATCAGCCTTGTTCTGGCATGAATATGTCCTATTGCTTTGATGTTATAGCATTCGGAAGAAGAACTAGGGATAAAGGAACAATTACCCTCCTGCAGTCCCGAAGTCTGGCATTAATGATCCTAATGGTGAAACTTGTCATACTTTATAATATATTTACCTTCATCCAAGTTTAAAATCATGCTATTATTTTTACAGCTTAATTTATAATCTGGATGACCGCAATTCCACTGTCCTTCAAGCCCTATTGACATATGTTAGTTTGGTTAGAGCTCCCCACGCCCAGAAACCTGCATGCACATGTTTTCTCTTCTTTTTTTTTTTAAATTAAAATATTTGGCAGTTTCGGACCTGGTTGGAACCACGGGTTCCGCCACGCGAATCGCTTGGACCTGCCGGTTCCGGCGGGTCCTTGGACGGTTCGGAACCGTCACCGATGGGGCGATTCCCGGGTCAGGAACTGCCAGTGACGGTTCGGGACGGTTCCCGATTCGGAACCGCCCCATGGTGATGTCTAAGTAAGGATAACTTCCTGAGGATCTTAATTAATCTGTTAAGGGGTTTATGTATAATAATGAATGGCAGAAGTACTAAGAAAGTCAATGATAACATACATTTATTTGAATAAATATTTGTACTTGTAAAAATGACAAGACATTTTATCGATAATTATACATTACTCATGCATAACAGGCATAATTAAAAACAGGAAGTTCTCAAAATAATTACTATATATAATTTACGCACGTTACACGTATATATAATATGTGCCGTGTATTACTTATTGAATCATTTCCCTATAATACCAGGACAAGAGAGATAAACATTATCATTGTAATAATTACGAACGGCAATATGAGTGAGAAGCTGCAGTTGATTTTTGGTGCTCTTAAGAATTAGAAAAGTCAAGTAAATATTGTTATCAGTTAAATTCACTGAAAATCACATGGAAGCATCCATGATCTAACAGTGATGAGAAAAAGAGAGGGAAAAAAAAAAAGTCACTGCATCGTGCATAGGTTCTGTTAGCTGATCATGTGACATCTATTCAGCTGCGGACGAGGTCTGTCAGAAGCACATGAAAATTAAAGCTGGAGGAACGTCATGACAAGTTTTGGAAATGTCTTAGTTGTTAGCATTCTTAACCAATTAAATTTTTGCCAAAAAAGCTTAGAATTTCAGAGTAAGAGCAGAGTGATGCCGAAAGAGCAAGAAAAGTATAAAAGCTGTCCTATTTTTATATTTTCATTTCGATTGTCTGTTTTTTATTTATATTTGTATTTTTTTTAAATGTTATATATAAATATATTCGATTTATATCTATATTTTATTTATTTGATCTTTTAATGAGAACTGTTAATTTTTTTTATTCATATCTATTTCTTGATAAGCAACTTATTAAAAAAAATTAAAAAAAGTATCTGTATCTACGAAAAAAAGCCAAACAAACAGATCCGACTCATTCTGCTAGATTTTAAATTTTATTCACAAAAACAGAGCCTATGAACATTCATGTACAATGATGCATCAGGAACGTAACTGGTAGGAAGTAAAAGTCAATGTACGGTTGCAGGGATGGAAAGATGATTATATGAGTGCAGGTATACCTTAATAAAAATTTATTTTAGAATTATTTATTTATATTTACCTGCTATTATACTTATGCAATATCTTATATTTATAAAAATTTTGTTAATGATTTCATAATGATATTTTTGAAAACTTTATGAAAAAAAAAATATTTAAACTATAATCAAGAGTATGTGGTATATTTCATAAGAAATTATATATATATATATATGTCATTTGTAAAATAATTATTAATAAAAAATTTAGTGTTAATACATGTATAAGTTTTGCATTTCACATAAATAAGTCATAAAATATATATATCTAGATAGTATATCTATTTAATAATTCATATTCATTTTCATAACATTAATGTAGATAAAAAAAATGTTACTATATCAAATTATATAATTTGTTTGAAATATGATTGCTTTAAGAACATATAAATCATAAAATATATCTAGTTAGAATAGTTATACATTTTAATAGCATCAATTGCTAGAAAAAAACATTAATAAATCAAATTACATAATTAGTGTGCAATAAAATTCAATTATAATACGAATAATATAAATTATTACCACCAGTCATTGACCGCAATTTGTGACTCACCAAAAATTACAGGTCTAAATATATAAGAAAGATCAGCCTTGTTCTGGCATGAATATGTCCTATTGCTTTGATGTTATAGCATTCGGAAGAAGAACTAGGCATAAAGGAACAATTACCCTCCTGCAGTCCCGAAGTCTGGCATTAATGATCCTAATGGTGAAACTTGTCATACTTTATAATATATTTACCTTCATCCAAGTTTAAAACCATGCTATTACTTTTGCAGCTTAATTTACAATCTGGATGACCACAATTCATAGGATCAGTCTTTAACCAAAAGTGTTTGCTGATGGTATTATTGCCACAAAAGAAAGGGACAAATTGATGTTTATCCATGAAACTTCATGTGCATGTTCTAATAGACAGTAGACCAAGAAAAAGTGGTGTTCTTCCTAGCATGCTTACAACCTTAGAAGGTCAAGCTGAATGTTTTGCATAAGGAGAATTCCAACGGGGTATGGAGTTATGGACAAAAGGAGACCCCCCAACTAGGAGGCAGAGGACCACAAGAATAATGCGCCAGTGGCCCTCCCAGAATGAGCAAGTCAATGTTGAACATGGTTCCATCAACATTAGTGGTGGAAATTACATGGAAGTATATCCGTAAAACGCGTGGAAATTAAAGCTCGGAGCCATGCGGAAGTTAAAGCTTGGAGCTATGCGGAATTTAAAGCTGATGGAGAGATTCATGACAAGTGAAATCTGAGGAATCCAACCAGAAGATACAACCTGAATACCTTAATGGTGGTTTTGAAATACATTGTCGATTAGGCCGATTAATGCATTTGCTTCTTGTTTTGCCAAATTCAAAACCACTCGGTCGCCACTGAATGTATACTATACAAAGTCTTTAACATGCATTATTTATTATTATTTTTGACAATTAGGAATTATAAATATATACTTCTAAGTTTATAATGAAATTTTAATTTTTCAAAGCATATAGCATCGTATGAAAACTACTCACAAATGTATTTTCATTTTGCAAATGCAATAGCAATTCTACCAAGTTGCCTTAATTAATAATTCTACTATTTCAAATTATTTTACGCTTGTTTTGTTATTATTATTATTTTGTTGTTATTGTTATTATTTTGTCTTTATATTAACATCATTATCATTTATATTTAAAATGACATTTAGTTACAATTTTAATGTTTTTATTATGACAAATAAATTTATAACATCAAAAAGGTGAAATTTGAGGGAAAAAAAAGGCTTCATATATAAGTAGGTTCTAGAACAACTTTGAGATCGACTCTTGAAGAATGGATAATTAAGGTGTGCCTTCAAAACTTTAGAGTCTCTATTTAAAAGTTGCAGTAACATAAGAAGATTTATGTTGGGTCCAGATTGTCACAAAGAAATCCATTGTCATAATCTTTGGCTTGTATATGGCAATTGTTAGAAGAAGAAAAAGTAGTTTCTTGTTAACACGCTTTGTGTTTTACAGTAAGAATAAAACTATACATGGGTATAAAAACTGTCTTATTTTCCTAGAGACTAGTGTGACATGTATATATTTTATACTTTATTTTGATAGATTGTGTTCGCAGAAACAGAGCCTATGATGATTCAGGGGTATGTGGACTAGGAATGAGACTGGTAGGAAAAAAATTCAACGTTCAATTGGTACAAAAACATTAAAAAAATTATGCGAGGAGGAAGGTGCCATGATGATTGGGAAACCATTAGTAGGTATAGAATTATCCTAATGCTAAGAGCCCACATAGTCATCAAGTGAGATTATAGGAATCAATTAGCCATGAAATGTCACCTCCCCAAATAGCAATTATGAGGGAGATAGAGCTGAAAGAAAGTGACCATCCTTTCCTTTCCTTCTTATCTTCAGTTTTCTCCTGCTTGATGCCACAAACAATATTGCTTGTTCAGAAGTATAGGTGCAAAATGGAAGTAAATGTGGCTGGTGAAGATCAGAAGATATATTGGCTCTTCTTCAATATAAATAAAAGTACCACAAGTTTACACAAGTAAGAACGAAAGATGCAAAGGCAAAACATGTATAAAGTTTATGCAGTGTAGCAATGCATATCCAAAATTCAATAACTCATGATGGATTGTTCTATAACTTCAAATATGCATCCGTATATTTGTTAAATATTAAGCATTAAAGGTGGAATAATACACAATAGATGTAATACTATGTTTGGGTTGGCTAGTCGGTCGCGTTTTCCTTCCAAATTGTGGATGTATCTTCAAGAATTTTTATACGTTTAGGACACAAATTCCTGACATTGATTTTGCGTTCATGCATTTAACATGAGTTTGGAGTAAGTTTATAATCCATCTATGCAGATTGACAAAAAGAACAGACATTCAAGACACATTGTAAGTTTAAGATAAAAATGCTTACAAAATATATAAGATATCAGCTATATCTGCTAATACTAATAATATTACAAAAGAGATACTTCTTCAATAGCATCACCATCTCTGCCAGAAAAATTTGTGGGAGTAAGTGAACTCCAGATAAAACTTGATTCCATCAGCTCGAAGTCTGTATCTGTGTTGGGAATTTGAACCTGCACTTCAGGTGGATATAGAAATGGTTCGCCTGGCATTGAAGGCTGCTTAAGTCCCTCAAGCATTCTAAGGGCTTCATGCATTGAGGGACGATCACCAGGACTCGTTTGTATACACCATAATGCAACTATCATCATTTTCTTTGTTATCTCTCTTTCTTCCTCTTCCACAACATCAACTATTTCAATGTTATTTCCTTCAGTTAGTTGGTTGTAAACCCAAGAAGGAAAATATATTTGGCTTGATTGCTCGACAGTTGCATTAACATTCTTTCTTTTACATGCCATCTCCATTAACAGCTTTCCAAAGCTATAGACATCAGCCTTGTAAGAAACACCACCAATGTTTTTATAGACGAGCTCTGGAGCCATATACCCCAAGGTTCCTCTTGCTGCTGTTAGGGACACTGTGTTGTAACTTGTTGGATAAAGTTTTGCAAGCCCAAAGTCAGAAATTTTTGGAGTGAAGTTTTTATCAAGAAGAATGTTATGAGGCTTAATATCAAAATGCAAAATCTGCATGCCACATCCTCCATGTAAATATTCAATTCCTCTTGCTACTCCTAAAGAGATTTCATATATTTCTTTGGATCCGAGGGATGTGCAATTTTCTCCATGAAATATATGTTTATCCAAAGATCCATTCGGCATGAAGTCATACACAAGAGCACGCTTTGAGCCCTCAACACAAAAACCAACAAGTTGCACAATATTTACATGATGAATTCTTCCAATGGTGGCAACTTCATTAATAAAATCTTGTCCATTAGCTTTAGTATTTTTGAGAATTTTAATAGCCACATCTTGACCACTTCTAAGCTTTCCCTTGTAAACAGAACCATATCCTCCTTCCCCTAATTTTTTTTTGAAATTCCCAGCAATTTTCTTGATATTTGAATAGGAATACCTAATAGGAAACAGCTTCTTTTGATTTTGCAAGAACTCTTCAATTTTTTCATCCACCGCTCTATGCCTTCTCCTCCACTTGTATATCAGGAATATTGGAACACATAGAAGCCCCACTCCTCTTGTCAGCATTATCCATGGCACTGAAGCATGTGCAGAAACCAAATGATGAAACTTTATGGTTAACAAAATTATAAATCTTGAAGTTTTGACCGTACCTATTGAGTCTTCGATCGTCCACATCAGTTCATCTACAAAAAGTGTACAATGAGCAAAAAATCATAGGACACATTCATAATATGTTTACAAAACATCAAAAGAAACTTCCGTTCGAAGTAGCATGACACACGACCAGTTAAATTTTACATACCGAAAAGGCTGTTGTAGCCGTAGCACAGCGACCTGTATTTCTGTATTTCTTTAATGAGTGGGCAGTGTTGGTTATGACGGCATCTTTTACAAAGAGATTGAAGCCACGAAAGCTCAAATCCATAAACTAACTCTTCATGGAAGTCTGCATAAGATATAGGACCGTAGTGATTGTTTCCAGGCCAAGATGTCCTAGTCACCAATCTTATGCTGCAAGGACCTTCCAAGCAAGAAACATTATGGACATCTACAATGTATGAATGCCCATTGATATGTGGAAAGGACGAGGATGAATCCTGAGATTTAATGCACGGAGCAGTTGGTGTGTAAAATGGAGAATCAACCTCATCTGTGCACTCCACATAGGCTATAGGCCTAGATAATTCATCGTGTACATAATACTTGTGGTAACAAGAATATGTCCTGTTATTATAATATTTATAACATTGGAAGGAAGAATAAGGCATGGAGGAACAATTACCTTCCTGCAATCCTGCATCAGCTATTCTGATGGTAAAGTTGTCATAATTTATTAACTGCACGAAATACTTACCTTCATTCAATAACAAAACCGTCCTGTTATTTTCACAGCTTAATTCATACTCCGGATAACCACAACTTTTAGGGTCAGTTCTTAATCGAAAAGGACTGCTGATGGTAATATTACCACAACAGGAAGGGGCACATTGATGATTATCCATGGAACTGCATGTATATGTTATAATAAATACTAGAAGAAGAAAAAGCTGTGTTCTGACTAACATGCTTACGATTTTGGAAGGTGAAGTTATTGGGGAAGGAGAAGTCCTTGAGGATATGGAGTTACGGAAAATAATAATGGATGAGATTGGATTGAAAGCGCTGCCGATTTTTGGCTGTGGCACTCCTTGACTGAGAAAGTTGACGTTCAAATTGGTTCGGTCAACATGAGTGGAAACTACATAGAAGTATATGTATATGCGTGGAAATTAATGCTTGGACGGAGCCCGCATATGGAAATTAAAGCTGATGAAGAAGTTCATGACAAGTGAATCTATGACCACTCCTACATTACCCATCTATACAATCAAACATGAGGCAATTGGAGTGTCTCGTGTTTCTTTCATAATTAAAGCATTCAAGAGAAGAATAAGGAATGGAGGGATAATTACCTTGGGGTTCAATCATCTTCATTTATATTTTCGGGTCAAAGACATGTTCACACTACTTACAAAAGGAAATTACTAAAATATAAGTGAAATGAAAATCATGTCTAAGATATATACATGTATATCCTGTTTATAAAATGAAATATGTGTGTATATTGCATATATAACACATGATGTAAGGTCAGAAATAGACCATTCGTATATCTTATTTAACATATGTGATTTTAAAGTTGTATTTTTGTAATTATTTATTTTTAATGAGGTCCAAATTTTTTTTTCTATATTTTCTTAATTTTAATTTTATCGATGTACTATTTTGTAGTACAGTAGTCGATTGTTGGATTGTAAGGACTAATATAACTTCAAGATGGTTACAAAATTCAAATATTTGTTAACATTGATTTGAAAATTAATGGAACTTGAGCGGATGAAAATGAAATGGATCTAAGCCCATCACCCTCCAACATCACCACCACTTCCCCTTGAGCTACGAATTCTATTTTCTGTCTTTTTGCTTGTATATATATATATATATATATATATATATATTCATTGTTTCATCTAATTAAATGTATTTAGTTATATTGTTTATTTATTATCAATTAATTAGGGTCAATTATGAATGAGAAACCTAATTATGTTAATAGAGATCTTAATTTACAAAAGTTGAAAAATCTTAAACTCGAATAGAAGGAAAAGGAAAAAAGTTCTAATAAAAAGTTGGATAATCATTGAGGACCCAAAACTAATTTTCCCTTTCTAAAAGTCCTATTACTTATGTACTACAAATAATTTTTACAAATCAAGGCTACAACATATATTGGCTCAGCTAGTAAGGCTTCGCCCAGGACCCCTAGTGGTCATGGGATCAATTCTTTCTATAGGCAAAGGTGTCTACCTTGAGCCTGAGGTCATGGGATTGGTCTTTATCAACGTTAGGATGCTACTGATAGGTCAAATAATATCAATCTGTGTTTTTTGCAATAGTTGTTGAACAATGGAAATTTTGAAGCCAGTCGGATTCACTAAAGATTTTATACAAAATTTAAAACAAATACACAAACTATGATAGTCTGATTTCGAATTTCGGATACATAGGTATCTTTAGAGCGGCCAAATATATCAAATAACTTGTATCCTTTTTGTTTTTTTTTTATTTTTTTTTTGGAATAAACAAATGTAATTGAGGCAAGGTATAATGTCCTTCTTACATTTATGTTTTATTGTAGTAAAAAATGTCAATTTGATTTGGCAAATTTGTAGTTTTTCTCCCTTTAATTTTTTTTTCTTATTAAAAGAAATCTGAGTCCAACCTAGTTGAACCAACCTTGTAAACCGACGAGTCCACGAGTCCAACCACCCTACCATTAAGTTGAGGTAGTTAAGAGTCCTATATTTTAGGACCGACCTAGCAGGTTGATTCTCAGTTTGGATCCGACCCACCTAAGAGAAGTCTAAGACACTGATAAGATACAGATAGGATATGAATACAGATCGGACACAAATAAGATACAAATGAAAATCAAATAATTCAAACAAAAACTAGCATCGAATGTCCAAAAATGATAATAAAAAAAAGTTCAATGAATAAACTAAATATGGATCGCTGAAATAAAAATGCTTTTTTCTCACTATGATAATTTTTGTTAAAAAAGAATAGTGGTATACTTTGCATTTCTATATAATCATCGAGATAACCTCTTCAATTATAACTATTGTTCATTTTTAATTTATTTGATTGAACTCTATTCATAGGACATGATAAGTATGATTCAAATTTAATTTATTAATATAACTTACGTAGAGAGTTGGGGCTTGACTCATTACTAATTTATTATTTATTTGGACCTGATTTATTGGGATATGCGATGAGATTAAATCGTTCAATGAGTAAAATTTTCTTAGATAAGGTCACACTTAATAATGATAAACTTGAATGAGTAAACTTAAGCTTGTTCATTGATCATCAACATGATTTGATAAATGTCATCCTAAAGTTTACATATGCTTAACCATGCCACTTCATTTAATAACTTCTAGAAAAAAATATATAAATAAACAATGTTAAAGTATGAAATTTCAACTATTAGATATGTTGAAATGAAGAATGAATCCTACTTAACTATGAAGCGTTAGCTTGATACTCAATAGTTCATTCATCTTTCACAAATGTATTTAAGTCATCGGGAATGCTTGTTTCTCCTCCTTACTAATTTTCTTTTATTCCTCTCTTCAAATGCCATCTATAGATGACTCCTTTAACATCATGTGAAATACGAAACTTATATGGCTTGTACATGAAGATTTCAATTAAAATCCTAACATCTTCATTTTGATGACTCCGCTGGAGAATGAAATGACTTAGTAATGGCACCACAAGAAGAAAGATTACTTGCACCTTTAGTATTACCTCTCAATATTGGGAACTCTCCTAACACCATACACTTTTTCGGACTAAATCTCCTTGACACCATAGATGCTCTTCTAAGCTTAAGAGGCTCCCCTAGCATTATACACTTCTTTTAAAGATTAGGAGTCTAGGAGACCTCCCTAACATGATACTACTCCTTAGGATAGGGAATCTCTCCTTCTTTCCCTGCCTTAGTACCACGCATGCCTCTAAGACTATAACTTCCCCTAAAAATTTATGACTCAAGCCTATGGGACTTCCTAACTTATTGGCCTTAATGCATAAGCCGGCAACAGCCTGACATCTTAATTTCCATGCCTTAAGTCCAAGCGACATCTTGACATCATAACTTTTGTGCTTTAAGCTCAATCAATTTCTTAGCATCCCAATGTATGGTCCTTAGACTTGAGACTCACCTATAGCTACTTCCATGTTGCTACTTCTAAGTGCACAATGTTGTCAAACATAGGCGCAAAGTCACAAGGAAGAAGAGGGATGGCTAGCAATTTTATGTATAAGTGTTGGTGGTCTTACATTCAAGTCGTAACTTCATGACTGCTGATTGATAGCCTTTTTCCCACTAATCATTGTTGGTAATATTGATAGCGTTAAGTGGTTTTGAGCAAATGTCTACTTGCTATTGGTAGCACTAATATTGACAAGCAACTTTGAGCTAATGGCTATTCGTTTCTTCGTTTTATGCTTAAGTAGATAACTGCCTACTTTACACTTATGTTGTTTTGTTACTGACTTAGTGGATGACTGTTTGGTTTTTTTGTCAAGATACGATGATGGTAATGCCAATAATGGGAAGTAGTTTTAAGTAGATGGCTATTATAGTGAATAATCACTATTAAAGGCAATTTGAAGTGATCCAAAGTTGTCTTTGTGACTCCTGAGAATTGGAACATGATGATCCTAGAAAACTTGTTGCACATGCTTAAAGGCTTTAGTGTAATCGAGTTCCTTCTCTCTTCACATTTACTAATAGTCACCGTCATCATGTCGATCAAGTGAAGCATGGAACAACATATACTATTACCTATAAAAGAGTAGAGTGTTATAAGAGATGAGATTGAAGTAAATAAATAAACAAAATATAAAAGGAAGAAAGAAGAACAAATTTTGCATGTGACCTCAGATGAGTAACGTGCAATGGCATTTCAAAGAGAAGATTTAGAGAAAATTAGTAGATGAAAAATAGACAATATTAGAGGCTCAAATATATTTTTTAATTGGTGAAAGAATTATTGAGCATCAATTTCACCGTTTGTTAGGCTTTACTCTTTGTGTTTGATCTTGGCAAGTTGCAATATCATAGCTTAACATTGTTTCTTTTTTCTCCAAGAAAATTTGAAAGTTGTTAAATGAAGAAGCATGGCAAATTATTTATAGGCTGTTAGGAATAAAAATGTATTAATGATAGACAAATGAGATTAAGTTTACTTATTTAATGTTATTCTAAGGAGCTAACTACAAGCCCAAACCAATGGTCTGCCTTGTGGAGTGTAACTTGTGAGAGTATATGTAGTACTAGTTTTATTTATTTTAGATTGCCAGCTGTACATTTCTAAGTGTGCCATTTATCTTATTTATACTGGGTAGGACAGCTATGTTAGACTGTTAGATAAATACTAGTTTTTGTATAAAAACTTTAGAATTCTCGATAGTCAACATTCTCTTTGTTTTCAATACAAGTTTAGCTCTTCTTCCTTGTAGAGTTCCTATGATGCACGAGTATGTTGTATTTATGATTGTTGGAATTGTTTCTCACATGGTATCAAAGCAGGTACTTCCTTTTAAGCTCCTTTCTTGATTCAATTCCTAGTGAAATAATATGGAATTACCAATTGAAGGAAATAATATGAGTTTGGGAGATCAGTCTGCATTAGATCCACCGTTCTTCTCTGGATTCGATATTCCAGGGATAAGAATTGGAAACATAATGTTTAATGTAAATAACTTCTTGTCTTGGAGTTGTTCAGTCAAATTAGCTTTAGGAGCTAATTTGAAATTAAGGTTTATAGAGGGATCTTTGTCCAAACTAGCTGAAAATTCATTGGATTTAACAAGATGGGTTAGGTGTGACTATATTGTACAATGCTGGATTTTAAACTCTATGACTAATGATTTGTCACAAAATCATTTGTATGCATAATCTGTGTAAGAACTTTGGAATCAAATTTTTAACAGTATGGGGTTGCTAATGGTCCAATGATTTATCAATTGCAATATGAAATATGCAACATGAAACAAGATAATCTGTCAGTTGCGGAGTATTACAATAAATCAAAACATTGTTGGAATGAATTAAGTTCTTTACATGCTCATCCTATTTGCAATTGCACACTAATGGAGTATTGCACTTGTTATATGAAAGATCACACTTTAGATTATGAATCACAAAGTAGACTCCTTCAACTCTTGATGGGGTTAAATAAATCATATGAAAGTATGAGAAATCAAGTTCTCTTAATGGAACCTTTACCATCTATTAGCTGGGCATTTTATTTGGTCTAACAAGTGGAGAACCAACGACAAGGGAATAAGGCCACCATAGATAAAAAGAATGGGAAAAAATTATTTTGTAAACATTATAAGGGTGGAGAACATCAAATTGAAAATTGTTTCAGCTAATTGGATACTCGGATTGGTTTAAAGAGAAGAAGATTTTCAAAGGGAAATAAGCTAATTTAAGTATTGTCTTATACAATTCATTGTTGCTTCAAGTACTTGAGACACCCCTTGATGCATTCATTGATAATTTCATGTTAGTACCAGGGATAAAATGGTTGAGTCATGGATTTCATAGTGGCTTTGTCAAATTGAACAAGCAATTTATCAAAAATATTTGTGAAAAGATGGTGAAGATGATGCAAGATAATTCAACTCCATGTTCAACTGGGGTTAATACAATTCAATTTGCAAGTGCATCTTCTAGTTCTTTATGTTTTAGTGCGGTAACTAATCTAAGTGTTTCTTAAATAGTGGACATAGTTGCTATAAACCATATGATGCCATTTCCAAATATTATACGCCCTTTACAACCTTCTGTTTCAATAAAAATGATTAATAGGAGATTGCTTCTCATTAATATAGTTAATCTAGTCAATGTACACCTTAGCCTTGCATTCATAATGTCTTTCCTGCACCCACTTTTATCGATAACCTTTTGTTCGTTCATATACTGATCACAAGTCATTCTTTCACTATGCTTGATGACAAGTTTGCTCGTGCATTTCAGGACTTGAAATCTAATCAAGTTGTTGCAATAACAAAGGCTATCAACGGCTTGTATGTACTTTGGTCCTCTGTTTCATCACATTGCTCATTGCCCATACTGTGTTTTTCTTCTTGAAATAACATTACTTGTAGTGATATACAATTTGTTCAATTGTTACATGCTCACTTAGGGCATACATCCATGTCAAAATTACAACATTTGCCTCAATGTAAACACATTCCTTGTATAAATTTTGTTTGTCATGCTTGCTAACAAGTAGAGTTTCATTGGTTGCCATTTTCCTGTAGTACTAATGTGGCTTCTTTTGCTTTTCAATTGTTGCACATTGACATTTGGGATCCTTATCATGTTGTTTCTTTATATAGAGCTCATTATTGTCTCACTATTGTGGATGACTTATCTTGGTCCACTTGGACTTATCTTATGCATCATAAGTCACAAGCTTGTTTGTTGCTTAATAAATTTTCTTTATGGTGCCAATCATTTTGCTATTACTCCCAAATTTTTTCGCTCAAATAATGGGGCTAGATTTCTATCAAATGATTGTCAATGCATGTTTCATAGCTTAGAAATTGTAAGACCCTTATAAATTGTGCCTTATTAATCATATTTTATATGATATTTTGTTTATCTACTAAAGAAAAGGATAATTATTGAATGAATTATTCATTTCAGAGTTAAATAAAGGTTAATTGAGCTTTTTAAAGGATTAATAATGAAACGAGCGAATATTTGATGAAGTTTTGAGGCTATCACTACAATATCAAAAGTACACAAGAGGAGTGCACAACCAATGTACAAATTCCAGAGCAAAGAACGAGAAAAATATATAGTTCTAGGAGTACATGACTAATATACATGGGTCGTATACGTCAGGTAGTGTAAGATTAAAGAACAAAGAATTTGCCGTGTTTGTTCCAAGTGTACATGACCTACATACACGGGTCGTATACACGTGACAGAGTATAAATAGCACTCTGTTTCATTATTTTAGAGGAGGAATGCTATATATTCCATTCGAAAACCCTAAAGTATACATCTCGGAGAGCTTTCCTAGAGAGAATTGTTGCACGAACATCAGAAGTCACAAACGATTGTTTTCAAGGGCTTAATCGAGCATGCCATCTCTATGCTCTTCTATATATTTTTTTTTATTGTTTATTTTATGGAAGAGTAAATTTTGTATGCCCCAGATTTTGTGAAAACCCTAAACAATGTTTTGAATTGCTGTTAATTAATGAGAAGTTGATGTCTTGAATTTAGTCATGTGATATTACTGCTCTTATGATAATTTCTAGCCAAGATTATTGCATGTTTGATTCTTATTAGTTAGAAAAACATTTCAACTAGTAGAATAGATCATTCATGTGTAAAGAATTTGCATGTTTCACTTGCACATATGGAGACTTTGAATTTCTACAATAAGTATTCAATATTTAATTAGGTTCATGAATTTCAAGCAACTTTACATTGGCATTAGTGAAGGAAGACATTCCCATTAATACACTTGAAGAGAGTAATTGATTTAATCAAGAAACTCTGCAATTCAAGACTCAACTAATCATTAATTAATCTTATCATAAGTAGTAAGGTTTAAGGTGGATCAAAACTAGGGCATCATTTGTGATTTGATTTGAAAAAAACCAAGAAAAGCACTCATATCATTAGTTAAGGTTGTGTAGTAATTAGTTTAATCATAATTAGTGAATTAGAATTAATATAAGCAAGTGATAAGATAGGCTAGATAGTAGTAAAAAGGAAATACTAGTGCTTGCCCATAGATTCTTGAGGATGACACCCGAAGTTAATTCTATACTACAAGATAGGTACGCTTACCTCCACTAGATCGTAGGATTACAACAGATTTTATTTATTATTCTTGATATGATCTGCGTGCAATCAATACCAACCAAATAGGTTGGTTGAGAGAAAATATCATCAGCTACTTGAAACCTCAAGAGCTATAATGCTTAATTGTTGTTTACCTAAAAGGTTTTGGAGTGAGTGTATTCTTGCTACTACCTATCCAATTAAGAAAATTCCCATGGCTAAATTAGAGTGGAAATCACCCTTTAAAGTGCTATTTAGCACAGCTCCTACTTATGACAATCCTAGGGTAAATGGGGGTTTATGTTATGTAGCTAAATGTTTACCACATCAACATAAATTTGACCCTAAGAGTGCTAAATGTGTGTTTTTAGGTTATGAACATGGGCAAAATGGATACAAAGTATGATCTTGACTCCAAGAAGATCATAGTTAGCCATGATGTTCTATTTTAACACATATTTCCCTTTCGCAAGTCTTCTTATTCTATTCTTCCTCTACCCCTAGAAAATTCTTCTCATTCACATGTCTCCTTTAGTAATGATCATGTTGATTTTTCCCTATTGATACTAATGATACTTTATGTTCAACCTCTGTTCTTGTTCAATCTATATGCAGGTCCTCTCGACCTTCTAAAACTCCAAGTTGGCTATAAGACTTTGTTCGTACTATTTATGTAAAGCCTTCATCTGATGCAACAGCCACTACTGCTTCTTCGGTGAGTCTTCCTTACCATTATTACAATCGCAAAACTACAACTCTTATCATTTTGAATAAGTAGCATCCTTAGCTCATGTTTTAGCTACCTATGAACCTTATGATTATTTACATGCAATTCATAATAAAAAATGGGTAGTAGCAATGCAAAATGAGCTTCATGCTCTTAAGTCTAAAATACATGGTAGTTGACTTGATTGCTTGAAGGTAAGAAAGCAATAGGTTGCAAATAAGTGTCTAAACTGAAATATAGGCCTGATGGTAGCATTAGGAGGTATAAAGCTCCCTTAGTAGGCAAGGGGTTTACTCAACTTGAAGGGGAAACTTATACTTAAACCTTTTCTCCTATTGCTAAATTAAGTACGGTTTGTATTCTTTGGCTTATGCTACTTCCTTTGATTAGCCCATTCATCAAATAGACATTAACGACTCTTTCTTATATGGTTATCTTGATGAAAATATACATGCTTGCTCATCAAGGGTATACTCAAGCTAAACAGGTGAAGTGTGCAAACTTAAGCGTTACCTTTATGGTCTTAAGTAAACGTTGAGACAATGGAATATTAAGATTTCTAAGTTTCTCATTACATAAGGTTTTAGTCAATCTCCTCAAGATCATTCATTGGTCACGATGTTTTCTTTTGCGGTTCAGTTATAGTATTACTTTATGTTGACGACATGCTCATCACTAGTTCAAATGGTATTGCCATTTTGAATGATAAATTCACATTAAGCACTTGGGTTTAGCTTGTTTTTGCCTTAGTCTTGAAATTCGTTGGACTAAACAAGAATTGATGTTGAATTAGCAAAAGTTTATTATGGATGTTCTTGTTGATTCCGGCTTATTTGCTACCAAGCTTGTTTCCATGCCATTTCCTCGTAGATGTGGACTTGATAATTCTTCAAGAGTAATTCTTGACAATCTTTCTTTTTATCATCGATGGTTTGCAAATTGGTGTACATTACTCTCAGTAGACCGAATGTGTTTTTTGTTGTGCATTGTCTCAATTAGTTCCTTTCTCAATCTTTTGAAGTATCTTAATGATACCTCTATGCTTGGTCTTTTCTATCCTTCCTTTAATAATCTTCAATTATTAGGTTATTGTAATTCCGTTTGGGGTGCTTGTCTTTTGGCGTTGGATCATAAATCCGTTTCCAGTTATTGTATCTTGCTCATGAATGCGCTTATGGATCGGAAAATAAAGAAACAAAGTACTGTTTCTACTTCCTCTTTTGAAGCTAAGTGTTGTAGCATAGTGACTTTTGTTAAAGAACTCTTACGGACCACTTACATTATCTGTGATTTGCAATTGCTTGTTTCCCTACCTATTTCACCTTTTTGGGATAATAAATCTACATTGTTGATTACATCCAATCCTTGTTTACATGGTTGTACTAAGCATATAGACATTAATGTTCACTTTGTTTGGGATCATTTCGTACGAGTTTTCTTCAGCCTTTTTATGTTACTTCTAAGGCACATTTGTAGGATCTTCTTTCTAAGCCCTTGATTGTTTAGTAACTTCAAATTTTATGCTCCAAGTTGCATCTTCACTTGATATGTGGGTGGGGGGGGGAGGGGGGGTATATGAAGCAGTAGTTTTATTTATTTTAGAGTGTCAGCTATACATTTCTAAGTGGCCATTTGTCTTGTTTATATTGGGTAGGATAGTTATGTTTGTTAGACTATTAGATAAATGCTAGTTTTCATATATAACACTTTAGAACTCTTGATAATCAACATTCTCTCCGTTTTTAATACAAGTTCTGTTATTCTTCCTTAGAGAGTTCCTACAATGCATTGATGTGTTATATTTCCAATTACTGGAATTGCTTTGTTACATAACCTTTAAAGAGAAAAGTTAGGAGCAGAAAAATGAGATCAATCATCCCTATTTCAGTCTATCAAATTACATCTTATCTCAATTACAAACAAGATCCTTTAGCCTTGTCATTTGACCTAATTAGTCAAGTCTAAATAAATAATAAATTTGAGTTAAACACAATGGTTTTGGGGAACTTCTACATGTTGTCAACAAAAATCAACCATTTAACTATTAAAGTAAATATATTAATTAATATATTAAGAATTTCAACTGTGCAATCATGATTGAATATGGATCTAAACCATTAAATAATCGATAGAGCTAAATCCTATTAAAAGAAAACATAGAATTATTGCATTAGCTAAATTGAACAAATTCATCTCCCTACATGAAAATAGTAAATATTATATTATATACATATATATACATATTTTACATTAGAGTAAAAAGTTTAATATCTCTGATGGGTGAAAGGTCAGTCTAATCTCTTTACAAAAAATTGGTATTAAAATAAGACTACAGATAATTTAATTACCAAAATAGATCCTCAAAATATAAAATAAGACATCCCTAGTATTCTTGTAATATACAGAAATAAAGATGAAAATATAATGAATTATGAATCATAAGATGATATAGGATGAGTTTAAGGTCAAAACAAGTAAATTGTAAAGGTTTAACTTTGGTTATAGAACAAATGTTGAAGTTCGGATTTCTGCAATTTTTGACAGATTGTATGCCACCTCCTAGAGAATCTACGCTGCTGGCGTAGAGACGGCGTAGGAAGGAAACAGTAGCGTTTTTCTTAACGCTGGGTGAAACACCGCCGATATACTCTAGGGTTTCTCTTAACGCTGGCTGAGTAAAAAGTTTAATATCTCTGATGGGTGAAAGGTCAGTCTAATCTCTTTACAAAAAATTGGTATTAAAATAAGACTACAGATAATTTAATTACCAAAATAGATCCTCAAAATATAAAATAAGACATCCCTAGTATTCTTGTAATATACAGAAATAAAGATGAAAATATAATGAATTATGAATCATAAGATGATATAGGATGAGTTTAAGGTCAAAACAAGTAAATTGTAAAGGTTTACTTTGGTTATAGAACAAATGTTGAAGTTCGGATTTCTGCAATTTTTGACAGATTATATGCTGCCTCTAGAGAATCTACGCTGCTGGCGTAGAGACGGCGTAGGAAGGAAACAGTAGCGTTTTTCTTAACGCTGGGTGAAACACCGCCGATATACTCTAGGGTTTCTCTTAACGCTGGCTGGGAACGCCACCGGCGTAGGGCATGGATTTGCCAACGTATGTGGTAGGATTGAAGTTCTGGGAATTCAATGCTCCGATGAACGCCGCCAACGCTCGTGTAAATTTTGCCAGCATAGGGTGTACGCCAGCAAGATTTAAACGTACGTCGCCGGCGTATGACCAAATTTTTATAAATGCGAGACGCGAAAAATAGTTTCGATAGAAATTCTTTTATCATTTTCTTCTTGCGTTAAATAGGGTTTTAGAGTGTTCTTGGAGATCTAGGCTTGGAGAATCATCCAGAAGGTGTTTTTGATCCAAAGTAAGTGATTTTAATCTTCTCTTATGGATTAAATACGAAATTGTATAAGTTTTCTTAGGGTTTGATTGGATTTTGCATGAAGGTTCTTATGAGGAAACCCTAGCATATGTTAAGATCTGTGAATTGGTGAATGCAAGTCGAGCTTTAGCGATCCAAAATAGTAAGTTTATCTCCTCTATGATGGATTCAAACAAAATATGAGTTAAACAATCCTTATACATTCTTTATGTTGTGCATATTAGGGTTTTGGGTGAAATAATTGGTGTTTGAGGAGTTTGATCGGAATAGACGGTGCAAATAACAAAGATTTCTTTTTAGGTTAGGGTTTTTGGAGAATTCATGTTTATTAGGGTATTTTGATAATGCGATCATATCTGTTAATATATATATATGTTGTAACATGACATTTGGAGTTTGTGGAATTGTTGTTGGTGTAGATATAAGAGTTTGTGGAGTTTGGGTTATCTTTGTTGTTGTTGGTATCAGATTTTGAGGATTTGATTTATATTCCTGAAATTTAGAAAGGTACGACCAATCCTTGCTTGTTGTTTTTTGCCTGTAAGTTTGATATTGATTGAATGCTTGTAGGAATAGAATTTCTTAATAAACCTAATCATTATTCGGTTTAATAATTGTGTGTTTTGGTTGTGTTTGGCTTTGACCAGTAAAGACCTGGCAGACAGTGATACTGGTGAGGCACCTTGATGATCTTGGTGTGAGGTTGTCCCTAGTAGACTTGTGCCTTGATATGATTCCGGTAAAATTAGGTATTCTGGATTTGGGGTGTTTGGAGAGTGCCCACTCATGCATATATGTATATGATTATTATTTTCAAAGAGTTGTTTGTTTTTCAATAGGGTTTAAGTAACTTCGAGTTCAGGATTAGTGTATACCTAATACTAGACCGTGTTGTTTTGTTAGCTTAAGAAAAGATAATAATATGACTGTTTGCATTAGTTTAAGTTACATGAATTACCTATCTATTGTATGTGCATATGCATTTGTTTTTGGATTGGAGTTATTGTACTAGGTGTCGCCACTCATTCTTTTAAATTTCAGGTACGAGTGAAGAAGATATAGTGTATGATCTTTCCGGATATGACTTATTCTTTGATAGTGGGGATGGCGATAGTGGATCTGACTACGCAGCCGGGAGTTAGGCTTCATATATCAAATTTCTAAGAAAAGACATGTTTTGATCATTTAGAATTGTAATTGGATGCTTTTGTTAGTTTTACATGAAAAGATTTTAATGTAAACAGTTTTTAGTTTCTATTGAATTAGTTGACTATGATGTCAACTTGGATTTTATGCTTGAATAAGGAGTTTATATTTTATGAAGTATGAGTTTAGTTTTAACAGGTTTCGTATCCTATGCGATATCCTATGAGCATTTACAGGTGATGATTGTATTATTGTGGAAAATAGAGCCTTTGCGTATCCTATATAAGAGGGGATACGTAGTGGGTTGTAATGCCTTATTTTAGGACGTTACAATTCTTGCATGAAATTCAAGCTAGCACCAAGGCATGTATAAAATAGGAGACATAATGGCAAAACGATTCACATTTTGGTAAATGTGAGTTTTGTTTGAACTCCCACACATAAAACATGTGAGTTATTTTTTTAACTTAAAACACATGTTTAGTATGGAATTTTGATTAATTATTTTGATAATTAATTTCATCTTTGGTCAATTTTTAGTAAATAATTTAAAATAAAATTTAAATTGACAAAAAAATCCAGGAAAAGGAAAAAAATAATTGTGTTTTTGAAAAAAAATTACAAAATTGCCATAAGGATAAAAATAATCCCGATTTTAAGCAAGTTGACTCGTCTCTTGAAGTCACTAGTGCCTGACCTCGTCTCCTCAAGAGAAAAGGTCACCCTGATAAACACCTCATCTCTTCAAGAGACGAGTTTAGGCCTTATATGAACTCGCCTCTTGAAGAGATGAGGTCAGGCCAAATTATTTCTCCCCTTTTGTTCCTTGAAAAAAAGACTAATTTTTACATTTGGAACAAAACCTGTAAAAAATCGGATAAAAACAGCATATAAGCAATTAAACATCCTCCCCCAAGGCTAAATAACTTCCAAACTTCAGTAGTATTTCGAAACTCAATTCAACCAAACGCACTTCCCATCTTAAATCTTTAAACCACAAATGTATTGTCAAACTTTTCATCACAAACATAAGATAAAACTCAAAGAAAATAAAATACGAAATCATTGACAGATTGTTTGTTTTCATCAAATGTACACAAGAGAAGGAATACAGAAATCGTAAAAAACTAAGAATCTGTATCCAATAATCATAAAAATTGAGAAAGTTTCCTATCTACTACTGGTGGTCTCTGCCCCGCCTCCCTCGTCCCCGTCTAACAAAAGTACAGGCGAATGGTGTACACTGATGAGGATGCTGTGTAGATGGATCAATCTGTATAACTGTGCCATGGTCATCTCCACCAGCACCATTGAATGGATGAAATGGGAGTGGGTCTGGCTCCACCTGTGTGAGTCCCTCACCCATATCATGTGATGGTAATGGTCACCTCTTCTGTGGAGCGAGGGGTATAAAACTCACTATATGACGGGTCTGGCACGGAGGTGTCCAACAGATGTGTACGTGATGATGACGATGGGCCAGCCTCGTCATGAAGGAACTGGGAAGAGCCAGGTTGATCAAATGCTGGTACGTGGGATGGCTCAAGTTTGTCCACAATCTGTAGACCTCTGCCACGGCCTCGCTCTTGACCCCGTCCCCACCCACGCCTCTCTCTATGTGGATGTCGTCTCTGACCAGGCTGTGGCTGTAAGTCATCAGATGGTGGTCTTACTGGTGGTGGTGGTGGTGGTGGATCGTTTAAATTGAGTCCTATGAACTCTTTAACTATACGATAGACATCTCGTGCAGTGGAAAAAGTAATATTTAAATGCATGTCTGGAACTCTATAAATAAAATCTGCCTGCAAGCAACATAGAAAATGTAGAACAGTGAGTGATGAAAACAAAATACATCTCTTTACACAGGTTATTGAGCAAGTGACCTTACCATATAGCGTATGATAGCCCATGTGTGACTAATCCAGCATCGAGTGATAGCATGGTACCATTGGAAGTAATCATCAGATGTACCGATAGGAAAATCTGGCATATTGACAATACAATCATACCGACCATCTCACTCAGCTATCCACCTAGCATGCTTTACCTACCAGTTTCACTCGGAACGCTTCCGCATGTCAATCTCGTGTAGGGCTCTCATGTCATCAGGTGGGTGTGTTATCCCCTGGAATCCACCAAACTGTCGGAGCACTCTATTTGGGTAGTGGCGCTCAACAATGTGGAAGCACACCAACAAGACCCGTGCTTGCCAAATGTCGCTGCCCGCCTAGCAGTATGGAGGAAGGGAGTCCAAAATGGGACTGTAAGGGTCCCACACAACCTATTGAAGGGGAAAAATTACACAACCAGTTAACAAAAATATTAAAATGTAGCAATTTGAAGGGAAATAACACATTAGAAATCAAATTGAAGGAAAGAAGGCAAAGAAAATAATACCTGGTGCTCAGTCTGTCGATCGAAGGATGCCCGATACTCAATCAGCAAGTGGGTGGATACATTGGTGACATCAAAAGTCGCACTCCAATGGCTGATCAGTAGGTGGCCTGCTGTAACTGCTGTAATCTGTCGACAAATCAGGGCAATGTGGGGAAGTGCTTCCACTCCCATATCTGCAAGACAAATAAGGGTCCTGCAATATCCCCTGTGTCAACGTAGGAAGCCAAGCATAGTTGCCTATACAGCCATGCCAAACAGGCTGCTCCCCACGCATACCGCCCCGCTTTCTCCAAGTCCTTGAGCAACTGCAGATACATCAGGTAGACGTATTTTTATGAATTTTCCGTAAAAATGAATCCACCCAGTAGCAATAAGATATACACCCTATAGTAGTATCTGATCAAGGCATCATCTGCATACTCTGGTAGCACTCTGAAGTGGTTGTCTAACCACGACATCTTTAGATGACTACCATCCATATCCATCTTGGGGATAGGTCGGACTCCTAACAGCTCCTCACATAATGCACGCCAATCCATCCGGGCTATGCTTGTAACAGCGTCACCATCTACAGGTAAGCTAATAAGAACAGCAATATCCTCTAATGTAACTGACCACTCTCCCGTGGTCATATGGAAAGTATGTGTCTCCAGCCGCCATCTCTCCACTAAGGTAGCGTTGAGGTACCAGTCCAACTAAACGAATGGCATATGGGCTGCCCCAATGAAACCCGCCTGTCACAAGAATGGCACTAAGCGATCATCTAACTGTGCAAGGATGCCATACTGTCGCCTCAACTTCGCCTCTCTACGACGACAGTGCAAAATCACATGCTCCTGCAGAGAAGTCTACAAAGTTTTAAGAAACATGAATTGCTTGTTATAAATTGTGGATTGCAAAAAATAAACTTATCTACCCCTCCCAGGCTAGTTTGGACCTATGAACAAGCTGCTCTGTAAGTAATGAGCTATCTGTCGGTCTTGGATCCATCTGTATAGGATAAATAAATGGCTATTGTCAATAGAGGCATAAGTGGATTAAAACATTTTCACCTGTGCACTGCCTATTGTTTGAACTGGAGTAGAGTTTGAGTCTACCAATCCATCGCTCCCAATACCTCTATCATTGCCCATTTCCCCTGCAAGTGCATGTGACAATGCATGTTCTAATATCTGCACATAAACAGCCACTGACCCTTCCTTGTACACCAAAATCTCTCGTGCAACATCATCATCCGTCACTAAAATAATATCATAACGTAGCATCCTATCTTCAATAGCTACCCTATGATATAGATCTACTCAATGTGTACACCTATTTACCTTCAGTCTATTGCAAATGATGTCCACAATTTGCTCATACGTAGAGTTCTTACTAACACCGACCATAGCTACCAGCCGCTTATCATAACCAAATCCATCCTCACCTTGCACAATGTTGCCATGAGCGTACAGTATAAACTTCGTCTTATCCATTTCCTCACCAACCCTGCCATCTCATAAAAAATAACTTCATTGCATGAAATTTGCAACTCCACACTTATGAATTGAACTCCCCAATTTATTTAACATAACTCCTAATGGAAAATTTTAAAATTGATTTCTATCACCAATCGGTATTTGGAATTTGAATGGGCACTTCTGGTGGATATAAAAGTGGTTTGGTAGGCATTGGGTGGTTCCCAGGTCCTTGAAGCATTTTAAGGACTTCATGCATTGAGGGATGATCATTAGGATTCATCTGTATACACCATAATGCAACTATCATCATCTTCTCCGTTATCTCTCTTTGTTCTTCTTCCATGGAATCAATCATTGCAATGTTTTTTCCTTTAGTTAGTTGGTCATATACCCAAGAAGGAAAATAAATGTGGCTTGAGCGCTCCATGGTTGTTTTAACATTTTTCCTCCTTCCTGCCATTTCCATCAACAACTTTCCAAAGCTATAGACATCGGCCTTGTAGGAGACTCCACCAATGGTCTTATAAACATGCTCAGGAGCCATATACCCTAAGGTTCCTCTAGCTGCTGTTAAGGACACGGTATTATAATCTGATGAATAAAGTTTCACAAGCCCAAAATCAGAAATCTTTGGAATGAAGTTTTTATCGAGAAGAATATTATGGGGCTTAATGTCAAAATGCAAAATTTGCATACCACATCCTCCATGTAAATGTTCAAACCACTCGCTATTCCTAAAGAGATCTCATATATTTCTTTGTAACCAAGACATGTGCGTTTTTTTCCCATGAAAAATATGCTTATCCAAAGATCCATTAGGCATGAAGTCATATAGTAGAGCACGCTTTGATCCCTCAACACAAAAACTAATAAGTTGGACAACATTTACATGACGAATCCTTCCGATGGTGGCAACTTCATTGATGAAATCTTGGCCCCTAGCTCCAGTGTCTTTGAGAATTTTGACTGCCACATCTTGACCACTAATGAGTGTTTCTTTATAAACAGAGCCATATCCTCCTTCCCCCAATCTGCTCTTAAAATTTCTAGTCATTTTTTTTATGTTTGAGTAGGAATACCTGATAGGAGATAACTTTTGATGATTCTGCAAGAACTTCTCAATGTTTTCATCCATTCCTCTATGTCTTCTTTGCCACTAATATATCATGAATATCGCCACACACAAAAGCCCCACTCCTCTTGTCAACACTAACCATGCCACTGAAGAAAAATACAGAAATTAATTAATGGAACTTGATATATATTGATGGTAAATACAAAATGTAGTTATTAAAGTTCTGACCGTACAGATGGAATAATGCGTTACAATTGCGATCCACCTTGTCACTACATCAGGGAGAAGAAAAACATAACGATAAAAATTAATTTTATGGTTCTAATAGCATTTTCACAGCGTAGTTCATACTCCGGATAACCACAACTTTTAGGATCAGTCCTAAGTCGAAAGGGATTGCTGATGTTAATATTGCCACAAAAGGAAGGGACACATCGATGATTATCCTTGGAATCGCATATGCATGTTCTACTAAGTAGCAGAACAAGGAAAAACGGTATTCTTCCTAACATGCTTACAACTTTAGAAGGTTAAGCTGAAGGCATTCGGTAAGGAGAACTACTTGAGGCTATGGAGCTATGGATGATATAAATTTCAAATAGAAAGGAGGATAATCATTAATCCAAATATGTAATTTTTCCTTTTTAAAAGACTATTATTTATATTTTATGAATAATTGTTGCAAATCAAGTTTTTATTGTAACTTACTTGCCACTAATCAACTTATTGGAGGATTGATATAAGAATAGCATTTGATGCAGATGCATGACAGGATTAAATTATTGGTACAAGTGCAAAAAAATGATATATGATTATTCTAGGAATATTGCGATTTTCTTTTCTAGATTTAATAAGATTAATGCTATTTTAATAACAATAGTCTTTCTTTTAGTAGGATTAATATCTTTCTATATATGTCAAGTATTTTAATTAGAATTTCTTTTAATCCTATAAGTAGACTTGATTTGTAAAAATTGAGAAATAGATTTTTAATGTAATAAAAATTTCGTTTCGTCGCTCATATCTTACTTAGTTTCTATGGAATCAAGAAGTTGTTAATAGATTGTTTTTTTGAATTTGTGCATAAATCAACAGATTGTAATATTTTTTTTTTCTAAAATTTGCATTTTTATTGATTTTTCGAATTTTAATTTCTATTTATCTGGATATTCTTAGAATCAATAGACATATTGAAAATTGTCTTACTGAAAATTGTACGCGATTCAATGAATTTAGATTTTAATTCAATCTTCACTTTCTAAGTATTCACAAAATCAATTGAACGTGATGTTTTTCTAATTTTTTATATTGCGTCAACCGGAAACAACTTGATATATATAAAAAGATATTAGGATACTGCTTGTTAGTAAAATATAGATTAACCCTATTAAATCTTTAAAAAAAAATCTTTCTATAATGATCATATATCCTGTCACGCGTCCCGCATCACCATTTAAGCCAGTATTCTTGGAAATAAAAAAGTTCACGACCATATATAGTCCAAGTCAACTAAACGCGTGGGACAATATGCTCTCTATCATTACGAACATTACAGAACAGAAGATATATTAGAAGATGGATTACGAAATACTTTTTGCGGAAAAAGGAAGAAAAATATTGCTTTTCAAAAACGAAAAGAAGAAAAAGAAAACCCACAAATACTCTTTGCAATTGGAAACTGAAGACATCACTTTAGTACCACAACTTAAATAAAATAAAATAAAGGAAAACTATATTGATTATCCCAATATATTTTTAAAAAATCATGAATACGTCAATTTTTTAAAATACCACAAATTTTTTTCCTTTGCTTTTATACAGTGTATACTTTTCTTAATTAAGTTTTAATGATAATAAAATATTGAAGTGTCTGCTAACCATTTTATTAACTATGCATATTTTATAATGATTAAACTTAAAATGAAGTATTGAAGTTGTGTCAGAAGCAGTGTTAGAAGTTTTGTCAAAATCTGCGTAATTGTTAGAATCTATGATGATTTACAGAAGAGAAAAAGAACAAATTTTGAGGAAATTATTGATTTAAGATTTCTAAGTTGGTTAAATCATTGAATGAAGACCCAGCTCCACTTAATAGGTGTATTTAGGTAATGCATATAATGTGTTCCACTCAAGGAGGTTTTTAAATCCATAGGGATAAGACAATTTTTTTTTTTTTTTGAGTTTTGAAACTTGTGGTTTATATCAAAATGACCAAGCAATTCTTTTATCCAATATTTTAATGAAGATATTCTTGATGATTTATATTTTCAAACATAAAGACATCAAATGAACAAAGATTGAAGATGGGGATTATTTTTATCAAGATAGCCATTATTATGAAGAAGATAAGATATGCCGATGATGCGAACATAAAGGTGTCATGATGGTTGGAAGCCATAATAGTGGTTGAATTATCCCTAATGCTAAGAGCCCACATAGTCATCAAGTTAGATCATAGGGAAACATAACATACTTTCTTAGCTAATATATTTGTTTAGAAGCATAAATCATTTAGGTAAGAAATGTTACTTCCCTAAATAGCAACTATGAGGGAGTTAGAGTTGAAAGAAATAATTATCCTTTTCTTTCCTTCTTATCTTCAATTTTCTTCTGCTTATACCATCATTCTGTCTGTTTCATGCATAAAGGTACGAATTGGGAGTGAGTGAGGACTGGTCAAGTTTAGAAGATTATCTTCTCTTCTTCAATACATAAAAAAGAAACACAAGTTTACACAAGTAAGAATGAAAGATCAAAAGTGAAAGACGTATAAAATTTATGAAGTCTAGCGGTGCACGTACATATCCCTAATTTAATATCTCATTGTTGATTATCCTATAACTTATGCACCCGCGTCTGTTAAATGTTAAGCATGTTGGTGATGCAGTGATACACAATGGAAAAAATTCCATGTTTGGGGTTGGCTTATCGTTGCCTTTTCCCTCCAAATTGTAGATGTATCTTCAAGAATTTTCGTATATTTAGGATGCAAATTCGTGACATTAATTTTACATCCGTGCATTTGACAGGTTTTGGAGTAAGTTTATATCCATCGTTATAGATTGACAAAAAGAACAGAAATTCAAGACATATTGTAAGTTTAAGATAAAAATGCTTGCATATACTCTAACTATCCCTCTAACTCTATAAGATATCAGCTATATTTGCCAACACTAATAATATTACAAAAGAGATACTTCTTCAATAGTATCACCACCTCTACTGGAAAAATTTGTGGGAGTAAGTAAACTACTGATAAAACTTGACTCCATCAACTCGAAGCCTGTACTCGTGTTGGGAATTTGAACCCGCACTTCAGGTGGATATAGAAGTGGCTTACTTGGCATTGAAGGCTGCTTAAGCTCCTCAAGCATTCTAAGGGCTTCATGCATTGAAGGATGATCACCAGGACTCATTTGTATATACCAAAATGCAACTATCATCATTTTCTTTGTTATATCTCTCTCTTCCTCTTCCACAACATCAACTATTTCAATGTTATTTCCTTTAATTAACTGGTCGTAAACCCAAGAAGGAAAATATATTTGGCTTGATCGCTCTACAATTGCATTAACATTCTTTCTTCTACATGCCGTCTCCATTAGCAGCTTTCCAAAGCTATAGACATCGGTCTTGTAGGAAACACTGTTAAGTATAGCTATAGTTTAGCTTTGTTTATTTACCACGTGTGATGATTGCCACATGTATCTTTTTGTTTTTAACCATGTATATATCTGATACTAGCTCTTTTTAAGTTTGTTACAAAATATAACAACTTTCATTTACCAAATTCTTTCGATTGAACTTAGTCACGAATGCTAGTTCTTCTTCATCAAGATTCGGTTTTCTCGCATGGAGGATAAATCAATAATCAGACAAGTCTTTCAGTTTCTACATGGTATCAAATCACTTTCACCATTCCTAGAACTTTACTGTCTTGCTGTTTTGTGATATGCATCTTTTAGTTCCTGTATGGCGATAAATACTTATATGACGAAGGTGATTATAGATCAGAGTAGTCCTTTATACATGATAGAATCAAAAGATCCTAGAAATCCTATTACAAACATAACTTTCAATGGAACAAATTATTTGATGTGGAGTAGATCTATAAAGCTTGCTTTAGGCGCCAAAGCGAAATCAGGTTTTTATTAATGGAGATTGTTCTCAACTTGATGATATGAATGCTTTTGATCAGTGGTATAAAGTTAATTGTATAATAAGATGTTAGATTTTAAATTCTATGTCCAAAGGTTTAGCTGAGAGTTTCATGTATGCTCAATCTTCAAAAGAACTTTGGGATGATGTGTTCGAACGATTTGGTGGTACGAATGGTCCACTTCTTTATCAATTGCAACATGAGATCATAAATTTGAGGCAAGGGAATTCCAATGTTTCCATGTATTATAACAAGTTGAAGAAGTTATGGGATGAAAAGCAAAGCCTATGTGGAATTAATGTCGGTTTGTACATGTGGTGGTTTGAATCAATGTACATGTGAGGTGTTTGTTAAAATGCAAGAAATAGATAAAAGAGCTAAGCTAATGCAGTTCCTTGTTGGTTTAAATGAAACTTTTGAAGGAGTAAGGAATCATTTTATCCATGGATCCTTTGCCTTCAATAAGCAAAGCATTTTATCTAGTTTCTCAAGTTGAGGAACAAAAGCAAGTAACGGGTTTGATAGGAGTGAATGAAGAGAACAATATGTCTTTTCCTTATCAAGTTAAAACTACTGGTTTTAGATCGATTGATCGAAGAGACAAAAGGTTTAGAAATGGCAATATACCTACATGTACTCATGCAAAAAGATAGGACATGCAATAGAGAATTGTTTTGAAATAGTGGGATTTCCTGATTGGTATAAACAGAAAGAATGAAAGCCATTTGCTTCCACTGGATTTGCTGGACACATTGGTTCAATGTCTACTGGAAATATAGGAGATGTATCAGTTTGTAATCTTGACTCATCCTTTGATATGCAGGCTATTTCATCTGTTGGAGATACCAATGATGAATTTATCTGAAAGATTTGTCAAGAAGTTGTACGTATGATGAAAAATCAAAACTTTAGAACCAAAATTTGAAGCCTCTGTCAAGTTTACAGGTGAGATCTCTTCTTATGCTACCTGTTTAGGATTTTATTTGCTTAATGAGAGTAAGATGAATGATTGGATTGTAGATTCGGGAGCCACTGACCACATAACACCCTTCTCTCACATTTTGATTAACCAATAAACACTTGACCCACCAATTCATGTTCGACTTCCAAATGGAAGTTTGAAAATAGTAGCGATAATTAGGAATGTTGTTTTGACAGACAATATTCTGCTTAAAAAAGATCTCTTGATACCTGATTTCTGCTACAATTTGTTGTTAGTAAATCTTATTTTATGTGACGTTAACTTGTTAGTAGTATTTGACTCTAACAAGTGCATTTTTCATGACCGTCCACTAAAGATTGTGTTGCTCAAGCTTGTGTTCGGCATGGATTATATGTGATAACTTCTGAAAGACCTTTAGTTGGTAGATCTAATCATTCATGTTCTGTTGGATCAATTTCCAAAATTTCTGATGTAAACTTGTCAAATACTTCTCTTGAACTGCTTCATAATCGTTTATGACACATTTCTTTGTCAAAACTTGATCATATTGTAGATTGTAAAAATCTAAATGCTACCAAATTTACTTGTGATACTTGTTATAAGGCTAAATTTCATCGATTACCTTTTGTGTCAAGAGAATCATTTTCTTTAAAGCCTTTTGAACTAGTTCATGTGGATCTTCGGGGGCCTTTCAATACTATTTCCTTGACTAGTTATAGGTATTTTGTTACAATTATCGATGATATGAGTAGGAATACTTGGACTTACCTTATCCCTCATAAATGTCATACACTCCATGTCTTGCAAACTTTCTTTTCCTATGTCTTTAACCATTTTCATACTACACCAAAATACTATTAGAACAGACCATGGTGGACAATTCATGTCAAAAGAATGCCAAGCTTTTTTTCTCAAAAAAGGTGTTTTTTTTTTATCAAAAGAGTGTGGTTTACATACCCCAACAAAATGGCATTGTAGAGTGGAAACATAGACATCTTGTTGAAACTGCCTGTGCCCTTCGATTACATGCTCATTTACCAAAAATTTTTAGGGGGAATGTATTCTTGTTGCTGCTTCCCTTATCGATAAGATGTTTATTCAATCTTTACATTGGAAAACACCTTATGAGCTTTTGTTTGAGAAACCGCCTCAATACAATGATCTTCATGTTTTAAGATGTCTTTTATCTGCAACAATTCTTAAAAACAGAGATAAGTTTGATTCTAAAGGAAGGAGATGCATATTTTTAGGTTACCCTATAGATAAAAAAGGCTATAAAGTTTATGATCTTGATACACATGATTTTTTCATTAGTCGAGATGTCCTGTTCCATGAAACAATTTTTCCTTTTCGCTCCAATGATTTGTTAGATCCTTCTTTCATCAATTCTAATTTACTTTTCCCATCACATGATATATCAAAATTTTCCTCTGATCAGCAATCAAGTTTGAATTGATCCTTCTTCTTCTAATTCAAGTCTGTTTCATCCATTTCTTCTCCTACTGCTTCTGTTCCCCCTGCTTCTAGTAGTCAAAGTGCAAACTTGTTCCCTGCACCTATTCGCAAATCTGACAAAGCAAGAAAATCTTTAGCTTAGCTTAAAGATTTTATTATATTCATTCGACTACACAAGTGAATGCAACATATATAACATTCCCATCCTCACATTCGCCATATTCTTACCCTCTTTTATGTCTCTTCTTTTCACCATTATCCGAAGATTATGGTCTTTTTGGAAAATGTTTTTACAATTCAAGAACCATCTACATATCAGCAAACACGGAAAGGTCCACGATGGGTAGATGCAATGAACAAGAACTTTTTGCTTTAGAAACAAATCACACTTGGGAGATAGTTTCTTTACCCATAGGAAAACAAGCAATTGGGTCTATAAAGTGAAATATAAGGTTGATTTCTATTGATCTTTTAAAGCGATTGGTTGCTAAGGGGTTTAATCAAGTGGAAGGAGTTGATTATACACACACTTTTTCCCTGGTTGCCAAATTACAACTGTGAGATTACTTTTAGCTATCGCTTCTATTAAAAATTGGCATGTTCACCAATTGGATGTGAATAAAGCATTTTTGCATGGTTATATTGATGAGGAAATTTACATGAAGCCTCTTGAAGGTTATGCCATTGAATTTGGAAAAGTGTGTGAGCTTGTTAGATCCTTGTATAGATTGAAGCAAGTGTTTGGCAATGGAATCAAGAGTTTACTTGATTTATTTGTACTTTGGGCTTTCAGCAATCTACTGCTGATTACTCTTTGTTTACTGGGTCAATTCTTCTATTTCTTAGCTATATTGGTTTATGTTGACAACGTTTTGGTGGTTGGTGATGATCTTGATCAAATTTTGCTGTCAAAAAAGGCCATACATGATGCCTTTACAATCAAAGACCTTGGTGAGATAAATTTTTTCTTTGGATTGGAAATATGTAAGACAGCTACTGGGATTTTATACATCAACGAAAATTCCTTCTTGACATATTACAAGATGTCGGTCTCACAAGTGTTAAACCGGTTCGCACTCCTTTCCCACACATGTTAAACTTGATGATCAGACATGAGATTTGCTTTCAAATCCATCTTTATACCGTCGACTAATCGGAAGACTTCTTTATTTGACAATGAGTCGACCATATATCACTTTTTTGTTCAATAATTGAGTCAATTTGTTGGCAGCCTATGTACTACACATTTGTAGGTTGCTTACCATTTACTACATTACTTGAAGGGTTCTATTAATTGTGGTCTTTTTTATTCTACTTCTAGCCCTCTGACATTACATGGTTTTTTTATGCTGATTGGGGTTCTTCACATGTGGATCGAAAATCTCTTTCGGGCTATTGTATCTTTATTGGCCCATCCCTTGTTTTATGGAAAACAAAAAAAAACAAGACACGGTTTCAACTTCTTCTACAGAAGTTGAATATTGAAGTATTGCTTTTGCAATTAAAGAGCTTCTTTGGTTATCATATTTGCTAAGAGATCTTCATCTACCCTTTTCCTTACCTGTTCGTCCTTCAACCGATAGCAAATTTGCCTTTTTGCTTACTGGCAACCCTTGTTTCCATAGTTGTACTAAACACATTGACGCAGACATTTATTTTACACACCATCATATTAATTCTGGATTCTTATAGCTTCATCATGTTTCTACTCACGACCAGCTTGCCGATGTGATGACCAAGCCTTTATCAGAATCAGTTTTATTCAAATTTCTTGGCAAGTTAGATTTCATAGAATTTCCAACTTGACGGGGGATGTTAAGTATAGCTATAGTTTAGCTTTATTTATTTACCACGTGCGATGATTGCCACGTGTATCTTTTCTGTTTTTAACCACGTATATATATATATATATATATGATACCCTGGCTCTTTTTGAGTTTGTTACAAAATATAACAACTTTCATTTACCAAATTCTTTCGATTGAACTTAGTCACGAATGCTTGTTCTTCTTCTTCATCAAGATTCAGGTTTCTCACATGGAGGATAAATCAATAATCAAATAAGTCTTTCAGTTTCTATAAACACCACCAATGTTTTTATAACGAGCGCTGAAGCCATATACCCCAAGGTTCCACCTACTGCCGTTAAGGACATTGTGTTGTAATTTGTTGGTTAAAGTTTTGCAAGCCCAAAGTCATAAATTTTTGGAATGAAGTTTTCATTATGAGGCTTAATATCAAAGTGCAAAATCTGCATGCCACATCCTCCATGTAAATATTCAATTCCTCTTGCTACTCCTAAAGAGATCTCATATATTTCGTTGCATCCAAGAGATGTATCCTTTTCTCCATAAAAAATATGCTTATCTAAAGACCCATTAGGGATGAAGTCATATATAAGAGCACACTTTGAGGCCTCAACAAAAACCAATAAGTTAAGCAATATTTATGTGATGTATCCTTCCAATGGCAGCAACTTCATTAATGAAATCTTGTCCATCTGCTTTCATATTTTTGAGAATTATAATTGTTAAATTTCTGAAATTACAGAAGGTATAATCCATTAAAGTTATCATCCACCACATCACTAGCTAACATTTGACTATAGTGAAGGTAGAAAACAGATATTATGGTAACTGATTTGAAATGGTCATATTATTAAAATAATAATACACAGAGAAATAAAATATACCTTCAGACTACACCAATACATATGACTACACGCGCGGGTTTGAGGCGGGGGGGGCGGGGGGGAGAGGATGCAAATCATGAATTTATATTAACAAGGCCTAGACTTTGTGCGCGCGAGCCCACAACTTTCCACAACTCTTTACAAGCCTACAAAGAGAAGGATGTTAATAAATTAGAGCAAGGAATAAGATTTAAGGAATGGGGACTATTCCTTTTGAAATATACTTATGTACTATAACACACAACAAAATGAAGCCACGAAAGCTCAAATCCATATACTAACTCTTCATGGAAGTCTGCATACGACAACCGGTTGTGACTATTGCTTCTAGGCCAGGATGTCCTACTCACCAATCGCACACCGCAAGAACCCTCTAAGTAGGAAACGTTATGGACATCTACAATGTATGAATGCCCTTTGATATGTGAAAAACCCGACGTTGAATTCTGAGACTTAACGCACGGAAAAGTCTTGGTGTAAAATGGTGATTCAATCTCGTTTACACACTCCACATAGGCTACTGACCTTAATAAATCTCATTCACAGGAGCATATGCATAACCATTCATAGTTTCATTTAGATAATAAAACATGCGGTGGCAGGAATATGCCTTGTTTGTTTCATATTTATAGCATTGGAAAGAAGAACAAGGTATGGAGGAACAATTACCCTTTTGCAATCTAGCACCAACTATCCTGATCGTGAAGTTTTCATAATTTATTGATTGCACATGGTACTTACCTTCGTCCAAGTACAAAAAGGTGCGATTGTTTTCACAGCTTAGTTCGTATTTGGAATCGCCACAACTCTTAGGGTCAGTCTTTAATCGAAAAGGATTGCTAATGGTGGTACTAGCACAAAAAGAAGGGTCACACTGATGATTGTCCATGAAACTGCATGTGCATGTCCTAATAATGAATGGCAGTAATACTAAGAAAGTCAATGATTTTAAATTTTATTCACAAAAACAGAGCCTAAGAACATTCATGGACAATGATAGACGGAAAAATATTTATTGTCTCGTAGATGCTATTCTCACCCTGTCTCGGTTAACAGAGACTTGACATGTGTTAATAAATTTAAAAAATAAAAATATCTCTAGAATAAAGAAAACAGTTACTATTATTTTACATACACATGGCAATCATATATGTACTGGGACGTGATGGAGACAATATTTTTGGGACAGCAAATTTCCATCCATGATGGACTAGGAACGCGATTGGTAGAAAGGAAAAGCCAGTATTCAGTTGTAAGGATGGATGCATGATTATATGAGTAAACTTGGGTCATATATTCATAAAGTTAATTTTAGAATTATTTATTTTTTGTCCGCCTATTATTATAGTTATATTATATCTTATATATTTATTAAAATTTTGTTAATAATTTCACTATGATAATTTTGAATTTTATGAAAAAAAAAAATTAACGATAATCAAGAGTATTTGGTGTATTTTTTGAGAAATTATATATATGTCACTTGAAAAATAATTATTAATAAAAATATAGTGTTAATATATGTATAAGTTTTGCTCTTCACATGAATAAGTTATAAAATATATTTAGATAGGAATAACATTAATGTAGAAAAAAAATGTTAATATATGTATAAGTTTTGCTTTTCAATAATTCATGTTCATGTTCATTTTCATAACATTAATGTAGAAAAAAAATGTTAATAAATCAAATTATATAATTAGTTTGAAATATAATTGCTTTCAGAACATATAAATCATAAAATACATTTGGTTAGAATCAGCTATACATTTTAATAGCATTAATTGCTGGAAAAAACATTAATAAATCAATAATGTGCAATAAGATTTAATTATAATACGGATAATATCATTATTACTTATCGTATACTTTGAATAAAACAATAATTATTCAGGAAAATTTATTTAGTTATATATAATTTTATGATAAAAGAATTTAATACTACTAGTTATAGATGTATAAATAAGCACTTAACCACTAAACTGCACTTATTCTTATGTCACAATTTGTGATCTTTTCTTTTTTTTCTTTTCAACCATTACAACGGGATGAAAGAGCTGAACCTATGAAATACAAGGAAGATGTGGATAGACCACCGTGTCGTTGACCATAATTTGCGACTCCACAAAGACTACAGGTCTAGATATATAAGAAAGATCAGCCTTGTTCTGGCATGAATATGTCCTATTGCTTTGATGTTATAGCATTCGGAAGAAGAACTAGGCATAAAGGAACAATTACCCTCCTGCAGTCCCGAAGTCTGGCATTAATGATCCTAATGGTGAAACTTGTCATACTTTATAATATATTTACCTTCATCCAAGTTTAAAATCATGCTATTATTTTTACAGCTTAATTTATAATCTGGATGACCGCAATTCATAGGATCAGTCTTTAACCAAAAGGGTTTGCTGATGGTATTATTGCCACAAAAGAAAGGGACAAATTGATGTTTATCCATGAAACTTCATGTGCATGTTCTAATAAACAGTAGACCAAGAAAAAGTGGTGTTCTTCCTAGCATGCTTACAACCTTAGAAGGTCAAGCTGAATGTTTTGCATAAGGAGAATTCCAACGGGGTATGGAGTTATGGACAAAAGGAGACCCCCGAACTAGGAGGCAGAGGACCACAAGAATAATGCGCCAGTGGCCCTCCCAGAATGAGCAAGTCAATGTTGAACATGGTTCCATCAACATTAGTGGTGGAAATTACAAGGAAGTATATCCGTAAAACGCGTGGAAATTAAAGCTCGGAGCCATGCGGAAGTTAAAGCTTGGAGCTATGCGGAATTTAAAGCTGATGGAGAGATTCATGACAAGTGAAATCTGAGGAATCCAACCAGAAGATACAACCTGAATACCTTTATGGTGGTTTTGAAATACATTGTCGATTAGGCCGATTAATGCATTTGCTTCTTGTTTTGCCAAATTCAAAACCACTCGGTCGCCACTGAATGTATACTATACAAAGTCTTTAACATGCATTATTTATTATTATTTTTGACAATTAGGAATTATAAATATATACTTCTAAGTTTATAATGAAATTTATAATTTTTCAAAGCATATAGCATCGTATGAAAACTACTCACAGATGTATTTTCATTTTGCAAATGCAATAGCAATTCTACCAAGTTGCCTTAATTAATAATTCTACGATTTCAAATTATTTTACGCTTGTTTTGTTATTATTATTATTTTGTCTTTATATTAACATCATTATCATTTCTATTAATTGGTTATAATTTATATTTAAAATGACATTTAGTTACAATATTAATGTTTTTATTATGACAAATAAATTTATAACATCAAAAAGGTGAAATTTGAGAAAAAAAAAAGGCTTCATATATAAGTAGGTTCTAGAACAACTTTGAGATCGACTCTTGAAGAATGGATAATTAAGGTGTGCCTTCAAAACTTTAGAGTCTATATTTAAAAGGTTGCAGTAACATAAGAAGATTTATGTTGGGTCCAGATTGTCACAAAGAAATCCATTGTCATAATCTTTGGCTTGTATATGGCAATTGTTAGAAGAAGAAAAAGTAGTTTCTTGTTTACATGCTTTGTGTTTTACAGTAAGAATAAAACTATACATGGATATATTTTATACTTTATTTTGATAGATTGTGTTTGCAGAAACAGAGCCTATGATGATTCAGGGGTATATGGACTAGGAATGAGACTGGTAGGGAAAAAATTCAATGTTCAATTGGTGCAAAAACATTAAAAAAAAATTATGCAAGGAGGAAGTTGCCATGATGATTGGGAAACCATTAGTAGGTATAAATTATCCTAATGCTAAGAGTCCACATAGTCATCAAGTGAGATCATAGGAAAACATATACACTTTCTTAGCTGACGTACTTGATTAAAAGCAGAAATCAATTAGCCATGAAATGTCACCTCCCCAAATAGCAATTATGAGGGAGATAGAGCTGAAAGAAAGTGACCATCCTTTCCTTTCCTTCTTATCTTCAGTTTTCTCCTGCTTGATACCACAAACAATATTGCTTGCTCAGAAGTATAGGTGCAAAATGGAAGTAAATGTGGCTGGTGAAGATCAGAAGATATATTGGCTCTTCTTCAATACAAATAAAAGTACCACAAGTTTACACAAGTAAGAACGAAAGATGCAAAGGCAAAACATGTATAAAGTTTATGCAGTGTAGCAATACATATCCAAAATTCAATAACTCATGATGGATTGTTCTACAACTTCAAATATTCATCCGTATATTTGTTAAATATTAAGCATTAAAGGTGGAATAATACACAATAGATGTAATACTATGTTTGGGTTGGCTAGTCGGTCGCGTTTTCCTTCCAAATTGTGGATGTATGTTCAAGAATTTTTATATGTTTAGGACACAAATTCCTGACATTGATTTTGCGTTCATGCATTTAACATGAGTTTGGAGTAAGTTTATAATCCATCTATGCAGATTGACAAAAAGAACAGACATTCAAGACACATTGTAAGTTTAAGATAAAAATGCTTACAAAATATATAAGATATCAGCTATATCTGCTAATACTAATAATATTACAAAAGAGATACTTCTTCAATAGCATCACCATCTCTGCCAGAAAAATTTGTAGGAGTAAGTGAACTCCTGATAAAACTTGATTCCATCAGCTCGAAGTCTGTATCTGTGTTGGGAATTTGAACCTGCACTTCAGGTGGATATAGAAATGGTTCGCCTGGCATGGAAGGCTGCTTAAGTCCCTCAAGCATTCTAAGGGCTTCATGCATTGAGGGACGATTACCAGGACTCGTTTGTATACACCATAATGCAACTATCATCATTTTCTTTGTTATCTCTCTTTCTTCCTCTTCCACAACATCAACTATTTCAATGTTATTTCCTTTAGTTAGTTGGTTGTAAACCCAAGAAGGAAAATATATTTGGCTTGATTGCTCGACAGTTGCATTAACATTCTTTCTTTTACATGCCATCTCCATTAACAGCTTTCCAAAGCTATAGACATCAGCCTTGTAAGAAACACCACCAATGGTTTTATAGACGAGCTCTGGAGCCATATACCCCAAGGTTCCTCTTGCTGCTGTTAGGGACACTGTGTTGTAACTTGTTGGATAAAGTTTTGCAAGCCCAAAGTCAGAAATTTTTGGAGTGAAGTTTTTATCAAGAAGAATGTTATGAGGCTTAATATCAAAATGCAAAATCTGCATACCACATCCTCCATGTAAATATTCAATTCCTCTTGCTACTCCTAAAGAGATTTCATATATTTCTTTGGATCCGAGGGATGTACAATTTTCTCCATGAAATATATGTTTATCCAAAGATCCATTCGGCATGAAGTCATACACAAGAGCACGCTTTGAGCCCTCAACACAAAAACCAACAAGTTGGACAACATTTACATGATGAATTCTTCCAATGGTGGCAACTTCATTAATAAAATCTTGTCCATTAGCTTTAGTATTTTTGAGAATTTTAATAGCCACATCTTGACCACTTCTAAGCTTTCCCTTGTAAACAGAACCATATCCTCCTTCCCCTAATTTTTTTTTGAATTTCCCAGCAATTTTCTTGATATTTGAATAGGAATACCTAATAGGAAACAGCTTCTTTTGATTTTGCAAGAACTCTTCAATTTTTCATCCACCGCTCTATGCCTTCTCCTCCACTTGTATATCAGGAATATTGGAACACATAGAAGCCCCACTCCTCTTGTCAGCATTATCCATGGCACTGAAGCATGTGCAGAAACCAAATGATGAAACTTTATGGTTAACAAAATTATAAATCTTGAAGTTTTGACCGTACCTGTGGAATATATTATTACAGTTACGATCCAGCCAATCACTTCATCTACAAAAAGTGTAAAATGAGCAAAAAATTATACGACACATTCATAATATGTTTACAAAACATCAAGAGAAACTTCCATTCGAAGTAGCATGACACACGACCAGTTAAATTTTACATACAGAAAAGGCTGTAGTAGCTGTGGCACAGCGACCTGTGTTTCTGTCTTTCTCCAATGAGTGGGCAGTGTCGGTCATGACGGCATCTTTTACAAAGAGATTGAAGCCACGAAAGCTCAAATCCATAAACTAACTCTTCATGGAAGTCTGCATAAGATATAGGACCGTAGTGATTGTTTCCAGGCCAAGATGTCCTAGTCACCAATCTTATGCTGCAAGGACCTTCCAAGCAAGAAACATTATGGACATCTACAATGTATGAATGCCCATTGATATGTGGAAAGGACGAGGATGAATCCTGAGATTTAATGCACGGAGCAGTTGGTGTGTAAAATAGAGAATGAACCTCATCTGTGCATTCCACATAGGCTATAGGCCTAGATAGTTTATATCCAGATAGTTTATAAAATGGATAGCTGTGGTGACAAGAATATGTCCTGTTATTTTGATATTTATAACATTCGAAGGATGAATAAGGCATGGAGGAACAATTACCTTCCTGCAATCCTGCATCAGCTATTCTGATGGTAAAGTTGTCATAATTTATTAACTGCACGAAATACTTACCTTCATTCAATAACAAAACCGTCCTGTTATTTTCACAGCTTAATTCATACTCCGGATAACCACAACTTTTAGGGTCAGTTCTTAATCGAAAAGGACTGCTGATGGTAATATTACCACAAAAGGAAGGGGCACATTGATGATTATCCATGGAACTGCATGTATATGTTATAATAAATACTAGAACAAGAAAAAGCTGTGTTCTAACTAACATGCTTACGATTTTGGAAGGTGAAGCTATTGGAGAAGGAGAACTCCCTGAATATATGGAGTTAAGGAAAAAACAATAATGGATGAGATTGGATTGAAAGCGCTGCCGATTTTTGGCTGTGGAACTCCTTGACTGAGAAAGTTGACGTTCCAATTGGTTCGGTCAACATGAGTGGAAACTACATAGAAGTATATGTATACGCGTGGAAATTAATGCTTGGAGCCCGCATATGGAAATTAAAGCTGACGAAGAAGTTCATGACAAGTGAATCTATGACCACTCCTACATTACCCATCTATACAATCAAACATGAGGCAATTGGAGTGTCTCGTGTTTTTTTCATAATCAAAGCATTCAAGAGAAGAATAAGGAATGGAGGGATAATTACCTTGGGGTTCAATCATCTTCATTTATATTTTCGGGTCAAAGACATGTTCACACTACTTACAAAAGGAAATTACTAAAATATAAGTGAAATGAAAAACACCTCTAAGATATATACATGTATATCCCATTTATAAAATGAAATATGTGTGTATATTGCATATATAACACATGATGCAAGGTCAGAAATAGACCATTCGTATATCTTATTTAATATATGTGATTTTAAAGCTGTATTTTTGTAATTATTTATTTTTAATGAGGTACAAAAATTTTTTTTCTATATTTTCTTAATTTTAATTTTATTGATGTACTATTTTGTCGTACAGTAGTCGATAGTTGGATTGTAAGGACTAATATAACTTCAAGATGGTTACAAAATTCAAATATTTGTTAACATTGAATTGAAAATTAATGGAACTTGAGCGGATGAAAATGAAATGGATCCAAGCCCATCAGCCTCCAACATCACCACCACTTCCCCTTGAGCTACGAATTCTTTTTTGTCTTTTTGCTTATATATATATATATATATATATTCATTGTTTCATCTAATTAAATGTATTTAGTTATATTGTTTATTTATTATCAATTAATTAGGGTCAATTATGAATGAGAAACCTAATATGTTAATAGAAATCTTAATTTACAAAAGTTGAAATAAATTAATTAGGGTCGATTATGAATGAGAAACCTAATATGTTAATAGAAATCTTAATTTACAAAAGTTGAAGAACCTTAAACTTTGATGGAAGGAAAAGGAGAAAAATTCTAATAGAAAGTTGGACAGTCATTGAGGCCCAAAAACTGTAATTTTTCCTTTCCAAAAGTACTACTACTTATGTATTACAAATAATTTTTACAAATCAAGGCTACAACGCACACGAACAAAATACACATGTGAAGAAAAATATAACTTCTTGTTCTACTGCTGATGTTGATGTTTTTGTTGCTGTTATCGTGATTATTATTACCGTGAGTGCTATTACTACTATTAGTTTTCGTATATGTTTGTTTCAACTTATTTTTGTTATTTTTATATATTGTTTTTCTCGTTTCCAATCAAGTGTTTGTAATAAAACGGATACAAATAAAAAATAATTTTTTTTTATAAATATTTTTATTCATATACAGATTAGATATAAGTAAGAAATAATAATAATCTTTCTAAATCAGATACAAATTTGGACCCAACCTGAACCGGAACAGCCTTAAACCCGCCCTGTTGGAGCCATTCATACTTGCCAGAGGGACCCACCAATTTCAGAGGGTCCCTTTAAAAAGAAAACTCAATCTACAAACTTCATGGGGGCACATGGTTCCAAGGACAAAAGAAAAACGCGTGGAATGGTAAAACTTGTGCAAATGCGCTATGTCTATTAGTCTATGACATGACAAACATTGACTATTCCATATTGTGATGCATGTGAGGCCTATGACATGACAAATATTGAATATTCTGTATTGTGATGAACGTGAGCCTCAGAGTAAGACACTGTCTGCCAAGATATTTCATTTTTCAATTAACTTACGTGCTCAGTCAAATAATACCAATCAGTGTTTTTTTCCGTTAGTTGTTGAACGATGGTAATTTTGAAGCTAGCGGGATTAACTAAAGATTTTATAAAAAAATTACAATAAATACATGAACTGTGATAGTTTGATTTTGAATTTCGGATATTTAAACATCGTTGAGGTGATCAAAATATATCAAATAACTTGTATTTTTCTTTTAAGCAAACAAATATAACTGAGATAAGATATAATGTTTTCCTTATATTTATATTTTATCATAGTAAAAAATATATATTTCATGTTGCAAATTTATAATTTTCTCCCTTTAATTTTTTTTCTTATTAAAAAAAATATGAGTCTGACTCGGTTGGACAAGTCCCGTGAACTAATGAGTCCATAGGTTCGAACCGCCCTGTCATTAAGTCGAGGCAGTTAAGGGTCCTATAATTGAGAACTGGGACCCAATGGATCAAGTCTCTATTCAGATCCAACCCATCATAGGAGAAGTTTAAGATACGGATAAGATACAGATAAGATATAAATAAAATATAGATAAAAATTAGATAATTCAAACAGAAACTAGGAATCAGATGTCCAAAAATGAGTAAAAGAAAAAGTTCAATGAATAAATTAAATATGGATTATTGAAATAAAAATGCTTTTTTTTCTCAATATGATAATTTTTATTCAAAAGGAATAGTAGGTATTCTTTGCATTTCTATATAATCATCAAGATAACCTCTTCAATTATAACTATTGTTCATTTTTAATTTATTTGATTGAACTCTATTCATAAAACACGATAAATATTATTCAAATTTAATTTATTAATATAACTTACGTAGAGGGTTGGGGGTTGACTTATTACTAATTTCTTATTTATTTGGACCCGATTTATTGGGATGAGCAACGAGGTTAAAGCTTTCAACAATTAATTAGGATTATTTAAGAAAATTTGGCTTAATGGTCTCGAAATAAGGATCAAATTGGTCCATCCGCTTTAAAATTTTCTTAAATAGGGTCACACTCAATAGTGATAAACCTGAATGAGTAAACTTAATCTTGCTCATCAACCATCAACATGATTTGATGAATGTCATCATATCTTAAAGTTTGTATATACTCAACCATGCCACTTCATTTAACAACTTATAAAAGTTCTAGAGATTAAAAAAAAATGTTAAAGTATGAAATTTCAACTGTCAAAGATCAATGGTGTTGAATTGAGAATGAATCCTACTCGACTACTAAGTGTGAGCTTGATACTCAATAGCTCATTCATCTTTCACAAATATATTTAAGTCATTGAAAATGCGTGTTTCTCCTCCCTACTAATTTTCTTTTAGTTCTCTATTCAAATGCCATCTATATATTACTCCTCTAACATAATGTGAAATACAAAACTTATATAACTTCTTCATGATGATTTCAATCAAAATCCTAAGTTCTTCATTTTGATGACTACGCTAGAGACTAAAATGACTTAGTAACGACACCATAAGAAGAAGGACTACCTGCACCTTTAGTATTACCTCTCAATATTGGGTACTCTCCTCACATCATACATCTTTTTTGGACTAGGATCTCCCTAACACCATAGATGCTCTTCTAAACTTAAGAGACCCCCCTAGCATTGTACACTTCTTTTAAAGATTAGGAGACTTCCCTAACATGATACCATTCCTTAGGATCAGGAATCTCTCCTTCCTTAAGATTGAGAATCTCTCCTTCTTTCCTTACCTTAGTACTACGGATGCCTCTAAGACTATAAATTTCCACTAAAATATGCGGCTCAAGCCTAGGCGACCCTAATCTATTGGCATTTATGCCCAAGCCTAGGCAACAGCGTAACATCTTAACTTCCATGTCTTAAGCCCAAGTGAAATCTTGACATCATAACTTTTGTACTTTGATCTCAAGCAATTTCTTAGCATCCCAATGTATGGTCCTTGGACTTGAGATTCACCTATAGCTACTTCCATTTATCGTTGCTTCTAAGCACATAATGTTGTCAAACATAAGAGCAAAGCCTACTTGGTGTTAAGTCATGTTGTCATCACTATTTGCACCAAAGGGAAGAAGAGGGATGGTTGGCAATTTTATGTATAAGCATTGGTGGTCTTACATACAAGCCATAACTTCAAGACTGCTGATTGATAGCTTTTTTTCCCACTAATCATGTTGGTAATATCGATAGTAGTGAGTGGTTTTAGGCAAAGGCTACTTGCTATTGGTAGCGCTAATATTGACAAGCAACTTTGAGCTAATGGCTAATCGTTTCTTCATTTTACGCTTATGTAGTTAACTGCCCACTCTACACTTACTTTGTTTTGTTACTAACTTCAAGCGGATGGCTACTTGATTTTTTGGTCAACAAATGATGATGGTGTAATCCTCAAAAATTTTCACACTAGTATACAATAATAGAATGGAAAATGTGGATTAGATAGTGAACTTAGAATCTAGTAAAATTCTTAGAATGAACCTAGAAGTAGTAATGAACTCATTTATAGCTTAAAAACCCGAATAGAAAATTCTTTAACCCTAAATGATACCAAAGACAAGATTTCGTATCTTGAGCCAATAACTCAAAAGATAATTAGAAATAGCCCTAAATTTCAAACCCAATAAAAGATAACTCATTTATAGAACATATTGGCTATAAAGTTATAACTAAAAGATGAATTATTAGGGTTATAAATACGCAATGAAAATGAAAAAAGATCCATAACTTTAAATATAGACCTCAAATAAAAATTTTGATTTCCATTATCAACCTTATTATGGGATTCTAAGTCCATTAAGACGAAAACCCTAGTTTGACCTATTGGACCTAAGAAAACTTAATTGTGTAAGATAAAACTCAAAACATATTTTAATCGCGTAAACTTTAAACTAAAAATTTGAACTCATAGATAATATAGAGATTTTGTAGAAGCTTTAAATATACTCCTACAGATAAAACCCCCACATAACTGATATTTAAATATGCGTATGGCTTTGAAAACTACAAGAAAACTTAGATAGTTTACTATATATTTATACTAATAAATTGTACATGTAACATATGGTGGAATTAGCTTAGAAAAACAACTGCATATACTTGGATGAAAATCACGCCAGCAGCATATCTAAATTATGTAATTTGAACAACTCAAAGTCAAAATGAAAAGGACATGAGAGCTAATGAGAATTTTCCAAATAAGCAAGTATAAAATGAGCCAAATTACAAGCTCTAAACAATTTGCAAAATGGCTCCATTTTCGTCCATATTTTCCTGTGAGTTGCAACAAATAAGGAGACAAATAGCCAACAAAAAAGAAAAAAAAATTGTAGCTCATGATCTCTACTGAACATAGCTTAGAAAGACAGAAATTTTTAGCTCACAAAATTTGAAAATCTTGACCAAAATAAGCTTCAATGACATCTCATCAAAAGGACACATGGATAGTTGATTATCGACTCTTGAAATTTGTAAAAAAACACACATGCACAACTAACTTTGATGCTGTAATAAATTCGAATGAAAGCAACAACGTCTAACCTCCATTTCGCATCCCCAACCCACTTGTATCACATTTCAATCCTTGTTTAATATATATAAATAGGTAGTAATTAGCTAACAAACAAACACATTTAATCTTCAACTATTGATCCAAAACTCAGACCCCAAACCTAACACGAACAGCTTCATTTTCTTCCCTAAAACTCTATCATCACAGAGGTGAACTAGTAATACAACCCACGTATTTTCATCGAAAATCCACCAACTTGTACAAAAAATAGCAGCTATAAATGAACATTAACAACTAGTAAACAAACACATCATTACCTCTTCATTTGACCTAGAAATCAGCAGCAAAACCAAGTCAAACCACCTCTTTCAATCTCTCAAAAATTGTAGCAAGCAAAACAGAGCAACAACCCCTGTTCTTCTCATTTCCTCCACCTGAAGCTCCATTTCAACAAGACAAATACTAGAAACAAACCAAAACAACAACCAAACTTCATTCCTTCCTTAGATATCACCATGACAGGACTTTCAAGGGACAAAAATTCCTCTAGCTAAGTAAACAAATTTCCAAAGTCTAATACAAAGGTAAGAGAGTTTCAATTGAAATAATTGAATCTTAGATCATTTGAAACTCTTATCATGTCCTTTAATGCTAGGATTGGTTCTTGTCAAGGAGGAGTGCTTAGTATCCTCTTCCGCATCCAATCAAGGTGACTTCTATCCTAGCTTTGGTTTCATACTACATTCATGTATAGATATTAGGATGGATTGAGTTGTTTTTGGAAGAGCTTATATGTTTGGAAGAGTAGATGCTTATTTGATGAATTTAACAAGATGAGCTCTCATTGTGTTGATGATTCTTAATTGTTTAGAAATAGGAAAGAAAAACACATCAACTTAAGAATTTAGAACACTAAAGCTTAGGAAATTCGGATCTAAGGAAAAATGAACCAAAACCATGTTTAGACCATAACCAAGTTAACTTAAACTTTGCCCAATGCATCTAGGACTTGGTATAGAAGAAGAAACTTACCAAAAGAGACCTTAGAGACTTAATAAGGAGTCCAACATAACAAATATAGCACGAATCATCTCTTAGAATTAAGCAAAAAACCAAGACAATTCATCCCTCCCACTAGCTCAGGCTGTGCAGAAGGAGGGGTAGAGACAAAAATGAACCACCACTCCCATGAGCACCGACAGTGCAAAAGGAGGGGCAGGAAAATATAACATACCCTTTCGTCAGCACAGCCCCTGTAGGCCCTAGTACAGACTTTAAAACTCTCTTTTTTCTCTTTTTAACCAACATGAAACCATATCAAATTTTTATAGATATATCTTATAATATATGTCCTATATATCACGGTTTTATACTTATAAAAGAAATTATATTTAAGATAAACTAAAAATCAATTAAGTTTGAGACATAATTAATATAGGTCTAACTTTATAAGCTTGCAAATATGTTAGAAAAAATAATTAAAAGATTATATATTGGAATGTGACCCTAAATAATAAAGATATCAATTTGTAAATTAAAATAAAGTTGACAAACGAAGTAATAATACATAAAAATTTACTATCAACAAAGCCATTAAATAATGTAATACCCAAACATGAATATAGTAGAAATTTTAATAACAATCAAAATCAAGAGAAACACAATGAAACTAAATACTAAATAATAAATATCCTTTACTATATGGTCATTACCTTTAAAGACCAACAAAGATAATAGAAATTGTGACAAATACTAATATAGGACACTTAGACACTCATAGTAGTTCAACTTTCTAAATTATATATTTTATTAATGAATATTTTATTCATCTTAATAGGTGATTTTGGTACTATTGAGGATTTTCCAGTCGATTGCTACAATTAAACAATATGAGTAGGTGAGTAACTCAGACTTATTACATTGTTTATGCTTGTAGTTTAGTTGTATTTGTAATGGAAAGATAATAATAAGATTTGTAGTGTGGGTTTATGGGAATTGTATGTCTATGATTTGTTGGTTGCTAAGCTACATTAATAACAATAGTAATATAATTCCTTGTGAACTCGTTGCTTGTATAGCATGTTGATTGTTTGTATAATGCTTGATCACCATTAACCTGACTAAAAGCTATTGGTACTATAAATGAAATGGACATGCATTGCATAAATTGCATATACTGCATTTTGAGTAAGTGATAGCCTACCATGTGTCAGTATTTCGGTTCTATGATAATGCTTGGTTTTTCTAGGCGAAAGGCTATTAGTTTTACGTAAGATTAGATTTGTTCTGTCGATTCCATAGAAACTAACTGGTACATGAAGAATGCCGTCTATGGTATCGCTTTGAAATGATTAACACTTAGTGGAGTTTCTAAGGCTTGAAACAAGAAATGAGTGTTAAGTTATGATTAATATAAAGAGACAATTAAAGTAAGGATTGTTGTTTTCCTGTATGCTTAATCTCTCCTAAGTAAGTAGGTCATGGATTGAGTTCCTTCAACCCCGATAGGAGGGTGTAAATCTCTATCCTGCTTTGGATTCAGGGTTATCTATGCTTGTATTTGAGCATATGTTTGATTGTTGCATTATATATGATTGCTAATAACTTGCTTGATATGTAATATGTTCTGGTTATCCATTGAGCCAATGGTTTATACTCACACTCCTACAGTCCTTACAGGTTAACTATCCGACCTTGGTTGATACCCTCACGAAGCTTAGTATCGGTAAGGTTCTAAAGCTTGAAGAATTTCAAGTTAGGAAAGATAATATTAGTAGTGATGTGTTTCAGATGATGTTAGAACATCCTTTTCATACTTTGAGGACTTTATTTAAGTGTTGTGGTATGTAATATCTTATTATTCAAACAATAGCTAAATAGTCCTATTTATGGTGATGTATCTTTATTTGTGTTCAGCATTCTTATCATTGCAACCGAAAAGATCCTGTTTTGTTAAATTATGTCATTTACCAAGGTAAGACTACATACATATGTGATTCTCTCTTATGTTTTTCCCAGTCTTCTAAAATACAAGTTTTAGACATCAAACAATATTATAATATGCATGTTACTACTAAGGTACCATTAGGACATGATAGATGGTAATGCCAATAATGGGAAGTAGTTTTGAGTAGATGGCTATTATAGTGGATGATCGCTATTAAAGGCAAATTAAAGTGATCCAAAGTTGCTTTTGTGACTCTTGAGAATTAGAACATGATGATCCTGAAAAAATTGTTGCGCTTGCTTGAAGGCTTTCTGTGAAATCAAGTTCCTCTCTCTTCATATTTACTAGAAGTCAATGTCATCATGTCAATCAAGCTAAGCATGGAACAATATATACTGCTACCTATAAAAGAATGGGGTGCTATAAGAGATGAGATTGAAGTAAAAAAATAAATGAATAAAAATAATAAATATAAAAAGGAAGAAAGAAGAAAAACATTACATGTGACCTCAGATGAGTGATGCACGATGGCACTTAAAAGAGAAGCCTTAGAGAAAATTAGTAGAGAGGAAAATATACAAGATTAGAGGCTCAAATATATATATATATATATATATATTATTGGTGAAAGAATTATCAAGCATCAATTTCAGCATTTGTTAAGTTGTACTCTTTGTCTGAGCTTTGTTTGGTCTTAAGTTACAATATCATAGTTTGACATTATATTTTGCTCTCCAAGAATATTTGAAAGTTGTTAAATGAACTGCGGCAAATTATTTATAGACCCTTAAGAATAAAAACATATTGATGATAGACAAACGAGATTAAGTTTACTTATTTGGAGTTATTCTAATGAGCTAGTTATAGAGCCAAACCAATGGTCTGCCATGTCGAGTGTAACCTATGAGAGCATATGTAGTAGTAGTTTTATATATTTTAGAGTGTCGACGGGTGTGCCTTTTGTCTTGTTTATTTTGGGTAGGATAGTTATGTAAAACTGTTAATTAAATATTAGTTTTTGCACATAACACTTTAGAATTCTCGATAGTCATCATTCTCTCTATTTTCAATACAAGTTCAGTTCTTCTTCCTCAGAGAGTTCCTATGATGCATTAGTGTGTTGTATAAACGATTGCTAGAATTCCTTTCTTACATGGTATCAAAGCAGGTGCTTCCATTTAAGCTCTCTTCTTGATTCAATTCTTGGTGAAATAATATGGAATTTACAATCGAAAGAAATAGAATGAATTTGGAATATTAGGCTAAATATGTCACGCCTCCAAAAGGGGGCTTAGTATGATTAATCTAAAGCTATCATATCATGTGTGCATCCGTAATATGAGAACCGTCAGGCGAGTTAGAGTTTACAAGACTACTTATTTATTAATATATATTACTTAAATAACACATATACATATAATATTACGGATGTTCAACTAAGGAATCTAATTTTCCACATTCTACCAGGATCGTAAAGAATCGGTATCCCTTACCAAATAGTAAAAATGGGGTTTCAAACCTATAACATACAAATCTCAATTGTTTATACAATTTATTTAATTTGCATTCTAGGTTTATCATAATCTACATTTCTAACTTCAATAAAGTCTATTGGAGAAGCACTCTTCACACATTCTTAACCCATTCCCAACTAGTGTTAATCCTGTATAAAAATTGTTGGGGATGACCGAACCATAGGTTCAGTGAGATAATCTGACCAAATCATACATCAAGCAATAACAAAATAGTTTAATTAGCAAGTGTATACCCCACAACAATCAATCATATGTATAAGTACAAGCTTGGATATCCGAAATCCAAACAGGATGTAGATTTATGCCCTCTCATCGGGGTTGGAAGGAAGTTATTACAAGTGATATACTGTGCCCAGGAGAATCAGAGAATCAAGGAAGAATGGGTACCATAAACTCTCATAAATTAATTTAAAAACATTTCACTCTTATATTTGTAACAAAGAAACACTATCAAGTATTAGCCCTTTCATGTCGATACGATGAGCGGCATTTCTTTGATGCCAGTTAGTTCCCGTAGAACTGAACGAAACAAGGTGCTCTTAAAAGAACTAGGAGAATGCCATCTAGAAAAACCAAATGCGTCACCAGAGAACCGAAATGCTAATATGTAGCGGGTTCATCACTTCCTTAAAAAATACAAAATATGCGTATGATGGAATGCATGTCCATTTTCATTTATGATACCAATAGTTTTTAGTTAAGTTTAAGATGATCATACAATTCACAGACAAACATCAACATGCTTCATACAATAGAATTATTGCTTATATTATGATAATTTGGCATTCAAGCATGCACCAAACATCATGCATTATACTCAATCCCACATGCATATCGGTTTAATATATTATTTCAAATGCAGTTATACTACAAGCATAAACAATGTGATAAAATCAAACTTACTCACCCATCGTCCTTGCTAAATTATCGTAATATACTATTGAAAGTCCAAGAACTATTTTATATTTCATACGAAATGAGATAGCACATATTTATTATTATACTATTATCCATAAGGCTTTCAGTTGTACTTTTTATGACTTAACTTAAGTTTCATTCTTTTTAATTCGCTATATTTTCTTAAGTAAAAATTTTAAACTTTTATGAGGGTTAGTCTTCTTTGACAAGATCAAAAAATTCGTGTAAATACATTTTCTATAAGAGAAGTCTTCTTAAAATTATAAGTACTGATTTTAATTGCATACCCTTAAACTAGGTCTGTTAAATTCATTTTAATTCCGATTTAGTGTATGAATAGGTGTTTGAAAAGCTTGTATGATAATTGATTTAATTTTATTAATCTATAAGTTTTATTTATTCTATGAATACCGATAATTGTCATAGGGTATTTATTTTCTAACATTTAATTTCATTGTGTTTTTCTTGATCTCATTTTATTTTATTATCTATTATTTATGGAAATCACTTTATTCCTATTTATAACTTATTTACATTTTCCATTCTTGTATATTTACCTACATAATGCATTTATCATAAATTTTAATTTTTTTGTTTAATATACAAAAGTATTTCTTATTTGTAATATTTACTAAAATTTATCACTTAATTGATTATTTTAAACATACCAATATTTATATTTATTTATTAAATCAATATTATGTTTCTTCTTCTTCTCTTATGTGTGTGTGTGTGTGTGTGTGCATATTCTGTTACCGACGAAACAAATTTCATCTAGGAAAATTTTACACGTACACCGCCACCAATGCTGCTGGCATTGAATCTTAGGATGTCGGTGTTCGCTTGTAATAGAATTTTTACAATGCTTCACTCCAGAGTACACTGGCACAAAGGCCGCCAGTGTATCTAACGTAGGGCACCGGTGTAGATATGTATGCTGCCAGCGTCCGCTCATTTTTATGCATACAAAAAATTTACGTAGTGTTGTTTAGTGAATGCGGGCATGAAGGCTGCTGGTTCACCCGTCTACATCACCGGCCTTGCCAGGTACACCACCAGCGTAGGGCCGGTGTAGTTAGTGTTCATCATCTTCTTCATTTTTCCAGTTCTTTTTCAAAACTTTCCTCATCATATATGTATTATACTTGCGTGTTTAATTATTTTTGAATGTTTTCCCATGATCACCATCTATTGTTCATGATATATTGACACATATAACATCTCATAATCATAGTACATGATTCCTTAACTTCTATATGTATTATACTACATAAATGGAGTTTTAAGTAGAGATTACCTTGTATGAGCTCTTACGAGGGTGTTTAATGCTTTCCCAAAGCTTGATACAAATCTAGGTTAATAAGAACATAGTTTAAACTAGTGTCTAACACATAAACTTACTTAGAACGAATTTTTACTTACATTTCTTTGTTGATTTCCCAAGCTTGAATTGTGATTATTTTTGAGCTATTTTAATGGTTGTGTTTGTATATGGTTTGTATGAAATTTTGTTGCTGTTGTTTGAACTAATATGGGGTCCTTATGTTGTTGTTCTTAAGCTGTGTTGTGTGCTATCATTTTGGTTGTTGTTTTGTGTTATCAAGGCTTTGTTTGTTAGCTCATTAAGGAGTAATATATATAAAGGAAAGGGAGGCAATAGCTCCATCAATTTTCGGCCAAGAGGAGCAAATTGTCTCCACTAAGTGTAATTTGTTTTGCATGAGAATTTGCTACATTAATTGAGATGTGAACTTGAGTGAATTTGATTGGTTAAGTTCTTTGTTCATTTGACTTGTTGTGGAAAAATTTTGGGTAAGTTGGCTTAAAATTTCGGTTGGTGCTGTTTTGAAAATTCTCAGCCGCATGTTACACTTCTTTTCCACCAAATTTGCACCGAATTGTGCAGTAATTAATATAATATTACTTAATTAATTAATTATCTTAATTTTAGGGTTGTTTACTAAGTTAAATGGGTACAAATATATATCAGTTATTTAGAAGTTTTGTCTCCAGATATTTACTTAAGGTTTCTACAAATTTTATAGATTACCTTTGAGTTCAAATTTGAGATTAATAAAATTTAAACAATTAAGATTTTCTAGGCCCGGTAAGCTAAGTTGGGATTAGGTATAGATTTATTTTTGTTTCTATCGCGTATTTATAATTCTAGCGGCTCATCTTTTAGTTATTATTTTACAATCAATAGGTTCTATAAAGGGGTTGTTCTTGATTGGGTTTGAATTTAGGGCTACTTCTATTTATATATTGAGTTATTGGCTCAAGACTCAAATTCTTATCTTTGGTATCTATTAGGGTTAAAGAATTTTCTATTCAAGGTTTTTGAATTATAAATGAGTTTATTATTACCATAAGTTTATGCTAGAGTTTTTATTTGGTCATATGTTTAATATCTATTTTACATTTGTTACTATGTTTATTTTACTAGTTATAAAGATTCTCGGGTTATAGTGGTTAAATCAAGATTTTAACCTCTATAGACTCAAAATTCTATAACTAAATTATTGGTATAATTCAAATATTTAATTATGGTTTAGATTCTTTAATATTGATTAGTTTTATTATCTTTTTGCATATTTTATAATTCTAATTATTTATCTTTAAATTATCTTTTTATAACCAATAGGTTCTAAAAATTTAATCTTCTTTTAGGGTATTTGAAGTTTAAGGTCAACCATGATTATTTGTTCGATTATTAACTCTTTTCACTTTTACTATATAGGAATTATTATTAGAATCTTATTTTTCTAATTATTAAACTTAAGAAAATTGATTTTAAATTTTACATTAATGATTGATTTATCATTGATCAATATTTTTTTATACTTTAATAATTTTAATTAGTAAAAATTTGGGAGCGATTATTGCTACTTTTTATTATAATTCTTTACGATCTTATATTATATTTTTAATAATTGTTATAATCAAGCTATGCAAAATTAAGGTGATTACAAAATCAGATCCCTATTCTTGTCTGGATCTGATAATCCAGGAATGAGTATTGGAAACATAATCTTTAACGAAACAACTTCTTATCTTAGAGTCATCCAATCAAATTGGCTTTAGGAGCTATATTGAAATTAGGGTTTTTAAACAAATCTTTATCCAAACCAGCCGAAAATTCATCAAATTTAACGAGTTGGAATAGGTGTGACTATATGGTACAATGATGAATTTTAAACTCTATTACTAGTGATTTGACACAAAATCATTTACATATGCAATTTGCGCAAAAACTTAGAATCAAATTGTTGAACAGTATGGAATTGCTAGTGGTCCTCTGATTTATCAATTGCAATATGAAATATGCAACATGAAACAAGATAATTTGTTGGTTAAAGAGTATTACAATAAACAAAAACATTGTTGGATGAATTAAGTGCTTTACATACTCATCCTATTCGCAATTGTGGACTAATGGAATATTGCAACTTTAGATTTTGAAGCACAAAGTAGACCCACTCAGTTCTTGATGGGGTTAAACGAATCATATGAAAGTGTGAGAAATCAAGTTCTCTTAATGGAACCTTTGCCATTTGTTAGTCGGGCTTTTTATTTGGTCCAACAAGTGGAGAAGCAATGACAAGTGAATGGACATGTGAATCATACATCTCATGTGGCAACCTTCTTTCTTAATCATGTTAAAGGGAATAAGGTCACCATAGATAGAAAGAAAGGGAAAAGATTATTTTGTAAACATTGTAAGGGTAAAGAACAACAAATTGAAAATTGTTTCTAGCTGATTAGATACCTAGATTGGTACAAATGGAAGAAGATTTTCAAAGGGAAACATGATAATTCAAGTATTATCTTACAAAATTCATTACTACTTCAAGTACTTGACATACCCCTTGATGTGTCTATTGATGATTTCGCATTATTACCAAGGATACAACAAGTGAGTCAAGGATTTCATAGTGGCTTTGTCAAATTGACCAAGCAATTTATTAGAAGTGTTTGTGAAGAGATGATGAAGATGATGCAAGATAATTCGGCTTCATGTTCAGCTGAGGTTAATACGGTACAATTTGCAAGTGTATCTTCTAGTTCTTTATGTTTTAGTGCAGTAATTGATCTAAGTGTTTCTTAGATAGTGGACACAAGTGCTACAAACCATGTGATACCATTTCCAAATATTTTAATTAATAGACGCCCTTTACAGCCTTTTATTTCAATAAAAATGCTCGATAGGAGATTGCTTCTTTTGACTGAGTTGGATCCGGTCAACTTACACTTCAACTTTGCGTTCATAATGTCTTTTGTGTACCCGCTTTTACCCATAACCTTTTGTCCATTCATAAACTTTTACTAGTCATTCTTTCACTATGCTTGTTGACAAGTTTGCTCGTGCATTTCTAGTTTGAAATCTAATCAAGTTGTTACAATAACAAAGTCCACCAATGGCTTGTATGTACTTAGATCCTCTGTTTCATCACATTGCTCTTTGCCAACATCATGTATCTCTTCTTGTAATAATGCTACTTCTAGTGATTTACAATTTATTTAATTGTTACAAGCTTGCTTAAGGCATATATCCATGGCAAAGTTACAACATTTGCCTCAATATAAACACATTACTTGTCTAAATTGTGTTTGTCACGCTTGCTAACAAGTAGAGTTTCATCGGCTACCATTTTCCTATAGTATTAATGTGGCATCTTTTACTTTTCAATTGTTACAGATTGACATTTGGGGTCTTTATCATGTTGTTTCTTTATATGGAGCTCATTATTGTCTTGCTATTATGGATGACTTTTCTCGATCCATTTCAACTTATTTTATGCATCACAAGTCACAAACTTGTTTGTTGGTCAATAAGCTTTTCCTTGATGTTGCCAATCATTTTTCTGTTTCTTCTAAATTTGTTGGCATAGATCATAGAGTTGAATTTTTATCCAATGATGGTCAATCCATGTTTCATAGCTTAGAAATTGTACATCAACGTACTATGACCTATACACTACAACAAAATGGGTAGGTTGAGAGAAAATATCATCACCTACTTGAAACCTCAAGAGCTTTAATGCTTCATCCTAGTCTACCCAAAAAAGTTTTAGGGTAAGTACATGCTTGTTGCTACCTATCTAATTAATAAAATGCCTATAGAAAATTAGAGTGGAAATCAACCTTTTGTTGAACTTGTATGTTCAATATGGATTTTGATAAAAACAATATAATGCACAGTTAAATATTCAATTATGGCAAACTGTAATTAGTCGATCGAACAATATGATGAATAATATGTTAGAATATATATGTATATTATGTGTTTTTGTGGAGATTGTGCAGGTTGTTAGCAGAGACAAATTCTCGAGCATAGCCTTGGGTTGTAGGGTCACATCAAAGGCTCAATGAGTCCACTCTTCAAAGGCACGAAAAGCTTAAGGTCTAAAGCTTGACAAGTTCAAAAATTTAGAATACTTGGTTGCGGGTCATGTCGAGGGCTTGACAACTGTACTCCTCAAGGCTTGACAAGCTCAAAGTACAAAGCTCGACAGGTTAAAAAATGCACAATCTTAGTTGAAGGTCATGTTGAGGCTTGACACGTTAAATGGTTAGGACATGATAAGCTCAAGTCTAACACTCGACAAGCTCAACTAAACATAGCTCTGATCGAGGGTCAAAACCAAGACATAATAATGAATGTAAGGTGCGACAAGCCTAAGGCATGACAAATTTGAATTTAAGGCTCGATGGAGTCCATATAAGTAAATACTTGGTCAAGGGCTAAAATGCAGGTGCGACACTTTGTGACTTGACAAGTATTAGGGCACGGCAGTTTAAAAGAATGAGCCAATGTGGCAAAAAGAGCCATTGAAGTGCATTTAATGCTTGGTGACTTAAAGATGATATCTCGAACGAATATTTGAATTTTTGAAGGTTATATACTCTGTCCTTAAGAGATGTAAAAAAAAAAAAAAGAGTGAAGTGCAAAAGTGAAAAAGAGCTTTTATTTGTGAATGAACAAATCAATAATTTTCTTATTCATTAACTTGTAAAGATTTGGAATAGAGAGAAAAATATTCTAGTGCTCTGTTTTTGTATCTGCTATCCATCAAAGATCATCTAGAGAGAGAAACGAAATATTTTATTTCCTGTGTGTTGTAAAGAGGTGTATTGCTTTGCTTGAGTGCATGTTTTTGGTGATAAATAATGTGATTGTGAAGTACTCGATTAGAGGCATTGGTAGATCGTGAAGAGTAGGAAGTGAGTCAAAGTTCACGTTAAATCTAGACTAAAATTCTTTATTCCTGTTATATTATTCGTTGTTATTAAAGTTAAATTTGATCTATTACATTAAATTTAATTTTTTGAGCTTTTTAGGGCAAATACTAAATTCATCTCCCCCCCCCCCCCCTCCCCAACCCCTACCCGCCCCCTTCTTGAGTATTTTCTAGTGCACTTTTCATGTTTTCATTTGGCACTCTATTTTTTTGTGCTTTATCACATACAAAGTAAAGATCATAGTATCAAATACACTAAAGTTTCTAAAGAGGCAAGCTATTAATAGACCACTAGTTCTAAGTGGGGGTAACTAACCATATTGGAAATGTAGAATAATAGTTTTTCTAAAAGCTCAAAATATATTAGTTTGAAATGTTATAGAAAATGGACTTTTAACTATAGAAGAAAGAGATTACAGTGAAGAAGACTGGAAAAGATCATATATAAATGAAATTGCTATAAATATATTGCATTATGGGTTGAATGAAAGTGATTTCGATAGAATTTGTACATGTAAATTTGCTAAAGAAATATGAGATGAATTAGAAAAGACTTATGAAGGAACTTCTAGAGTTATGAAAATAAGTCTTTTGTGTGGTCAATTTAAAAACTTTAAAATGCTTCTAAATGAATCTATAGGTAAGATGCTTAATGAATTCATTAACATCATAAATCCTTTAAGCGTACTTGGGAAGAATTTTACTAAGAAATAAATTATAAACTTTTAAGGTCACTATGCAAGGATTGGGAAGCAAAAAGAACTATCATAAAAGAAGCATGAGATTTAAGTGCTATGAGTAAAAAAGAACTCCTTAGAGCACTCAAAATGCATGAGCTCATTAAGAAGTAAGAAGAGGAATCAAATAAAAAGGTCATTGCCTTGAAAGCCACAAGTCAAGATTCCAGCAAAGGAGAAGATGATGATGATAATAATGAGGAACTTGTCTTGATTGCTAAGAAGCTTAAGAAGTTCATGAAGTCTAGTAATAAGTCAAAGAGAGTAGACGATGACAGTAGCTTATCTAAACATAAAAAAAAAAAGGATGTGATAACTTGCTTAAATGTCACAAACCATGACACATCTAGTAGTACTGTCCACTGCTCAAGAAAGGATCAAGGGGACCTAGAAAAGAAGCACTCATGGCCATTTAGAATGATGATGACTTAAGTGACTCGGATGAGAATATGTACTTCATGGCACTAAATGATGAGGTAAGTTACCCCGTTTCTCATTCTTATGATGAGTTGTATGCCATGTATGATAAAGTATGTTGTAAGTTTATAAAAGTAGAGAAAAATAATAGCATGCTTAAATTTTTAATGATGGAAGTAGAAGAAAAACTAGAAAATTTTCAAATCAAGCATGAGGAGATTAAATTAGAAAATGAAAGACTACATGAAGAAATAAATAGTATGAAATTAGAAAATGATAAGATAAATAATAGGTATAAGAAGCTAAAAAGTAAAAAAGATCAGTTAATCAAGATCAATGAAAAATTAACAATTGTAATGACTTACTGGATCTTGAAATTAAAACTATGAATAAAAATAATGTTGAATAAGCCAACAGTGGTAAAGAAATTCAAAAAGAACCAAAGGATTTAAAAAATGAAAATATATTGTTAAAAGCTAGCTTAAATGATTCAAAAGTAACTATAGCCAAGTTCATAAATGGTAAAAATAATTTGAACACACTTATTGGAAATTAAAGATGTGATTCAAATAAATATGTAATTGGTCATAGTAGAGAAAGAAGTTGCAAGTCTTACCAAACTCGTTTTGTTAAAGCCATCCCTGGGACATGCAACTACTATGAGAAATCTAGTCATATTGCACACAATTGTGCAATGAGAAGAACCATGCATTTTAATCATAAAAGCAGGCTGGTTTTGTTCCTAAAGGAGAGATCCTTGTTACTCCTAACAAAAAAGGACTCAATCTCAAATAGTACCCAAGAAAGAATGCTCTATTTTGTAGGGACTTTCAAGTGGGAACAATAGATGGTACTTGGATAGCAGCTGCTCTAGATACATAACTTGAGATGCATCGAAGTACACATCTCTAGACTTGAAAGATCAAGGAAATGTTATCTTTGGAGACAATTGAAAGTCAACTATTCTCGGTGAATGTAATATCCTAGATAACAAAGATTTAATTATTAAAAATGTTTTATTGGTTGATGATTTAAAATATAATCTGCTTCATGTAAGTCAATTGTGTAATAATAGTTTTAAAGTAATATTTCTTGCCAAAAAATATTCCATTGAAATAATGGATAATAACCAAGCTTATCTTGAAGGGTATAGACAAAGAAATATTTACAAAATTAATTTGAATGATTTCAAATCATCAAATGAAACTTGTCATACTCTCCAAATGATAATAGTTGGTTATGGATCGCATGAAAAATTGAGACATGCTAGTATGGATGTAATTTCAAAACTTATTAAAAAGAATTTTGTCAAAAGTTTACCAAAAATAAATTTTCAAAAGGACAAGATTTGTCAAGTATATCAATAAGGAAAACAAACTAAGACTTCTTTTAAGTCTAAGGATGTCGTTTTCACTTCTAGGCCATTAGAACTATTGCATATGGACTTATTTGGTCCTACTCAAACTCTAAGTTTTGGAGGCAAAAAATATATCTTGGTTCTTATTGATGATTTCTCTAGATATATATGAACTTTCTTCTTTGTATCTAAAGATAAAACAAACCATGTCTCTTTTAGATATTGCAAGAAATTCCAAAATGAAAAATGTCTTAAAATTTATCAATTCGAAGTGATCATGAGAGAGAATTTGAAAATTATGAAATGGATGATTTTTGCAGTAAATATGACATTGAACATACTTTTTCAGTACCTAGAAGTCCACAACAAAATGGTATAGCCGAGAGGAATAATAGAACCTTGGTTGAAATGGCTCAAACCATGTTGTGTGAAAATAATTTACCAAGATATTTTTGAGCTGAAGTTGTAAATATTGCTCGTTATATATCAAATAGAGTTTTCATAAAACTAATTCTTAATAAAACACCCTATGAGCTTTGGAAAATAAAAAGACCCAATATTTCTTATTGTCATCCATTCGGCATTAAATGTTACATTCTAAATAATGGAAAAGAACAATCAGCTAAGTTTGATGCTAAAAGTGATGAAAGTATTTTTATAGGTTACTCTTTAACTAGTAAAGCATATAAAATGTTTAATAAGAGAAACTTAGTTGTAAAAGAATCCATTTATGTTCCTTTTGATGATTCTTTACCTTATCCATATTCAGATGATGAAGTGGATGTTGTTTATACTGATTTAGATAAGATTTCTCTTGAAAATAATAATAAAGAAGAAAATGAACATAATAAGGATGTTGTGCATAAATCTATTAATAATGACCTTCCTAAAGAATGAAAATATGCAAAATCAAATCCAAAAGATCAAATAATTGGTGAACCTTTGAATAGAGTACAAACAAGATCATTTTTAAGGAATATTAGTAATCTTGTTTTTCTATCTCAAACCGAGCCTAAAAATATTGAAGAAGCTTTAAAAGATGAATTTTTGATACATGTCATGCAATAAGGATTAAATAATTCACAAGAAATGAAGTTTGGAAATTGATTCCTAGATTTGATAGTAAACCAGTTATTGGAACCAAGTGGGTTTATAGAAACAAGCTTGATGAATTTGGAATTATAACAAGAAATAAATATAGATTAGTCGTTAAAGGATATAATAAAAAAGAAGGCAGAGATCTTGATGAGTCCTTTGCCTTAATTGCTAGACTAGAAGCAATTGGAATACTTTTGGCATTTACTGCTTTAAAATTTTTTACTCTTTTTCAAATGGATGTCAAAAGTGTTTTCTTAAATGATTTTATAAAAGAAGAAGTTTATATAGCGCAACCACCGAAAATAATGGATTCCCTAATTATGTCTTCAAATTAAGCAAAGCTCTTTATGGTTTCAAGCAAGCTCCTAAAGCTTAGTATGAAGACTTGGTAGCTTCCTCTTAAACAAAGGATTTTCTAGAGGAAAAATTGACACAACCCTTTTTATCAAAAATAACAAGTTATATACATTAATTATGTAAATCAATGTGGATGACATTGTGTTTAGAGCTACTAATATGAACCTTATAAATGAAATTATTGAATCCATGAATGATGAGTTTGAAATGAGCATGACGAGATAACTTAATTATTTTCTAGGTCTTCAACTAAAGTAATATGAAAATGGAACCTTCATTAATCAATCTAAATATACAAGAGAACTCTTAAAAAGGTTTAAAATGGATAATTGTAAAACAAGTCCTACACCTATAAACACAAATGTAAAACTAGACAAAGATGAAAATGGAAAAAATATTTGTAAAAAGCTTTATAAAGGCATGATAGCTAGTTTGTTATATTTAATAACTTTTATACTTGATATCTTGTTCTCGGTGTGTGTATGTACATGATTTCAACCTTGTCCAAAAGAATCACACTTAAATACAGTAAAACACATATTCAAGTATCTTGCAAGCACGATTGAAATTGGCTTGTGGTATCTAAAGTTTAACTCTTTTGCCTAGTTGGATACTCCGTTGCTGACTTTGTTGGATGTAAAGTAGATCAAAAAAACACAAGCAACATATGCTGTTGGGTTTCCATAAGGTTTTAGGATTTATAAAGATCAAATCGTCTGCACGGAATTAAAAAAGAAAACTCCAATCCAATATCCATGTATTTTAATTATATCAAAACAAAACAAATAGCATGAATTTATACCTTATCGTTGAAGCTTGAATTGGCATATCAGATCTATAGGTATCGCGAATTCACAATCCCCTCTATAGTATCCACAAGAATGAACACTCCTTCAAAAGAATCCTTCATGTACTAGCGTTATCTAGAACACTTCTAGATTTGATTAGGAAAAATTTACTCACGATTCTCGTGTTTTTCTCTTTTAGGATTTACATAATTTCTCTACAGATCTAATGTAGACAACATATATCGTTTGCCTTAAAAGAAACCTCTTATGTCTTATTTATAAAAATGTTGATATGAATAATGATATTAATGCCCCTAATTTTATTAGGTATAAATTAATTTATTAACATAAGAATTCCTAGTCTAATTATGAATTTATTATTGTTCTTAACAAATTATATTTATTTATTATTCTTAAAAAATCAAGATTAATAATAAATAAATTTATTATTCCTGCTAGACTTATTTAAATTTATTCCATGATTACTTTATTCATTCTTTTGTGCATGACCTTATAGGTTTACTTAATGTTGGCCATTGACCTAAAACCATCTTAGTCAACAAAACATAAGTGGCATTTAGCAAGACATTATGTTTATCCAAATTAAGTGAAGTTCGGCAATCCAATTTTTACCTGATCCATAACTAGTGTCATTATCTTTTTGTCACATGATATCTAGTTGAACATAAGGCATGGATAGTGTCATCATTATATAGTTCAATCTTATCATTTCTCGATGTCCAAGTAAACTGACAAAACAAATGAAATTGATTACACTATCAATTCATTTGAGCATGGCCATACATTTCTCAGTTTCACTTATCGAGGAACCCAAAGATATCTCTCTCATAATGAGAGGGACAAATCCCATCTTAATCACTCAACTTCCTTTGCATGATTCACGGTACGCTCAATCTCAACCTTTATACCTATCCAGTTAAAGACAACATTTGATTGAGTCAAATCATAATGTTCCTCATGTTGGAATCTATGGTGATTTGAAGTCTAAAGATACACTGACATCATTATTGTGAGAATCACTTATGATACTAATTCATGTAGTGATCTTATAATGGTCAGTCCAATACATAGTCATCAAATATGTACTTATGAGTTTGATTTATATCATCATACAAATAGACATCTCATGACTATCAAACAAAAACTCATACTATATTTAATTCATTATCATTCCCACAATAATGAGCATCTAGGGACATTTAGAATAATTAAGTTATTCATGGATCCTATTATAAAGTAAACATGCAAACAATATAATAAAAATGCCTTTGTATTAATAATATATATATAATGAAAATATTCAGTAATTGGCCTAGGGCACAATCACTGACACATGTTACTTTCTTGGAAACTCCTTAATACCTTGGCACTCTAAGAAACAAAATTCTATTGCACTTTCAACTGTCGAAGCTGAGTATATAGCTATTAATAGCTCTTGTGCACAAGTTTATGGATGAAACAAACCTTGCTGGACTATGATTTGAAATATGAAAATATTTCAATTCGATATGATAACACAAGTACTATAAATTTAACCAATAATCCGATCCAACGCTCAATGACCAAGCATATCGAAATTAGATACCATTTCACTAGAGATCATGTTCTAAATAGAGATATCAGCTTGGAATTTTTTAATATAAATAATCAGATTGTTGATATTTTTACAAAACCCTTAAGCGAAGATCATTTTTGCACTTTATAAAGGGAATTGGACATGATTAAGCAAGAAAAGTGCTAAATATTATGGAAACAAGATGGTCTAAAACTTAATATATGGACAAAGAGGTGCCATTTTATGTTCATATATGCTTCTGCAAAAATCTATTATAGATGTGCTTGCTCAAACTGAAGTTTTGCTAAAACTTGGTATTGAATGTTTAAACATGCTTTGTGATGCTCTTTGGACCTCTTTTTTTTTTTTTTTTTGAATATTTGAATAATGTTTTAGATTTTTCTGTGCATGCTTGAGAATCCTTTCTGCAGCTTTCTAAGAACAATTTGCACATTTTTTTTTATCTTCTATATTATCTGCATATCTCTCTTTGTCCACAATATCATAAGTCTATCATTTTTTTTAATGAGTGCAAAAGGGAAGATATATTGCACGCACAATTAACATGCAAGAAATATGTTTCTGATGAGTAAAAAAAGGAGAGAAGAGCTATTGTGTTTTGTATGGTATGCATGAAATATGTTTCTGGTGAGTAAAAATGGGGCAGAAGAGCTAATATGTTTGTTATTGTATGCTATGTTTGTCTTTATCCAAAAAAGGGGAGCTAAATGATGAATTAAGTATAGTTTGTATTCTCCTAAAATTAAGCATCAAGTCTTTGAAACCAAATTTGAGAAAATTCTTTTGAAACCTACATGTTTATTTGAGGGGGAGTATGCTAAATTGAAAATGGGTTAATTTGTGTATGATTGTCCTCATCAAAAAGGGGGAGATCGTTAAACTTATATGTTTAATGTGGATTTTGATGAGATAATATAATATATAATTAACTATTCAATTATGGTAAACTGCACTTAATTAGTCGAACAATATGACAAATAATATGTTAGAATGTGTGTGTGTGTGTGTGTGTGTGTGTGTGTGTGTGTTTTGATAAGTGCCCTAAGACCCTTATATTTGGTACATTATTGAGCATATTTCATATGCTATTTAATTGATTTAGTGAAGAAAAGGATTATTACTGAACTGATTTTTTGTTTTAGGGACAATCATGGAACAATTTGGCTTTTCAAAGGATTATTAATGAAAGAAGCCAAGATTTTGGAGAACTTTGGAGCCTTTTGTGAAGTTGATGGACATACACTAGTATTTTTATACTACTAGTGTACTTTTGGAGGAAGAAAATTGAAGAAAAATTCGAAGTTCCAGTATACACGACCCCACATACACCAGTTGTGTACAATAGGTCGTGTACATGTGCCAAAAACCAGTTGTATACTCGCGCCCTGAGTTGAAAGAACAGATTTCATTCACTTGTTTTACCACCCAAAAACCTTAGAATGCATTTTAGAGAGCTTTTTGAGGAAGAATTTGTGCTACAACTTGGAGATCCATAACAATCACTTCTACAAAAAGGGTTTTATCATTATGATCTTTCCTCTTTGTTCCATTGTACTTATTATTGTTGTTAATCTCTTCATGGAAGAGTAGTTGTGTATGCCCAAGGTTTTGGGAAACCCTAGCCTTCATGTATTGACTTGATTATTAATTGAATGAAGTTTGATTTTGAGTTTGCTTCATGATTTATATTGTTGTTTGTGATGATTTTAGACCGAAGTTATTACAAACTTGATTCTTGTTAATTCGAAAGAAGATTTCAATCAATGGGTTTGATCTCTCATGGGCAAAGAAGTTGAGTAATCCACCTAGAAATAGGGTTTTCCAACTTTCTATCAATTAGGGTTCATAATCTTCATGCTATTCTAAGTTGATAATTGTGAAGGAAGAAATTCCCACTTTTGCAATTAGGGTCAGGGGTTAATTAACTTGAAGAGAGTAATTAATCTATTTGAGAAACCCGATAGTTCAAGATCGAGTTTCGTTCAATTGAATCTATCTTTAAAGATGAAGGAGGCTAGGGTTGACCAAAAGTAAGGGCATTATTTGTGAATTGATTATCTTGAGAAAATTGTGCATATCTTTCATCTAAGGTTTTTGGGCTTGCTTTTAATTAGAATTAGTAGAAAATTAGTATTTATCTCTCAATTGATTCGGCCAGATAATAGTTAACGGGTTATTATTAGTAGCTGCACATAGATTCCTAGGACGATATCCGAGTTAATTTCTATATTACACAATAGGCGCACTACCTTGTGTGGGTCTAGAATTAACAAGATTATAAATTTAAAACTTAAAGCTCTAACACATCAGTGTGTGTTATATGTTTTTGTGGAGATTATGCAGGTTGTTAGTATGGACAAATTCTCAAGCACAACCTTGGTCGTAGGTTACATTAAGGGCTCGATGAGTCTACTCTTCAAAGGTGCAACAAGCTCAAGGTCTAAAGCTTGATGAGTTTAAAAATGCAGAGTCCTTGGTGGCGGGTCACATTGAGGGCTTAACGAGTCAACTCCTCAAGGCATAATAAGCTCAAAGTTTAAAGCTCGATAAGTTAAAAAATGCACAGTCTTGATCGAAGGTTACGTTGAGGGCTCACATGTTAAATGTTTAGGGTGCGATAAGTTTAAGTCCAACACTTGACAAACTCAAATATACACAACTCTGATCGATGATTAAAACTAAGCTGCGATGAATGTAGGGGGCGATAAGTTTGAACTAAGGGCTCGATAGAGTACATGTTAGCAAAGATTTGGTTGAGGGCTAAAATGAAAGCATGATACTTAGTGGCACGACAAGCATTAGGGCACAACAATTTAAACGAATGAGCCGATATGGCAAAAAGAGTAGTTGAAGCGCTTTTAACGCTTAGTAACTTAAAGACATTATCTCCAATGGATATTTGAATCTTTGAAGGCCATAAATACTATGTCCATGGAAGATGAGAGAGAGAGAGGTGTGAAAGTGAAAAAGAGCTTTTATTTGCGAATGAAAAAATCATTAATTTTCTTGTTTACTTATTCATTAACTTGTAAAGACGTGGAAATAGAAAGAAAAATATTCTAGTGCTCTGTTCTTGTATCTATTATCTATCAAATATCATCTAGAGAGAGAAAGAAAATATTTTATTTTCTATGTGTTGTAAAGAGGTGTATTACTCTACTTGAGCGTATGTTTTTAGTGATAAATAAAGTGATTGTGAAGTCATCAATTGGAGGCATTGGTAGATCATGGAGAGTAAGAAGTGTGCCAAACTCCACATTAAATCTGGACTCATATTCTTTATCTCTATCTCTTTCATATTTCATATTATAATTTATTATTGTATTATCTGTTGTTATTAAAGTTAAATTTGATCTGTTATATTGAGCTTTTTAAGATAAATACTCAAGTCACACACAACCCACCCCACCCATTCCCTTCCCCTTCCCCTCGCCCCGCGCGCTTCTTTTGATTATTTTTTAGTGCATTTTCACATTATCACCTTTGAAGTGCTATTTGGCACAGTTCCTACTTATGACAATCTTAGGGTAATGGGGTGTTTGTATTATGTCACTAAATGCTTATCACATCACGAAAAATTTGATCCTAAGAGTGTTAAATGTGTGTTTTTAGGTATGAACATGGGCAAATGGAATACAAAGTGTATGATCTTGACTCCAAGAAGATCGTAGTTAGTCATGATCTTCTATTTTTTAACACATATTTCCCTTTGTGAGTCTTATTATTCTATTCTTCCTTTGCCCTTAGAAAATTCTTCTTGTCCATATGTCTCCTTTAGTAGTGATCATGTTGATTTTTCCCTTATCAATACTGATGATACTTTATCCTCAACCTCTGTTCCTATTTGATCTTTATAGAGGTCCTCTCAACCTTCTAAAACTCTAAGTTATCTATAGGACTTTGTTCATGCTATTTGTGGAAGGCCTTCATTTGATGCGACAATTGTTGCTTCTTCTTCACTTAGTCTTCCTTACCCTGTATTGCAATCACAAGACTACAGCTCTTATCGTTCAAAAAATATAGCATCCTTAGCTAATGTTTTAACTACCCAGGAACCCTATGATTATTCACATGCAATTCAACATAAAGAATGGGTTGAAGCAATGCAAGATGAGCTTCATGCTCTTGAGTCTAATAATACTTGGGAGTTGACTCAATTACATGAAGGTAAGAAAGCAATAGATTGCAGATGGGTGTTTAAATTGAAATATAGGTCTAATGGTAGCATTGAGAGGTATAAGGCTCACTTAGTAGCTCAAGGGTTTACTCAAGTTAAAGAGGAAGATTATATTGAAACCTTTTCTTCTATTGCCAAATCAAGTTCGGTTCATATTGTTTTGGCTGATGCTACTTCCTTTAATTAGCTTATTCATCAAATAGATATTAGCAATGCTTTCTTACATAGTTATCTTGATGAGAAAATATACATACTTCCTCCTCAAAGGTATACTCAGGCTAAACTAAGTGAAGTGTGTAGACTTAAGTATTCCCTTTATGGTCTCAAGTAAGCATCGAGGTAATGGAATATTGAGATTTCTAAGTTTCTCAGTGCTCAAGGTTTTAGTTAATCTCCTCATGATCAGTCATTATTTATGATGTTTTCTTCTACTAGTTCATTTATAGCATTGCTTTATGTGTGATGATATTGGTGATTGTGCCCTAGGTCAATTACTAGATATTATCATTTTATATATATTATTGATACATATGCATTTCTATTATATTGTTTACATGTTCGCTTCGTAATATGATCTATGAATAATCTAATATTCTAAATTGCCCTAGATGCTCATTATTACGGGAATGATAATGAATTAAATCTAGGATGATATTTGTTTGATAGTCATGAGATCTTTATTTGTATGGAGATACGAATCAAACTCATAGGTATGTATTTGAGAACTATGTATTTGACTGACTCGCTATGAGATCACTACATGGATTAGTATCATAAGTGATTCTCGATGTTAATGTATCATTAGACTTGAAATCACCATATGTTTCAACATGAGGAACATTATAATTCAACTCAATCAAACATTGTCTTTAACCAGATAATTATAAATGTTGTGATTGGGCATAATGTGAATCATGTAGAGGAAGTTGAGTGATTGAGATGGAATTTGTCCCTCTTGTTATAGGGGAAATATCTTTGGGCCCTTGATAAGTGAAACTGAGAAATACATGGTCAAGCTCAAATGAATTGATAGTATGATCAATTTCCTTTGTTTTATTAGTTCACTTATAGATGGAGAAATCATAAGATTGAACAATATAAGGGTGACATTAATCATGTCTTATGTTCAATCTAGATATCATATGACAAAAGGATAAAGACATAAGTTATGGACCAGGTGAAATTGGATCACCGATCTTCACTTAATTTGGGTAAATATAATGTCTTGCTAGAGGCTACTTATGTTTTGTTAACTGAAAATGGTTTTTGAGTCAACTACCAATATTAAGTGAATCTACAAAGTCGCATACAAAAGAATGGACTAAAAAGGATCATGGACTAATTTAAATAAGTCCAATGAGAATAATAAATTTTATTCATTAATCTTAATTTGTTAAGAATAATAAATAATTATAATTTGTAAGAATTATAATTTTATAATCCCTAATTGGATTAGGGATTCTTATGTTCATAAATTAATTTATAATTTATTTATTCCTAATAAGATTAGGGGCACTAATGTCATTATTCACAGGAATAATGACATTAGTATAAATAGGACATAAGAGATCTCTTTTAGGGTTAACGATATGTGTTGTCGATATTAGACTTGCAGAGAAATTCTGTAAACCCTAAAAGGAGAAAAACACGAGACTCGTAGAAGAACTTTTCCTAATATAATCTAAAGAGGTTTTAGACAATGCTAGCACACAAAATATTCTTTAAAAGACATGTTCATTCGTGTGGATACTGTAGAGGGGATTGCGAATTCGAGGTACCTACAGATCTGATCTGTCAATTGATTTCAAGATTCAAGGTTCAAGGATTAAGGTTAAAAGTATAAATTTGAATTATTCCTTTTGTTTTAATCTAATAAAAACACATGGATACTAGATTATGATTTTCTTTTGAATTCTGCTACAAAAAAATTGAATTTTACAAATCCTAAAACCCTAAAGAAACCTAACAAATGACATACTCATCATTGGTTCAAATGGTGTTACCATTTCTTCTTTAAAGGATACCCTAAATGATAAATTCACCATTGAGGATCTAGGCTTAGCTCTGTTTTTTTTTTCTTGGCTTTAAATTTGTGTGACTAAACAAGGATTGATGTTGAATCAGCATAAGTTTATCATGGATGTTCCTATCGTTTCTAGCTTATCTGCTGCCAAGCCTGTTTCCATGACAGCGCCCAGTGGATGTAAGCTTGATAATTTTTTAGGAATAATTCTTGACAATCCTTCTTTTTATCATTTATTGGTTGGAAAATTGTTGTAAATTACTCTCACTAGACTAGATGTTTGTTTTGTTGTGCATTGCCTTAGTCAGTTCCTTTCTCAACCTCAGACTACACATCTCAATGCTTTCTATGCTTGGTATTTTCTATCCATCCTCTAATAATCTTCTATTGCTGGTTTATTATAATTCGAATTGGGGTCTTTGTCCTTTGGATTGTAAATCTATTTTCAATTATTATATCTTGCTTACAAATGCACTTATGTCTTTGAAAACAAAGAAATAGAGTACTATTTCTACTTCCTCTTTCGAAGCTGAGTATCATAGCATGGCAAAATCTATTAAAGAACTGCTATGGACTACTATATCAAGTGTGATTTGCATTTGCTTCTTTCCTTACTTGTTTCACTTTTCGATGATAATAAATCTACATTTTTTATTATATCTAATACTTGTTTACATGGTTCTGCTAAGCACATAGACATGGATGTTCATGTTGTTCGAGATCATATTCATATGGGTTTTCTTAAGCCTTTTTATGTTACTTCTAAAGCACAATGGTGAATCTTATTACTCAGCCCTTGACTGGCCATCAACTTCAAGTTTTATGCTCTAAGTTGCATCTTCACTTGAGGGGAAGAGGGGTATGTGTAGTAGTAGTTTTATTTATTTTAAAGTGCCAACTGTACATTTCTGAGTGTGCCATTTGTCTTGTTTATATTAGGTAAGATAGTTATGTTGGTTAGACTGTTAGATAAATACTAGTTTTTGTATAGAACACTTTATAACTCTCGATAATCAACATTCTCTTTGTTTTCAATACAAGTTCTATTATTCTTCATTGGAGAGTTCCTGTGATGCATTAGTATGTTGTATTTTTGATTGCTAGAATTGCTTTCTCACATAACCTTTCACGAGAAAAGTTGGAAGTAGACAAACAGGATCAAGCATCCCTATTTCGAGTCGACCATATTACATCTTATCTCATTTACGAACAAGATCTTTTAGCCTTGTCATTTGACCTAATCAGTCAAGTTTAAATAAATAATAAATTTGAGTTACACACAATGGCTTTGGGAACTTCTATGTGTTGTCAACAAAAATCAACCTTTTAACTATTAAAAATAAATACATTAATTAATATATTAAGAATTTCAGTGGTGCAACTACAATTAGATATGAATTTAAGCCGTTAAATAATCAATCGATCCAGGTCTTGTTAAAAGAAAACATAGAATTTTCGCATTGGCTTAATAGAACAAATTCGTCTCCCTACACAATACAATAAATATTTTATATATATATATATATTTTAAATTATAGTAAAAATGGGTTGAAGGTTAGTCTATCTCTTTACAAAAAATAAGTATTCAAATAAGACTAGAGACAATTTAATTATCAAAATAAACCCTCAAAATTGCATCTTGAAAATGAGAAATTAATTGTGTAAACAACCCATATGTGAAATATGCGAACAACGGGACACATCACTAGCATTCTCGCATGTAAAATATGTGAGAAATTCAGGCTAGTGCCAACACATGTACAAAAATAAGACATCATAGCAAAACAATTCACATTTTAGTAATGTGAGTTTTGTTTAAACTATCACATGTAAAACATGTGAGTTATTTTTTAAGTTAAAACACATGCTTAACACTGAATTATGATGAATTATTTTTATAATTAATTTCATTCATGGTCTATTTTTAGGGGAAAAGAAAAATAATAATAAACTTTTTAAAAAAATTATAAAAATACCACTGAGATTAAAATAATCGCAGTTTTAGGCAAGAGACGAGATCATTAGTGCTTGACCTAGTCACTTCAAGAGATGAGGTCCTTATTTTTACCAATTTACCTTGTCTCTTGAAGAGACAAGATCAAGCCATATAATAAAGATAGAGACAAGGTCAGTATGAATTATTGACTTCGTCTCTTCAAGAGATGAGGTTAATATAAATTGTTGACCTCATCACTTAGGTCGGTTAAAAATCCCCCACCCACCCCCACCATCACCACATATTTCATAAATCACTCTTTTTTTACATTAGTTGTTATTACCTGTCAAAATTATATACAATTAGCTATATAAATCATTTATTAGCCATCCTCCACCAACTTCGATACTTCATAACCCAACCATAATAGTATTCACAAACCTAATCCATCCAAAGATAGTCTTAAACCTAATCCATTCATTTACAGTCCCAAACCTAATCCACTCAATCACAATAGTTTTGTGAAACCTTTCATCATAAACATAATAAAAAATTCATAAAACATAATATGAAATGATTGCATTAATATTATGTTATTTACACCAAAAGTATGTGAAAATTCTACATACAACAAGCATAAAAGATAAGAATCTATATACAACAATCATAAAAGATGAAAATCTATGTAATCTATACTGCTAGGTGCCTGGCTTCCCTTGTCTCCGCCTGATAAAAGTCCAAGAAAATTGTGTATGCTGATGGAGATGCTCCATAGATGGATCAATTTGTGTGAGCATAGCATCCCCATCTTTACCACCAGCACTGTATAGACAAAATGCGACAAAATCTGGATCCACCTAGGTAAGTCCTTCCCTCATATCATGTGGCAGCGATAGTCACCTCGTTTGTGGAGCAAGAGGGGTGTAGAACTCGGTGTATGAGATGTTTGACATTGGGGTCTCATCCAGATGAGCATATGATGATGAGGATGGACCAAGCTTAAAATGATGAAACTGTTAAAGGCCAGGCTTATCAGGTACATGTACATTCAAGGGTGAAGGCTCATCTTTGATATCTACAGCTCGGACTCGCCTTTGCTCTTGACCTAACCTCGTCCCTATCCACGCCTCTCTCTGTGGTCGTCATCTCTGTGTAGGCTAAGGATGTAGGTCCTCCGATAATGGTACTAGTATAGGCACTAGTGTTGGGTCATTCAAATTAAAGCCCCATGAACTCTTCCACTACACGAATGACATCTTGTGCGGGACTTTGTAAATGAAATCTGCCTGCAAGTGAGAGCAAATATTTAGATCAATGAATTCCAAAAACAATATGTATCTATATATAGCTTATGTAGTCATTGAACTTACTATATATCGAATCATGACCCCTATAGGATTGATCCAGCGCCTCGTGATCACACAATACAAGACAAAATAATCTCTAGATATGCCAGTGGGGATATTTGGCATCTTGACAATGTGATTGCGCCTGTCATCCTACTCTACTACCCATCTGGCGTGCTCTTCCGCTTTGTTCCACTTTGAACGCCTTAGTAAGTCCAGCTCATGCAAGGCTTTCAATAGCTTTTCGCTTCGCTTTACAAATTCTTTTCATATGAACATTATACCTAAACTCTTTTAAGATGGTTAATTAGAGGTCCTTCTCTCTCACATTTGAAGAATTGTGAATCTCTAATATAATGCACCTAGACATGCTAGTGGAATTCAACTGAGAGTGGTCCTGTCCAGTGATTTCATCCAGGCAGGTGTGGGGTCCTTCATATTTAGTGATGTGAAATTACCCACCATGCTTCTTGTAATTTTCTCTGAGTCTTCACTTGCAACCTCTATTATGAATATTAGTACATTTAACTGCCCATGACCTTGGATCCGAGTCCACCACCTAGAAATTATAATGATTTGATACATGCCACATTTTAATTGCTTGTATGAGATGATCTTTAGTCTCAAACCACATCCCAACCTTGAATTCATTATCGAAACTCCAATTTCCAGCACTTGTTTCTTGCTCATCATCAAATGCAGCATAATCACTACCAACATCAGTAGTGAAAAAAGGTACTAACACTAAGCTTCCAATTGCGTCAATATCTATGGGAGCCATGAAACAGTGTCAGTCATTTCTATAATGTTATACCTCGGTACCATCATCTTCCTAGGGAAAAGCTTCCACATTATCATTTCCATCATCATCATAGTCGTCACTAGATTCACTTGCAGATGAGTCTTGCATCACATCAGTATTATGACCACATGTCTAATCAGGTATGTTAATTTCAAAGTTACCCATCTACACATGTGTGCTACTTATTATTTGAATTGGAGTAGAGTTTGAGTCTACTAACCCTTGGCTGCCAATACTTTCATCAATACCCATTTCCCCTACAGATGCCTATGACAATTCGTTCTTAAATATCTGCACATATACAAGCACTGACCCTTCAATGTACATCAACATCTCTTGTGTAGCATCATCATCGGTCACTAGGATAACATCATAGCATAGTGTCTTATCTCTAATAGTTACCTTATAATACAACTCAACCTGATGTGTAGACCTATTTACCTTAAGTCTATTACAAATGATGCAAAGTATTTGCTCATATGTTGAGTTCCTACTAACACTTACCACAATAACTGGCCGCTTATCATAACCAAAACCATCATTCTCCTCCATAATGTTACTATGGGCGTACAATACAAACTTGGCCTTATCCATTTCCTCACATATCTTGTCATCTCATAAAATATAGGGTGAATGCATGAAATTCGCATCATGACTTATCTATTATACTTCCCTAATATTTAAACATATTTGTTAACGCTACTATATCTACCCCAGTCTTATAATAGTATATGATCAATGTGTATGATGCATAACAATATATGATTTCATAATTTGGTTCCTGAATTCAAAAACTATAGAGTATAATCATAATAACATTAGACATTGTCTACAACGTAGCTTCAACAACACATATGGTTAGCATACAAATCACATTACCACTCCACAATACAACTCATCCACCACTACGTACAACACCTATCCAACATCTAACATACAATATGCTTCATCATTGGACAAAAACAATCCAACAACATTTACAACACCCAATATCCAATAATACAACATCAATAATGGCGAAAATTCAAGCGAAAAATCTAGTGCACTTACTTATTGAGTTCGGCACGAATTTTTGGATTTTTCACACCAATTGCTTCACTTTTCAACGATTTGATGACTTTTGTAACACCTCGTGAACGAAACTATTCAAGATTATGCATTGATTTTATGAAAATCCTTGTCAAAATTAAGGAAATTAAGGTTAGGGTTTTGAATTTGGAGGTTTTTTTTTTTTTTTTTGGATTTGAGGGTTCTTGTCTGCTCGAAATGAGGAAGAAGAAAATGGCGGGCGAATATAATGCCCACCAACCTTGATGAGGTCTTTATTTTACAGTCTGATCTCATCAAGAGAGGTGGTCAAGCATTAATGACTTCGTCTCTTCAAGAGACGATATCAACTTGCCTAAAACTGGATTATCTTGACTCCGGTGGCATTTTTGTATTTGTTTTAATGTTCACTATTATCTTCCTTTTCCTTATTTTTAGTAAATAATTTAAAATAAATTTTAAATTGACAAAAAGAATCCTATCTCCATTTGACGTGTTAATCAAGAGACGAGGTACATCCATAAAAACAAGACTTTGTCTCTTGAAGAGATGAGGTTAGACACGAATGTCGTCGTTTTTTTAAAAAACGAGGTCAATTTATCTAAAATTGGGATCATTTTGATTCCGGTAGCAATTTTTGTAATTTTTAAAAAAGTTTATTATTATTTTCCTTTTCTTTATTTTTAGTAAATAATTTAAAGTAAATTTTAAATTGACAAAAAAATCCTATCTCCTTTTGGCGTGTTAATGTTCTCAATAATTTTTTTGTACATTAAAAGAGGATGAATGTAAAGAGGGAGGCTGGTGCCCAATCCTGCAGCAGCTAATGTCGGCGGCGACGAGGACGGTTATCAGAGCCGGATCTTTTCATACTCTCGCTCCACGGTCCGGTCTGTCCCCTCTTTTTCACTACTTTCCCTTTCTTCTACTTACATACTCAGATTACTATAAAGAAAGGGAGTGCTTGAGTAATTTAATAACGTCTTTTTGTTTTTTAAAGTGTTAATTTCTTGAATTTGTGATATAAAATTTATGCGGCAATCAGAAACTTTTGTTATGTTCAAATATTTGAGGTTCTGTTCATGAAAGTTGTTGATATTGGTTGTTCCGACCCAAGAAGTTGTTTTGGTAGGAATCAACTTAGGATTTAAAATGTAATCTGTCATGTTAGTGCGCGATTTTATTGCTTGGCCATTTTTTAGTTCAGAATGAAGGTTTTGATTTACTTGTTCATATATGGTAAAGTCCATCCTCGGCAGGAGCATTAGGTGTTTGTGTTTTCGTGTAAGATAGACGAGAAGGTTATCCATAGCAACATACATTTCGAGCCCTCTCCTCCCCAATAAACCCGCAGGCTTGCAATGAATCTTCTGCGTTTCCTTCTTCTTTTTTTTTTTTTTTTTTTTCTGTCATCGCTAAAACTGAAGTTATGCTTTTTTATGTGAAATTTCTTGCTTGGAAAAACTGGCAATGAGCGTGCTTGGTGTCCTTTGGAGTCCTACCTCACGAAGTGTCCATTGTTTTCTTTTGGTGGTTAATTTCACAATGGAAATACTCATTGCATCATTGACTATGTTAAACCTTGAGGAACTGGACACCGTCGAAAGTATCTTAATCAGTGATCATTATAGTGCTTAGTGTTAATCATTTATATGTTGTTAGTATTAAAGATGGATCCTGCAAGTGTTTTGTGTGAGTTGTAAGCTTTCTCGGTTTGTGAATTATCTCTAGACTTTTTGCTGATTTGACATTGGATATGCACACAACTGCAGCCAGGCAGAGCAGGCACTGAGATCCTGAAGAGAATTGCTGTCTTTTTGCACATCAACCTTGCCATGAAATCAAAGCCTAGGCAGCAGCTAGAAGCACGATTTGTCGAACTTCGTGAAACAGAATACCCAGATGCTTTAATTAGAACAGCAGTCTCTCAGATTTGCAAATCAGTAGGTTTTATGGCCTCCCAGCTCACTGCATTAGAAATTCTAGCAGATATTGCCACCAAGTTCCTTGAGTTAGTAGGGAAAACAACCGTGTCCCTCACAAATGCTTCAAACCGTACCCAGTCCAACATTTTTGACATCATCAATGCACTTAATGACACCAATCTTGTAGTGGGATTTCAAGGTGCCTCTTCTCTTCATAAAGATGAAACTTCCTCGCTGACCTCTGGTACTTTAAGTGATCTCATTAACTTTTTCAAATATTCTCCTGAAATCCCTTTTGCATTGCCACTTCCTTGTGAAGACAGAAATGATTCTTCTCAAATACCAGAGGATCGTTCCTGTAACAGTTGCAAAAGTACTAATGAGCCAAATTTGTGTCGTGGTTTGCATATTCCCAGATGGTTGCCACCTTTTCCAGCCGCAAGTACATATTTTGATGCCCATGAAACTTTGTGCAACAAGAGAAAATACAGTGACGAATTGTGGGAAACTACTGTACTGTCAAAACACAATGAGCTTAATCTTGAAGTCCCAAGGGAGAAAGTTTTATTTGCAGAGAGGAAAGTCAAAGGTGAGATAAAGTTCAAAATACGTGTAGCAACAAAAGGTGGAAATTCAATAGGCCTTGCATTAAAGAGTGGGGCTTCTAGAGGTGAGAAAAGGGTATATGGATTTATGAGCAGTTACAACAATGACATTGAGGAAGAAAATGAGAAGAATGGCTGCAAGATAAGATAGATTATTTCCATGGACTGAAATTGCACATCACATGATGCAGTTGGATTTGTCTTCTGCTTCTCAACATGCAGCAGGGGAAATGGTGGCTTTTGTTTCGTTTTACTTCTTCCCTAACGCTCCAGATTTATCAATTACACAGCATTCTTGCTGCTTGGTTTCATTACTTTAAAAGAAGGCATATTGTTCCCAAGATAGAATTATAAACATCATTGCATTCATATGCACCTTTTGAAGATTTTTGGTCCTTTTTCGAGAGTTAGCTTCTCATTTGTTCATCTTAGATGAGTTGTATAGAGATAGCATATGCAAGGAAGTGGTTACCATCAAGGCAATTCCCAGTCTGTAACTCTTTGTTGGAAGAAATTGTAAAATAGTTCTACATCTGAAAATCCTATTTCCTGCTACTTAAGGTAGGGTAAAACTTTTGATGAGTTGTGAAGTAGCTTATCTTGCATATTTAATGCCCAAAAGAAGAAAAAAAGAAATACATCAAACTGCCTAGGATGAGGCTGTTCACTATGACTATCAGGTGATGCTAATGATTCTCTAAAACATTGGTAATGCATAGCGTACACTTAAAACCAGTTGATGTTATATGATCCTGGGAAGCCATTTATATATCTCATCGGAAGAGGAACTTATGTTTTCTTTCATCAGATGTAGTTTACTAGCTACAGAACTGGACGAACATAGCTCCTTGCTTGTTAACCGATAGACAATAGCTTTGCTTACTTTTTCTGTCGTCAAAATCACATCTAAACCATCAATTGTCACAGCTGATGACACTTTCTATAGGATGGAGCAAGTATACTGTCCAAACCAATTAAAGTGGATGATAAGAGAACTTCAGTACTTTTTATACCTCTGGTTGTTACGAACAAGCTATGCTTGGCCCAAACAACCAAGAACTACCTTAATTTCCACTACAGTTTATGCTGTCAATCTCTGCCTTTTCCTTTATTCTTATCCCTCTCGCATCAATTCTGCCTTTGAGGTGAGCCTCTGCAAAAATTCTTATTCGTGTCTGATAGATAAGCTGTTAGTTTTATTAGGAAGTCTACGTCATAGCATTTGATTGCAGAAACTAGACAATATAAAAAATAAAAAAAACACTAGACAACACCGTATAAAAAACACTAAACAAATACGGTTTGTTTGGATTGTGTTTAGTATGCACAGTATTGAATAGCGATTTTTGTGTTGTCCATTCTTTAGTATACACAACTACAATATAAAATTGTAATAAAAGATATGATTTGTCTAGAATTTAAGTTGTATAGTGAAATGAGGATTTGTACCATTCCTCACATCGTACTATTTTTTTTTTTTTCAAAGTTGTTCGGTACTTTGAAAACCTATTGTCTAGTACCAAAACTAGTAATAACAACTAAAAAAGGAACTAGAATTTTTGCCTAGTTCAATCCTATAGATTTATGCGAACTAAACACTCTGAATGGTTACATTTTTTCAGAGTTCTAGCCCCATGTTATGGCATTGTAAGATTCATATCTTTCAATAACTCTCATGCGCCATGCCTAAAATATTTTTCATGTTGCATGTTGTGCGTCAATAGTTGCAAACATAACTTATTCCTAATATTTGTCAGCAGTTGTCTTACCATCTCCATTAAGGTTGTAAGGGCTAAAATTAATTTTGGACTTACAAACCAATAGTGATCTGGACTTGACACCATGGTCAATGATCGGATCTAAAAAATTAAGTCCATAAATTGAAATGGTTTAGAGATTTAGTATCATGGATCATTATTGGCCATTTTCAACTTTGCTCATAGAGGTCCATGCACTCGCAATAGCCATCTCATGAGATTAGATTCAATAGGAGTTCATAAAAAAAATCACGAAAAGATCTCTCATCTTGTCTATGGACCGGTAAAAGGAATCCGATAGACGTTGTTGATAGTTAAACTCTTAAATACTATAAAATTGCTAACTTATAGGACCAAGCAAGGTTTAGAATGAAAAATGAGTTATTTTTTCTCAAGAACAATTGGGTTAATATTTTACAATTCATTTATTTGTCATTTGTGCATTTAAGTCCTCCAGAATCACCTATTCCTCTTCCTTATCACTTTCTTCAACTCATTTCCATATCTCTGTTCTACATCATTTATCTAAGGTTTTGTGAAATGCGAGACTTATATTGCATGAATGTGACCACTTTAACCAGGTTTTCACTATTACAAAGTGTTTGTCAATTTTTTCTCTTTCAGCAATTCGTATTTTGCAGCTGCAAAATTTCAAACAACAATTCTATATCTATTTCTTAATAATAATTTATTAAAAAAAAAATTTTAAAAAGTATATGTATCTGTTGAAAAAAGCCAAACAAACAGACCCTAGGACTATCATCCAAATAATAATAATAATGATAATAATTAATCTGCTGCTTTTTTATGGAATATGGGATTATCCTGACTTTGCCATAAAAGCATAATGTTTCTAGCTGACTCATATTTCTTTTCTAAAATAATTTTTTTACCTTGTTTAAATCAACTTAAAATCTTCTTGGAGCATTGTCTAGCACTCACCGTCATTCGTACGTTGGAAGAATTTGGAAAGACAATTCGCTTGGAATTTCAAAGAAGCTAATTGCGGTTGCCACTTTTAGGGATGGTCCAAACCCACATGACAGATTCGGTAGTATATCACATCTTCACCTGGTTTCTTTTACCTTTTTATCTTTTTTATCTGGTCCAGTGTGCCCGACTGCAACTTCTGCGCTTGTTCATAAACTTATATATTTGTATATATATAATCCTCGATCTTTCTTCGAACTAAAACTAGCTACAAGATTGAATTTCTTGATGCAATTTTACCTAAAATCCTAGTTTCAAGCGTGACACAATATTGTATTAGAAAAACAAAAGGGAAGAGGAGATTGATATCAAGATTTTTTTTTGGTTAATTTGCAAATACATTACCCGTATCATCTTTTTCGATAATTAAGTGACAATTACTATTAGAGGAAATATGTCAGTTTTATTGGTCTAAAAAATAATATAATAAAAGTAATACTAAATAAAATATAAAAATTTATTCTTTTGGAAATAAGAAAATTAAAAAATTAAAATTAATCTTTATAACCAATAAAATATTAACATGTGTCATTTTAAAATTATTAAATAATATTGACACTTTTTTATGAAATTCGGGTTACCTAATTATCAAAAAAGATAACACAGATCATGTGTATGCAAATTGATCAAAACACAAATCATGTTTTTATATTAACCTTTTTTTTTCTTTTTATTTAAGATATCTCTGAAACAAAAAACAAAGTAGACCAGAAATTATATACGTGCACTATATATTACGTGTGTTATCTTATCTGAGTAAAATTCTAATAACCAAACCAAATTAATCGAAAATTTACATCTGGTTTATAAAAAGTTTACGCCCTGGTTTTTGGCTTGGAACTTGCTAATCCGGAAATTGATTTAGTTTGTCTGATCCCTGGAGCCAAAACCATGTGTGAGTGTTGCCATTAATTTTGAAAGTTTGTGACTAGCAAGTAATTAGGTCCATAAATAATATAAAAAATATATATCAACAACTTTTTTTTTTTTAAAGAATATCATAATTAAAATGAGAGATTTTAATACTTAAGATATTAGTGTGGGACTTCTAATCTAGATGCAAAGATGGTGTTAAGCATCACCTAATTGCAAACCTAATTTCCACCAAGAAAGTTAATTTGGACAGCCAATCCATTCAATCCTAATTATTCCTACTCAAAAGAGCATCAGGAGATAGAGACCTCCACTCACACTGCGCCTGAGACGTAAGCTTGAATGTTGTCGATTGTCGTATTTCGTCCTTACCTGCGTGCAATAGGGTCTGTTTGTTTGATTTTTTTTTCGCAGAAACGGATATTTTTTTTAAATTTTTTTCTAACAAATTATTTATCAAGAAATATATATAAATAAAAAAATTATTAATTTTTATTAAAAGATCAAATATAGATAAAATATAGATGTAAATCGGATATGTTTACACATTATTTTAAAAAAGATACAAATACAGATAAAAAACAAAACATTTAAAAAGACCCTATAGTATTATCATCTATGTACAAAATGTTAATATGCTTCTGAATTGTTGGTTTTGTATTGTAATTTTCTTATATATATATATATTCGATTATCATCCAAAAATATGCTGCGATAAATGGATAATTTTCTATTTAATATTTAGAGCAGAGTCAATGATAGGAGAAGTGAAGCAAGGTCTGAAAATCATACGAGAAGCTTTTCGCCAAATTCTGACTGAAAAAATACGTATCAACTGCAATATACATATGATAAGTCAGTATCAAATTCTGACAAAAAAAAAAAAAAGAGTAAGTTTTGATTGTTATTTAACAAGTAACTATATTTTTAAATAATAGATAGTAGTTAGGATTGCAAACAAACTGATATACTCGTACACTATTATAATATATAATTATTTATATAAAAAAGCTCAAACTTGATCTTGTTAAGCTAAATAAACTTAGCTCGAGTTCATGAATCTTTAACAATCTTGAGCTTAAGCTTATACTTTTCGAGCTCGTTAAAAGTCCAACTCAGCTCAAGCTCGTTAATTTATTCAACACGAGCTGAGTTCAAGCTTTCAAAGCTTGGCTTGATACGACTCATTTGCAACCCTAATGATAGTTATTTTAGAAACCATATACTATCTCTTCCATATGTCAAAGTATGATCAATAATTACCTATCATACATATATAGATGAGTTGTGTATAACCTATTGGATATTTTTGCATTTGATGAGGCTACATTGGGGTTAAACCCAACTCAGGTCTTGGTTCAAAAATTCAAGAGCCAAAGCTAGCCTTGTCCAAACCGAGTAGGTTCTTGAATTGTGGACTCATCACTTTTAGGATCATTGTTGGATCGAAACTAGTCCTTCAAAAAGTGTTTATTAAGAAACACAAAAAAAAAAACTTTAAATAAAATTTTAAAATAAAAATTTGACCTAAGAATATTATAACCTATAGCCAATTTTCATAAATAAATTATTAATGATGTGCATTTATTTATACACAAGCACATCCTTAATAATTTTTTATGAAAATTTGCTACAAGTTAACAATACCAAATCGAACCATTGTTGAAATTTCCAAGCACATCCTTAATAATAATCAATCGAATGAAATTTCCAAGTTTGAATTATAAATTGAGGTGTATGGGGTTCGAGTTGATTTAGTTTTGCATTCAAACCAAACTAAATTATAAGAATGCAATCCGGTGTGTGATGGAGGAATGGAGAAGTTATGTAGTTGAAAGTAATTATCGATCAAGCGAGAAGCCTTTTTGAGAAAGAGCTTATGGCTATTGCCCAGATCCAATTTGAGCCTTTCAAACCCATTATAATTCGTACGAGTTGTATTGACAGGCTCAATTTGCCTATTCATCGGCCTATGAAATAACCATGAAAAAAAATTCTTAGTTAACATAAAGAGTTGAAAGTTTTCATCAAGCTTTTCCATTCACGGTTTGTTGTTACAAATTATGATAGGAAATTTTGGTCATGGACATCTTATGCCTAAACCGACCTCTCAAAGCCATGGATTGAGCTCATAAATCATGGGTCCATCAAACTAAGTCCATAGTCTACTTATAAAAGGCTTTAGACAAGCTTTGCAAGGTTAAACTATGCTACTCTCTTTGCTTTGTTGCCCCTTTTCGATCTCATTCTTATCCATCGAGGTCACCTAATTTTTTTAGGCAAGAAAACTGATTTGCTAGCTGAATTATGGGATGTCTCCTATTTTAGAATGTATGCTTACCACATATATTTTAGATTCAATTTCCTAAACTATCGGGAGATATTTTCTAAATTTGATTTTATCCACTTACCAAATGTATCATGGATTTACTCCTGTGAATGCCTCTAAACACATTATGGTAAGATATATTCATATGTAAATTCACTCTCATTATTTGTCCTTGTTGTTTTTCTATTGCTTTTCTTACACGGTACTAATTTAAACATCGGAGTGGTTATGCTAAACAATCTTTAGACATCCAGTAACTTGTTTTTTGTCTCAACTCTTGCAAACCAAGCTACTGAAAATACAAGGCTTTTCAAGGCACAATTTCTAAAGATCCAAAGGTCTATAAGTCCCACTACAGCTCAGCTGGCAAAAATCTGCTTGAAACACCATTGTGAATAAACAAAAAAAAAGACACAAATATTAAAAATATCCATATAACTAATGGTAAAATGGTTATAAACAAGTATGCACTAATTAAAATTAAACAAGTTCATACTAATTGAATACTTGTGCTATAAATTCCCATAATCAGTTTGCTATTTCTATAAACAATATAATTGATAACTCGAAGTTGCATATTTTCTCTTTTTTGGAACAGATATAGGGGAAGAGTGTTGCTAAACTTACACCATTCGACATTTCATATATCACTACGGGTTGAATTAATACAAAATACTTTTTATAGTAAGTGTGATCCGTTGAACATAAATCTAATTTTTTAATTTTTTTTTTTTATTTTGTAAATTGTTTTTCCTATTTCCGGTGGTATTAAGATGCCATTGAGTCGGGATATCTCATCATTGGTTGATGGGTTGATACCTAGACAATAATAGATGTCATTCCACATCCTCTCAATTTATGGGGCAAGCATGTTCCATCCAACCACGTCAACCACCAGGCAACCACCTCCACCAAAGCTATAAGAATCTGTCTCCAATCATATGAATATTAATATTATTTAATTGACCATATTTGACCTTATTACTCTGTATTAAGATTAGACCTCTTTACGTGTCAATAACATGATGCGATCTTTAGACTTGGTTTAAATGTGCATGTCCACCAAGAAATCTCCGCAAGCTAACATTCCAAAATCCAAATGGCCTTTCGACCCCATATGGTAACTTAAATGGCACGAAAAGGAAAGTTGGCGGAGACATTAAAGGCAATTTCAAATGATTGCATGATATTTATCTCTCATGAAGTAAAAGAAATCTGTTGTAAATGGAAGTACAGGTGTAAATGCCCGTGTCCCCATTTCCATACTTAGGATGTGTCTAAGGAAATGAATTTTATTAAAGGTTTTTTACACGATTTTCTAAGCGAAATTTTTTTTTTTCCTTATTTTTACTATCATAGTATGGTCACTATAAAATCTTGATTTTTATTAAAGAAACCGAAAGTGTTATTTTTTTTTTTAAATTGTTCAAAGGATCCTAAATGAGGTGCTTAACATTGTACATACTCTTACTATTTATTTATTTATATTTCATTTTTAATCCTCAATGTTTCAATGTTTTTTTATTTGAGTCATAAACTTTTTTTTTATTTAAATCTTTAACCTTTGCAAAAGTTTACAAACAAAGATTTTCTTAACATCGTTAGTTTTTTTTTTAAATTTTGACACTTGGCACATTTTCATTTATTAGAAATTATTAATTCAAATTAATAGAATAATTAAATTAAAATAAAATTAATAAAAATATTCAAAATAACTAAAAATTCCAAAAATTAATTTAAAAATTGCAAAAATTAAAAAATAGAAGATTCTGTTAAAAAAAAAACACGATGAGATTATATTTGACAAAAAACTACCCTACAAGTGGTTCCGGTTTCATCGCTCTTTGATTTCCCTCTCATACCACTCTCAACAAAACTAAATAATCTATTATTTCAAAGGTCATGTCAGATATAAACTAAATAAGTATCAATTATAAAAATAAAATAAATTATAAAAAATAACTGCAGACACTTTTTATGGTCCAATTCTTTTAAAACTTTCGTGTGAGTTTAGATAAATGTCAACAAATAATGGTTTTATAAATAATATCTTAAAGAATACAAAAAAAAAAATCAATCATTAAATCTTAAAAACCTGACATTATGTTGGAGTTGCAAAAGTTGAGAACAGCTGGGTAGTTGTTCCTCCATTGCAACTATTGCAGGCTCCATTTGGAGAGGACACCAACGATGAAGACAACCAGAAAGATGACCCTGGTGGAGATCCTGGTCGGAAATTTAAAGCTCCTTCATCTTCATCAACACTAAAGGTCAACATGTTAAAACAATATCTTCTCTTTGGATTCTATTATACTTCCATGGGAAAGAAAATAATGTCTCTAAAATTTAAATTTGAAGGACCTGTTGCAAGCAGCAGGGAAAGTTGAAGTGTGGTGAGACTAAAATCACCGGTGGCGATTGTTTGTCAAATATAATCTCATCATGTTTATCTTCTATAGAAATTTCTATTTTTTATTTTTACAATATTAAATTAATTTTCAGAATTGTTAATCATTTATTGTAATTCAGTTATTTTATCAATTTAAATTAATAATTTCTAGCTAATGAAAATGTGTTGAGTATCAAAACTTAACGAAAAAAACTAACGGTGTTCATAAAACCTCATTTGTAAACTTTTGTAAAGGTTGATGATTTAAAAAAAAAAAGTTTATGATTCAAATTGAAAAACAGTGAAACGTTGAGGAATAAAAATGTACTTTTCCCTTTTTTCAAAAAGCACTTCCAACCAATAAGATAAGGATCTAAGTACTCTTACCAAGATAAATGTTCCTCCGCAAAAACACCAAATAATGTGAGAAAACTATAAGAAAAATAATACCAACACATAAGTTTCTTGTAGTCCCTCTCCTTTCACACACACACACACACACAAATCATGCAAAATGGAATATAGAAATATTTAGGTACAAATTTTTATAATTTATCCCAAAATAAACATAGATAAAAATATTATAAAGTTAGAAGTAAGCCAGTAATCTTATCATTGAATTTTTTTTCTATATAAAGATCATAATTTTAATAGTATTTGTAAAAAACCCTTACTTAAATGAAACACACTCTCTCTTTCCTCCCTCTTACTCTATTAGCATTACCTACCTTCTTACCTCACCATGTGCATATTATCCTATGAATTCCTAGGTAAGAAAATATTAATTCTAAATAGAATATTCATAGTGGAAAGATACTCTTTGTTGGAGATCAAACAACTAAAGGAATTATAACTCAATCTAAAGTGTTTCGATTGCAAAATCTAGCTCATAGGATGGTTATTAGAGAACCAAATGATGATGTATTGGTGTATCTTAAAGAGTTTGATTATACTTAAAACCATTTGAAGATTGGAGACGATCAAATTAGCGTGAAGATGGAAGTCAAAATTCTCAAACAAACCTGAAGACTAAAAACATTCGAAACATCTTTATAAGTTGCAAAGCATTTTAGGTCAGAATGTGACACAAGATGTAAGGTAAGTAAGTCTCAAAGCATCAAATTGATGATTTTGAGTAACTACTTTTACTAGATCAAGAACTTCAAGGTTTTGTTCAGAGATGAAAATCTAGACTAATTATCAATTTTCCGGACTCTTTTATGTAGTAGCATTCGGATGTGCTAAAGTTATGACTTTTTTATAGTTTTACACAATTTTCATATTTCGTGCTTACTTTTAGTTAAGGTTGATTGGTTTTCTTCTTATGACACTTGTATTGTTAATTAAAATTTATTAAGGTTTCTGTAAACATTATTAATAATTGAGTATAAGTTTACAGATTTTGTTGTGGTAAATGTTATATTTGATACCTAAACTTTATTTATTCATGCAATTAATAATTGAAAGTTTAAAAAGATCAATTTGATACATACAACATTTTCAAGATCGACTATAGTACCTAGATAAGACGATTGATTGCAAAAATTGGTAAAGCTTATATAGGTAATTGTAATATTTGACAAAGTATATGTACTTAATTGAAAAAATAGGGAAAGTTGAGGTATAAAATTGACATTTTCAAAACTTTAAGTAGTTAACTATAAAAATAAGCAAAGTTCAGGTACCAAACATGATAATTACCTTATTTTTTAAAGTTCGAACTCTTAAGCCCTAGTTTTCTTAATTATATTTGAAAATTATGTAAACAACCATTTATTCAATTTTGTGTGTCATATTGAAGTCGAGTGAGTGTAAAGAGGGACTTTGTGTGTAATATCCATATCGAGGTTATTCATATCCTTTGTGACATATATAAACATCATATAGATGATTACTTTTCTTATTTTACAATGGCATATCAACAATCTCTTATTTACACTACTTTGTATAACATTCATTCATATTTTAAATTACTTAAAACATTAATCCCTTTATTTTAACTTACATTCAAACATTAATATCCTTTAGTGTAATTTTTCCTTTAAAAGAATACATTTTCTCTCCAGCTGTAATTAGTCATGAGTGGGTTACCCTGTCAACAGGATACCCATCTGGATCCTGCTCGACTTAGTAGATTCCAGGTGTATATTAAGGGTCAATGAGTATGTTATAGGTATAGAATTTTTTAAACTTGTTCCCATTAGGTAGGGTATATGTATGGGCCTTCCACACCCTATAGCAATCCTGGAACCTGTACTTTACTAAATATAGGGTACACGTTCTCAAGTATCTTGTATCTATGCTACAAGAATTGTATAAAATAATATTAAGTTATTAATAATAAAATAGCACTATTTATTTCTAATATTTTTTTAACATTAATATTCTTTAATGTAGTGACACTTCTTTATTGTTTTTACTATTTAGTTTTTAATAGTGCTATAATCCTTTAATTATTCTATACTTGAAAAATATTTTATGTATTACCAATGGATAATTAAATTAAAATGCCAATCTTTTAATGAATTTTTGGTACATTTATTCATTCTTTTATATTTCTTATTATTTTGCCTCTTTCTTCTTCCTTTAAAATAAATTGCCTTCTTATATGGATACAGTGTTGATATTTTCCTCATACCACTACTTTTATATATTTTAATTTTTATTCTAATGTTCCACATCCACAAAATTTAAAGTTCCTTAATTTTTTCTAATACTCTTGTACACCGAATTTGCTTATTATTAATAAAATTAGAGTAAGGATAGTATGAGCAGAAAAAAGTACATCAAAATTCTTTAATTTATATGCAAAAGCAATTAGTGATAGTATTAATATTAAATAATATTTAAGTTTCTTTTCACACTCTAAAAATAATTTTGCTTTAGCACAGGCTCCATAGGGTACAGGGTATAGAGTGGGATTAACATGGTACAGGGTAGGTTTCAGGTACAAAATTTTATGTAATGCATGTTGTATCTTATAGGATAAGAAACGGGTAGTGCTCATACCCTACACATTGTATACTTGCTCACCCTTAGTTGTAATATCATTTATAAAAATCTTATAGGTATGTAGCTCGTCACTTTTCTTTTCAACCTATTAGAAATGCTTAGCGTATTTGTAACATTATGACAATGAATTGTAAGAGACTTTAGATAAATTTCTAGAAATTATGAATTTGTACTTTAATGACGATCAACTATTTATGGATATTATATTTAAGATTTTCTTAAGTATTACAATTTATTATGAACTTTGAGTTTGTAGATAACTAACTCTTCTAAGAGTTTCGAAGAGGAATTACATGATATTACATTTTGGATTATAATTTAAGATCTTGAGCCTTGCATGTTCTTAATAAGTGTAGGAATATAGGGTTGAAACTAGCTTAACCTAAGATTCACTCAACCCGGGGCTACCAAGTCGAAAGTCAAAAAATTGGGACTTGGAACAAGACCCATGAGCCACGTGTGTGGGGCAAGTCTTGGACTTAATAAGTCCATGAAGCTGATCTTGAGCCCAAGACTTAATGCCAATTTTTTTTTAATTTAAAACTATAAAAATATTGAAACAAATGAATTTTAATTTTAAATGAGATTGATTTTAAATTCAAATAAAAGTTGGGTCGACGAGCATGCAAGCCTTTAACCCATTCTTATAAAGGAATATTTAGTGGCTATATTTATTTATACACAAACTTTTTTGTTTTAATTATATTGTTAGTAATGTAGAACTATAAAATAATCTAGATGCTAAAATGAAGGTTATATGACAAAAATAAGTCCCACGTTATTAAAGAAAGAAATGTTGCTTTTAATATAAATTCATATAAACTAAACCGAATATACTATTAAGGTATATTTTTATGTTGTTTTTGTTAATTATAACACATTAGATGTTAAAGATAGATAATAAATTTTTATTATTCACTAGGACTGTAAGTGAGTTGAGCCTACTGGTGAGCTACTCAAATTTAACTCAGTAATAACTTGGATTCAACTTAATTGCAATTGAGTCGAGCTTGAGTTCGAGCTAGTTGAGTACTTATTGAGTTCAAGTTTGAGTTTCAAAATAATTAATTCGAGTAGCACGCAAACTTAATTGAGCTTTTTAGATCTTCAATAATCAAATTATAAAACTTTCATTTTTCCCATGTTTTCATTCCTTGCTTATTTTCTAATCAAATTAATTTTTTTAAGAATAATCAAGCCCAACTGGTCAAGCTTGAGCTCAACAAGTATTAATTTGGGTCGAATTTGAGCTTAAAAATTAAAGCTCGATCGAGTTCTAGTTAAGTTCGAATTTTGAGTCTCTTCATGCAAGTCGAGTTTAAGTTTAGTATTGTATTGTCTCAATTCAACACGTTTACAACTCTACTAATCGCATAAAAATAGACTTCCTTTTTTTTTTTGTGGAATAATGCAAGATTATTATAGAAAAGAGTTTCAAGAAGATATCAATAACGAACAAAACATCGTCTTAGAGAAGGTAACACTACATTCTTTGCAATACCAACAATATAACAATTGGCCTTTAGACTATGTCCTTCAGCATCAAATGCAAAACCATCAGCATATTGTAGTTCTTAGACGTTAAAAGACAGTAAAGAGTTTAAACTATCTATAATACCTTATATTTATGGTCATTTCTATATCAATATTACATATGAACACGTAAAGACTTAGAACCTACTAATTATCTCCAAATGAAATAAATGACTCCAAAGAAACATTAGTCATGTTATATTTGATGACAAAACTATAACAACTCCACAAGGAAAGTATCAACAACACTAATGACTCAATAAGTATATCAACAATAATATATATTTTTTGGTACATAATATGCTATAGTCCAATACAATATACCATAAATACACATGCATGATTAAGTAAAAATACATTCACATATAGATACATCACTAATGCAATACCTAATATTTTATTATCTTTATTTTAAACTGAATAAGTAACATAGGGATAACTTAGTATCTGTCACGTGCAGATACAATAATATATGTAATACTGGGTATTCTCTAACATCCATGAGTCCATAAACTGAATATTAGACACAGTCACATATAGATCATTAAATTGCCATGATAATAACATGGGTACTTCCCATCTACTACCAGTAATAAACACAAGTAAGAAACAAATTCTTAAATATACATTAAATCGTGAAATGATCCAAACACCATCCATAAAATTCAAAATTCAATTATAAAGGTTAGGTTATGGTTAGGAATCTATTCCAAAGAAGTGAATTAAATAAATTATTAAATTAACTAGATAAAATTAAAGTTAGGTTTGATTATAGTTTTAGGTTGGCACAGATTGGGAAAGTAAACCTAGAAGAGTAAGAGGGTTGAGATTGTGCCATGTGCACTTAAAGAGGAAATCCTAAAACCCTAGGACCTTACCCTACAAGCCCTTATCTAAATATTCATTTACTTTTCTACCTTTACCTTTTGAGGAAGCCAACTAAAACCTAAAGGTGGGATTCCCTAGACCTTAGCCTCCATCTAATGTTAATTAAGCAAGATTAAAGGAGGATTATAGCACTAATCAACTGAGGTTATCTACTTCGTGATAGGAAATATGGGCAATGGAGATGCTTAGAAGAAGAGGAAGGTTCACTATATCCACTAAATTCATATTAAGTTAAGTCTGAAGATTTTGAGGGTCGAAATGTAAGTTTCTTAGCAGTCTAATGATGAAAACTTATTTAGACATATTTGTAGATGTTTGGGATATTAAGAAGTTGAACTTTGAAGTGATTTTTTTGGAGACTTGAAACCTCCTCACAGCTATAACTAGGTTAAAACTACAAGGTAAGACCTAAAATCAACTCTTGATGCTAGGAAGATGCAATGGTCGAATGATAAGACTATTATAGTAATGTAAAAGATGAAGAATGAGCATGTTTTGAGTTTGGGTTTTACTAGAAATTGACTTTGAGAGGAAATCGGTGTTAATATGCACCTAAACTATGGAGAGAAAGGTAAAATGAACATAAGGCTTTTGATGTTATTGAGGTTAAAGCTGTTCAATGATGAGTTTATACATAAAAGTTTTGAAAATTTCAGAAAGACCATGATGAAGATGGGTGTTACCCTCAAACTAGATGATTTAAGCCTTCAATTTTGATTAAACATGTTTTAAGGGAAAAAAGAAGATACAATAGATGAGTCTAGGCATGGACTAACACCTTTGGAATGCCCAAAAGTTGCCTTAAAACAAGTCTTCACCAAAAATATCAAGTTTGAACTCGGAGTTTCACAAACCTAGAAGAACACGATTGGAACATGAGGTCATGTTTTCGCCTGTGTTCCTCTCTGACCTCAAAAACTCGAAGGGATCAAGTTTTCTAGAAGTATACGTTAGTACATGAGCTCATGTATCCTTCTGATGCTTTTCAAAGATTATGTAGGAAAACACTATCGAAACATTAGGTCACGTATTTCCCTATGTACCTCTCTAACCTCTCTCCCAAACTTCACAAGTAAAATACGACTAGCACATAAGTTCGTGTACCACCCATGTGTTGGGTTTCCATAAGGTTTTAGGATTTATAAAGATCAAATCTTTTGCAGTGGAATTGAAAAAAGAAAACACTAACCCAATACCCATGTATTTTGATTAAATTAAAACAAAACAAATAGTTGGAATTTTATACCTTTAACCTTGAAGCTTAAAATCAATTGGCAGATCAAATCTATAGGTAGCGCGAATTCACAATTCCCTCTATAGTATCTACACAAAATAAACACTCCTTCAAAAGGATCCTTCGTGTGCTAGGGTTATTTAGAACACTTATAGATCTGATCGAGGAAATTGTACTCACGACTCTCATGTTACTCTCTTTTAAAGTTTACAGAATTTTTCTGCAAGTCTAATATTGATAATACATGTCATTTACCCTAAAAAAAAAAAAAAAGACCTCTTATATCTTAATATTAATGTCAATATGAATAATGATATTAGTGCCTCTAATCTTATTAGGGATAAATTAATTTATTAACATAAAAATTCATAGTAAGATTGCGAATTATTGTTCTTAAGAAATTATATTTATTTATTATTCTTAACAAATTAAGATTAATAATAAATAAATTTATTATTCCTGCTGGACTAATTTAGATTTAGTCTATGATCTTTTTTGTTCAATCTTTTGTGTGTGACCCTGTAGGTTCACTTAATGTTGGCCATTGACTTAAAACCATTTTTGTCAACAAAACATAAGTAGCCTCTAAAAATAATATGTTTACCTAAATTAGGTAAAGATCAGTGGTCCGAATTTTACCTTATCTATAACTTATGTTATTATCGTTTTGTTACCTGGTATCTAGATTGAATATGAGGCATGCATAATGTCTCTCTTATATCGTTCAATCTTATCATTTCTCAATCTCCATATGAACTGATAAAACAAATGAAATTAATCACACTATCAATTCATTTGAGCATGTCCAAGCATTTTGTAGTTTCACTTATCAGGAGGCCCAAAGATATCTCTCTCATAACTAGAGGAACAAATAATATCTTAATCATTCAACTTTCTCTACATGATTCACATTATGCTCAGTCACAGCCTTTATAATTATCCAATTAAAGATAACATTTGATTGAGTTGAATCATAATGTTCCTCGCATTGGAACCTATGGTGATTTTAGGTCTAAGGATACACTGACATCTTTATTATGAGAATCACTTACGACACTAATTCATGTAGTGATCTCATAGGGGTCAATCCAATATATATTCCTCTAATATATGCTTATGAGTTTAGTTTGTATCCCCATACAAATAAACATCTCATAACTATTAAACAAAACTCGTACTAGATTTAATTCATTATCATTCTCACAATAATGAGCATTTAAGGGCTTTTAGAATGATTAAATTATTCATGGATCATATTATAAAGCAAACATGCAAACAATAAAATAAAAATACCTCTGTATTAATAATATATGTATATAAAAAATGACAATATACAGTAATTCACATAAGGCACAATCACTAACATGTCCCACCCCATGCTTATCTCTATAACATCAAATAAGGAGCTTAGAGAAACACAATTGATGCACAGTATCGTGTATCAATCCATGTATCTCTCTATGTGTGCCTAGTCTTGAGATCCACTAATGGAACGCGGCATCGTGCTCTTTCCTGTGTATCTCTCTATTTATTGACCCTAATGGTACACAACCCGATACACAGGTCATGCTCCTGGTCATGTATGGGAGCACGATGAGATAAACGATCATATACTTAGTCATATATCCCCTTGTATCATCGTTTGGGCCTGCGAATGGTATATGCATCCATCTTAACTCTAGCTTAAGGTTAAATGGTCCTCTAAACAAACATCTTAAGTAAATACATTTGAACCAAAGTGACTTAAGTGTAACAAGTAACATAACCAGTGTTAATCTTGAACTAAAACCCAAATTGATCTATGGAAGGAGAATAGAAAGCTCTTACTTAACTTTTAGGTACGCAATAATGTGTGTTGTTTGCTAGAATAGAATCTAATAACCAAACTAATACTCAAATTCTATTTAATTGTTTTTTGGTTGCTACTTAGCCATTTACCCTAGAAAGTGACACCCTATAACTAGGTTGTAAGCATGATCGTAACTTGGAGAGGATGCAGTAGTTTAGGCGCTTAGGCATCCTATACAATATTTGGATAGGCTCAATAGGTAGTCGATAGGGAAATTTTTTGAGATCTAGTGATCAACTCGGAGTAGCAACAAAGTTGAAATGAGTTATACAACATTATGGGACCCTCTATAAAATGTTACAATGGATTGTGGACGTTGGTAGTAGCTTGTGAAGGGTTGACCCGAACAAGATTGTTTCTTTCTTTTCTTTTCTAGTTACATTTAAGGACTTATCAAATCCTTCTCTTCGGTATATGATCTGCTAAGAGAACCCTAGCCTTTTTGTTTAGCAAGAGTCATGAGTATTCTTATGCGTGTTAGTATTTCTAGGACGTTGGAAATACTTGTTTGTAGGCTTAGATCTTAAAGAATCTAATTTATGCTTGTTGCGTTAGTCTAGGCATGCATGACATGCATTTGTGTGCTTGTTACTATGTACTGGGCTTCGATGCTCACTTTTTACTATTTTAGATATTGAGGGTGATCACTTCGTAAATCTTCACTATGATTCTTAATAAGCGTTAAAAGACCCTTATAATTCACATTGTTTTCATATGATATTATATTGATTTTATGTGAATTATTAAATAAAAGGATACTTATTTGGTTAAAATGTAAATTTCAGGAAAAAGGAAGGCATTAAGCTTTATGAAGATATTTGGATGAGTTAAAGGAGATTTTAATGAAGAAATAGGCAAAGTGAAGATTTGCAATATATGACCTTTTTGCACAAGCTACGTAGAATACTAGTGTAGAAGGTGAAAGTGACCAGCAAGCAATTTCAAAGTACACAACCATGCAACATGCTTACATAAAAGCTGGAGAATGATTAGAAGTATTTTGGATGTGCATGACCTCCCTGCACGGGCTGTGCTTGGGGTCGTGCAATCTTGATTTTCCACAATTTTGCCAATTTTAGAAGAATTCGCCACTCTTTTATGACTTTTTCAAGAATGGGTATTTAGGTTAATTGAATCTTTAAAAACTCTTAGGAGACATGAGAGATGAAATAAGGAGATAATTACAAGTCCTTTTGATGCATTAGGAGAAAATGATCTAGATATACAACTTGAGGTAAAAGTAAAAGTGAAGGATGATTTAGTAGAAAAGGAAAATGAATTTATAGAACATAGGATAGATATGAACAGTCATAAAAATGAGTTGGATTCTACTAAGGAAACGGATGAATGTGAGGAGACTAATCTGCTATATCTTAATTCTTTCCTTAGTGCTCAAATCCTTGCGAACACAAATCTAGAGAGCATTCCTTGATTTACCCCAAAAGAAGAGATATTTGGAGAGATTGAATACAAGATAGTAACTGAGGACATAAATTTCCCTCTATTTATTGAGTTAACTTTAGAAATAGGGTAAATTACATTAGAAGGTCTCAATATTTAGGTGTAAGTTCATTTTAGGTCCTAATGTTTCGAAAAGTTTATTTTGGGTCCCAACGTTTGGGAGTAAATTCATTTAATGTCCAATGTTTGAAGAAGTAGGTCAATTTAGGTCTCATAAGGACACTTGTCAACAGGAGAAGAGTTTTCTCAGTTTTGATTAAATATTCTCTCTTGGTCATACGTGGTCCTTGGAGACCCAAATTGATCCACTTCTTCAAATGTTGGAACATAAAATGAACTTTTTGAAACGTTGGGACCTAAAATGAACTTACACCCAAACGTTGGGACATTTAAGTGTAATTTACCCTTTTAAAATATAGGAGCGAGACACATTTCTATGGGATCTAGGGGGAAAGGTTAATGTCAAGCTAAGAACTATAAAAAACAGCGCTTAATGGGAAGCAACCTATGTCTAACATAAGTATGTTTAGTTCCTTTTCCTTAACTATTTCATCACTATCCTTAGTCCTTACTTTGTATGTTACAGGTATATGCGTTAAACATTCATAAATGGGAGTAATTTTCAAGCTTTAAGTGTGAGGAAGATTAAGATGAAGACAACGATGAAGATGATTAATTGATTACTTGATCTTTCTTTTTTTTTTTTTCAAAAGACTCATGCTATTTTTTATGCTCATGTAGAACTTTTTTTTATAAATTTTAGTTATCTTTTAACTCTCATTTTGCATTTTTCTTTCTTTGTTTGTGATTTTGTACATCATAACTTCTATTGGGTTCTCATCTACATGACTTGCTGTTGAATTTGGTTCCACTTGAATGACTTCTTCGCTACGTAATTATGTTGACAATCTAAAATGGGCAAAATCTCAATTCCTTTTCTTTTTATTTTCTTTCTTTTTGTTCCTTCTTGGATTGATATGCTATAGTACACATTGAGGACAATGTCTTATTCTAATTGAGGTGAAGGAATAATTTAGAAAGACTAAATTAAGTGGTCTTATTTTGTGAATTTTTCGCTTTTATTCAAAAATCCCCACTCGTGTGATATGAATTTGGAAAACTTTTTTGAAAATTCTGAAATTACGCTCATTAAATCTTTTTATTGAGTTTAGCATTAAAAAATTAAAATCAACTTTGTGTTCTACTCACTTACTTTGAATTTGGCATACCTAGTCAAAATTGTATGATAAAATCTAGGTGGGGTAAACTTGCTATTTAATGATGGAATTTAGAGTTTAGAAGTGGATCAAAATCCTGAGTAAAAGTTAATTGGTTATATTTCTAAGCTTATTAAGTTATATATTTTCTTTTCAAAAATTTTGAGAGCTTGTTTAACCTCTAGTGAAAGAGCATATGAAGTTTATCACTTGGTAATCCTTCTTAAAATAATCTATTTGAAAATCATTTAATTAGTTGATGTGTTTAACTGATAATATAACAAGCTTAGTTAGTATCAACGGGCTTTGGTCTCTCAAAAAAGTGAAGTCTACAGCCACTATTGACAAAAGTTGAAAAAAAAAATAATAGAGAGAGGGAAAGAGCTTAAAAGAAGCAGGCAAAAACTAGTCTAGAGGAAAAGGAAAAGATGGAGGCAAAAACCTTCCCCTCTGAAAATTTTAAAATAAAATAAAAAAGAGTTGAATTTTTTTAAGAGGTTTAAAAGGAGAAAATCTAAGGGAAAAATGGATATAAAAGACTTTCGCTTTCGATTAGTATGTTTAGAGAAGTGGTTAAAATGGCTACATACTATTAAATAGGTGGTTGAAGTATAACTATGTCTCTTTTGCTTTACTTGAATTTGTATTTACTTTGCAACTTTAGAAGCTATTATTAAATGGTGAGGGTAAAGTTTGACTTACCTGAATTGGTTTTAAAATTTCTAATTACATGTATAGTAGGTTTGAGCGGAAGACACCAAGGTTTGAGGTTGCTATGTTCTTAATTGGAAGGTTGAATGCAATTATGCGATATGAATTTCCAATGAACTTTTGAGTGTAGTTGGTGATGGATTTCATTGTTCTTAATCATTTGCTTGAGGACAAGCAAATGGTTAAGTATAGGGAAGTTTGATAAGTGTCAAAAGATCTTTATAATTCATATTGTTTTCAGATGATATTATATTGATTTTATGTGGATTATTAAAGAAAATGATACTTATTTGGTTAAAATGTCAATTTTAGGAGTAAAAGAAGGCATTCATATTTATGAGGATATTTGGATGAGTTAAGGGAAATTTTAATGAAGAATTAGGTAAAATGAAGATTTACAACATACATGACCTTTTTACAATTCTCTTAGGTATAGGTTTGGTGATGCAGAGGAATGAATGTTTGTTCTTTCAAAATTTCTAGAGACTTGAGCAAGAGACTTAATGTTAGACTAACGAATGATTATAATGATGTCTAAACATATTTTCTTTTAGGCCATGTGCCAAACATATGTGCTCAAGTTGAGCTTAGATCCCTTTTTATGGATTACCTTCTTATATTGTTTTAACTTTAAAATCTTGTTTTTTCTTTTCCTTAAAATGCCTATTCACAGGTTTTGTATAATAAACTCTAAATCATTGACGATCCGATAAATGATGTTTTTCTAATTTATCATAGGACCTAATCACAATTTCACAATTAAAACTTGATTAGAAATACATGTAACTAATGGAAGCTTTACATATGTCACTTGGATGTGATATGTGGGCAAAATAACCATGCCCTTAGGCACTCGGTGGTGGGATTGTCTCAAATCAATTAATAATTCTATCCCAAACAAATACAAGCAATAAAAAAGTAAACACGTACCTAAAAAGTCAATCCATTTTGAGTATTAGAGTCCTCTGACCTAAATTACACAACCATTAAGATATTCAAAGTTATTCTTACTTCTATAGTCACTTACATATAATCTATACATCAACTTCCTCCCCTTCATCGATGTCTACATGAATTCCTTGCATTTATGCACCACTTTTGGCAAAAATAAACTGTCAATTTTAGATTTTATTATCAACTCTAAAGCTTTGATTGAATCCATTTCCACCACACAATTTTTTATTCCTTAGTTCTCTATTATCTTGATGCACTGATATTATAACACCTCAAATTGAATCAAGGGACGTATAATCACCATGTATAATACCTTATGTATCACACGCACGGACTTTCCTGAAAGAAGATGTTTTATGTCTAACATTTGCTATCCACTTTTAATTAATGAAATCGTTGTAGACAAATGTAATTGTAATAGGAAAACAAACTTTATAAAAACATTCCTAGCTTCCACTCATGCAAGAGTGGATCAACTTCCATAAAACAAATAATACCATCAAGTATTTCATATATCTTTCTTGATGGTACAACAAAGCTTTAAAGAACATAATTACAAAACATATGGGCTCCACCAGGCCCTTAAAGAAAATAGCATGCTTAAAAGTTATTAAGCTAGTTCTTTAAACAAGATAAAAACAAGTACAAATAATCCCACGAGGCCACGACTCTACTTCACTTTACTTCTCCATGATCTTTACAATTGCCCATACTCGAGTCAAACATCATCATCATCATCACGTCACCATCATCATCATACAATCAACGCTTGGAAAGAGAAAATAATGAGCCGAAGCCCATTACAATAGCAACACAAGCACACACAAGATGATATGCACACTTAATATAATGTAATGCAACAAATAACAAATTATTATCTTTAAATTAAAGTGAAACAAACAATATTAGAACACTCACACTCCGATTACAATCCTTGAGAATTTAGGGATCTTGAGTAACAGCAGCTGCTCAAGGTATTGATATGGGCTTCCCAAATACATATGCCTCCTATATCTAACTAAAAAAGGAAAAATAATATCATCTAGGGTTCACAAACATTATACATCCTTACTCATCTTAGTCCATAACATTATTTAGTTCAACCGATTCCATAAATGTGAACTAAATCATGTTACTTCACTCTAAGCCTAAATAGACGTTATCCTAATATTGTTTGCCCTATTAGCTATCCGCCGAGTTACTTATGAACTGCCATTGCATCATGGCATACCATTGCATCATGGTAAGAGATGGTCTAAGCGACTAACTACCATATCCGGCTTCAAACAAGGTTATCGCTTCCTGGACCAGATTAAACAACATATGCATAAGTAACACTCCATTATTAGACCGAATTTAAGTTTTAATTTGTTTAAGATGCCTATCATAGCATACAACATGCAAGATAGCACGTGCCTTTCATATTTGAAATCTAAACAGAGATAGAGGATAGGTTAAAGGTCATCTTAGAGGATAAATCAGAGGCAAACATCTGTTCACGAAATTAAACTGATATAAGTATTTAAATTATCCACTTATATTAAACTCATTTTAAAACCCTATTTAACCAAACACTAAGTAGGAATTCGGTCATGGCTACAAAGATCATGCTGCCAAGATATGGACAGTTCTCCATTGCTTGTCAAAGTATTTCTTTTCTCTTTGTTTATAATCATATATTATAAAAACATCATCAATACATCTATATTGAAAAATACTCATATTCAAAGCAAGCATACATTTGAAATGACATGTTCTTCATTTATCCATGGCTCATCTTAACATATTAGTGTAAGCCAACTATTAGCTATTAAGTCTATTTTAACTTAATCTTAGACAAGTTGATCAGAATTAATCATTTAATTCAATTATTAAACTAAGTCAATTAAACTTAATCAATCTAATTCATTTTAATTCATTAAAGTCTATTTAACCAAATTGAACTTAGATTTATTAACTAAGTCCATTTTATACTTCTGGTTCATTTTATGCTTAAATCTAATTTGTTATTAAACCCATTAATTCACTTAAATCGTTCTTAATTATATAAATTAACTCACATAACATATTAACTATCATTTATTTATTTCATTTTTATTTTATTTCTAATTTATTTTAATTTTTATGAAGAACACGGACAGGTACAAACACCATGTATCAACATATGAAGAAGCACGGCCAAATACACAAGTTGTGTTTCCGTCGTTTTTTGCTTTATTTGAAAACCATGAAAGAAGCATGATGAGATATGATGAGTCGTGTTCCTACCATGTTTCACTTAATAATTTAACATTCAAGGATCAGAGAGAAACATAGCAGGATACAACATGCCGTGTTCGAGTTGTGTTTCTCTGCGAGTTGAAACAAATAAGAAACATAGTAAAAAACAAATCTTGGTCAGAGAGAAACACTGCGAGATACATTAAGTCATGTTCTTGTCGTGTTTCTCTTGTTATATTGAACACACTAGGATAAGAGAGAATCACAGTTAAATACATGTAATTTTAGCTGTGTTCCACTTAACATGTAAATCACACGAGAAAGAGAAAGGAACACGGGGTGATAGGAGATGTCATGTTATAGCCATGTTGTTATGAAAATGTGTGTGTAAAATGAATCACAGAGAAGCATGGTTGGATAGGTTGAGTTGTGTTTCTTCTTGTGTGTTAAAATTTCGTTTGTTTTGAAAATCCAAGAAGGAGCACGGCCAAATACAATTCCCCATGTTTCCCCTGTGCTCTTTGCTCTGTTTTGTGTTTCGAATTCAAACTATTTTACTACTTGTTTTACATCATTTTTCAACATCTAACATCCTGTATTCATCATCCAACCTCAGAATTATCATTTACAACATCTATGTTCATGTTTTTACTTCATAATTCATTAAAATATTAATTCTAATATGCATGATTTCACTTAAGTTTTAGCATATAACTTCATATATTACAAGATTACATTTTTCATCTTAATTTCTACATATAACTAGTATTAAATCAGCATATGTATGCATATAAAACAATCCAAACAAGATAACAACTTAGCTTATGTGTTTGGCCAATCCTAGTTACTTGATCCTTATTTCTTCTTGTTGAAGCTTTTTCTAACTTGATTTCCAACTTCTAACTTCTATCTTCTTTTCTAACTTTGATTTCTCCTCTAGTCTTCTTGATATTGAGATTTGGAGTTTGATTTTGGAAGAACAAAGAAAGAAAAAGAAGAGAAGAGACGAAGAAAGAAAGAGAAGAAAAGAGAATGAAAAGGAAGGTAGGGGAAATAAAAAGAAAAAGAAAGGATAATATTTTTAAAGATATTTTAAGGATGGGAATATTAAGTAGCAAAACTAATCAGATAATAATTTGAGAATCTATCCTATAGAAATTATTAACTTGATTTAGAAATATAATTTAGAAGTTTAGTTTACAATAAAATAATAATAAATTAACTTGGCTTTAAGAACTGATATTTTTAAATAAGCAGATGGATTCATAAATTATGGGAATTTAAGAAAATGAAGGTTAAAGTAAAATTCAAGGGTTTAATAGTTTGATAAACATTTAAATTGAATGTTTGAAAGTTTAGGATTTGAAATTGAAGAAAATAGGAATCTAATAAGATTTAGGAAATATTTATGAAATTTGATTTTTTTTTTTTTTTGTTGGAATAAATAGATGAAACAAATAGATAAGTTTGAAAAGGATATTTGAAATCTCAATTTCAATTTGATCTCCTTACTAGTTTAATTATGCCAAGTTATCTAATTATAATTCATTGTTTGTTTTACTTAAACTATTTAAACTATCTTATTTAAAAAAAAAAAAACCATCTTATTTTAATTTCTAACTTAAGTGAGGATTTTGGGATATTTCAAATATATAGCCCATGTTCCACTTCTAATTGGGAGCTAGCCTTAAACCTTTGCATAAATCCACTAATACATTTTTTTTTCTCCTGATTTTAGATAGCTTAAACATTGAAAGTTGTTTATTTACTGTTATTTTTTTTTTCAACTTTCTACCTCTTTTTTCTTTATATTTTCTCTTTCATACTAAACTCGGTTCAAACCCTCCAATCTGGGTCAGGTCTTGCTTCTAGCTTGCTAGCAACAAGCAAGGTTGGTTGTTCTTGCATCTCGACACTCAATATATGAAGTGGTATGAATTTGCTTATTTAAAATTTTATACATGAATATCAAAGTTTCACCTATTAATTTTAACAAATTAGAAGTTATAACCCATGCAATGATTAGATTTTTAAAGAATAAATATAAATATATAATATACATTTTAATTTATGTGGTTACTGAAGGATGCTAAGCATTATGATATTTGAAAAGATTTATAATCTTTGAGTAATGAGAATATGATATTATGCACCAAGATTTCATCAGTTGTACTTAGTTATCTAAAAGTCTCAACTTTTCTACAAATAATATTTTGTGTAAAAAGATATGTTTTAAGAATTAGAAGGGTACAACTAATATAAGCAATATAAAGTAACAAAAAGATATGAGTAATAAAAATTTTTGGAAAAAAAAAAGTAAAAGGAAAAATGTCAAATGTTGTATTTAAACTTTGCACAAAAATTCAATTTGCTATTTAAACTTTGAAATGATCATTTTAATACTTCATTAAATTTTAAATGACTATTTTTACTACTATACTAACAACGTTAGTTCTCTTTTATGACATGAAAGAGATAGCCTATCATTGCTAGAAGATATTAGGAGAAGTAGTGAAAATTCACTAATGTTCTGTCTCTTCTACATTAGTAAATAGAGCAAATAATGATAAGGAGGTAGTAAAAAGAGCTTAAAAAGGTTTGATTCAATATTATATTAACCACTTCAAAGTTCAAGTACCAAATTAAATTTTTGTGCAAAGTTCATATATCAAATTTAACATTTACTCATAAGTTATCAATGATTTTTTTTAACAAGATAAAATTCTAATCTTAATTCTATCATATTATCACTTTAAGAAAAATATACCTATCAATTTATGGTATAGAAATTCATATCAAGTATCATATCTTAGAAATTTCTAGCATCAGTAATTGTTCTCTCCCTATTATTTAACCGACAAAATCAAGTTATTCCAATTAATTGTCTAAAACTACTAAACCAAGTATGATTATCAATCTCTCAATCACAAGTCAAGATTATTAATTTAAGAATAAGTTACAAAAACATGATATGTATTTTAGGTCATTTACAATAGAGTAACATGTGTTTTGTTTTATTATTATTATTATTCTTTCTTTTTTTTTTTTTACAAAGGCATGACTTGGGTTTAATAATATTGTGTTAATTATAAAAGAGAAACACATGGCATATTTTTATCGGTTGGTTCTGTTATTAATTAACTTAACTTACTAAAATAAATAAAAAAATATAAAAATTGCAAAAATATAAAAGAAAACAAGAAAAAGCGAAAAAAAATAATAGGAAAAAAAAAAGGGTGGTTGGTGACCAACAACAAAGTGCTCAACAATTTCTTTCTCATTTTTTTTCATCTTCTTCTTTCTTATTTTCTTTCTTTAGAAACTTCCATGATGAACTTCATCTTCTCTCTAAAAAATATCACACTATATCCAAAATCGAGCAATAAAATTAATACCACTATGCTTATGACAGTCTCTATATTCTTATAAAGCAAATCTTTCCTTTTGATTGTTCTTGAAGTTCCAAATCGAAACTTATAAATCTAACCACCTAGGGGTTATGTAAAACACTCCACTTTCCACTGCGTCCTTCGAGCTTACCATCAACTTCTCGGTGTTTTTCACCTTCAAAAGAGCAATTCGATGCTCTCTACAATGTTTGATGACTCAAGAAGTGTGTTTTGAGTGACCATGTTTGTCTAGTTTATGAAGAAGAAGACAAAGATCTAAATTTGTGCTCAAATCCCTAAGGAACACCATTGCATGACTTGCTGAGTGGTCCAATCCTAGTCCAACTGACCCACAAACTAAGCTTCATATCCCTTATTGAAATCATGCTTGACACTATTCAAATAAGGATGCAACTAAGATAAATTTAGGATGGGTTTTTAAATAAACCAAACCCCATACCTTGTAGGATTTCCAACACTCATCCTAAATCTTATAATGTCTTTATCCATGAACCTAAAACTCACTCCACTTACCCTTTAGGGTATTGAACCCGATAGACCTAATAATCTTTTAACTAATATTATTTTATGTTTAAGGTTATCTAAAAAGAAAATCTTCTTCTTATAACATGCATATTCATAATTTTCTTCTTGTTTATTCATGGAAAAAAAATATTTTCATTAATATTTATGTATATAATTTTTTTTTGCTTAACTTTGCAACTAGTCACCATGATTGCTTAAAATCATATACTATTGAATATAAAATACATTGTAAATTCAAAAATGTATATACAATTTATTAAATTGACCTAGTATCTACAATATATAAATTTATAATTAGTTTGACTTTTCATTTTATTAATTAAAATAAATTAATGAATTTTTTTTAAAAGGATTTGGGTTTCCAATGGGTTTTATATCCATCCTAAAATCAAATCCAAAACCCTATAGGGTTTTGCTCAAGATCAAAAAACCATCACAAATGCTATAGGTTATTTATTAGGTTGGACGGGTTGAATATCTTATAAGAACCCATTTGATTGTATCTCAATGTTCAAATCATATTCATGGCTGTTTGATTATTTGGTTGCTATTATTGTTGCTTTTACTCTATTTTGCTCTGTTGATTAATAACCCACTTTATTTGTTGTAATGAAGTTCCTTGTGGTCACCCACAGATGGGAGATGAGCGGCTTCTTTTTCTTTTTCTATTCTTTTCTTTTTTTAATTCTATTGTTAGTCCTTTTTTTTTTATTTTCTTCAAATTTTTATATTTATTTATTTATTTTAGTAAGTTAAGTTAATTAATAATAGGATTGGCCAGTAAAAATGTGTCATGTGTCCTTTGCCGTTGTTAAAAAATAAAACTCAGGGTTACTTTACTATAAATGGCTCAAACCACATGTTATATTTTTGTAATTTGAATCACACTAACCTTTTCATGTAGCCTTGTTGTTCTCTCGATGATTGTGTTATCCTTCTTAAACTTTGTAGTTCATTCATTGAACTAATATCTCTCTCCATATTACTAATTTCTCATTCTAGGTTAATCAATTTGGATCTCTATCTAATCAATTACAACCTAGAGTTGCATTAATGTTCTATAAATTCACTATGAGGTTTAACCACACTTAAGGTTTAACATAATATTGGATATTTATGTTATCTATCTCTAAGATTACATGCAAATTTATTCAAACTAGCAATTTCTCAATTAACTAGAACGAAATCTATTCATGAACTAATATTTCAAACTATATGTATTACAGTTATATATAGACCCAGCAATTATTCATCTATTTGCTTTTACTTCATAAGTTGTAAGAATTGAAAGATAAAGCTAAAGTGATGTAACTTTTCATGATCAATAACATTAAAAAGTTATAGCAAAAAGTACCAATATAAAAGGTATTTTTACGAAGAGTAACAATGAGACAAGGAAAAGGTAATAATAAGGTCTATTTTCGTGAAGTACATTAAAATTTCGGAAACATGGATATCTCTTTTTCTGTTGGTTTTTTTTTTTTTGGGGTTAAATTTTAATTCTCACCCAATTGTTGCAAAGTCAGCATCCACATTTCCACATAACATCTACAATCAAATTAGCGAAATTTGACTTTATTGGACGTTTACGACTAATTATATAATTAATCTATCTAAAGATAGAGTATTTAAATAGTCAATATAGAATGTTTTGTTGAAACACAATGAACTTTTAAGTGAATGTGGTTTTTTCTCTTCAATCAACGAGGAGAGGGAACGGAAACGGAACTTAAATATATCATCTCGGAATGGTTTTACTGGTTATGGAAGAACCTTGACTTAAATATATTTGTGTGCATCTTTTGATTTCAATAAAGGGTTAATAATGTGTAAATAGTACTTGAAATTTTACAAAATATATAATTGGGTAAATGAACTTTGAAACTGATAAATTTAATACTTAAAAAACGTTTCGCATATGTCAATAGTATATTCATTAAATTGACTAACACTATCATTCGACGTGACATTTTTAACCAATATAACAAATAAGCCTGCAAACAAGCTAAATTGCTCGCAAGCTATTTAAGCTTAACTCGACTTAAACTTGATAAGTAAATGAGCCAAGTTTGAGCTTAACATAAAAATCGCTTATTTAAATAATTCGAGCTCACACTTTGATTCATGTTAACGAGACTACTCGCAAATAGACTTGTGGATAGGCTTGTGATGAATAAGCTCATAAACAACTTATTAACAAGTTCGTTAGTAAATTTGTAAGTTTTATATTTATGATATATTATATATAAATATATAATCAAAACAACAAAAACCAAATTTTATTTAGTTTATGCATATATATATATTTAGTGACTCTTACATATATATTATATTTAGGTCCAAAAAATAAATAAAAAAGGGGTATTTAAATGCGTTAAACTCAAGCTTAAATTTAAAACTCAATAAAATATTGGTAGGCTTGATAAAAAACTTAGTTCGATTCAAACTTGATTTATAAATTATTCGAGCTCAAGCTAGAAACAAAGCTTGTTTAGCTAAACGAGTTAGAATTGATAATTTTTAAATGAGTCTAGTCTAAGCCTTCAAAAACTTGACTCAACTTGTTTGCAGCTTTAATAATAGAGGTACTATTGGTGTGAATGAAACAAAATCTTTTAGGTATTAAATTGATTAATTTCAAAATTCAATTATTAGATTGATCAATTTGAAAGTTTGAATATCTAATTGTATATTTTATTAAAATTCAAGTATCATTCATAATATTTATTCTTTCAATAAATAAATACAATTGGCATTTCCGAGATTAAATACACATTTACCTAAAAGTAACATATAATGAGCATAAATTAAGTTGACTACGGCTCTAAATTTAATAAAACCATAATACGCTCCTTTTTTTTTCAAATTATAACATTTACCCTGACTAATACGGCAAATGCTGATATATCATCATGACATCATCATCTCATCACAACGTTAATATGATTAATTATTTTATTTACCTACTTACATATATTAAATTGATTGAAACAATAAAAAACTAAAATGAATTTATAAAAAAAAAAAGCTGAATTCTTTTAGAAATGAACTACACCAGCCATAAAACATTTATTATCTATATTTATAAAGCTAATTTTCGATTACAGTATGAAAAAATATTAACCTTATTTTTTTTATGATGGTTATAACTTATAAGTGATGGTTACTTCTTCTCTCTCTCTCTCTAATTATTCATATTCATTTATTTATTTATTTTTGCACATATATACTTTTTAACTATTTTTTTCACACGTAATGTGAATGCATCTATGCTAGTATATATTAAATAATCAAACTAATAATTACATTGGAGACAAATATGAGAAAAAAATCTATAAAAAAGTTGCATGGGAAGCTATTAGAGAAGGGGGGAATGAATAGAGACAAGAAATAAACATAAAATAAAATTATTTTTTATACCAATAAAATGGATTAACTTAATAATAATTAGTGTATGATACATTCATATTGCGTATGCTAAAAAAAAAATAGAAAAAAAAAGACCAAAAATAGTTAAAATACGGTTTTTAATCTAGAGTGAGAAATAAGAGAAAGGGAGAGGAGGGCGCATTGCGTGTGCTAGAAAAACAATGGAAAAAACAGTTAAAGTTGATGTATATGCAGAAAAAAATAAAAGAGTTGGAACAGTTGAAAAACAGTTTTTAATTTAAAGGGAGGAGAGGGAGAGGGAGGGAGAGGGAGAGAAAAAGAAAAAAAAAAAAAAAAGAAACCATGAGTAATAGAAATCATTCAATGAAAAAACAAAAAAGCACTATAGATAGCCTAATGTCCACGCTTATCCATGTAAAAGACAACTAGTCTCGTGATCGTGATTATTAAATTTCGAAGTTGACAGTTTGCAATCATTACTGTATTGTCTTTATATTTCCAACTCCGCTAGGGCTCCAGATTCTATTTTCAACGAGTAAAATAATTCAAGCAAATTAGGGCTTCTCAAAAAGTCAAATCACCGGCAAAATTTTCCCCGAATGCCCAGTTACCCCCATGTGCCTAGGGTTTCTAAAACCGGCCTCTCTCTCCATTGTCTGGGAATCTATTGTTTCCGATTTCTGATTCAAGTTTTCGAGATTGGGAACAAATGGAATTCTCGCGAGGATATACGCATATTAAAAAAAAAAAGAAAAAAGAAAAAGGAGGGGGGGAAAAAAAAAACAAAGAAGGATTAGAAAAACGGTAAAATAATTGGCATAGGAGCAATTACTTTGAGTCAACAGCAAATATTTTTTTAAAAAGTTCCAATTTAAATAGTTTTATCTTGCTCATTATAACTTATACCCAAGAAAATCAAGACAACACATCATATATTTTAAAAATTATAATCATTGTATCGATTAATTAACAATGCTTTTGTTGCACTTTACATGTGATTTGTGTGCTAACCAAATAAGCAAAGTATGTAATTATTTCTTAGACAACCCCACCCCCCAAAAAAAAGTCTAAATTAGTAAAATAAAAGGGTATGTTTGCTGTCTTTAATGTTTATAAATTAAAAAAAAAATTAAAAAAAAGTTATGTTAATTAGTTATGGGGAGTTAGATTAGATAATATGGAGAAATTTTATTAGATAACAGAGAAGAAATGAATGGGGTTACCAAGTATGGATTTGGAAGTTATAAATTGAGAGAGGGAAAAATAATTCTACCATTAAAAATATGTACAAGTACATAAACATATATATAGACAATTTTAAAACTACATATTTATAAAATAACAAATTAAATAATTGAATTTATTTACTTAATTGTACTTTGCTAGTATTCCTATAATTGGTGCAAGCTTCTAAGGCACAATCAATCTTTGGCTCAGGCCCAGAGTATAAAAGCCAATTAACTTTCTTAGTAACCCTACTCTCTTCTTGGCAAGCTAACTGTTTCCTACCTCTCTTCTCTATCTTTCGTGTTTGTGATATGAAGACTAAATTGATGTGTTGATTTTGCAGGTAAAAATGAATGGAAACTTGATTGTGACTGTTCGAGAAGTCACTAGCTCCAACTAACACCAGTTTTTGTAAGATGGGACATAATCCTTTTCCATTCAACTCATTTTTTTATTACTTGTACAAGTATAAGTATTTAAAACTACTTTCAATTATTTCAGCTTGTAATTCAATCGTAATCAACTAGATTTATAAATTATACATGTATATCTAAGTCGTGAAATCATGAAACCACCTTGCTTTATTCCTAATTTTTTGTATGTCAGATGTAACATTCTCCTAATATATATGCATGTATTGAAAGAGAGTGAAGATCTAGGAAAACCTACTACATATTTTATTTCCTTATTATTATTTTTTTTATACAAATGTCATAAGTGGAGGTTCCTATGTAAACGCTCGTAAGAGATGGACAACTTTTTTTAATGGATCTCTTGCATATATTATTTTCTAAGGCACCGTGCACATCAATCTTGAATATTAATAATAGCAAATGATGTACCCATACAAATGTATAAAAATAATTACATGGTGACTTATAAACAAAATGATAAGAATATAATGGAACAATAGTGCAGGAGCCTAAAAAATGCAAAATAGCGAGAGTTTGATTTGGTCAAATTAAATATTTTGATTTTAGTGCAATTGTTTCAAAAGTGAGTACTTAGGAAAGCTATTCTGTGAAGGGCACACTTTCCCAAAGTTTGAGTCCTGCGTTAGGTGACCGTACTGCTCCCATGTGATGTGATTGTAATCGGCAAACCTCGTATTAAGTTAAACACACTTTCTCTTCTGAATAATATAGGTATAGATATATGTTAATAAGATAAAATAAATATATATAATAATATTCTGATCAAGAGTTTCAGTAGTATAATACTAAAGTGAAATATATGTAACGAAATTAGTAAATATCATAAGGCTTTTGGCCTTTTAAAATGATGTATGTTCAGATAGAAAGATTGCTAGAAAAATTACAGGATCCTTTAGAAAATGTGATAAATAAATAAAACAAGTGAAAACTTTAGAAAATATAAATTTTGCTGTGCAATATCTTCAATTATTCAAATTATTCGATTGGTTCTCTAAAATAAAAATAATATGAAATTATGCAATAAATCACATAAATCTCCCTTAAATTGTATAACCACAATACAATTTAACACTATACTCTCTCTCTCTCTCTTCTCTCTCTCTCTCTCTCTCTCTCTCTCTCTATCTATATATATATATATATATATAAGTAATCCATTATATGTCATTACGATGTAATAATTTATAATTTGTTAACATTTATTAAGCAAATTACAAAACATAGGATTACAAGAGCCAGCTGAATTGATGCATTTAACACCCTTCAAATGATATTTTGGGTAAGATAATACCCATATAGATAAACTCCCAAACCTCGGCCCCTTCCCACCCATTTTATTTGTTAAAAATAATAGTGTTAATTACAAAAAAAAAAAAATGATATGTGTTCATGTTTTTATAAAGACATGACTTATACACACACACATATATATTTACAATTAATTAACTTATAATTACATCCATCTTGTTCCATCCAATCTAGCATTAAATTAGCTGCATGGTAGGCACGTGCTAAGCAAAAGAGATCTTCTTCCTTTGATGTGTCTTCTTCGCTGCTTTCCCTCTCTATAAGACGACACCAACAACCCATCACCTCTAAACAAACCTCAATTGACGTTGCAACTCCACCACCAAGCTAGACACTAGCTACTCCCAAAAGCAACCTCATTGACTAACCTAGCCACATTCACAAACCATAGCCTCCACACAAACCCATATCCTTCTTGTAATCCACCAAGCTCCACTCCTATGTGTGCTCGACTTCTTGTTGTTAACTAGTGATGTCTAGCTGGGTTTTGCAAATGGTTGTGATGAAGGTGGATCGAACTCAGAGTAGATGATTCTTGGCTCTAATAGCTGTAGGTAGGTTGTGAGTTTGGTATGGGTTCGATAGGCTTTGGGTGATGAAGGAGGTTCAAGTTCACGTGAGTTAGTATAGCTGCGATTTATGTTTTGTAGAGAGGAGCTTGGCTTAGGTGATGGTTGGAGATGGAGGTTTAGCATAGGTAAGTTGAGTTTTGGTACTCGATGGGTATTCGTGAAAGTAGGTTTGGGTATCGGTTGGGTGGTCCAACGTGATTGAGAAACGATGGATTTTTGTTCGGGATCTATCAAACTTTTGGTGGTTTTAGCTTAGGATTTGGAGATTCGACTCGCCCAATGGTTGGATGTGAAGTCTACTCAACCTAGGTGTGGTTGGGGATTCGATTTCTTGTTAGAGATGAAGGTTGGATAGTTGGCTATGGAGAGGTGAAGGTAGTTCATTCAACAACTTGGTGTAGTTGAGAAGAAGAAGGTTAGAGTTTTTTTTTTTTCTTTTCTTCACACTAGCCTATCATGTGGCTGATTTAATGCTAAATTAGACGAGACAAGATTGATGTAATTATAAGTAAGTTAATTGTAAAAAAAAATTATAATAATAATAGCATAGGTCATGTCTTTTTAAAAACGCTAAAACACATATTAATTTTTTGTAATTTACCAAAAAAATTATAAACGTATAAATTGCATAAGAAAAAAAAAAAGTATATAAATACTAAAGTTATATCTATCTTGAAAATGTGATACACTCATTTACATGTGTATTGCATCTTAAAGGTACGATATGGTAATATCAACAAAGTATAGTTCATTTATGTATCATATCTTATAGGTGTGATATAATCTTGTATTGCATGTTGCAAGAACGATATACTCCTGTATGACATATTACAAGAACGATATACCGTACTAGTACACGTATTATATTTGTACAAGTATCACACCTGCAACATGTGATATATAAAAAATTCAATATCGCACTTCTAAGATGCAATAAAATGATGATATTTATATAATTAATTTTTTCTAGTTCGTATTTGTGTAATTTTTTTAGCACAGTAGTAAATAAGAAATTTCTTTTAATTTATCCTACACTATTTTAAATAACCCTTTGTATGGTGCCTAAAATATGGTTTGTTATTATGCTTTACGCTGCTAAAATAAGTCATATATTTGAAGATATATATTATAAATACACTTCTTAAACTATTTGTCCAAATGGATTCTTAAACTTATATAGTAAGATTTAATGTTTCTTTAATTTTAAAAATATATAAGATTTTTTACTAAATTTAAACTCTCAATTTATCACTAAATTTAAGATTTTTTTGTAACGCCCCAAATTTACTTTTGAACATATACAGTTGCCATGTATAATAATACCTTATGTATTACACGTACAGGTTTCCTTAAAAGAACTTGTTTATGTCGAATATTTGCTAGCCAAATTTAAATTATGAAATCGTTTAGTTAGATTCTCGAAACAACTCGATTTAACAGCCGTAAAATAAAGTTTATAAAGACATTTCAAATTCTAGTCATATGACTAGATTAACCTTTATAAAAATAAAACCATACTATTATGTATCTTAATGGTAAAATAAAGTTTTAAAACCTATTATAGAACATGTGGGCTCCACCAGGCCATCAAAGAATTACAACTTTTAAAAAGATAAATCTAATACTTAAACAAATTAAAGAAAGCCAACAATCCTAACTCATATTACTCTTCAACAAACTCTTCCCGAGTTACCCCATTCACTCGATTCACTTATCATTATCAACATTATCAACATCATTATCATCACTTGGAAAGAAACAACAATGAGCAACAGCCTAGTACGATGGTAATATAAGCACACACGAAATGTCACACAAACTTATACTGATGCAATGCAAGAACAACGGATTATTATCTTCAAATTAAAATGAAACAAGTAGCATTGGAGCACTCACACTTCGAAACAAGCCTCTAAAAATCTAGGGGTCCTGAATAATAACAGTTGTTTAGGAAGTTGATATAGGCAAACCAAATACTTATATCTCCTACATCTAATGGAAAAGAAAAATAGCATCCTCTAGAGTTCACAACCGTTACATATCTCTATTTATCTAAGTCCATAATATCATTTAGCTCAACCGGTCTCATAAACGTAAACTAAACCATATTACTTCCTTTTGAGCTTAAATAAACGTTACATTGATACCATTTACCCCATCAGTTATCCATTGAGCCACTTATAGATTGTCATTGCATCATGACATGCTATTGCATCATGGTAAGGGATAGCTTAAGCGCTTAACTATCATGCTCAACTCAAGCAAGATTGTTGGCCTTCGAACCAAGTTAAACAACATAAGCACAAGCAACACTCATTAATTAGGCTGTTTTTAAGTTTTAGTTTATTAAGAATACCTATCTTAACAAACAACAAGCATGTTACTACATACCTTATATATTCGAAATCCAAACAAAGTTAGAGGATATATTAGAAGCCATCTCAAAAGATAGGTAAGAGGCAAACATCTATTTAAGAAATTAAACTATATGAGCAATTAAATTAATTATCCACTTATACCAAGCTCATTTTTAATACCTAATTTGATCAAACACTAAATAGAAACCCATCATGGCTGTGAAGATTGCCCCACCAAGATGCGGACAATTCCCCATGGTCTGTCAAATTATTTATTTTCGTTTATTTATAATTAACCATAATCATCAAATTCATTTTAAACATTTATTTTTCTTAACAAACAAATATTTGAAACAACATACTCCCTTTACTATCTATGGTCTAACCTAGCACATTAATCTAAGCTAACTCTAATTAAGTTTATCTTAATTTATTCTTAATCAAGTTGATTAAATTTACTCATCTAATCAAATTACTAAATCATATCCAATTATCTCCCTAAGTGATTATCGTATATCTGTTAGGATCTTAGTTAATCTATTTCATTTTAGTTGCTTTAGATTCATTAAGCCAAATGTTGATTAACCAAGTTTATTTTATACTCAACTTCTATATTTAATCTAATTAGTTATTAAACCTACAAATTCTCTTAACTCATTCCTAATTGTATAAATTAACTAACATGTCATATTAACTATCATTTATCAATTTCATTTTATTTTTATTTATTCTTCTATGAAGAACACGTGTAGAGAAGATAGCCATGTTTGACCCCATGTACAAGCATATAAAGAAGCATAACCAAATACAATAAGCTATGTTCTCATCGTATTTTGCTTAGTTTAAAAACCATTGAGAAGCACACCGAGATAAGGCAAGTCGTGTTCCTTCCATGTTTAACAAGTTAAGTGCTCAAAGATCAGATCGAAACATGGTGGGATAAAAACAGCTGTGTCCCAAACATGTTGTTTTGGAGTTTGTTCAATGAAAAAAAAAATAGAAAAAAAAAACACGACTTGATAGGGTTAGTTGTGTACTAGTTGTGTTTCTTCTTGGGTAAGAAACATGAGGGGATAGGGAAGTCATGTTCCAGTCATGCTCTTCTAAAATTGTAAAACCAAGAGAAGCACGGTTGGATAGGACAAGTCATGTTCCAGTCGTGTTTCTTCTCGAGGTAAGTAAAATTCATTAGTTTTAAAGGATAGAGAGAAGCAAAACTGTGATACCCCTCAAATATAGATCGTGAAACTCTAATCACAGAGACGCCTTTTGGCTTGGAGTTCATCGAAACTCTAAAATTAAGTGTGCTCTGTGCAGAGTAATCCCACGATGGGTGACCTTCTGAGAAGTGTTGGTATAAAAAGGACAAAATTGTACGTCGTGTGGTCAAAGTGGATAATACCTCAATAAGTAGAGTTTCGGGGCGTTACAAGTGATATTATAGTAGTTCACTAGCAAAAAGTGGAGGAGTGTGTTCTCACTGCCTGGGGTAGTTTTAGACCTGTGTAACATAACTAATGAGGACGTCAGTTGTATAAGTAGGGAAATATGTGATGCCCCTTAAATATAGATCGTGGAACTCTAATCACAGGGGCACCTTTATTATAGTGGTTTGAAGTTTGTCGAAATTCCAAAGTTAGGCGTGCTTTGTATAGAGCAATTCCATGATAGGTGATCCCCTGGGAAGTATTGATACCAAAAGGACAAAACCGTGCGGCGTATAGCCAAGAGGATAATACCTCAATAGGTGGAGTTACGGGGCGTTACAACGACTGATTAAGGCACCTCCATGTTTCCCTTGTGCTTTTTTACATAAATAGATAAATGCCATTTTTAACCTATTTATCTACTTGTTTTATTTCACAAACTCAACATACAACATCTTATAATCAATATACAAGTTATAACCATAAACCACAACATCTATATACATATTATTACTTCATATTTTATCATCAAACTCCTAGTTCTACTATACATGAACTCATCTAGGTTTTAATATAAAAGTTCATATCTTACTAATCTACCAATTTTATTACAAAATTTACTTAAAACTAGCATCTACTCACCATTTTCATGCAATAACAAGAATTAGAATAAGAAAAACAACAATACTTACTTGTTAGGAAAATCAAAGTAGTTGATCTTCTTCCTTATTCTTCATTTCTAGTTTATGGAGGCACCTCACACATGTTTTCCATCTTTTATCTTGTTTCATAACTTTGATTTCTTCTTTAATCTTTTTGGAATTGAGATTTGAAGTGATGGATTGAAGAAAAAAGAAGAGAAAATGAAGAAGAAGAAGAGAAAGAAGAAATGAAAAAGAAAAAGAAGAAGAAAAGGTAGTAGGTGTAAAATGAAAAGGAAAAAGTAAAGATATGGATTTGAGGATATTTTTCTTTTAGGTAAGGTATTTAGGTTTAAACCTTTTTGATAATTATATTTAGATTTGAAAATAATTAGAAAATAATTTGAGAATATATATTATAAACTAATAGTTTGAATAAAAAAATATAATATTTAATTTGATATCGGGTTTAACATTTGATATTTTTAAATAGACAGGTAAATTCAAAAGTTATAAGGATTAAAGAAATGAAGGTTAAACTAAAGTTTAAGGGTTTAAGAGTTTTGATGGTTTAGGAAATTGGAATATAAAGAAATGAGGTTCTAATAAAAACATTGGAAAAGATCATGAAATTTAATTTGTAGAAATAGAAAGATAAAACAAAAATATCAATTTGAAAGGGGTATTTGAACTCACAAATTTCAACTTAATCTATTTACTGATTTAATTATGTCAATCTATCTAATTACATCTTATAACTTACCTGATTTATATAATTGATCTATCTAAATTAAATTTTTAAACTAAGTTTAGAATTATTCACCTATTATACTACTCAATGATTATAATTTTATCTTAGCTAAGTAAGATTTTGGGTATTTTATTTTTTAATTATACTTACAAATAATTTCACATTGATGATGGTTGCTTAATGTGTCTGTGTGTGTGACTTGGAGCAATTTTTTGAAAGGCACTAGTATTATGATCTTTTGTCTACTGCTAGGATACCTTATTTTCAAAAACAAACGTCGCAGTTTCCCTTTTGATTTATTCATTTGCCAACTGGGATATATCATATTATAATATACACAGTACGGTTATACACCCGACAGCTACACCTACACAGATAAGATGACAATTACAATAAAAAAGCAACAACCTAAGACTCATTTAAACCTAGCATGGTCTCCACTGTCAACATGCCGTTTAACTTAATGATAATAATAAATATAGAAAAGTGTAGCCGTCAAATGTACTGTAATCCCAATTCCTAATTCCTATATCCTATTCTTTCTCTCTCTTTCTTATCTCTTATTTTTTTAAAACTTAGTACTAATCATCTACAAAAATAATTATGACTCCTTCAACTCTCTCTCTCTCTTTCTCTTATTTTTTTAAAACCCATAATTAATCACCCATAAGAATAATTAATTTTGAGTCCTGAAAGCACCTCCTGTCCAATTGCTATTAATTTCATTATCAGGTTTAAATTTGAAAAATCTATCAGTTTAATAGACAAAATCTATTTATTATCTTCATCATGTTATAATTTATGGGGATAATTTATATATATAAATAGCCTGTGTTTTATTTTATAATATAATAATATGGTAGTAGCATGATTTTCATGGAAAGTCCGGTGATGTAATTTGGAAACGCAACGCTTGTTTTTTATATAGTATAGACGGTGGAATTGAACCATTCAAGTTATATATTCTGGTCAAAGTGGAGTAGTAAAAGGAATTATATAAAACTGACAGTTGCCATTAACAAAAAAAAAATATATTTTTTAATTTTTTGCAGTAACAAAGCAAGAAAAAGACAATTATCATATGTTTATCATATGTTATCAAGTTTACAGATTAAATAAAAAAAAAAAAAACAGAAAAAGAAAGAATGCCAGATTACATAACCCAAAAACTTCCTTTTCTCGTACGCCACTGAAAATGGCATTAGCGACAATTAACGATGTCACACTGTTTTCTTCTTAACTTCTCTTTAAAAATATAATCATCATTACACTCTCTATTAATTAAGAACTAGAGTATAAATGCACCGTTCTGTGTGTAACAGTTAAAAAAAAAATATGAAGAGTTTTTATCAAAAAAAATTGGGAGGAAGATGAAAAATAAAGAAGAGAGAGGGAAGTAATTTTTAACGCCAGTAACTAATTTTCACTTAGAGTATCTAGGATCGAGGTTCTTCACACAAGTTTATAAAAGAAAAAATTTTTTTTTTTTTTGGTTTTTACGGATGTAGAAGGTTCATTTAATTTTTTGGGATCATTTGTCAAAATCACAAAAAGTGAATTCATTTGAAATATTTTATTATTATTTTATAAAAATAAGATATTACAAAAAGCAAATTAAATCTATAAAAATATTAAAAGAAGTGAATGATGTTATGAATAAAATGATGAGGTTGTTTGCAAGAAGAAGTTTTTTAGATGTTGATATGATATGTTAGGATTCTTATAAATAATTTCATGGATATCAATGCTCTTAGTAATAACTGTTCGAGACATCTGTTAAAATCTCTTTCCCCACTTTTTACTTCCATCTGCTCTTAGTAATATTGAAGATGGTAAAAAATGCCGCAAGCACTTTTACGATATTGTAATGGTTTTACTAATTTTAAAAGTGGATTTATGATTCTTTGTAAATTTATAAAGTATAATACACATAAATTGTAATTTTACCAAAGTAAAAACATTGAATTGAGGGGGAAAAAACAAACCACAGCAAACAGGAAAAAAAAATCTCCATGGACATCATAGAATACAAAACTTGCTTTCAAATTAAATACTAGAAAAATATGACTGTAAGAACAATTAAAAATAGAAAAAAAATTAACACCACTAAGAAAAAAAATTCTTTAATTAAAATTTGGTCATCAACTTATCCAATGAAGTAATTTTTATTTAAAAAAAAAGGAAAAAGAAGTTCCAAGGCTCTTCTATATATTGAATATATAAAATACAAAGCCTATATAAGAATTGAAAAAACATGCGGCATTTTCTCAAAACTGAATTTGAGTGAAACAAATTGAAAGAAATAATCTTCCAAAGTATATATTATACCTTTATTTTATGAGTCTTCGACAGCATTAAACCATAATTACAAAGTTTATCAAAACAAATCCAATTGAAAAATAGATATTGATTATAATCCATCGTGTGGAGAGATGGAGATGAAAATGATAGAATAAATAAACACAAACATAAAAAGAAGGAAAAACTAACCAACATGGCATAGAATTTGTTTAGTCGAATAGCAACAATACGATTCACTTGCCGAATGATAGTGATATGGGCTTCATGTTGTACGTAGGTAACTGTTATGCAATTGGAGATATAAAAAACTATCTATTATCATAAAATGTAACACCAAAATGTGAAAATGGAGAAAAACAGAGAGAGTGGAGAGATACGGTAACTGTTTATTTATGGAGAGGGGTGTTATGAAAAAACTGCTGATGTCTAAGACAGGGAAAAACAGAGAGAGTAGGAGAGAGATAGATAGGAGGCTATTTTTATGGTAGTTAGTAGTAGATAATAACTGTCAATGCCATTAATTAAGGTAAGAATTTTTTACACCAATTATATGGTAATTTGCAAAGAACCTCAAAAAGTGAGTTTATTCGAAATAATTTATTATTATTTTATAAAAGTAAAGTATTATAATAAATAAATTGGACATATAAAGATATAAAAAAAAGTGAATGATCTTACGAATAAAATAGTGTGATCGTTTGAAAGGAGAGTTTCTTTAAATATTGATGTAACACCTTAGAATCCTTGAAAAGGATTTCTTGGATGTCAATGCTCTTAGTAATAACTATTTGAGACATCCGTTAAAATTTGCTTCCCCACTTTTTACTTCTATCTGCTCCCAAAACATAAATAACAAAAGAAAAATAACTAATCGCTTATTTTATTTGTTAAATCTATAAAGAATATGATGGTTTTAGCCCTCTATCAATAAAGATTCATAGTAGCTGTGGCAAATAAATAAAAAACAGGTATGCTACAATATGGGTGGAAATTATATAATTGACACATGAGTTAAAATTATAAAAAAAAAAAGAAGAAAAAGTTATGTCAATTATACGTAATTAATTATTTTATTTTACAATACATAAAAATTTTATAGTTTCGTCATTAATTTTAACTAGATCAATTTCGACACTTTATAATGACTCGTGCCATATCCAACCATGATCGAATTACTAAAATAATTGATATATTATTTATTATATTTATTTTAATAGTTAGATGGTCAATTATAATCTTATTCAAGTTCCATACAATACGAGGGATACACATGCCTAAGATCCTAAAAAATTAGAAAGAAGGATAAGGTAGCATAGTTATAGAATGTTTTAATTTTCCTTTATTGTTTTCCAAAAATAGCATAGTAAGGTTTAGGAATTGATTTGGCCGTGCATTTTACGTTTTTATTTTTTAGCTTAATAATAAAAAATTTTAAAATAAAGGAAATAAAGAAGAAAGTATCCTCTTAAGGAAAAGAGAGAGAGAGATTATTCTGCAAAACACCAAAACAGACACCTTCACATTACACAGTTACAAACCATAACTCTCTTGTTCTCTCTGCCCCAAGCACAACGCACACGCTTTCTCTCTCTCTCTGTCTTTCTCTCCTCCCCCTCCCCCCTCCCCTCTCCCCAGAGAGAAGCTTTGAAGGGATGGAATCATTCTAATTTCAATTCCTTCAAGGTGAGGCCTTTTTTTTTAGTTTTTAGTTTTTTTTTTCTTATTTTGGTTTAGGCTCTTTTATTGTTAAGAAGTGTTTTCATTTTCACTGATAAATTTACTTATTCTGGAGTACTAGGTTGTGTGTTCAAAATTATGGGTCAAAAACATGTTCTGGGTTTGATCTTTTCATGTTTTATCCTTTTCAGGTGGGTGAGATCAAAATTTGTTCTTCTTGACGCCCTTATGTGTGTCTGTGGAGCAGATCGCTTATTGGGTATGATGGAATATTCTTTCTGTCTATGGATTTTTGGCAAACAATTGATGGGTTATGCATAATATCACAAAATAATTGTCTTGACAGAGTAGGATAAGGATTTATATTGAAGGGTTTCAGGGTACTATTGAAAAAGTAGGATTTTTAGATACAAAGGATAGGAAATTTAAGCTGAGGATGGAGGATGGAGCGGTTTCGGTTTTCGAGGAGGAGTCTTTAGTTAGGGGAGTGAAGCAGGAAGAAGAGGAGGACGAGTTCCGGAGTTGTTGTGGGGATGATGAAGTGTGGAAGGAGGCTGAAGATTTGTTGAGTAAGGATGAGTGTGAGAAGAACTATCCCCTGGATGAATTTTCGGTGAAGATGTTTTTCAAAGGCATATCGATAAATGGGGTTGGGGTGGAGTCGAGTGGTGGACTTTCTGGGATTGGAGTTGTCATGGAAAGGTTGCCTAATTTACGATCGCTTCAGGTGCAGAAGAAACTGGATTTCTATGTTGACGAATCCGTGGCCAATTACCTAGCTTTGATGGATGGTCTCCTGGAGGCTATGCAGAATGATATTCGACATGTTTATGCTTTTACTGATTCCGCAACCTTATGTAATCAGGTAAGTCTGCCAATTTCCTGTACTTGCTTAATGGTCTGTGGTTTGGTCTCTTCCAGCAAGAATAATTTCACGCTATAGATCTGGAGCTAGTTTGAGTCATTCATCTGCGTGTTCAACATGTTTATGAAAACTTAGCTTTTTGTCAAATAAAATTTATGTGCTTTTGCTTTTATCATCTTATTTATCCCCGTTGCTGTTTATTAATCTGGGAAATTTGGTTGTCCAATTATCTGGGAAATTCTAAGTACCATGTTATGGAGACTTCAAGAAGGGTTGCGTCTTGACTATAATTTTGAGCTCTAGAGTTGATTGTACTTCATAATTCATTGTTCAACATTAACATGCTTACTTGTTGGCAGATAGAAGATGAGGGGAAAATTGAGATTCCTCTTCTTGTCGCACTTAGGCAGAGGATACTAGAACATGCCAGTAACCTAGACACCTTTGTTCTTGAAGTTGTGCCAACCACTGAGCTTGAGACACCATCACGGCTTGCCCAAGTAGCAGTTGGTATTGTCTCGTATCCTATTGAGGGAGAAATATCTCGAGAAATCTGTTCTATTTGTTGCGAGGATAAACCATTGCCTATGATGATTACAATGAAATGTTCACACAAGTTCTGTTCACATTGTATGAGAACCTATGCTGATGGAAAAGTGCAATCTTCTCAAGTTCCCATTAGATGTCCGCAGTTGAGATGCAAGTATTATATTTCCTCAGCTGAATGCAAATCCTTCCTTCCTCTTGCTTCATATGAATCCCTGGAGAGGGTCCTTGCTGAAGCAGACATTGAAACAATATATTGCCCCTTTCCTAATTGTTCTGCGGTGCTTGATCCTCATGAATGCATGGCAACTACAGCAAGTTCCTCTAGTCAGTCAGAAAGCAGCTGTGTCGAGTGTCCAGTTTGCCAAAGGTTCATCTGTTTGGAGTGTGGGGTTCCTTGGCACTCTTCACTAACCTGTGAGGAGTACCAGAACCTGCCACTGGAAGAAAGAGATGATGCAGACATCACTTTGCATCGTCTAGCACAAAATAAAAGGTGGAGACGTTGCCAACAGTGCCGCAGGATGATTGAACTCACCCAAGGTTGCCACCACATGACATGCTGGTAAGAAAATTGAATTTAATGACATTGTCTTTAGAGCTGCCTTCATAATTTGATAAATATAAATATTATTTATAAAATAGATTTCCTTAATTTGAACCATCAAATTTCGACATCAGCATATGGTATTCCTGCAGTTATCTTGTCTCCATCTGCAGTAAGAAATACACAAGACTTTTAGTCTAACTCCCTCCTTCCCCTTCCTGTTTCAGTCCTCAATGTTTAAAAAATTTTATACATGTCATTGTCTGATTGGTTCACAGTGGTGAGACATACTTTGATTATATTTACTTAAAAAGCGAATAATAAAAAATCAGAAAAAATAGAAAACCTTCTCCCATCCATGGCTGGCCACCTCCAAGCTGGTGCTTTGCAGCCAATGCAGGGTAGTGGTTAAAAAAATAAAAGGAAAAAAAAAAGAATTTTGGATGTTTTTCTATTGGGTCATGCAGCGATTGAAGCGAGCTCTAATTGATCATAAAAGAAGTGGTTTGCTGCAGAAGTATTGCAAATGTGTCCTGTGAATAGTTACTAGGTATAGTTTGCATTGTGGGCAATGCTGAAATTGTATAGTGTGTGGGCCTTTTTTCATGAAATGTGATTTGTCTTCTACTTATGTTTGTGGATTTACAAAAAGGAACTGCCTCTTTGCAAAGTATAAAGGTAAGGCAACATACAAGGGTATGTCCTGCATCCACATTGATGTATAATGGAACACCATGTGAGTCCTTTATTCACATGGGTGATGCATAACGGACCTAAAATTCTAGTCTGGTTGCACTTTTGGAGCAAAATGAAAATTAAGGTAGTAGGTACCTTGGCTGTTTCCCTGAATAGGGAGACTGCATTCAACCAAAGGTAAAGTATTGTTTTAAATTATAGGCTCTAAAAAGGTTCTTTGGTCGTGGCTTGCACCTTATTCTGCAAGTTATTTGCATATGCATATGTGTAATGCTCATATGACTTAAGATTGTGTGAATTTTCCTTTTTAGATATAGCATAGGCTGGTATGTATTAACTATTTACATCTTTTAGAGGAAGAAACCACTCTTACTTTTCAAAATTATGTCTTGTGCAGGTGTGGCCATGAGTTCTGTTATTCTTGCGGGGCTGAATATAGAGAAGGCCAGCAGACATGTCAATGTGCTTTCTGGGATGAAGACAACTCTGAGGATTTAATCTCACGTTCAGCACAAGAATCAGAACAATGGGCATGGGAGACTTTCAATTCATTGCCAATGATAATGGACGCATACTCAGAACAAGAAAGATCCCAGTTAGCACTAATTCAGAGGTTCCTTGCTGGTGGATTCAGCCTCAGTGATCATCATCCCTATCAATCCCCTCCTCGCTGTACAGATTCCTATATAGATGCCATGAAAGATTTGCATCAGCTTCCTTGGCTAGAGAGGTTTGTCTCTGTCATTAGCGATGACTACTATGAAGACTACATGCAATGAAAGAAAGCTTATATCCTATAAGCTTTAGGAAAATAAAATGCACGAATCAACTAAAGTGGGATTAAAAAAAAAAAAAGAAAAAGAAAAAGAAAATGATATGTAGGTAAAGTCTGTTTACACTCCTGGCATGGAAAATGGCTGCTTCTCTTCATTGCAGCCATATGATTCTATGCTGAAAATTTGATACCCCAAAGATGGAAAAAGAAGAAAAACATTGTTCTCTTTATCGAAATCTCAACTCTGTCACTCATAATATGTTATCATTTAATTTTGCACCTTGATTGTTTTTGCACCTTCAATTTCGCATTGAATTTGTTTGCCTGGTTGACGTTCGAGATAGAATCACATCAATGAAGTGAAATGCTTCTATTTTATTTTCTTGGGTACTTTCAGGAGAGCAGTGAGACGCGATTTAAAGTGATATGTACAAAGATTGACTGATTGCATGTATAATTTATAATGTTAAATGCCAAAATATCAACGGTGCAAAGCAACTTAGCGATCCGGTTTTGCAAGCTTTACCAATCGTTGCAACCCCATAATTGGGCCTTTTTCGGAATAATGCTTCGGTTATCCAAGTTGATCATGAAGTTTTTCCATGTCGCTTCACTTAAAATATTGTTAGACCAATGCTATGATACCAAAATGATATGGACCTTGGTTACAGCTGAGCCTCGCTAGCGACGTTTGTGTTTGCCTCAAATGAACCGGGTGTTAGTTGATAAAAAAGGGGCAAGTGTGGGAGCTCTCATGAGGAAGGAAGGAAAACCGAATTGTGCCACTCTTTGGAGTGGATGAGAGCTAAAGCATTTCGAGGCTATGGCAATAGCTTATCATACTCTAAAGCTCATTTGCTTACCAAGAAGATTGCATCTCAATTTTCCATGCACTACCCAGATTTGTGGTTATAAAGGTAGTAACGTTTTGAGAACTTTTTGGAATACCAGATAGCGTCGTCCATACCTGTGCATTTGGCTTAAGTAGCTTGCAATTGGAATAAGAATCCTATGTTTGGAAATATTATGGGATAATGTCATCCGAACTGCCAGAACTTGATCAACTTTTGTGATTTCACACTTTCAACTTGTTAATGATGTCAATGTAGGCTGCAGTTTCGTCACCACATCCTGGGTCTACATCACACGTACGATCTGTATCCGCATCACTTAACAACTCTTATTACCCAACAGAATGTGAGGAGCTCATCCTCGTAAAGTTAGTGTTTGCTTTATAGTTTTTACTTTTTTTTTTTGGTAGTATTAAAAAGGGTAAATTATAAAAAGGCGACCTGGGTTATGGGTCTTTTATAAATAGGTGATATAAGTTATATTTTTTAATAAAGACGTGACTTGTATTTATTAATTAAGTGTTAATATTAAGTAGGATACATGTGTCATGATCTTATTGGGCTAAATTAATTAATATTATAAATAATGATATTATTATTAAATAAATAATAGAAAAATGAAAAAAATGAAAATCTGCAAATTGAAAAAAAAAAAGAAATAGGAAAATAGAAGTCATTTTTACCCTCTTGACATCATTGAAAGAATATAAAAAAAAAAAAAAGAAACTATCATCAGCTTTTATAAATTCAAATTTCATAATTCATGATGTTAATAGTACTCAAATCAACCTAAATTTACTCAAATCAACCTAAATTTTTTCATCAATCTTCTTTCTCTCTCTGAAAAAATCCATTGTCTACACTCAAATTCCTCTTTAAATTTCCATTATTTCCAAACAAAATCAAAGTATGAATTTTTTGTTAATTAATTACTAGGGATGTAAGGATTCATAAAAACAAAAAGATCAATCTTTTCATTTGATTCATTCAAAAAAGCCTATATCTAATAACACATCAAAGTTCATTAACAACTCACAACTTTACAAGCTTGCTGCGAGTCATTGATTCCATTGTCATCTTCACCCTTGAAAACTCTAGACTAATAACCCAATGTCATCTAAGCATAACTAGCAATCTAACATGGCTCGAGGAAGATTTGAAGCTTTTGAGAGGGAGATGGCGGTTTGTGAAACTAAGCTCGTTGTGAATGTGGTTGTTTGGTGGAGAGGGAGAACGTGTTGTTGAGTTTCGATGAGTTAAATGAGAGAAAAAGGTGTTCTTGAGGGAGGGGATTTTTATTTATGGATTGAGTTTACTGGCATGTTGTGGTTGACATCGGAATTTGATTGACAATAGTTTTTCACTATAACTGTGTTGAGTGTATCTGATAAATGTTGATTAACAAATTGGTTTGGAAATTCACCATCATGCCTTCTCCTTTTTTTCTTTTTTTTTTCTTTTTTTTTTCTTATAATTCTAATGGTTATAGTTTTTATCCTTTCATGTTTTGAAGAAAGAAATTAAATGGGAAAAAATAAAAAGGAAAAAAAAGACAAATGGTCGTGAATTATAGATAATGAGAGAATTGAATATATGAAATCTAGGTTCTCTCTCTTTTCTTTTTTAATCCTTTCAATGTTGTCCAGACTCTAGTGGTTGAAGAGCACCTTTTTTTTTTCCTTTTCAAATTTGCAGATTTTCAATTTTTCTCATTTTTCTATTATTTAATTAATAATAATATCGTTATTTTATAATGTTAATTAATTTAGGTCATAAGCAATGTATTCTAATTAATATTAACACTTAATTAATAAATACAAGTCATCTCTTTGTTAAACAATATAGCTGGCCACTTATTTATAAAACACCCATAACATAGGTTATGTTTTTGTGATTTACCCAATAAAAAGCCACAAATATTATTGCACCATAATCTGGTAATGGACAAAACTACCCTTATACTACTAGGCAAAACTTCTTTCCTTTGGGGGTATAAATACTTTGGAATGTCATAAAATACATTTTTTTAATCAAGACCACAAATAAATACTAACATTGTATTTCATTATCATCATCATCTAGTCTTACTATGACGACCATAGTTGCCACCACCATCCCCGAAACCATGGTTATTACGAGCATCAATGTATCATTAACAACAAAGTGCAATTGTTCTCTTAAGGTATAGTAGCCAAGCACTTGGATAGTTATAGGTCGTTTGACTAGTAATGGATAGAGAGGGCTCGTGTTTGTAGCATTGATGAGAACTAAGAAGGGACCATGATGGGTGTTACTAGGGTTTTAGGACCCAATAGATATGCCATATATAGACAACGATAATTGATACTTGATAGCTAATATAAATTTCATATAAAACTACAATTTATTTTTGTTTTTGGGTGCAGGACTTGACCGTCCTTGTCAACCCTCCATAGCTTGCTAAGATGGATCAAACTTCTATATTCTTTAGCATGATGTTCAATGTCACAATTACTTTCATGCTACTTGTTGGCACTTAATTATCTCAATAAACTTTGATTGCTACATTAGAATTTAGTATGCCTGTGAATGGTATAATTTATTTTGTGTGATTGCTGCGTATTAAGCTTTGTTGGTATGTTTGTTTCGAATGAGAATTTGCTGTCTCCAAGAAGCTGTCTCATTCATATAATAACAAAAAAGTATTTGACACGAGTAAAAAAAAAATCCCCAAAATAATGTAAACAATAATTATCATTTCAAGATACGTGTCAAATACTCATTCGTTGAGACAAGAATAAAATAATATCATGGGGACAGCAAACGTGTTTTCATTTGTTCCATCTTTTTTCTATCACTTTAATATCTTCTTTTTTTAGTTTTTAAATAAATACTTGTAAATAAATAGATACATATAAAAAAAATATTTTTACTTATAAATTGATCAAATATATCAAATACAGATAAAATACAGATATAGATCAAGTATGGATAAGATGAAAATCAGAAAATCTAAAATACCCTAACGTTTTTGACACACGAATTTCATATATATTTCGACTTTGATGGGCTATGGATGCGACAATGGGTACTTGGCTGACAAGGGCACCGATGTCGATGATATTAGACCTCCCCGTCACGTACTCCTTAGTCCACTTGATATGGTTTTGGACTATACTGTTTCATTGGCTTTGTTATAAACTTTCATACACTATCGACTTTCTTGCTACACTTAATTTACTTTTGGGCCTCTAGACCATGGACTTGCTATGGGTCATTATTTGATATTTATTTGATTGACGGACTTTCAAGTTTCGACCAAAATGCTTAAACAGTTTAAAAGTTAACAATTTTCCAAATAAATTATGTCAAGGATAAAACTAAAAAGTGGTTAAGTTAATGGAAATGGAGTTATGAATCTCCACATGTTTACTTGAGTAGAATACCTAATGGGCCATCATTCATTTATGGCTTGTTTACTTCAATGAATAGAGCATGGATTGTATTGTTATTCCTTCTCTATTACAGAAAATAGGCCTATTATAATGTTTACTTTACCATAACAGCTACTTACGGCTCATTCACTTTGCTGAATGAATAAGGTTATAATGAAATTTCTATTACGGAGGAAAGGAATAGCGCTGCAATAGGATTTTACTTTATTATTTTTTATTAAATGATGGTATTTTGAAAAAAAAAACAGTTCCAGCATTGAATTAGTATTTATAGGTTTGAATAAAGAATGACTATTCAATATTCATAGGGATTCATTGTGGAATCATTATTTGATGAAATAAATGACATAATAGTTATTCATAAAGAATAAGGCTGTAATGGAATTGCAATTATAGTGAAGTGAACGAGCAGTTAGTGAAACGGAAAATCCCATGAGATATCAAATAGCCATTACAGACAAGAACCTATGAATTACAATTCATTGTACATTTTTCATCATTGTCCTTTTTGTCCTCCTTCTTCCCATCTCTTTTTTGCTTCAAACCACGGACCACTAGCACCACCACAAACCACTACCAAGACAAACCCACACGTCAACGCCACCACTAGCAACTCCGCACCACCATTACTGACCTACTCACCATGAGCCATGAATCACACTACACCAACAACCCATGAACCACCATCAACCTAAATGACCCACGCAACACCACCAGCCTAAATGACGGACGCATCACCACCACAAATATGCACGCTAACACTATCAATATCTTTATTACCAAAGAACTTCTGTAAACAAGCAATACATAGAGCACTCTATTCTATAAGCTCCATAGTAAAATAGTGTCATCGATGATTACATGGATGAGTTTCTCACTTGTAAGGCCTATGTAAACGAAGAGGTCGCATTTTTTTGGGCTTGAAGTTCATGTCGGCATCAATCTAGTGGAAAGTTGGGTGCTTGGAGATGATGGTGGCAACATGTTTGGTAGTGAAGTAGTAAAATTTGAAGAGGCTGTAGAGGGTGTCAAATTTAGGCTTGGTAAAGAGTTTTGGATTAATGTGTGTAGAGAGGATTTAGGTAGACTTAAGGGAGTAGCTGTAGGATTTTTTTTTTTTTTTTTTGGCCGCTAGAAGTTGTAGGATTTTAAAGAAAGAAGATGGCTAGGATTGGGTTATTTTTATGTCTATATACATTTTTTTTTAATTTAAAAGAGAAAAGAGGATTATTTTGTGTAACTTAATTTTATTCCTTGTAAATTGAATTTGTATATTTTTATTTAGTAAACAAGGTAATAACTTATTACTTATCTATTCCATTCCGGTGGAATTGTAATTCAATTCCCTTGATGTTCCACATGGTGAAGTGAATGGCCATTATAGTTTTTTTTTTTATGAGATAGCTACTCATTAAAAAAAAAAACCATTAGCTTTATTTATTTTGGCCTAAAACAAAAAAAACTATTAGCTCATTGGCAAAACTTTACCTCTTGCCCTTTAACCGACGACTAAAATTAATAATTAAAAAGCAGACCTTGACTAATGAGTTTAATCGACAATTTTTTTCCATTAGTGAAGGGATTAGCCAACGATTTTGGCCAAAATATATCCCCTATCAATCTCAATTTTTTTTTTGTTTGGCAGTAAATTGAATATGTTTTAATTTAGTCCTATAAAGAACTTAAACAAAAGGAAAGGTACATTGTAAGTGCTATTTTTTTCTTTGCAACATAAGCTCGAAAAACTTTAAATCATACCAATAAAATTCTCAAACTTATTGAATTATATAGATAAATTAAATGTGATTATATTTCCTCTATAACAGCATTAAAAAAAAAAAAGCAGGAGTAAAGAGTATAAATTTTCATCCTCATAAAAAGGTTATCGAGACTGGAGTTTAACGAGGTATGTAGTTTTGGATTAAACAATATTTACATATGGAGAGATATTTTTTGAAGATAGAGCTAATTTTCATGTCTATATATATATATATATATATTATATATATATATTTCTATACACATGTAACTAAAGAGTACCGTGTTAAATTTATGAAAAACAATATCCAAATAGTAGAAGATTTTTCTCAAGCTTATAGCAAATAATATTATGAAAAAGGTCTTTCTTTGTTCATTGTTAAGAGCCGATACAATATTTAGTTTTTTCAAGCTCAATGAATTAGTCAATAAAATTATAATCTAGTGACATTTTTTTTAATTTTTTAAGTGAAATGTATCAGATTCAAATCTTTTTTTTCCACTGTAAGTCCAACAACACACATCTAAGGTTGGAGGTGCTTTTTATTTATTTAATTTTTTTGATAAGAGGGGAAAAAAAAAAGCCATTAGGTTTAAAACCGAAGTAAAATTGCAATTCAATATAATAGTTTGTGACATCTCCCCCTTTCTTATTTTTCCTTTTTTTTAAAAAAATAATTTTTCTTTTAATTGTATATCTTGCGACTACGAACAAAATTGTATTACTTGTGATGTATTTTTCAAATCGGACCAATAAATTAGAGGAATATTGCATTTTAACATTGAAGGTGTACTAAATTTGTTGTGATAAAGAAGGCAATATATATTATTATATAAATATATATGTCCCAGAACTTGTTGCTTTATGCTATAATATCCGGGTTTCTTCCTGGCACGTGCAAAATAATTGGCTCGGAAATTTTGTGCTTTCAGGACTATGTCGTGATGATCCCTTTGATCCCTTTATACTCCAGTTCATGATATGATTGATACAAGGTTGCCATGAAGAACAAGAATTTAATTAAATTGTTTTGCATTGTCGGTCGTCTAGGGTATTTGGCTTGGGACAATATAGAACCGCCCTTATATACTATAAAGATATTGAGCCTATTGCAGTTAAGATATGGCATATGGAATAAATTTTAGGCAGCAAATATGTGAATATATATATGAAAAAAATTATTGGTATCTCCCTACGAATGTGTTAATGAATTTTAAATGCTTTCAAAATCTAAAATAATTTTACGATGCACCCAATAACATTCGATTTATCAGCAACTTTGATTTATTTTTCAAAAGTACATATTGCAGTAACACTACGCGCGACGCATATCCACAGCAATGTGGTCGTTGCAGAGAGGTTTGTGTCGGTGGGATCTCGGAGAGATATTCAAGAGAAGAAGAGGGGAGGATTCAGTTCAGTCGCAATTCATTACTAGTCAAATTTTATAGATAATCAATCAATAACTAGAAGAACAAATATAGTATATGTAAATGGACTTGAAATTATGTATATATTATTATTAGTTATTTGGGCTTAACTCTTTCAGTTAAGTGATATGATTTAAAGAGTCCAATTTTTATTGGAATGATTAAGAGAGATTTGGCATGATGGACTTAGTGTAGGGCTAGTTGGACCGGCATGTCCATCATCTAATTTTTCTCGGTATAGCTCATACACTAAAAATGACTCATCTTGACCATTGATTGCCAATATAATTCAACAGATGATGTTGATGGCTAAACTCTATAAATATTCCAAATTCCTCCTCATTCGAATGAGAAGAAATTGGATAAAAACACTGAGGTGCTACTAAATTTTCGACTTAAGAGATCAGACACTTGTTTATTACCAATAATGGGGTTCGATATTTGATAGCCCCTCCACCTATCATGAGTATATTTGAGACATTGAGATTGCTTATTCTTTCTCCTTATTATATCCCTTTCTTGATTACTCTTGACGAATTATTGTGTGTCATTCTTCGTAAACTACATGTAGTGCAATATTGACGTAGCATGCACGTGACTATTTTGATTGAATCCATACATTTATGTAGAGGTGGGTAAACAGGCTTGGTGGGTCGGGCCGGGCTGGATTTTTTTTCTCCCGCTTTTAAACGGGCCAAAATTTCTTGACTCGGGCCCGGCCAACTTTGTCCTGATGGTTAAAAGTATCGCCCCACGGGCTAAATGAAATTTTTTTTTTATTTTTTTATATTAGTTTATGTAAAAATTAGAGTATTTAAATATTTTAAGGTTTTATATATATTAAAAATTAATTTTCCTAACATTTTGATTGCTTATAAATGAAAATAAGTTTTTAAAATAATTTATTAGATATCATATTATGATTAAATCAATAAATATATACTTAAAAAATTGTTATAATGCTTATGATTCATGTATTAATCTATTTTCTTTCATAATATATTCTAAATAATTACAAATATGTTATCGTATTATTCTTTTTCTTACATTTTTCCTCTATTTTGTTCTTTTTTAAACACCTGGCCTCCAGGCTAAATGGGCCGGGCTAATTTGACTCGCATTTAAAAGGACAAAAAAAAAATGGCAGCGGCCCGCTTTTTTGATTGGATAAACAGGCCGGCCCATGAGCCATGATGCTTAGGCCCAACTCTACATTTATGGTATATAACTTGATGTAAATAAGAAGAGGAAGAGTTTGAATATCAAGCTTAGTTTATACCTTCTCATATTCTCTAAAATCATAAAATGCTTCTAACTTAGTACATTTTAATTGGTCTCTAAAAATAAGGCTTAAGCGCCATTACATGAGTTATGCTCATAATATACACAAAGTGCTTTAATGATAATTAAAAATCAAAGTTCTCTAGGCACTTCACTTAATTATCTCTCAAGATTGTGCAAATAACAAATAGGAGGACAACTTTAATAAATTAGATTATAACAAGATGTTATGCTGTAATTTAAACTCCATTAGTTGACACTAGCCATCTCACAGGTCCAAGTCAACTTTTTAAGGTCCCGTAACTTCTTTGGGTAATAGACATGGATTTAGACTTGTGGACCTACTAGTTCATAGGGCAGGTTCCTTTGGTTCGTACCTTTTTTTTATTTACATTTTATTAAAATGAATCACTTGGTGACTAAAAAAAAAAAAAAAAACCCAAGACATAGAAGCCAATATTCATTCATCCTTAAGTCATGTGCAACTATTAAACATTTGAATTTATCCAAGGATAATGGATTCTTCCGCCTGCTACTTCACTATTGAGACATTGTAAATTTCAAGGACATTGTAAAGCCATGAGCATGATGGCTTTGCTGAATTTTGTTTTATTTTTTTTAATGGTTAGACCCTTGATAGAAATAAGTAGTCTATGATTATTAATGGCTATTTAATTATAATTTAGGAATTCAATCACATTTTTATTTAAGAACTAATACTTAAATCAGTAATATTTTCAATTCAGGTAACTTTTAATCATAACAACACATTATGGAGCAAATTGGAGCAACTTGGATACAAATCACAGGCAAGATAGGAGCAAAACATTGGCTACAGCAAGGATCATGGGCCTTTGGTTGCCCGTGAAAGAGGAAAAATGGAGATAAGACAAAATCAAGGGGGGCTTGCTCGGCCGTGATTCGAAGTGAGGAAGGAGAAAAATGAACACAGCAAGGATCCAACTTGCATGCTCTCTCGTGAGATTGAAGGAAATTGGGAAGCAGCAAGGATCACGATCTCTTGGTCGCCCGTGATCTGTCTGGTTACTTGAAGAAATTTGCTTATAGTTTACATCACTCCCCTTTGGTCACTCGTGATATATTGTCTGCTATTCGGCACTTTTGGTATCTTTTCATTTAAGTGTTGTATCAGTTCGGACAAAAAGACACAATTCTCCTCCAAATGTTGTATTGTTCAAAAAAGAGGATCCAAGGAGTCAAAAGACGAGAACAAGACACTCATAGATAGAATCATTCTTTTTTTTTTTTATATATATTTATCCTAATAGAAATACACCTGTTCATGTGTAGAGAGTGAGTTTGGTACTTGTTCAGGTTAGATCTAGCATTGTATTGTAAACGACTCTAGAAGAAAACTCGAGAGAGATATCTGGAATCAAGTGTTTGTGTTGTGCAAAAACATCTACTTCGTTGTAATTCAAGAGGGGTTTCTTCTTTTGTCTATTTCTCATCTCATTTTCTATTCTCATCATGTTGTTTTTGATTTCGTATTCATATCTTAACATGCGTGAGTAATAAATTTAGGTTTACGAGGTCATCTTAACATGAAGTATGCATGTAATTGTTAGTAATCTAATTAATTACGATTTTCTAGTGATGCGAATTAATAAAAGTTAGGAGATTGTAGTGCACGGCATAATCCTACTCGAGATCTCGATGGAAAAATGTTGAGAAATAGTTCCATCAGGTAGATATAAGCCACTGGAACAAACTACTCCTGTTAATAGAAATATTATTAGGAAGTTTGTTGTATGTTTTTAAGGAATTTAAGGATTGAAAGAGTACTTTAATGCAATTCTAATTTATCTATTTATTTAGGAGAAATTCTAGTGGGTGTAAATTGGAATTAGAATTGGTTTATTACGAGAGTAAGGATCATGAGTTGAGAATTCCAATAGATAAGTAATTAATATGAGGAATTATCTTTAATTCTTGTTAATATGATGAAGTTACCCTATTGTGAACCTTGATTTTAGTTGCATTTAAATCTTGTTCTATATAGTGATTTGGTGAAATTTATTAATTAGTTTAAATTAGTTACTAAATATAGATTGAATTCACTAAGATTTGGTTAATTGATTGCTAGATAATAATTAAAAGGGTGAGTAGTAGTACTTGCTGATGATCCCAAGACCCTGTAATCGATTATTATACTACAATTGATAGGTACACTTGCTTAGCTTTAACTAGATCATAGGAAAAGATAATAGGAATTAATTTATTAGAACTTGATCAAGATAATAACACACACCAAGCTTTTGGCACTGTTACCGAGGAATGGTTGACAATATTAAGAAAACCTAATTGTTGTTAATCTAGCTTTTTATCTATTTGTTTATTAATATATATATATATATATATTAATCTTTGCTAAACTCTGATTTTTCTTGTGGTTACAGGTTTATGACCCGAAATCGTCCTACCAATCTAGTCGAATTTGATTCAGAACCTGAAAGGACATTGCATAAAAATTTCCAAAAGATCAGAAAGATTTAAAAAAAATTCATCATCTCGAGAGAGAAACATTGAAACGGAATCATTTAGTATGAGCACCGAAAATGAGAATGTGAACCCAAGAGGGGTTGGTGAAATTGAAAATCCTGGAGTCAATCTGAGTCAAACTGAAAGAAATGGAGATAATTTGAATTGAGCGGGTGAGAATGAGAATAATCCGAGAGTTGAGAATGAGAATAATCAAAGAGTTGCAGGAAATGAGGGTAATAGACCTATGTGGGAGTTGTTTATGCCCACGATTGATGGAGTTGCACCATCCATTGTATGGCCTACAATTCAAGCAAACAACTATGAGTTGAAGCCTGCATTAATTCAAATGGTGCAAGTCGATCAATTTGGTGGAGGAGCTTCGAAATACCCACATTCTCATTTAACTAATTTCCTGCAAATCTGTGCTACAATTAAAAGTAATGGGGTATTAGATGATGCTATATGCTTTAGACTGTTCCCTTTCTCTCCAAGGGATAAGGCAAGGAGTTGGTTGAATTCCTTACCCCCTCATTCATTAACTAATTAGGATCAAGTAGCATATAAGTTTTTAAAGAAATTCTTTCCACCCAACAAGACAATTCAGTTAAGAAATGATATATCGTCATTCCACCAGTATGAAGGGGAATCACTGTATGAAGTATGAAAAAGATTCAAGGAACTACTTAAGAGTTGTCCTTACCATGGGATAGCTATGCATGACTTGGTCAGAATCTTTTATACATCTTAGGTGATCAACTAAAGACTTTGATAGATGCTATCGAAAGTGGTAGTTTGATGAAGAAGAGTGCTCAAGAGGCTTATGAGTTAATTAAAGAAATGGTAAGGAACACATTCAGTTGGCACAGTGAGAGAAATAAACTGAGACCATTAGTTACCAAGTATGAGTAAGAAAATTGCCTAACTTCAAGCACAAGTGGCATCTCTTACATATGAAATGAGTAAGATGAGATCAAGTTTGCATTCTATGCCTCAAGTTGATACTACGGTAAATCCAATGAGAGATTCGTTTGTTCTTGAAGTCGGTCCAAGCATGGACGAGGTGAATTTTATGAATAAATATGATAGAGGAATGGGGAATTATAATCCCTATAGTAACACCTATAATCCAGGTTGGAGGAATCATCCTTAATATCTCTTGGAGCAATCAAAATGTACAAAGGCAAAGTTTTCCACCTGGGGTACAGAAGCCACAGTAGCAACAAATACAAGCACCTCCACAACGCCTTGCTTTACCACCATATGAGAAAAAGTCAAGTGTTGAAGATCTTTTGACAGAATACATTCAGAATTCCGATACACGTCATCGGAATCAAGAGGCATCTATCCATGATCTAGAAAAGCAAATTGGTCAATTGGCCAAAATGTTTTATGAGAGAATTCTGGGGTCTTTACCTGCAAATACTGAAACAAATCCTAAAGAACAGGTAAAGGTTGTGACACTTAGAAGTGGTAAGGATTTACAAGTCCCATCAAAAGATTAAGAGAGAAAGGAGAAAGTCAGGTCAGAAAGTGAGGAACAAGTGAAAGAAGGTGGAGAATCAGTTGAAAAGAACTTACCTACTGAAAAGCCAAAGGAATATTAGCCACAGTTGCCTTATCCTTCTAGATTGAGGAAAGAGAAAGATGAGGAGCATTACAAGAAGTTCTTGGAACTTTTTAAGCAGCCACACATCAATCTTCCTTTAGTGGAAGCTTTAGGCCAGATGCCTAAATACGCTAAGTTCCTCAACGAACTCTTATCGAACAAGAGGAAACTAGAAGAACTCTCTTCTGTTATCCTTGGTGGAGAATGTTCTGCAGTTATCTTGAACAAGTTGCCTAGGAAACTTAAGGATCCTGATAGCTTTATCATTCCTTGTTTGATAGGTGATTTACCGGTTGAACGGGCATTGGCAGATCTTGGTGCTAGCATCAACCTCATGCTTTATATCATGTTCAAAAGGCTGAATTTAAGAGAACCAAAGAGTACGAGAATGAGTATTCAATTGGCTAATAGGTCCATGTGAATCCCAAGAGGAGTTGTGGAAGATGTCTTGGTGAAAGTCCATGACTTTATCTTCCTTGCAGATTTTGTAGTACTGGACATGGATGAAGATATTGAAGTTCCACTCATTGGGGAGGCCATTCTTATCAACAGCTGGTGCTGTTATCGATGTTAAAGATGACAAATTGCTTCTCTGGGTTAGGAGTGAAGAGATGGTCATCCGAATGCCAAATGTTTTCAGGAAGCCAATGAGTGGTGATGATATTTGTTTTTCAATTGATACTTTTGATCTATTTTTTTTTTTTCTGATTGTTTGCAGGATTCTTTGAATAAAGACCCCTTAGAGTTGTGTTTGCAAAGGGGGGTTGAAGTTGAATGGAGTGAAGTTGGAAGAAGGGCAGAAGTAAGAGAGATTTGTGTTCAGTTGGAAGTTTGTGTTGAGCAAAGAAAGGATTTTGGGGTTGAGGAAATCAACCGAAGCAATATTGCTAGGTTGAAACCTTCGGTAGAGGAACCCCCTAACTTAGAGTTAAAAGAGCTACCCTCTTACTTGGAGTATGCCTTTTTTTGTAGAAAATTCTAATCTACCGGTGATTATATCATCGGAGCTGGAATTATGCCAAAAGGAGAAACTTCTATCTATGCTTAAGGAGCACAAAAGGGTGATAGCGTGGAAGATTTCTGATATAAAGGGCATTAGCCCCTCTTTTTGTAACCATAAGATATTGATGGAGGATGGATTTGAATCAGTAGTGCAACCGTAAAGGAGGCTAAATCCCAACATGAAGGAAGTGGTTAAGAAAGAGGTTATTAAATTGTTGGATGCGGGACTCATATACCCAATTTTAGATAGTCCATAAGTGAGTCCAGTTCAAGTGGTCTCGAAGAAATGAGGCATGATGGTTATACCTAATGAAAGAAATGAGCTAATTCTGATGCGCACCATGACTGGTTGGAGGGTATGCATTGATTACAGGAAGCTCAATGCTGCCACTCAGAAGAATCACTTTCTACTACCTTTTATTGACCAAATGTTGGAAAGGTTGGCTGGTCATGATTACTTTTTTTTTAGATGGGATGTCCAGATATTTTCAGATTCCTATAGAGTCGGAAGACCAGGAAAAGACAACATTCACTTGCCTTTATGGTACCTTTGCATACCGTAGAATGCCCTTTGGGTTATGCAATGCACCTGCGACTTTTCAATGGTGTATGCTAGCCATATTTAATGAACTAGTGGAGGATGTTATGGAGGTGTTTATGGACAACTTTTTGGTATTTGGGAATACATTTGAGAAGTGTTTAGACAATCTGAAGAAGGTCTTAAAAAGACGTAAAGAGACCCAACTAGTTTTAAATTGGGAGAAGTGCCATTTTATGGTACAAAAAGGTATAGTTTTGGGTCATAAGATATCCGAGAAAGGAATAGAGGTAGATATGGCCAAGGTGGAAGTGATTTCTAAGTTGCCTCCACCAAATTTAGCCAAGGCGATTAGAAGTTTTGTTGGACATGTCGGGTTTTACTGGAGGTTCGTTAAAGACTTCTCAAAAATCGCTAGACCCTTGATAAGTTGTTGGAGAAAGATGCTCCTTTTATTTTTAATGATAAATGTTTGGAAGCCTTCAATATTTTGAAGGATAAGTTGACATGTTCCCCTATAATGGTAGCTCCTAATTGGAATCTACCATTTGAACTTATGTGTGATGTAAGTGACTTAGCTGTGGGGGCCGTGTTGGGCAAAGGATAGAGAAACACTTCAAGCCTATTTACTATGCAAGTAAAACCTTGGCACCCACACAAGAGATTTACACTACGACGGAGAAGGAGCTACTTTCCATAGTATTTGCCTTTGATAAGTTTAGATCTTACCTAATTTTGTCAAAAGTGGTAGTGTACACCGATCACTCAGCCTTGAAATACCTTTTGTTTAAATCAGATTCTAAACCAAGGTTGATAAGATGGGTGTTGTTATTACAAGAGTTCGACTTAGAGATCCGGGACAAGAGAGGAGAAGAAAATTTGGCAGCGGATCATCTGTCTAGGTTGGATAACCCCCATTTGGAGGAGTAAAGGAGGATGACATTAATGATAAGTTTCCTGAGGAAAGTTTGTTTGTGATAAAATTTGTGGAGGACCAAAGGGTAACATGGTTTGTTGATATAGCAAACTATTTGGTGGGGAAAGTCCTTCCCTAAGACTTAGATTCATACAAAAAGAATAAATTCTTCTCAAAGTTGAAATATTACATCTGGGAAGATCCATATCTTTTTAGGATATGTGCAAATCAAGTCATAAGGCATTGCGTCTTGCATGAGGAAGGACAACAATTTTGTTTCACTGCTATAGTTGTCATGATCTTAGACTTTTCGCTAGCACAATGGAACCGTGCGGCGCTTACTGTCCTACCTCAGTAGTAGTAAGCAAGCCTAACGCGTTAATATTCGGTTAACGATCAACCTTAATATTTTATTAATATCTCATGTACAAGCAACAGTAAAGTGTGTGTGGGGGTTTGTGTAAACTGGAATATCATTGACTGTGGGCAGTCAACCAGTGAGTAAGAGCTTCTATCCAGAAGAGTACTCACACCCCCACAAAGAACTTTATTAGCTTTTGTGGCTCCAGCAGGAGAAGACATTAAAATTGGTGCTAAGGCAACACCAAGAATAAAATAAGTGAATAAAATATTTACAATAATCCTCCCATCTACTCTTAATATACAAGAGATCATCACACCCTCCCCTACTTAATCTATTGACGTCCTCAGCAAGGTGTGATGGAGCTTGATCCTAATGCTTGAATCTTCCTTGCTTTAACTGCTCTCCTTTTAGCTTGAGGCATAAGATCTTCTTCTATCTCCCAGCTTTTATCTTCTTCTCCACGATCTTTCCACTTCACTAAGTATTCAGTATGTACTGCTCCAGTGGTTGGATCTTTGACGCTTTATTCAACAAGGATGTCTTCGACTGCTTCTCTGACATTGAAGTTGAACTTGATATTCGGCCGCTTTGTCTCATTACGCTTTGGGTCTTCCATTTCAGGGTAGTATGGCTTCAAAACACTTACATGAAAGACGGGATGGAATTTCAACTCCACTTTATAGGCGGCTTTTCCAATCTTGGCAATGATGGGAACTGGACCAACATACTTCTGCATAAGTCTTTTGTCTTTATGCTTCAACGGTCTGACTTGGTCTAGAAAAAGCCTGATGAGGACTTGATCTCCAACATTGAATTCTTTGGGTTTATGCTTCTCATCTGCCCATTTCTTCATGCGTCTGGAAGCTATTTCAAGATAGGCTTTAGCAACTTCAGATTTCTGCTTCCAATCCTTTGCAGACATATAAGCCATTGGGCATTTCCTAGTATACGGCGCTGCCACTGTGTGAGGCAACAGTGGTTGTTGACCCATAACAATTTCCATAGGGCTCTTATTGGAGGAAGAGCTCCACTGGATGTTGAAACAGAACTAGAAAATATCTAGCAAATCCACCCAATTCGATTGGTTGGCATCAACAAAGTGCTGCAAATAATCCTCCAGCATCCCATTAAATCGCTCTGTCTGTCCGTCACTCTGAGGATGGTGGCTGGAGGACATACTAAGTTCGCACCCTAAAATGCTGAACAATTCGATCCAGAACTTCCCTGTGAATCTGGCATCTTGATCATTCACAATGTTTTGAGGCATACCCAAAACTTCACAACATGCTTGAAGAAAAGTTGGGCAATCTCTGTAGCATTCGAACTTTTCGTGGTTGGAATGAAGGTGACATACTTTGAAAATATGTCTACCATAACCAAGATGGATGAGAGTTCGCCCACTTTAGGTAGGCAAGTGATGAAATCCATGGAGACACTCTCCCATGGGCGAGAAGGCACTGGAAGAGGTTCCAACAACCTTGCAGGTTTCTGCTTCTCGATCTTGTCCTGTTGACAAGTTAAGCATGTTCTGGTATAGTTCATCACATCTTCCTTCATATCTAGACAGTAATAACCCTACTTCAACAAGCTCATCATCCTCTGCTATCCGAGATGACCAGCCCACAATGTATCATGGCATTCCCTCATGAGCACTTTCCTCAAGTTCCCTACCTTGGGAATATACAAGTGTTGACTTTTGGCATAGATCATATCACCTTGAACCCAAAATCTGCGAGTCTTACCCTTACCAATCAATTGCTTCAAGTTATTGGCCAACAGGTCTTGGCCTAAGTGTTCTTTAATCTATTCTCGGATAGTACCAGCAACTCGATTGGTAGACTGTTGGGCTATCTTGGCTAAATAGGATAAATCTGCTCTTCTATTCAAAGCATCTGCCACTTGATTTGTACGCCCACTGTGATACACAATCTCCATATCAAACTTTGCAAGGAATTCCTGCCATCTTGCCTGCTTGGCTGACAATTTTGATTAAGTAAGAATATGGCTGGCAGCAGAATTATCAGTTCTCATAAGAAACTTTGACCAAAATAAGTAATGCTTCTACGTTCTGAGGCGGTGCACAATAGCTAGCAGCTCCTTCTCCTGTGTATCTGCGCTCAGTGGGGTTCAGCTTCCGACTCTCACACGCCACTAGATGGCCCTCCTGGATCAATACCCCACCTAAGGCTATATCAGAAGCATCCGTGTGGACTTCAAAAGGTTTGGAGATGTCAGGTAGGGCAAAGACCAGCTCCTCTATCACAACCCGCTTCAACTCTTCGAAGGCAGCCTGACACTCCTCATTCCAAGACAATACTCAGTCTTTCTTCAAAAGATTTGTAAGGGGAGCAACCCTCCTGGAATACCCCTCTACAAACTGCCGATAATAATTGGCAAGTCTAAGAAACGAACGTAATTCGGTGACACTTCTTGGAACAAGCCACTCTCGAATAGCATATACCTTCGCTCCGTCCATCCTGATCCACCCTTCTTCAATCACATGCCCAAGAAAGTTGATGCACTTCTGGGCAAAGGCACATTTTTCACGCTTCACCTACAAATGGTTTTCCCTCAACTTCGGAAATACCATCTGCAAGTGTTTCACATGGTCCTCCAACGTCCTACTTCATTTAGATAAACAACAACAAATTTATCCAGATATTCACGAAAAACATTATTCATTAAAGTACAAAAAGTTGCAAGAGCATTAGCGAGACCAAATGGCATCACCAGGAATTCATAAGCCCTATAGCGGGTTACACAAGTAGTTTTAGGCTCATCTCCCTCAGCAATGCGAACTTGATGATAGCCTGAGCGAAGATCCAATTTGGTGAAGTATTTGGCACCATTCAGTTGATCAAACAAATCAGCAATAAGAGGAATGGGATAATGATTTCTTACTGTAAGTTTGTTGAGAGCCCGATAATCAATACACAATCTCAAACTCCCATCATGCTTCTTCTGAAATAAGACAGGAGCCCCATATGGTGTTTTTGATGGACGAATGAAACCCGCCTCTAACAACTCATTAAGCTGCTTTCTTAATTCTGCTAGTTCTGGAGGCGACATTCTATATGGAGCCTTGGCAGGTGGCTTGGCCCTGGGATCAGCTCAATTTCATGATCCATTGGCCTTCTTGGAGGTAACTCCTTTGGGAGCTTGTCAGGCATAATGGAACCATACTCCTTTAGGACATTCTGAATTATCCCCGGAATCTCAGCTTTCCCTCCATCCTCCTTCTCTATCAAGACGACAAGGAATGTTGGCTCTTGATGCTGGAGCCCTCGTTTCAATTGGAGCACTGAAAGCATCATTGCCCTAATGTTCTTACTACTACTACTCCCATTGCCAGCTTTCCTCCTTTGAAGGGGCACATAACATGGCTTCTCACCCATAAACACCAGGCAATCAGCTGCTGGCAAGGATGCAACTCAAGCACTTCTTAGAAATTCGATCCCCAGGACTATTCTGAAGTCATCTAACGGGACAGCAGTGAAGTTGAGATTCCCGCTCCAATCTCCAACCTTCACCTTCATACTTTTTGCAACTCCCTGAACTGGACAGGCTTTGGAGTTTACTGCTTTAATTTGGCTAGAATCATCAGACAACACTAGCCTTAATCTCTGTGCTTCAGGCACATCAATAAAATTGTGTGTGGCTCCTGAATCAATCATTGCACTGGCAATCTTGCCGTTGATGTGCAACTGAACCAACATCAGTTCATTATCAGTCTTGGCTTTGTTAGGCTCTGTAGAGGCCTTCTCAATGACTGACAACATGTGTAAAGCTCCTATCCTGAGCCGCTCTTCACAATCTTCCTCACACTCCTCATTCGGACAAGCACCTTCTACCTTCTTTGTTAGGGCATTGAGTGCAGCCTTAGTTGGATATTCTGCTACCCTGTGAGGTCCGTTACACAGGAAACAAGCAAGTGTTGGCTTCTTGCCACTACTTGATGCACCATTTTTTTCAGTTTGTCGAGAGCCATAAAATTTCTTTTGGCCTCCTCCATTACCGTGATTGTTGGAACTTGAGGCTCCCCCACTTTTGGGTTTGTCCAACTTGCTAGACTTTCCACCATCGTGTCCCGATGACACACCTTCCCTTTGGAATCATTGGTGTAGTCTATCAAGCGCTCAATGGCTGTTTGCGTCTGAGTCAAATTCTCTACTCGTTGCCTCTGTAACTCATTCTTGGCATATGGCTTCAATCCCTCCAGGAATAACTTGTCATCTTCACTCATACTCTTGATATTAAGTATAAGTGCCAAAAAATCTCTAACATACTGCCGGATGTCATCGCTATGGCGAAGCTCATGTAGCTTCTTCCTGGCATTATACTCAACATTATCAGGGAAGAATTGAGTTCGTAACTTAGTCCTTAACTGTGCCCATGTATCTACATGTGCCATACCATTCTGGATCTGCTCATATTTGGTGCGCCACCACAGCTTGGCATCACCTATTAGGAACATGGTAGCTACGGAGACCTTTGTGCCCTCATCATTATGTCCCATAGTTGTGAAATATTGTTCCATGTCGAAGATGAAGTTTTCCAACATTTTGGCATCCTTCTTGCTAGTGAATGGTTTTGGCTCAGGCACTTTAGGTTGAGTAGCAAGAGCTTCAACATAGGCTTAGGTGGGAGCATTTGCAACAGCTCACATCAACAATGCGATTTGCTGCCCCAACTCTTCTATCGTCTCTACAGTGGCATATCTCACCAACCCGTTTCTCAGCCCTTCAACAACTACCTGAGATTTCTTCTGAAGAGTGGCAATAGCAACCTTGAATTCTTCATCCATCTCACTAATCGTCGTGGTGATTTCATGACTTGATGTCTCTACATCAGTCATCCTCTTATTCAGCGGCAGTAAGGCATCAAGACGTCGAGAAACATCCGCTACTTGCACATCCTAAGCATCTAATCTTCGAGCAAACTCTTCTTGTCGTGTCATGGTTGTTCCCACTGGAAAAACCTAAGCTCTGATACCAACTATCACGGTCCTAGACTTTTCGCTAGCACAATGGAACCGTGCGGTGCTTACTGTCCTACCTCAGTAGTAGTAAGCAAGCTTAGCGCAACAATATTCGGTTAACGATCAACTTTAATATTTTATTAATATCTCATGTACATGCAACAATAAAGTGTGTGTGTGTGGGGGGGGGGGGGGGGGGTTTACATAAACTAGGATATCATTGACTGTGGGCAATCAACCAGTGAGTAAGAGTTTCTATCCAAAAGAGTACTCACACCTCCACAAAGAGCTTTATTAGCTTTTGTGGTTCCGGTAGGAGGAGACATTAAAATTGGTGAGGGGGCAACACCAAGAATAAAAAAAGTAAATAAAATATTTACAATAATCCCCCCATCTACTCCTAATGTACAAGAGATCATCACAATAGTGGTCCCACTAGAGGCCATTACAATGCTAATAGAACGACATAAAAAGTTTTGGAATCAGGTTATTATTGGCCAAGTATTTTCAAAGATTCTAATTCTTTTGTTTTAACTTGTGATAGGTGCCAAAGGACCGGAAACATATCAAGGAGGGATGAGATGCCCCAAAAGTACATTTTGGAGTGTGAAGTCTTTGATTTCTAGGGTAGGGGTGGGCATAGATCGGTTTGATTCGGTTTTTCTCCAAACCAAACCAAACCATAATTTACAGTTTGTTTTTTTTTTCCATTCTAAACCAAACCATTAAGTAACAGTTTGGTTCGGATTATAAATTTTTTAAACTATTAAATAACGGTTTGGTTCAGTTTGGATTACGGATTAAATCCAAATTCTTACTAAAAATTTTCTTTGTTCTAGTTTTTTTACATTTATGTAGATACTTAAATATTTATATCATTTTACAAAGTTTATATTATAAAACATGACAAAATACTTTATGAATTCGTCATACTTTTAATCTATAATTCTCTATAAAATCAGTTATCAACCAATAAAATACATTTACCAACCAATACATAGTAAGTCATAATTTATAATTTTTAAATAGAATAGTCAAGTCAATTATCTACCAATAAATTTAGCTCAATTAAAAGATAACCTATCAATAAAATTCATCAATGAATAAAATGATCCACTGACAAAATATATCAAATGATTAATACATAATAAGAGTTTATAACTGAATAAATAAATTTCATATTTTATAACATTAAAAGCTATTAAAAAAATAAGAGTTCATCATCAACAAAAAAATACATATCATGAGCCTAAAAAAAATTAAAAACGAATAAGTTGATTTTAATCAATATTCACCAAATAATAAATATTAAATGAAATCATATGAGCATATAATAAAATATTATTATATTTTTCTAAAACGGTTTGATTCAATTTTATGGATTGGTTTGGATTGGAAAATTTTTAAACCAAACCATTAAAAAAAACCATATTTTCGGTTTTGATTTGTATGATTCGGTTGGTTTTTTTGCCACCCCTAGTATGAGGCATAGACTTCATGGGGCCATTTCGTAGTTCATATGGCAACAAGTATATCCTTGTAGCGGTAGATTATGTTTCTAGGTGGGTGGAGGCACAAGCTTTACCAACTAATGATGCCCGAGTGGTGCTTAAGTTTTTAAAGAAATTATTTTCAAGGTTTGGAGCACCTAAGCATTAATTAGTGATAGGGGAATTTGCTTTTGTAACAGTCAAATTGAGAAAGTGCTCAAAAGATATGAAGTTCACTATAGGCTAGCCATACCTTATCATCCTCAAACAAGTGGCCAATTTGAAGTTTCAAATAGGGAGTTAAAGAGAATATTAGAAAAGACAGTCAATTATAATAGAAAAGACTGGGCTGATAGGTCAGCTGACGCCTTATGGGCAAATAGGATAGCATTCAAGACTCCCTTAGGTACTACTCCCTATAGACTATTATATGGTAAAGCATGTCATTTACCTATAGAAATAGAACATAAGGCTTATTGGGCAATTAGGACTATGAATTTGGATTTTGAAGCTCAAGGTAAACATAGGAAATTTCAACTAGAAGCCTATGAAAACAATAAAATATATAAAGGAAAGGCTAAGAAACTTCATTATTCTCATATCAAGTACCCCAAAAAATTCAAGGAAGGAGATTTAGTACTTTTATACAATTCTAAGCTAAGGTTGTTCCCAGGTAAATTTAGGTCTAAATGGTCTGGTCCATCTATTGTCAAGAAGATCTTTCCATATGGTACAGTGGAGGTCACACATCCAAACAAAGTCACTTTTAAAGTCAATGGTCAAAGGTTACGGATTTATTAAGGATTTGACATGGAAGAAGGCAAGGAGGAGTTGAGACTCCTTTAACTTGAAAATTGAAGATCATATATACTTAGCAATGTCGAGCTTGAGCCAAAAACCAACGCACGTATCCTTTGTTTAAGATTTAGTAGAAATCTTTTAAGTGTTGTAATTTGTTCAAAGACTTTGTTTACTTTTACTTTTATTTTTTATCGAATTTCTGTTTAACTATAATAATAATAATAATAATAATAATAATAATAATAATAATAATAATAATAATAAAATAATAAATAATAATAATAATATAAATGGAAAAGGGCGAATAGAAGGAATCCCGCCCCTTTGCACGGGCGAAACATAGTAGAGGGACTTCAATCCCGCCCCTCTGGTTGCCCGTGATCCATTCAATAAGGGGTAGAACACTTCTCTAGCATAGATCACGCCCCATGTGTCGTCTGTGAGATTGACCCTAGAGTGCACAACATCAATCACAAACCATATCACGCATCTATGCTCGCCCGTGATTGACAATTTGATAGCTCAAGAAGATCCTCAGAACATTTCACGGCAATTTGGTTACCCATGGTAAGTGATAAATGTCTTAAGACCCTTATTATTGGTGCATTATTGAGCATATTACATATTCTATTTAATTGATTTATTGAAGAAAAGGATTATTATTGAACTAATTTTATGTTTTAGGGACAATCATGGAACAATTTGGCTTTTCAAAGGATTATTAATGAAAGAAGCCAAGGTTTTGGAGAGCTATGGAGCCTTTTGTGGAGTTGCTGGCCATACACTAGTATTTTTATACTACTAGTGTACTTTTGAAGGAGAAAAATTGTATTTCCATCCAAAAACCCTATAACGCATTTTGGAGAGCTTTTTGAAGAAGAAATTCATGCTATATCTTGGAGATTCACAAACATCACTTCTACACAAGGGTTTTATCATCATGATCTTTTCTTTTTCTTCCATTGTATTTATTTTTGTTGTTAATCTCTTCATAGACGAGTACTTGTGTATGCCCTAGGCTTTGAGAGACCCAAGCTTTCATGTATTAACTTGTTTACTAATTGAATGAAGTTTGATTTTGAGTTTGCTTCATGATTTATATTGTTGTTTGTGATGATTTTAGGCCTAAGTCATTACAAACTTGATTCTTGATTAATTTGAAAGAAGATTTCAATTAATGGTTTTGATCTCTCATGGGCAAAGAAGTTGAGTAATCCACATAGAAATAGGGTTTTTCCAACTTTCTATCAATTAGAGTTCATAATCTTCATGCTATTCTAATTTGATAATTGTGAAGGAAGAAATTCCCACTTTTGCAATTAGGGTTAGAGGTTAATGAACTTGAAGAGAGTAATTAATCTAATTGAGAAACCCGATAGTTCAAGATCAAGTTTCGTTCAATTGAATCTATCTTTAAAGATGAAGTGGGCTAGGGTTGATCAAAACTAAGGGCCTTGTTTATGAATTGATTATCTTGAGAAATTCGTGCATATCTTTCGTCTAAGGTTTTTGGGCTTGCTTTTAATTAAAATTAATAGGAAGTTTAGTATATATATCTCACATTTGATTCGGCTAGATAATAGTTAACGGTTATTACTAGTAGCTGCATATAGATTCCTAGGATGATATCTAAGTTAATTTCTAAACTACACGATAGGTGCACTGCCTTATGTATGTCTAGAATTAATGAGATTATAAATTTAAAGCTTAATGATCCAATACATCAAAGTCTTTGGCGCCGTTGCCAGGGATTTGGCAATATTAGGAAAGCCTTAGTAGCTATTACTTTAGTCATTCTTTTTCTTTTCTTTTGTCTTTGTTTCTTTCTCTCAAGGAATTACATTTGGAATTCTAATCTTTTGTGTCTCTTTTGTAGTATATGACTTGGAGCTCTTCTTCATCTACAACTCCTTTGGATCCTGAGAATGAGAGGACACTCACAAAGATTAGAAAGAATACAAGTGCCAACACTTCTGGGCAAGCATATATTAAGGGAAGAACATTGGATTTGAGAAGTGAAGAAGAGTTGGGTTTGGAAGACCTAGAAGAAGGACACGAGTGAGAGTTCAATATGGAAAATCTAAATGTGCCAATGACAAATATGGATTATGCAAGACCTTCTCTTCAAGGCACCAGGCCTACCATTGTGAAGCCTCCAACTGGGGCAAACAATTTTGAGATAAAGGGGACAATGCTTTAGCTTCTACAGCAATACTGTCAGTTTGATGGTCTACCCGATGAGGATCCCACTCTCATATCCAAACATTTCTAAAGATATATGAGACTTGTAAGATGAATGGTGTGGATGATGATGATGCTATTCATGCTAGATTGTTCCCTTTCTCCTTAAGAGGGAAAGCAAAGATTTGGCTGATATCATTGGGACTAGGAGCACTTACTACATGGGATGGAACAGTAAAGCAGTTCTTACACAACCACTTTTCACCTTGCAAGACTGCAAAGCTTCAAAATGATATCTCATCTTTTTGTCAGAATGAGACAGAGACTCTCTATGATGCTTGGCAATGATGGAAAGAGCTTCTTAGAAGAAGTCCCCACCACTAACTTCCATCATGGTTACTGATAAGATCATATTTTATACAACTTGTTGATGTTCAAAAGAGCTAGAATGGATACTTGTTTTGATTTAAAATTCATGTTTTAGGTCTAATTTGGACAAAGAAATCAAAACAAGAAACTTTGGAGTGAAAAATGAAAAAAATTCAAAGATACGTCGGCTGTTCCTACTTCAAAGCCGCTGACGTTCAAACGGCTTACATAATGCACTCACCAAAGGCCGTTGCCTACACTGCCAGCTTTGCAAGATATTGACTCAACCAATTATACGCTGCCTCAAAGCTGCTGGCGTAGAAGATGAATAGACCAGCGTACACTGAAGGCCGACAGCTCAGAGTTGAAAAGTCACCAGCGCAAAAGGAGTTACAACCTATGCCGGCTACTAAGCCTCCGGCATTGAGGCAGTGTAGATCACAGATCTGAAGCGACATGAAGACAACACATGCTTGGAGGCAATTGAAGAGACCAAATATGCTGAAGTGTCTAAGCCGGTATCAAAGTCGCCGGCTTTGAGATAGCTTTCGTTATAAATTGGCCCAACCTTTCATTTCTTATCATATACGTCGGCGAGATCTACATCTAAGCCGCCGGCATAGAAGCGACCTACCTTTGTAACCGAAGTTGAAAGTTACCAGTGCACTGCCTGCGTAAAGAAGAAAATGGATTTACGTCGTCTGTAAGCCGCTGGCATAGGATCTCAAACTGCCGACGTACATTGTGAAACTGCAAATTCTCATTTAATGCCTTTCACGAAATTTTTCCTATAAATAGGAGTTCTCCCCCCTCCAACAAACATCAACAAGCAAAAGCAAAGTAGAATACTTCATACAAAATAGTCTTAGTATATCATTGAGATTTGTGAGAGAATCTGAGCTTTCAAGAATTGTAATTGAAGATTGCGATATTTGAATTGGTGATATCTAATCTCTTTCTTATGCAATTCATTTATCTGAATTATCTGTTCATAATGTTATCAATTACATATTCATATTTGATTGTTGAATCAACATCCATGAGTAGCTAAACCTTTCTTTGTGGGAAGTGATGTAATCCTAATTTTGCTAAAATGATTATTGAATTTATATTATAAGATTGTTAGAATTATGGAATATTTGTATTGAATCCTAATTATCTATTTTATTTCTGGTTGAAATTAAATTGATAAGAATTCTGGTGATTTGGAAAAAGAATTAGGATTCATAGGAATTCATGAATTGAAATTAAACAACAATTGTGGAAACAATTAAGTTTAATATTAATTTAGAAATTGTTCCATGTACTTCATGCAATAGTTTATTTTAATTTCTCACTAAGGAATTAGGAGAATTTAATCTAGGATATTAGACAATTATAGAATTTGAAGATTTATAATTGTGAATTAGATTCCATTGATAATTTGTATAGCGGAAGCTAATAGATTATTTTATGGTTCACTAAAACTTGATAGTTTTAGGTCTTTACAATTTCTTACAAATATCCATAATCCTAATTGTTCATATAATATAAATTCAGCATGATTAGTAAAGATTAGGATGGATTCTGTTCCTTCCCACATTCATCTTAGATAACTTCTCACAATCTCATTGCATTCATATAGATAAAATTAGTTAGTTAATTGATAAATTTTGATTGCCTAAATATTAGTATAAGCTAATACCAATCTAGTAGTTAATTTAGTCCTTGTGGGAACGATACTCAACTCACTTCTATATTACTTGATCAAGACCCAGTACACTTGCTGGTAGTATATGAAATTATATATATACACATTCCATTCAGATCAGTTGCAAGTTTAGACATTCTATAATGGTTTGAATCAAATGACTCGCCAGCTTGTTGATGCATCTGCCAATGGCACTTTAAATTCAAAAACTCTTAAAGAATCTCTCAAGTTGTTTGAAGATATGGCTAGAAACAACTATTAATGGGGAAACAACTGTGGAAAGCAAAGAGTTGCTGGGTATATGAGGTAGATTTGCTTACTTCTTTAGTTGCTAAAATGGATGCCTTTAGCACTCAAGTGATGAGCATCAAGAATCAACAACCACTTCACCCACAATTTTACCACGAAGGGACATCTGACAGTGGTTATCACCCAGAGCAGCTTGAACAAGTGGATTAATTAGGGAATCAGAATAGGTAGTAGAATAATCCATTCAGCAACACTTACAACCCACGATGGAGAAATCATCCTCATTTCTCCTAGAGCAACCAAAGTGCACCAAGGCCAAATTTCCCACCAGGATTTCGGAGGCTATAGATGCTACCATATCAACAGATGCCATCATCTTCAAACCAGTAACCTTAACCAGAAAAGAAATCAAATTTGGAGGAGTTATTGACTCAGTTCATATAAAGTTCATATGCGAGGCATAGGAATCAAGAAGTCTTTATTCACAATTTAGAAAAGCATATTGGCTAGCTAGCTAAGATGCTTTCAGAAAGGCCAATGGGCTCCCTCCCGAGCAACACTGAGAATAATCCTAAGGAGCAAGCTAAAGCTATTAGCTTGAGAAGTGGGAAAGAGTTGCTAGGTAGAAGTGGGGAGGATCCTACAGTAGTACTTGAGAAGACACGTGAAGAAAGTCAAGTTGCAGAAAAGGAAGTCTCCACGCTAGCAAAGAAACCACCTCCAGTTGTGAAAGAATACACACCAAAGATACCTTATCCTACCCATTTGAATCAAAGCAAGGATAAAGAGCAATTTGGAAAATTTTTAGATTTGTTCAAGCAACTCCACATCAATATTCCATTTGTGGAAGCCCTTTCACAAATGCCTAAATACACCAAGTTTCTCAAGGAATGCCTATCCAACAAGCGAAAGCTAGAAGATGTATCAACTGTAGAGATAGGAGCAAATTGCTTCTCAATGATTCTGAATAAGCTACCTCCTAAACTAAAGGATCCTGGACGTTTTATCATACCATGCACAGTGGGAGAGTTATCTGTGGAAAGGGCTTTAGCTGACTTGGAGGCAAGTATTAACTTAATGCCCTATTCATTCTTTCAAAAATTAGGCTTGGCGGATCCCACACCAACTCGTATGAGTCTTCAATTGGCGGACCGTTCTGTAAAGATCCCTAGAGGAGCAATTGAAGATGTGTTGGTAAAGGTTGGTAATTTTATCTATCTAGTGGACTTTATAGTGCTTGACATTGATGAAGAGGGAGATGTTCCCTTAATCCTGCGTCGACCTTTCTTAGCAACTGCTAGAGCCGTTATTGATGTGGAAGAGGGAAAACTCACTCTCAGGGTAAGAGATGAGGAATTTATGGTTACTATGGCTACAACAATGAAGAAATCCATGGGGTCTGATGATTCATGTTATTCTATTGATGTTATTGATTCTTTAGTGGCTAAACATGTTGAGGAAATTCTTTCATGAGACAAAGTAGAATTGAGCTTGATTTCTGACAAGTGAAAGGAAATAATGGATCTAGAGGTGAAGGAAATTGTCACAGAGTTGGATGTTACTGAGGAATTCTTGCCTAAAAAGGGGTATAAGGAACTCAATATAGATAATGAAGTGTGGTTGAAACCATCTATTGAAGAGCTACCTATACCTAAATTGAAACAGCTTCTTAAGCATCTTGAATATGCATTTTTGGAAGAAAATTCCAAGCTTCCTGTGATTATTGCTTTAGCATTGTCCAATGAATATAAGCAACAACTGTTGAAAGTTCTCAAAGCACATAAATGTGCCACTGCTTGGAAGATAGAAGACAAAAAGGGTATCAATCCATCTTTTGCACTCATAAAATTCTACTAGAAGAGGGATTCAAGTCAGTCATTTAACCTTAGAGAGGACTTAATCCTAACATGAAGGAGGTAGTGAAGAAAGAAGTTATCAAACTTTGAGACACCGAATTGAATACTCGATCTTTGATAATACATGGGTGAATCCAACCCAAGTGGTACCTAAAAAGAGAGAAGGGGGGGGGGGGGGGGGGGGGGGGGGGGGGGGGGGGGGGGGGGGGGGGGGGGGGGGGGGGTGTTGACTATGGTTCCTAATGAGAAGAATGAACTTATCTTCATGAGAACAATTACTGGTTGTGTGTTTGTATCGATCACAGGAAGTTGAATGAAGCCACCAGGAAGGACCATTGCCCCTTACCTTTTGTTGATCAGATGTTAGAAAGGCTTGCTTGTCACATGTATTATTGCTATCTAGATGGCGTGTCAGGATACTTCCAAATCCCTATTGCTCCAGAGGTCCAAGAGAAAACAACATTTACATGTCCCTATGGCACCTATGCTTACAAAAGGATGCTATTTAGACTTTGTAATGCACCTGCCACATTTTAATAGTGCATGTTGAGTATTTTTGAAGATTTGGTAGAAGACATAATGGATGTTTCATGGATGATTTCTCAATCTTCGGGGACTCTTTTGAACAATGCTTGGCTAATCTAGAGAAAGTCTTGATCCGCTATAAGGAGACCAATCTGATGCTTAACTGGGAGAAGTGCCATTTTATGTGCAAAGAAGGAATATTGCTTGGGCATAAAGTTTCATAGGGCCAAGGTAGAAGTTATTGCAAAATTGCCGCCTCTAACATCAGTAAGGGCTATCCGTAGTTTTTTGGGACATGCAGGTTTCTACAGGCGATTCATAAAGGACTTCTCCAAAATTGCCCGGCTTCTAACTAGGCTTTTGGAGAAGGATGTGGTTTTTGAATTCAGTTAGGATTGTTTGAAAGCTTTTAATTTGTTGAAGGAGAAACTGATATAAGCTCCCATTATGATTGCTCTTAATTGGGACCTCCCATTTGAGCTTATGTGTGATGCAAGTGACTTTGCAGTTGGGGCGGTCCTTGGCCAGAGCCATGACAAGCACTTCAAGCCTATCCACTATGCTAGTAGAACATTGAACAGTGCATAGGAGAATTATACTACTACTGAAAAGGAGTTATTGGCGGTGGTCATCGCCTTTGATAAGTTTCGATCCTATCTTGTATTGTCGAAAGTTATTGTCTACACCGATCATTCAACGTTAAAGTTCTTATTGTCCAAGACTGATGCAAAGCCTAGACTGATTATATAGATACTGCTTCTAGAGGAATTTGACCTAGAAATCCATGATAAGAGGGGAGCAGAGAACTTAGCAGCTGATCATTTATCAAGGTTAGAAGATCCACACTGGGTTGAGTTGAAGGAGGAAGACATAAGTGATGAATTTCTTAAAGAAAAGTTGTATGCAATTTGTCAACTTTTGAACGCGGCAATCACAGAGCTACTGTGGTTTGCTAATATAGCAAACTATCTTGTAGCATGAGTTTCCCCCAATGAATTGGATTATCATCCAAGGAGAACGTTTTTCTTAAATCTCAAGCACTATTATTGGGAAGATCCATTCCTCTTTCGGATCTACGCAGATCAAATGATTCACCGGTGTATCTCTCATGCTAAAGGATAGAAGATTTTAGAAGACTGTCATTCAAGCTCTGTTGGTGGTCATTATAGTGCTAACTGTACTACACACAAAGTGTTAGAGGCCTGTTTTTATTGGCCATCCATATTTAAGGATGCTCACCACTTTGTTTCTCTTTGCGATCGGTGCCAGAGAGTTGGAAATACATCAAGAAGGGATGAAATGCCCCAAAACTACATCCTAGGATGTAAAGTGTTTGATTTGTGCGGCATAGATTTCGTTGGTCCACTTCCACTATCTTATGGGAACAAATATGTACTTGTGGCTATAGATTATGTATCAACATGGGTGGAAGCTCAGGCATTACCCACAAATTATGCAAGAGTAGTGTGTAAGTTCTTGAAGAAGCTATTTGCACGATTTGGAACTCCTAGAGCTATCATTAGTGATAGGGGTACACATTTCTGTAATGATCAGCTAGACAAAGTTCTAAAAAAGTATGGGGTAACGCATCGGATCCCAACTCCTTCCCATCCTCAGATCAGTGGACAAGTGAAAGTGACTAACAGAGAGATTAAGAGGATTCTTGAGAAGATAGTAAGCCATCATAGAAAAGATTGGGCCGAGAAACTTGATGATGCCCTTTGGGCATTTAAAACTACATACAAGACACCAATAGGGGCCACTCCCTATAGATTGGTGTATGGGAAGGCATGCTACCTTCTAGTTGAAGTTGAACACAGAGCTTATTGGGCTATCAAGTAGGTAATCTTTGATTTGGGTACATCTAGGCTAAGAAGAAAGCTCCAACTTAATGAGTTAGATGAGTGGAGGCTACTAGACTATGAAAACATGAGACTCTATAAGGAGAAAGCCAAGAAGTTTCATGATGCACATATCCGGCACCTAAAGAAGTTTCAAGTAGGAGATCAAGTTCTCTTATTCAATGCTCAGTTGAAACTCTTCCCGGGCAAGTTGAAATCCAAGTGGTCAGGTCCTTATTTAGTCAAGCAAGTCTTTCCGCATGGGGCCATGGAGTTAGAACATCCGGAACATGGAACTTTTAAAGTGAATGGCCAAAGAGTGAAGCTTTACATGGGTAATAGTCCAGAACTTGAAGGTCAAGAGGAGTTTCGACTCCAAACACCAAACAACTAGCTGTGGTGAGCCCATTTGTAAATAGGTTTTTAGTTTTCTTTTCTTTTCTTTTTCCTTTCTTTTGTTTTGTTTTGTTGTTCTTGTTTGTGTATAAAAAAAAAAAATTTACAAAAATTTGCAAGTTTTGAAGCAATATCAAGTGGGGAATGGTGTTTTCAAGCTAAGTGTGGGGAAGAAAAGCTCTAAGAAAGGTTTGAAATATTAAAACACTTTTTAAGTGTTTTAGGTAAGTTAACTTTGTCATACATTATCATGAAAATCAGTTTTCAAAGGAGTTTTTAGAGCTTAAAATTTTTTCCCAGTGTACACTACCCCTGAACAACTCATAGACATGTTGTGAAGGTAGTGTACAAATTTTTCAAGAATTTGTGGAGTCACAAGTTGTTATACATGACTTGTGTATGTGTCATGAATGTGGTGCAAAATTTTTCAAGATTCTGTGAAGTCACTAGTCATCCTACACGAGTTTGTAGGGCTAGTGTATGTGTTGTATCGATTCTATGGAGTCACTAGTCCAAGTACACGACTCATGTAAGAGTAGTGTTTGTTTTGTTTCAATTCTGTGGTGTCACGAGATGGAGTACACGACCCGTGTAGGGGTCGTGTACTCATTAAAACGCACCACATATAAACACACTCACACACGCACGTCTCCCATTTTTCCCCTCACTCATCTTCTCCCTCACAACTCACATACTCTCCTAAGACACCAAATCCCCCTTCACGACACCAACAAGATACCCTACGCATCCCATTCCTCCTTCCACGCTCCTTGGGTTGTCTTGTTCATCTTCAAGCAAGGTAAGTCTTCTAGTTTTCCTCTCCATCTATCCTTGATTCGCGCATGAGCTGGAAACTATGGGTAGGGGTTCGGAGTTGAAGTGGATTGTTGGAGCTTGTTGTGCTTGATTCTTGTTGTATATCACGTAGTAGTATGCTTGGAGTAGCTATTTGACTGAGTTTTCTTTAGATCCCACATGCATTTCATGGATTTCAACTAATCTAGGGTTCTTGCATAAATTTTAAGTGTTGTAAAAATTAGGGTTTTTGTGATTTTCTTGCAATTAGATGATCCTTGAACATATTGTACTACTTTTCTTATTGGATTTCATGCTCAAGCACATGAATTGCAAAGTTACGGTTAGTTGTGTGAAAATTTGTGGATTTTTGAGAAATTAGAAGAATTAGTGATGACGGGCGAAATTATAGTTTGAATAGCATTTAAGATGTTCAAAATAAGTTTTTATACTTGTTAATCAAAATTTTTCAAAGTTTGGTTTGTACACTGCCCCTAGACTAGTCGTGTACACTTACTAGTGTATACATAGATTCTTCAAAACTTGTACATACCTAACTCAATTGTACTCCAATGCTTCTATACTTGTTTCTTATGATTGTTGAAGCTTGTTGTGGTTCATTTTATCAGTTTAAGTCTTGCTTACCTTTATACTCAATTATAATATGATCTACTCATGCAGGTATGGCAAGACCAAAGCAACCCGTTAGAAGGACAGGATCAGGTCGACGTGCATCACAAGCTCAACATCCCTTATCTTAAAAAACCCCAACCAAGAAGCAAAAAGTAACGCAATCACAACCACAAGGAAGACCAACCCCATTACGTTTTAAGACCCCTTGGGCCAAGACTACAATGCAACGACTATCCTAGAAACCTTTTAGAGCCCATAGATACTTAGATTGGGAGATGCTTGTGAACTATGGAAAGAAAGAGGAGATCATGGAGATGCTATCAGTTGGGCCTTAGGAAAAATTATTTGCCATCTACACTCCTGCCTACAAGAGCATTACACTGGAAGTACTTGCCACTTTGAAGCATGAGGAGAAGCATGGAAAGTCAATAGTTGATGACACTCACACCTTCCAAGCTTTTGAAGAGGTATATACAATCACTTTAGCTAATTTCTACCATTATGTGGGATTGTATACCAAGGAAGACACCAAATCAACTGAATTTAGAGCATTCCCAGTTGGGCTACCCTGACATGTGGACCCCCACGAGTATTAGCAAGTATTGTGCTAAAGTACTCTCAAGTATGAGCCTTCTAAGTCAAAGGCTTCTGCTATCTTGGATGATAACTTGAAGATTATTCATCACATCCTATCTCACACCATTGGAGCTCGCAAAAGTAGCAATTGTGTGGTGAATAATTTTGAGCTAGGACATTTGTATAGCATTGCAAATGGGCACCAGATTAATGTGGGTATAGAGTTGGCTCAATTCATCATTCAGTAATCTACTGATACCTACACTAAGGGGATCTTCTATGGTGGCTATATTACCCAATTGTTGATGGGAATAGAAGTGTGGAAGGAGCTCTCTAATGATGTAGTCAAAGTGGATGTTAAACCAGGGTTAGATGGTCCTTTCATACATTGGGGACTTTAGAGGGTCAGGGAGAATCCAATTCCTTCTAAACAGTACTCCACACCTCTTAGAGCTCCTTTGAGCTCTCTAGCTGCAGGCCCATCTACTCCTTAGGTATCAAATTTTGACAATGATTAGAAACTTTTCAGGGAAGAGTTCTAAGATGAGAAAAGAAAAAACAAGGAGGAGAGGAAGAAAAATAAGAAGTTTAGATCAACAGTTTGGAGTTTTCTCCAAACAATTGCTGGTTGCCTTTCAAAACTCCCAACCTATGAGTCCTCAGCTGATAGGACCACTTATGAGGAGAGTGAGCCCCCTCCTGTGGTCGATCGAAGAGGAAAAGCTCCAATAGTTGCATCATCTAGCTTAGAGGAGGTGGCTGCATCTAGAGATGAACTGGAAGAAGAAGGAGAGACTGCAGCTTCATCTGATAATGATGATGATGATGGTGAGGTTAATGATAATGACATCAAAGGAGATGATGATGAAGGGGATGCTGATGCTGATGATGATGATAGCAAGGATGAAGACGATGATGACAACAAATATGGGGATTATGATGATTATGAGGAGTCGGAGGAGGACGATGGGGATTAGTGATTTATCCTCACTTGATGTTGCTTGATCTGGGATCTTTTTGCTATTTATCTTGTATCTTTTATATGTTGCTAGTTTGTTTTCTAATTTTTGGAGTCCCCTAATGGGAAGAATCTTGTTTAGCTGCTGGTTTATATGTTCTTTCTAGCTTCTTTCTTTCTTTAGGTTAATGGCTCACAAGTGTTTGATGCTCCTGGTGCAGCAACAATTGTCCCTGAATCTGATGCTACATTAGGGAAGTTATGATTTCCTTTTCTTCTTTTCTATTCCTTTACTTTTTTTTTTCCTTTGTTGTGATTGCATTGGTAGACATTGAGGACAATGTCTTGATTAAGTGTGGGGAAGGGATAACTTTGAAAGGAATATTTGGGTCTTGAATGATATAGGTCTTTATGTTCTTGATTAAGCATATCATTTGATTGGTAGACATTTTGTGTATCATTTTGTGCTGATTTTGAACAAGTTCAAAAGTTCCTTACTTACATATTTGCAATTGTGCTTCAAGGTTTAGTATAAGATGAATCTTAAAAATATACTAAAAAAAAAGTTCTTTAAATTAGCATTCAAATTAAGAAATAGAGACTTACATAGTTCTTTACTCACCTATCTTGTGGTTAGTATACTTAGGCGAAATTATAAAATGAAATCTAGGTGGGATAATCTTACTTATTAAATAATGGAATCTAGAGTCTAGAAGTTGACCAAAGTCTTTAGTTGAAAGTTAAATGGTTGTACTTCTAAGCTTTTTAATTAGTACATTAGCTTTTCAAAAACTTTGAGAGCCCTTCTAACCTTTTGAGAAAGAGGCAAATGAAAATTTTCTCTTGGTGATCCTTTTGCAATAATCTCTTTGAAAATACTCAATCAATTGATGTATTAAACGTATATGAAAAGCTAGTCAGTATAGGCGGGTTTTGGTCCCTTAGAAGAGCGAAGTCTAACTCTGCTACTGACTAAGCAAGCATCTTACACAATTGATGGATAAAAATAAAAAAAAGAGAATAAAATAGATTTGACTCGAAAAGAAGCGAGCAAAAACCCCATCAAGAGGAAATTGAAAAGATGGAGACTAAAACCTCCCCCTCTAAAGACTATAGAGATTTCTAGCAAAAAGAAAAAATCTTGGGGATTAATAGATATCATATACCTTCTTTCTAGGTTATTGTGCTTAAGGAAGTGGTTGAAGAGCTTATATCCTTATTGTTTGGTGGTGAAGTGTAACTAAGTTCCTTTTGCTAATGCTTGAATTTGTGTTTACTTTGTGACTCAAGATTCCGCAGTTAAATGGTGAGGGTAAAGTTTAATTTACCCAAATTAGCCTTGTAATTTTGATTCTAGTATGCTAATTACATTCATATGATGGGTTGGGGTGGTAGGCACAAAGTGAGTTGCTATGATCTAAAAGAATTAATGAATGCTATGTGAATCTCATTTTTGTGGAAATTTTTTTGAGTATATTTGATGATAGATCTTAATTGTCCTTAGTTGTTTGCTTGAGGATAAGCAAATGTTTAAGTGCATGGAAGTTTGATAAATGTCTTAAGACCCTTATTGTTGGTGCATTATTGAGCACATTGCATATGCTATTTAATTGATTTATTGAAGAAAAGGATTATCATTGAACTAATTTTGTGCTTTAGGGACAATCATGGAACAATTTGGCTTTTCAAAGGATTATTAATGAAAGAAGCCAAGGTTTCAGAGAGCTTTGGAGCCTTTTGTGGAGTTGCTGGCCATATACTAGTATTTTTATACAACTAGTGTACTTTTGAAGGAGAGAAATTGAAGAAAAACTTGAAGTTCGAGGATGCATGATCCCACATACACCAGTCGTGTACAATAGGTCGTGTACATGTGTCGAAAAAAGAAAAACACATGAAGTTAATGAGTACACCATCCCGACGTACACAGATCATGTAAAGGTCTTGTACATACTAATATATATATATATATATATATATATACCCACACCCTGAGTTGAAAAACATAACTCATTCACTTGTATAAAACACATTTTGGAGAGCTTTTTGAAGAAGAAATTCATGCTACAGCTTGGAGATTCACAAACATCACTTCTACACAAGGGTTTTATCATCATGATCTTTTCTTTTTCTTCCATTGTATTTATTTTTGTTGTTAATCTCTTCATAGACGAGTACTTGTGTATGCCCTAGGCTTTGAGAAACCTTAGCTTTCATGTATTAACTTGTTTATTAATTGAATGAAGTTTGATTTTGAGTTTGCTTCATGATTTATATTGTTATTTGTGATGATTTTAGGCCTAAGTTATTACAAACTTGATTCTTGATTAATTTGAAAAAAGATTTCAATTAATGGGTTTGATCTCTCATGGGCAAAAAAGTTGAGTAATCCACATAGAAATAGGGTTTTTCCAACTTTTTATCAATTAGGGTTCATAATCTTCATGCTATTCTAATTTGATAATTGTGAAGGAAGAAATTCCCACTTTTGCAATTAGGGTTAGAGGTTAATGAACTTGAAGAGAGTAATTAATCTAATTGAGAAACCCGATAGTTCAAGATCAAGTTTCGTTCAATTGAATCTATCTTTAAAGATGAAGGAGGCTAGGGTTGATAAAAACTAAGGGCATTATTTATGAATTGATTATCTTGAGAAATTCGTGCATATCTTTCGTCTAAGGTTTCTGGGCTTGTTTTTAATTAGAATTAGTAGGAAGTCTAGTATATATATCTCACATTTGATTTAGCTTGATAATAGTTAACGAGTTATTACTAGTAGCTGCATATAGATTCCTAGGACGATATCTAAGTTAATTTCTATACTACAAGATAGGTGCACTGCCTTATGTATGTCTAGAATTAATGAGATTATAAATTTAAAGCTTAATGATCCAACACATCAATAAGCTACTCTGGATACTAACAGCAAAAATAATTGGGATTTGGTCTCCCGTGATTAGCACTTTGTTCATGCTCAGATGAGGTCAAGCCACTTGTATCGCCAGTGAAAGCATGCCTTGTACACAAACAGAAGGAATCATTGACCTCCGCTCACCTGTTATGAAGCCTTTGACATTCAAATTTGTGAGGAACAGGCCATTTCACGAGGATTTTGTCGCCCATGATTCACTTTCTGGTACATAGTATATGTTAATTTTTTTTTCAGTTTCTCTCTCATTTGTGTTCATTTATCTTCATTTCAAATTTAAAACACTCTCCCTCCTGCCTTTCACGAGAACAACAAAAGGAGTAAAACTAAACCCTAGTTTCCATTTTCACCAAAGATCGTTCTATTGTTCTTATTTATTTCATCATCAATCCAAAACAATGGTATGATCTATCACTCACTCTTCTTTTCATTTTCGCACAAATGCTTTATATGTGTTTCTTGTATAAACTTGTGTAGAAAACATCGTATAAATGTATTTATAATTATAATTCCATTGTAGTATATCATCTATGTAGTAACTATGTGAACTATAGAGTTTTAATAATGAATCAATAATTTGAATGAATTGTTGTGTATTTAGAATAGAAGTTTGACTAAAACCCTAGATTAGGAAAATGTTGATTTTAGAGTGATTGTGGTGAGTTGCTGATCATAATATGGTAGTGGCAATTGTTGTAAAGTGTTAAGTACATGTATTCATTAAGGCTAATGTAACAGTCATACCAGATTTTGTGAGTGATTGAATTAAATCATGCATATTATGTGTTTGTAGAAATGTCTGTGAGAAGAATAGGTTATTAAACAACTAGTATAGATAGAATATTATGTTTTTAACATACTTGTATATTGTTTTTACTACATCTTCTTGTTCTTTATATAGGATATATCAATTGTTCTAATGTCAATTGTTATAGAATTGGTTGTTGGATAATAGTATATGCAATTCATAGTGTATATAGTGTAAATTGTCTGACAATTAAGTTGGTTTGTACAAGCATTCATAGTGTTTATAGTGTCTATGGTATAAATTGTTGGTTAGCAAATTTAAATTAAGCATTTTGGTGTGACAATTTATAATGAGAAGTGAGTAAATGTGGGGATTAAGGTTATGATAATAGGAAGAATAGTGAGTAAATGCAATTGGTGTGTTCAAGTATTTTATACTTCTCATTTCTTTTCTCTGAATTCATTTTTCTAGATGGCCCCAAAAAGAGCTTCTCAACCCAAGCAAGGCTAGAAAAGATCAAGATCGGGCAAGGAAATAGGAGAGTCCAGCTTGGCTACACAAAGAATTCCTACAAGGCTGAAAGGCGATGATAGGACTAAATATCAGGAGTTTATAAGAAATAAGGTGTTTAAATCTCATTCAATTTTGGATTGGGATGGATTGGACGACTACAGACTAGTACCAACCATGCGTTGACTGCTACAAGACAATGCTTGGCTTAGGTTATTTAGTCTAGAAGAAAAAGCATACAAAGAGACAACTCTAGCATTCTTGGCTTCTTTCAAAATGAAGAATCAAATTCGACCAGCCAAGATGGTAAATGAAGTCACATTCTATGTTTTTGAAGAGTATAAAACTATGCCTATGAAGAAGTTTGTTAAGGCCATGGGATTTTACACAGAGAAGAATTAAATGATCCAAATTTTAGGAGTCTGCCAGTAGATTTACCTACGGACCTATCATCAAATGAAGTATGGAAATCTCTGACACGGAATCAGGATTTTCAAGCGAGCAGATCAAAATCTTCCTCTCTCAAGTTGGCAAGTCATAGAGTTTTTACTACTTACAAGTCAGAAACTTAAATTCTAAGATGGAAAGCCTTGGGATAGTTGGAGAAAGGGATATCTTACCTCTTTATAGTGTGACTCATCCTTATAGGGTGAATATGGGAGTGTTGGTGGCCGCTATTATTCACCACCAAGCATCACCAATGAATAAGGAAGTCTACATTGGGGGGAAGGATTACTAGGATACTGAAGAATTTGAAGTTTTGACCTAAATCAAGAGGCCCTATAGATGTAGGACTAAAGCCAAAACCACTACCCAAGATCCCTTCAGTCAGTGGAACACTCCCAAGGTTAACGAAAAAGGATTTGAAGTAGAAGCTTCAGGGATTGACTTATCAGTCTATGACATCGCTCACTTCTCCGCTAGAAATTTGGCACAATTAGATAGGGATATTGATGAGTTGAGGAGGAATCAACGAACTATCATTACCAAGCAAAATGGAATAATAGAATTGTTGAAGAATATTGCAAACAATTTTGGATGTGCCATTCTAGAATGCTTTAGAAGTCCTCCTAGGGAGGATTTACCTTAGAGAGAAGAAGGTGAGACAAGTCAACCACCCACTTCCCAATTGCCTTTGCCACAAAACTTCCCTGCATTGAAAAAAAAGGAACTTGCTAGAGGAGTTATCTTCTCTTCGAGTGATGATGAAGAAGAAGTGGAGGAGGAACAAGAAGAGGAAGAGGAAGGTGAAGAAGCAGCTTCTGGTTCTGGGGAAGAGAGAGAGGAGGAAGAAGAAGAGGAAGAGGGAAATGGAGATGAAGGAGAAAGGGAAGATGAAGGCAGTGGCTCAGATTAACAATAGAGGACAGGATTTAGAGCTGCTGATTGATGCTGATTTATTTATTTTTCTTTCTTATGGGCCTTTGATTAATGAGCTGGCTTATATTGTATATCTGCAAAACTCATTATTTTTGCATTTTCTTTTCATTTTGTTTATCTTATCTTGTTTTTGTTCTAGTAAGCTGAAGGTCAATTGATGAAAATGTTGGTATGATGAACAGAGGGAGGAAAAACAAATGAAATTTTTGGCATGTATGTGGATTTGTTGCCAAGATGAACATGATTATTGACTCAAATTTCATAACACAGGGGAGTCAAGTTCTTTCACTTATTTTTTTTGTTGTTTTTCTTCTTTTGATTGTGTTGTTGTGACGTTGGGGATAATTTCTCCAACAAGTATGGGGAAGGGGGCATGCAAACATGCTATTTGAAGTTTGTTGAATTGAATCTTGATAACAATTGTCTATCTGATTTACACTTTTCACTTGAGACAAAGCTGTTTTGGTGTGGTGTTAGATTGTTTTAAAAGAAATTTTCAAAAGTGCTAGAGTAATGAAGGTTATCTAACCTAAGATTCTCTGAATTGGCTAATCTTTCTAAGGTAACAGTAACAGTGTAAAATCATGAAAGGGCAGGTTTACTTATTATTTGATTTAGAGTTTTGAAACTTTAGTAGCATATGACTTCAAGTTTTGGATATTCAAGGTGTACCTTTATCATTAGTTAGTATAAAGAGAAAAATTGAATAAATTTTCATTAGTGTAAAGTTCAAGTGATACTTATCACTTGATGATGTTTCCAATTTTTTCTTGGTTTTCTTTTCTTTCCTTAAAAAAAAAAAAAAAGAGTGATTGAGCTTTGATGGGGTCCCTTTAAAACTTGGTTAACTAAGGTCGTTTGGCCTAGGATCGACCGACCAACGATGTCACTTTAATATATCCAATGAGTCTTATAACAGGAATAAGTAAACCCTGTATGATGCCCTTTTTAAGGGAATAACATATGCGAACTTGAGTGATGAACTCGGGATTATCGGTTGAAAGTTCGTTACATGAGTTATATGATTATGAATATATATATTATATAATGAAAAAAAAAAAAAGAGAAGAAGAAGGGAAGAAAAGATATCAATAAAGGAAAGAAAGTCAGGGAGTAGGTTGATGTGTATGCTTTCGCTAAGGAATCTAATTTGAACATTGGAAATACTATTTGAATTACGATACACTATGAAAAGGGAAAGCATTTGGAGTTTTCTTGTTTTTGACTTTTGGTTATATGTTTAGAAATCTAATTCAAATGGTGAGGATAAAACATTGACTTATCATGATTAGCTTTGTAATTTTTGCCCGGGCGATGAACCATTTTAGAGTGGACTATATGAAATCCTTCAAATTTTAGCACTAAAGGAGTAACACCATGATTCCCATATGTTTTTCAAATATTTTTATCAGCTTCTTGCTTGAGAACAAGCAAGGCTTAAGTGTGGGGATATTTGATAGACATAAGTTATCTATGATTATTAATGGCTATTTAAGTATAATTTAGGACTCGAATCACATTTTTATTTAAGAATTGATACTTAAATCAGTAATATTTTCAATTCAGGTAACTTTTAATCATAATAACACATTCTGGAGCAAATTGGAGCAACTTGTATACAAATCACAAGTGAGATAGGAGCAAAACATTGGCTACAACAAGAATCACGGGCCTTTGGTTGCTCGTGAAAGAGGAAAAATGGAGATAAGAAGAAATCACGGGGCCCTATTCGACCGTGATTTGAAGTAAGTGAGGACAAAAATGAAAACAGTAAGGATCCAGCCCCCATGCTCACTCATGAGATTGAAGAAAATTGGGAAGCAGCAAGGATCACGATCTCTTGGTCACCCATGATCTATCTGGTTACTTGAGGAAATTCGCTCACAGTTTACATCACTCCCCTTTGGTCGCCCGTGATATATTGTCTGCTATTCGACACTTTTGTTATCTTTTCATTTAAGTACTATATCAGTTCAGACAGAAGACACAATTCTCCCTTCAGTGTTGTACTGTTAGAAAAAAGATGATCCAAGGAGTTAAAAGAGGAGAACAAGACACTCATAGAGAGAATCATTCATTTTTTCATATTTTTCTTAATAGAAATACAGTTGTTCATGTGTAGAGAGTGAGTTTAGTACTTGTTCAAGTTAGATCTAGTGTTGCAATGTGAACGATTCTAGAAGAAAACTCGAGAGAGACATATGGAATCGAGTGTTCATGTTATGCAATAACATCTACTTCGTTGTAATTCAAGAGGGGTTTCTTCTTTTCTCTATTTCTCATCTCATTTTATGTTCTCATCATGTTGTTTCTGAATTCGTATTTCGTATCTTATCATGCATGAACAGTAAATTTAGGTTTACGAAGTCATCTTAACATGAAGTGTGCGTCTAATTGTTAGTAATCTAATTAATTGTTATTTTTTAATGATGTGACTTAATAAAAGTTAGGAGATTGTGGTGCATGACATAATCTTACGCCAGATCTCAATGGAAAAATGTTAAGAAACAGTTCCATCGGATAGATCTAAACCAGTAGAACAAACTACTCCCATTAATAGAAATATTATTAGGAAGTTTGCTTAATGTTTTTAAGGAATTTAAGGATTGAAAGAGTACTTTAATGCAATTCTAATTTATCCATTCATTTAGAAGAGATTCTAGTGGGTGTAAATTGGAATTAGAATTGGTTTATTACGAGAGTAAGGACCATGAGTTGAGAATTCCAGCAGATAAGTAATTAATATGAGGAATTATCTTTAATTCATGTTAATATGATGAAGTAACCCTATTGTGTACGTTGGTTTTAGTTGCATTTAAGTCTTATTCTATATAGTGATTTGGTGAAATTTATTAATTAATTTAGATTAGTTACTAAATATAGGTTGAATTCATTAAGATTTGGTTAATTGATTGCTAGATAATAATTAAAAGGGTGAGTAGTAGTACTTACTGACGACCCTAAGGATTACGACCCTATAATCGATTCCTATACTACAATTGATAGGTACACTTGCCTAGCGTTAACTAAATCATAGGAAAAGATAATAGGAATTAATTTATTAAAACTTGGTCGAGATAATAATGCACACCAACCCTTTAGGATTTCTTGGATTCACGAGTCTACCACTCGGACCCAACATGGACCTGCCGACCACAGCGGGTTCTTTAGGCGGGTTTGAATTACCCCACCAGATCGAATCCAACACAGAACCTGCTATGGCCAATTTGGGTTAGGTCTCCCCCAAGTGGTCTCTAATCTAACTATAATCTTGTATTCACTAGTCACCAAACAAAATTGGCTGTTACTCTCTCCTAGGTAAAATTTAGTGTTTTAATGGTTCCTTAATTGATGTTATCTTTTATTTTTTTTTTGTTTTGTACCTACGTCTAGATAGTAGTAAGGCTATCATTTGGATAGTTAAACAAATTTAGCTATCGTTTCGTCCCTTTTTGTCTGGACACAAGAGGTTGTTTAATGGGGCTTTCTTATTTTCATCCAAATGCTAGCACCTTAGGTAACTTCATCGTTGTTAAAATCACAATTTTAGTATTTATCCGAGCCTATAGAATCGGTAAAATTGTATAGAACCAGTAAAATCATAAATGTATAGAATCGTACATTTAAATTCAATTCTATCTAAAGTCTACAATGTAATAATTTTCCATTCATTTTAATTAAAAAAATATATAAAATCATAAACTCTTAAAATTATATATTTGACTTGCGGTTTTAACAACCATGGATAACTTAAAAACATTGATGCTCAGAAAATATGCCTACTAACTGGATGTTGAGATGGCTAAAAAAAAAAAAAAAAAACTAGATATTAATCTTTTTGCAGTCTCAAAGGTAAACATTGATTCGATCTCCTTCTATTGTAAAAGTTTTTCTAAGACTCAAAAATACAAAAGGGTTGTAAGCATCAACTCAAGAGAACCAATTCAAATCGCAAGAGCCTTAAGCCAATTCATTCTAAATTAGTTTTCATAAGCCAATAACATCATAGTCTAGTGGTAACTTTCTGGTCTCTCAAGTGAGAAGTCCCATGGTCGAATCTCCCTTTCTCATTTTAATGGCCACAAAAAAAACAAAGTCTTCATAAAATTCTAACAATTCAATTAATGATTTGAATTATAAATTAATTAATTTCACTTAAATAATTTAGAGACCGCCTCTAATCAAACTTAAAGCCGGTCCATATAGCATTGAACCTATCTTTTATGAACCTAAAACTTAAATTCCCCAAATGGGCTCATCTTACTCTTGAATTATTAGCCTTAATTTGGTTAAGTCAGTTTGAATTAATTATAGCCAAGATAATTTGGTTAATTCATATAATTAAATAATTAATTTCATATTTACTAAATAAATCATTTTTTTTATTTGAATAATCAAGTAAAGATTAACTTAACCAATTATAGCTTTATGATTTTGGGCTTACTCAAACTAAGACCTAATAAATCTAAGTTAAGTTTAAAAAAATAAAGGATAAATAATTAATATTGATAATCCATTGATTTGGATTTATAATCAAACAATTAAGTTTGGATTTTCAAATGCATATCGATCTAGTTCAACAAATCAAAAGTATAGTTGTGTAGTATCCTTACGAGTTGTGTACAAGGATAAAAATTATACATCAAACTAATATGTAATATCCACTAATTTAATTAAGCACCATTGTTTATGGTTGGCTTGATCCGTCTGTAGATGAGGGTTCCTACTGTTAGCGGTCATGCACATATTGCGTGGGTCTCGCGCTTGGCATGTGACTTTCGAATGCTGTTGAGGAGATGATACTTACTAATGGGATGGCTTGGAGAGAATGATGGAGGAGGAGGAACAGGCAGTCTTAGGGTCTCGAATGCATAAGTGACAGGTAAGGAAGCTTGGGTAGACCTCGTGTGTTAACCTTACAATTGTTGAGTAATTGAGATGGAAATTTGCTTAAGTTGCCTTGATTGATCTTTCTGAGCAGAGCCTCCTTTATAGAATGATGTTTTTCTTCTCTCTCTCTGAAGGTTGCAAATGAAGAGGAATGACTGAGTATTTATAAACACTTAGCGTGGATGACGATCGTTAGATCATCTTAGTGATTGGTGGATGAGATGGAGTAAGCTCAATTCATGTTTATCTTGAATGAGCTCCTCATGGGCCAAGGCCAATAGTCATCTCCTGTGTGTGCATGAGTCTGCCTGAGAAAAGTTGGATACAGTGGACCAGTTCAACAATGCCTATTCTAAGCCCACAAAGCCAAATCTCCCAAAGCCATCCTGAAGATCGGACTAGGCTCGCTGAACCCTGTCACCTATCTTGCGAATTAAGCCCAGTAATTAAATTATAATATATAAAATTATAAGCCTACTTACATTTTGCTCCATGACCAAAATTCTTTGGACGGAGTTCAAGTATTTTGGACATTAGCTGCATTTATGCATAGTTTAACCAATACTCGGCACATGATGATACCAAATGCCTTCATAAGGTTGAAGACTTCATTTGCCGAAGTTATCAAGTAAAAGTCAAGCACCAATGCTATAACTATCCTTATTGCATATAATTATATTATGGTGCACAAATTTGCAGCACCACTCTAGTTGTGCATGTTGCCTTTATCACGCCCCAAACGTTACCCCAAACATTACAATCCGCCATACTCCATATTAGAGCTTAAGTATGACATCCTTAGTAATCTCATAAGCTTCAATACCAAGTGTAAGGTGTACATTCATGATCATAGAGGATCAACTGTGAAACAAGTTGTTTAAGAAGACATTCATATAGTAGTTTAACAATGGAAATCATAACATGATATATGAAATATGGAAATATAAAGGTCTTACAGATATTAAAGAGGCATTCCACATTCGAATGATATAGTCTGTCAAAGTCTATTCAAAATAATTACATGGAGATTTACTTAGAAGTCTAAGTTTACATCTAGTCCTTGACTTCTTCCAAAAACTCCCTAAGCCAAATAGGTGGTACTTGAGAGAAATAATCCTGAGGCTTCAACCATAGATAGGAGTCCTGCAAAAAGTATCTATAAGGGAGTAAGCTTCTTGCTTAGCGAGAATTAATTCCACAAGTAAAGTGCTCAACAACCAATATTCAATCAAGTTATTTAATCAAACATATGAGATGCAATCAATCACGTGAGCAAGCATTACATACGAATTTCTGGGAATCATATGTTTGAATGGATTTACCCCTCCATTCAGTGGTTAGGTATTCCGGACAACAAGGCCATAGTTCGTAAATGATGTTTTTGTAGTTTTTATACAGATTCCTACTAGCCGCTAAATTGTAGTTAATGCGGGTACCCACTCACCATTTAATTACAGGCAATCAAAGCCATAAAATATATTTTCGGGTCTTCAATCTCATTACTATGCCTTTGTCCCACCAAGGGTATAGTAATGAATGCAATGTGACTCACTACGTGTCATGCATGAATCATTTTATTTAAGTAATCATGGCATAATATTAGTCATTTTATAAGTAACCATAGAATTTACAGACAAATCATTCATATACTAAATCATACAATTATTAGTTGACAATTCCCATCTCGATATACTTATCACAATTTCAATCATATAAGTAAAGCACATGTGCTATCATATTTTTATCTTTGCTTAAAGTTTAGTGCCACTAACTACAAGCAAAAACATAAGTACAAAATGAGAGAATGAAAACTTACTCGACCATAGCAGTAGAAGCTTCTTAGTCGAAGTAATCCTCCGGGTAAGGTAGTTTGGACTCCACGTCACCTTTAAAAAAGAAATACCTAAAATGAGTATTTCTTGGAAGTTCTACTTAAACTTGCAACTCCATTATACTAAGTTCGTCAAAATTCGTATAGAGTAAAATTCCAACTTAAAATGGCCATAACTTGCTAATTTTAACTCGAAATTTTGGCATATTATATACCGTTTTCTACTTACTCGGAAAGATCTATCCATTTCTAAGATTATTTTCTTCATAAAAGGTCATTTGGGTCTCTAGAAGACATGGTACAGAATTACCATGAAAATCCCAGCCTTTGTAAAATAATTTTCCAAACTCATCTTTGTTCAAAAATCCTTTAGCAAAAATAAAGATATGTATATAGTTGAAAAATCTTTTGAGTATATATATATATATATATATATATATAGACTCATATATATGCAAAGATTATAATGGTTTTATCTCAACGATTATTTTTCGTAAAATAATTTATCTTAAGGTGTTGAAACTTAACAAATTCTTTTCTAAGTGTTTTGGAGAAACTTTATAATTTCTTAGGTTATTATAAATAAGTATATTCTTATTTTGTTTTTCCTAATTTCTTTTCCAAAACAAATAAATTTTCCTATAACTTTAATCTTCTACAAAATTTTCTTTTTGTGGTAAAAATGAAGTTTCCAAAATTTTTATTAAGTTGTTCATAACCTATAATAATTTTGAGTTGTATATATATTTTTCTTTAAAAAAATGATTTTGATAAATAAGGCTTTTTCCTCTTATACTCTACTTCCTAACTTCTTTAAAAATAATTTTTTTTTTCTAAAACTTAGTCTTTTAATCTCTTTAACGATTTTTTTCTTGGAAAGAATTCATCTTCTTAAGTTGTTGATAATATCCATTGTTTTTTATCTTATTATGTTTATATTCTTTTTATCTTTTTGAAAATTGGTTTATCATTTAGAAGCGTGACAACTTTTATTTTTCTAAGTAGGTTTATAAATTAGTGAATTAATTTTATCTCAACCTTGAAAACTAGTTTAGTTTTTTGTTTTCATTGTGGAGTTGGTAAAAATACTATAAGTAAGATTTTTAAGAAAAATTTGCTTATCAAAGAACTACTACCACTAGTTTTGATATAAACTTCATGTGACTTTTTATAAAATAAAAGTAGCTTTATTAGTATATTCCTTGATGAATTTATCTTTTAAGAAAATCTTAATGAATTTGAAAAGAAATTGTAAAATAACTCTTCTACTTGTTTGGTAACAAAATCTTGATTTAGAGACAAAGCTATATATATTAAAGGAGTTTAGTTTCATTTTCCTTCATTAAAGAAAATTACACTTTAAATTTTATTGAGACAATATTATTATGATGATATATGTATATGAGCATGTATGATGAAAATATAGGAAAAAGATAAGAAGCAAAGTAATAAACAAGATAATAAGGTCAAGTATTGAGAACCTTAACTTCATCAAGGTAACTCGGTCAGGTATTGGGAGCCTTAGCTTCATCAAAGCATTTCGGGACTAAGAATAAACTAGTCCCATAAAGAAAAAGAAAAAGAAAGAAAAAGAAAAGCAATAATAATAATAAGCTTGTTAGTGAGTTAGTGAGCATTTAGGCTCTAAAATATATAGATATAGATATATATATATAAGGTTAAGTTAGAAGTATAATAACAAAAATAATAATATAGCATTATAATAATAACAAGATCATAAAAATCGAAATTCTTGGCATGTGTAAAAACAAAACATGAACATGTTGTTGCTTTTACTACTCATATGAGTTTTTGAGAAACAACACCATAGTCATGTTAAGTTACATGACATGGAAAATAAATGGTTGAATGATATAAGTAAGAATATTTACCTAAAGTGGGAATATGGAAGTGGTGGTGTAAGAGAGATTTTGGTAGTGTTTGTACATAAAAAGTATGTAAGAAATGGATAGCAAAGAAAGTGAAAAGAGGATTTTGGGAGAGAGGATTTGCGAAGTGAATTTGAGAGAGTTTTATTAAGGTAAATGAATGTGTGAAAAAAAATGAAGCGATGGGGGTATTTATAGAGTTTTGAGGAGCGAAAATTGTGTGAATTAAATAAATTAAAAAAGAAAAATAAATGTGTGTGTGTAGGAGAGGGGCATGGCCAGCATGAATTAGAGGGGAGAGAGAGAGAGTGTGTGTTTTGTTTTGTTTTGTATTTTTGTTAATTAAAAGTAATAAGTTGTAAGATATGATGTGAATGAAGATGTATGAGAAATGTAAGAAGTAGAGAATAGATATGTAGAGTGTAGGAATAGGTGTAAAAAAAAGTAGAAATAGGTGAATAGTAATGAATAGTGTAGAATAGTACTATGAATAGTAGAAAAGAAAAATTAATACTGGTAGTAAAGAAAATACACATAATTAAGCTATAATAGATATTTTTAGATACCGAAAAATTATAAAATTGATATTTTTGGAATCCTTATTTTTTAACAAATTCATTGGTATTATCGAATATTTTTGCCATTGGATGTACAAGGGTGTGGTTTTTGAAAACTGATCCCGTTCGGATCCGAAAGACACTAAAAATTATCGTATATGATATTTTTAGGCTTCTTTATATTATTACAAACTATATTCCACAATTATTTTAATTTCTTTGTTTAGGGGTTAAGAGCGAGAGATTGCAATATCTAAATCTACTAGGGTTTGATATATATTTGTTGACTTTAGGCTTTTCATTTGACTTCCAGTTTAGGGTTCAAGCATAAATTGTATCATAAAATCTAGGGGATTACAGCCTTTGTATATCTAAATGATTTGTTCCTCTGGGTGCTCTTGTCCCCATGAATATAGCCAATAAAATGACCTCCATAAATGTAGCCATGTCATATGTTCATACAAATTACTCTTCGATTCTTAAGTTCCATCCAAATATGCCAAGCAACCTCATGCATCAAAAATTAAATTTCGAAACTATCATGCTTTCATATTTATTTCGTCTTAATAGCATATCACTTTCCAAATTTTCTTTCCCATCATTTTAGATCTTTTTTGGCTTGCAATCAGTTACCAAATATCATTAATAGATATTTAACTACATTTAATCCTCTATTCTAATCATTCCTTAAAGCAATAAATATTTTCATCTCTTTTCAACTCCATTTAAACCCATTTACTCCCAAATTTAATGCTATCTTTTAAAATTCCCAAATTCAATGCTATCTTTTCAACTTTTTCTCTTCCAAAACTCCAAATCTTTCTCGCAAATCCGATGGTTGAACCCAAGTAAATCCCCTCGATAGTATTAATAGCAGATAAGTCTTTCAATATTCATTATTCATTCATAATGAATAATGAATTCAAGCAAATCCTTTTTTTTTTCAATTTTTAGTACGTAACTGCTACAATTATGTTTTTTTTTTTCAGTTACATAACTGCCACAATTATGTTTTTTTTTTTTTTTTAGTTACGACATAATTCTTGTTGTCTTCACATATTTTTATATTTCTTGTTCCACCAATTTTGAATGTCTTGTACTTTCTTTTGCAGGTATCATCTTAACCAAAGCCAATAAGGGTTGGTAATGAGAGAGCAAAAAAAAAAAAATGAAAATTAATTTCAACATATTGCAGCCATCAAGTCAATGGAAACGAGAAATATCCAAGGCACTAGTGTCCAAATGGCTAGACAGAAGGAAACTAAAGCTAGGCTAGCACCTTGTGTTGAAGTTATCAAGCAAAGGGATTTGCTAGTGCATAAAGATGGTAATCTACCACAAATCCAAATCCTGCGATTAATCGACCTCAAGCCGTGCGCCGATTCCAAGAGCTAGGGAGGACTCAGTGCTATGTTTCAAAAACGAGTGGAAGGAGCTACCCCTTTCTACTACACACTTTGCATTTCTCAAGGAGCCTAGATTAGATCACTGATCAACTGGAATATGTAAGACTTCTAAAATAAGCCAAAGTTCATAGCGTCATCATCACCTTTGCTCACTTGTGGCTCGTCCGCACAAACAAGATGGAAGTATGGCGTGCCATCATCTCTCGCTAGAGCATCTAGACTCATACATTCATCACTGCATGGGGGGAGATATCACTAACTCTTAAAGACGTGGCTGTGATTCTGAATATGCACTGTTCTAAGCTAACTAATGCTGCTGCAGCTGTGACTTCACACAGGGAACACGACCTCGAAGCCTCTTTAGTGGCTATGCTAAAGGTTGCCTATAATGACAAAAGGAAACCCGATTTCTCTGCCTGGATGACTGATAAGTCATTTTTACTCTATACTTTTTATAGGATTTTGAGCTTAATTTGCTAAGAATTTATGATAAAATCCAGCAAAAATCATGCTTTTGATAAATAATATTGTTTTAAAGCTCTTAGAATCAATTCAGGAGTAAACAAGTGTTTTAATGTAGATTTGGAGCAAAAACAACAATTAAAGTAAAAAATGCAGAAGTCGAGCCCTAAAAAGACATAGCCAAAGCCAAACAGAGAAAGAAGACAGCAAAAATTGGTCTATCAAGCCTCAAATGCAAGCCTTCGATATGACCTTCGACTTCAGTCGAAGCAATCGAGCATAATTTTGAAGAAAATACATTGTCGAGCCTCAAAGTCGAGCCTAAAAACTCGACCCTTGACAATTGTGTTGCCGGACCAATTCTTCAACAAGATTCCCTCGAGCCTCAACATTTTGACCCTCAACTCTCTCGATTTTACCCTCAATAGAGCAATGGACAAAAACTCACAGTTTACTTAAGAATTTCTTGAAGTCGAGCCTGACCTTGCCGAAATACAAACCTCGACTAATAAAGCACGCGACTCTCGACGACTGTTTTCACAAATCATATGCACGCGTGAAATGTTACCAAATTCTATTAGAAATGATCTATTGAATCTGTTATGTGTTAAATAAAGATGGCCATGCTTTCTATACCTAGTAGTCTATAAATAAATGTGCAAGCATGCATTGTAAAATGTGTACCAATAGTGTAAATCAATATTAACGTAGAGTAGATTTCTGAAGGATTTTTTTGGGTAAAAGAATTTCCATTTCTTTTTACTTGAAAATTTCCTCTGTTTTCTGGGTAAAATCAATTTAACGCATTGTTTGTAATTTTCTATGAATTTTTGAGCAATTAATTGGTTAATCTTTCGAATTTGTTTGTTTCTTATAATTTGTGCTTATTTTGATAAATCCATAGAGAAATAAACTCCTACAGCTTAGGGATTACGAATTCAATTCCTGATTTAGTCTGATTTCAAATGTGCTTTTAAGTAAACTTGATTGGGTGTTTGTAATTAGTGACTTGAATTTAACTTGTGGTTTTTAAAGGAATGGTGCATTATTTTAAGTTCCACGATTGATTTCAATTGAATAGATCGAGAGATCATTCAATTGAATAGATCTGTGATTGCTAATGGAGTTGATCCTAATTACCTTTTGCCAAGAAATGGGTGAAGACTTTCCATCACTTTTTTCAAAAATTCATTGAGTTGTCCTTTCTAAAACAATGGATTCCTATTTGTTATGCGGATCTAATTGAAAGTTCAAATTACTGGTTTTAGCTAGATCTAGAACTATTAACTTCGAGAGGAGCTTTAGTTTAAATTAGAGAATCTAACGGTATAAACACATCATTTCAACGGCTTTTTAAGAAGTTATTGTTCCTAAGAAATCATTCAGATGAGAAATTGGTGAAGTAACCCTGAGCTATCTTTTTTATAGAAGTTACAAGCTTATTTCTTATTTTTGCCTAGTAAACACTTGTGAATATTTCTAACTTAGTATAGGTTATTTTTCCTTTATGATTTTCTAAAACTCTTTCTTTAGCTAGACAATTAATGGGATTGAGAGTATACTAGATGCTAATAATTTTCTTGGGATTGACCTAAATCATTTACTATGCTATATTTGATGGGTACGCTTGCCTTGTGAGATATAGTTGTTGATTTAGAAAATATTTATAAATTTGAGAAACTCGGTCAATGATCAGTGGAATTTGAACCTTGAATTTCACGAGTCACATTATTTAACAACAACAACTTAAAATCTACCCTAAAACACAACCAAGTCTTCTAGCGCCATTACCGGGGAATGGTGTTGGATTCAAATTTTTGAGGCTTAACAGGGCAATAGAAGAAATTAATTTTCATTTATTGTTCTGGCCTCTTTAATTTTGTAAATATCTTTTGTATATATTTATTGAAATCTGTACATATCTTCTGATGAATTAACCTTTCTTTTTGTTCTTGTATATATTTGTTCGATTATTTTTATGTTCTGTGCTTTTTCTGTATATATCTTATTGTACATATTTCTTTATTGTTTCTATTTTTAATCCTTTAATTCTTTTAATTCTTTTATTGTACATACTTGTTTGATCTTGTACATACTTGTTTGTTTATTTTTGTTTGTTTTTTACGTTATTTATTTATTCTTTTATTTGTTATTCTTTAATTAGTTTATTATTTTTATATATCTATGTTTTCTTTTGATTTATTCCCAAATAAAATGTAGGCATATGACTAGGAGTCAATCTAAATTCTTGTTTCCATTTGATCCAGAACCACAACGTATAGGTCGAAAAAGCAAACCACAAAAAATGACTGACCATGGCAAAGTTCAGGGTGGTACTGAACAACATAGGAATAACCAACCTAGAACCATGATCAACTTCTGCAGACCGAACTTAGAAAGAGCCAATACTAGCATAAACAGACGTAGAGTTGCTGCTAAGAACTTTGAGATTAAACCCAACATAATCCAGATGGTTCAGCAAATGGTCCAGTTTGATGGCTTACAAAATGAAGATCCCAGTAGCCATCTACAACAGCTTCTTGAGATTTGTGACACATTCAAAATAAATGGTGTGTCTGAGGATGCAATTAAATTGAGATTATTTCCATTTTCCCTCAGAGAAAATGCAAAAAAATGGTTGAATGGATTACCAAGGAATTCCATCTCCACTTGGCAACAATTGGTTCAAAATTTTATGAGGAAATATTTCCCACCTTCTAGAACATCCAAATTGAGAGCTGACATTGCTTCATTCCACCAGGTGGATTCTGAAACATTCTATGAAGCTTTCGAGAGATGGAAGGAGTTGCTGACAAGATGCCCACACTATGGATTGCATGAATGGACCCAGGTACAAACCTTCTATAATGGATTAAACTATGGGACTAGGCAGTTGATTAATGCAGCTACTGGAGGAAGCCTGAACCACAAATCCCCTAATGAATGCTTAAACCTCTTTGAAGATATGGCTAACAACCATTACCAATGGTCATTTGTAAGAGCCAAGAAAGAAAGATCAGGATGAATTTTTGAGTTGGATGTTGTTTCCAACTTAACTACTAAGATTGAGGCTTTAAGTAGAAAAGTAGAACATCTGTCCATAGGGAGAACCCAAGTGAATATGGTTGTTAAATTTCCTGACCAAACCACTAAAGGAATGAGCTCTAAGATTGTTGTGAGTTTGTAAACAATTTTTTTGGCCAAAAATTTGACCCTTACAGTAACACTTACAATCCTGGTTGGAGGAACCATCTAAAATTGCGGTGGAGTAACAACAATTTTCAAAATCAATGGCACCTACCCAATTTTCAGAAACCACCAGCACAATGGTTAGGATTTTATCAAGGAAACAACAAATCTCTTGAAGATTTATTTTCCCAGTTCATCAAAGCTTCTAAGAATAGGTAGCATGGAATAGATGCCACCTTGAGGAATCATATTGCTGCCATTTATAACTTAGAGAACCAACTTGGCAAAATCTCTAAAATGTTTTCAGAGAGACCTTCAGGATCATTACCTTCGAATACTGAACCCAATCCACGTGATCAAAGCAAGAATGATTGATTTCTAGGATGATTATCTTACATCTTTCCTTTCTGTTTATTTTTTACAGAACAATTTGTTTGTTTGTTTTAATGGATTGATAAAATGAAAGTGTTCCTAAGCCGAAAGTTGTGTAAATTTTTATGATGAATGCAATGAATGAAATTTTGTTATATCATGTGTTTGAATGGAATGGTTGATAAATGTGGTTATATAGTCTTTGATGGAAGTTTTGTGCAGGAACAAGTTTCAGCCTCGAAAATTTGGAGCTGAATGATAAAAGTCGAGCCCTATTGTCGAGCCATCGCATTTGACCCTCGATAATGTTAAATTCTTTTGTGAATAAAACAATAGGAATCTTGCCCTCGCATTCTTTAATTCTTTTCAAATAAGCCGCGACTTTGTTTTTAAGTCGAGTGTCGTTTATTCTTTATTAAGTTAGTCTTAAATGAATAAAATAACAAGTTTTGTCGTTTTCTAGCTTGGCTCTTGAAAATTTTTGAAAATAAAAAGACTGTTCATTTTACACTCGATACAAACACTATTCTTGCACTCGAACAAGAAAACAAAATCTCTCTTGCATTTGAAAAGTTTTTACTACAAACAAAACCCCAAAAACCTTCCAACATTTCGAAGCCATAACCATATCAGGTATGCAGTTTACTTTCTTTCTTTTTCTAATTTTTACTGTTATATAGCGTGTTGTGTATTTTTAGGGTTTTTCAAACCTTCTGTATGAACTTGCTAAAAATGATGAACTATTGTTTTTCAAAGTAGTTTGCTAAGTAACATTATTCTGTAAACTTTGAGTAAGTACTTACAAACTTCGTTTTCTTCTCGAACTCATTAATGTTCTGTAGAAACCCTAGTTTGTCTCTGATTATTCAAAATAATAAGCAAAATATAAATGTGTGTTTCAGTTGTAAGTATGTATGAACTAATGTTTGTTATCTTTTTTTTTTCTTTTTGGCAGAAAAATGGCACAAAAAAGAAAGCCCACACAATTCCAAGTAAGTACACAAACTCTTGAAGACATGTCTATGGCTGATAGGGATAGATTTAATTTATTTTTATCCCAAAAAAATTGTAGAAAATGTTGTAGTAAACTGAGGGTTGTTAAGAAGTTTTGGCATGGAGGAAGACTTCCTAAGATATTTTGAAGATGCTGCATAGAGAAAAGTCTTTGAAATCAAGGAGAATGTATATGGTGGCACTACTATGGCCTTTATGGCTAGTTTGAAGATGGAAGGGGAAGTGCTTAGCTTAAGTAGCTTAGTAAAGTTCTATGCTTTTGGAGAATATAGGGAGGTCCCAATGAGGACATTTATTTGTGCTATGGGGCTATATAAGGATGAAGGATATCTGGAAGAACCAGAATTTAAGGAGCTGCCCCCTGAAATTCCTAAAGAAGATTTCAGGAGGTTTTTACAGGAGGAGATTGAAGGAAGATTTGCTCCTTCAAAGACCATAGGGTCCAAATTTAGGAATACAAGTGTGTGGATGCTGCACTATATGCTGCTAAAGAGCATATTTTCTAAGTTCGAAGGAAGGTCAACAGTCTTTGAAGCGGAGCTACATCCTATTATCAGCATAGTAAAGCGGATAAGGATCAATGTAGGATTATTGGTAGCCTTAGGCTTAAGTATCAAGCCACACTGAACTGTAAAGGAATATTCGTTGGTGGCTTAATCACAAGAATGCTAAGGAATTTAGGAATATGGCCAGAGCAGGGGCTAATTGACTTAATATGCAAATATAAGGAGCTCCAAAAGAAGGCTTTCAGAGAATGAAAACTAGGAGAAGTGGGTACAAAAGTAGAACATAGGGTGGACCCTAACCCACTAGTTGAGCCCCAATCTTCTCATGAAACAGTTGCAGCAGCTGAATACCAAGATTCTGAGCCACATATTCCCTCTCCACAAGAAGAACCTCTCCCATCGTGATGTGAAGCTTCTGCATCAGAAGCTACACAACCCTCTTTTGCAAGCTTCCGTAGGTTAAAAAATGAGGTAATTGAAATGAAAGGGAAGCTTGCTGAATTAGAAAAGAATACAAAAGGGGGTATGGACAATCTTAAAAGCATGATGTCCAACATTTTAGATGTAGTCTCAAGACTGTTTCCTCAACCCATAACATCTAAATCACCTTCTCCACACGATATCTTAGTAGAGTCACATCTTGATGATGATGATAATGTTGTCACACCACCATCACCATATCCACATACCTCACCCATGCCATACACTAAACCCCTACACACAGAAAACCTTGAAACCACAATACACTCACTCCCTGTAAATATAGAACCATACACATCACCCCAAACACACATCCCAAACACAGAACCAATACAACAATTGGTTGAGTCACCTGCTGAGAACATTTCTATGGACAATGAAGCCATTTTTCAATCTTAACCTATTCTTTCACCCCCAACCACCAATAATGGAGACTGTGCAACTAGCTCCAGTTTTATATACAATAAAAAGGAAGAAGAGAACACAACAACCAATAATAAAGAGAAGGAGAATGATCCTTCCAGTAGACTTAGAGTTAGATGAAGTTCCAACACCACCAGCTATGTCGGAGACAACAGTGGAGCCAGTTTTAGTAGATGCTCCAGTTGTTCATCAAGAAGAACACTCTGATAGTGAATACAACCTAAATCTGTTGAATGATTTAGTTCAAAAGGTTGTACAAGAGGCTGGTTTACGAGAAAGGATGAGAACAAAGGATAGACCTGTTAATAAAGAATCTAATGAAGCTACCATATTATGAACATAAATAATAGAGGAAGCAGCAACCCCACAAGAACCAACTATAGAGCTAGTTTTAGTAGATGCTCTAGTTGTTTCTAATGCTATACCTCTTCAACAAGCACCTCTAGGTAGACAATTTTGGATTTGGTAGAAAGGATGGCTACTGCAAGAAGAAGGCAAGAAGAGGTAGATAAAGCACGACAAGACAAAATTCGTGCTTTAGAGTAATGGCAGAATGAGTATCGAGAGAGAGAGGCTCAAAGAAAATTAGAGGATGAAAGATGGTCCTAAGGAATCCCTGAGGAACATAATCCAACATGGGATTAACTTGAAACTTTCTACCCTCTACACCTCCAAATAGAAGTAGCCACTAACCGTAAAGAGGGAATTTTCAATCAGAAACCCCTTTGACTTCCTATAGATGCTCCTTAAGATAAGGAGGACTGCCTCACAATAAATTAGTTGTTGGAAGCCACAAGGGAGGAGAAGAAGAAGATGATGAGGGAAGAAACTAACAAGAGGATTAATGAATCATAAAAAATCAAAAGCGCAAGCTAGAAGATTCTATTAGATAAAATCCTTTATTACTGGAATTGAAGTTTGGAGGTTAAAAGAAGCCATGGAAGTTGAAAAGAAGAAGAAAGTAGAAGCCCAACTTCAAACTCCACAACAACTAGTGATAGAATCATCTCAACCAGAAATTATTGAAGCCCTTCAAGGAATTGAACCAATGGCTGAAGATGATGAGGATCTCTATGATGATAGCATCTTCTACAGTAATGTTGAAGAAGAGAGGAGGAGAGAAGAGGAATCCAAGCAACAAAGATTGGCTCAGCTGGAAAGTGATGCTGCCCTGGCACAAAGACTGCAAGAAGAACTAGATAGAGAAAAAAGTGCAGCACAAAAAAATAAAGAACTAAGTCCTCCACCAGATCCTACTAGTGAAGCCCCTAGAAGTCAAGCCAGTAGAGGTAGAGGCAGGGTTAATGAAAGGGGCAGAGGAAGATTTGTTGATAGAAGTAGAGTTAGAACTAATCAACCAAGTAGAGGTAGGAATAATAATAGGGTTGGAAGACAAGGAAGAAGAGGAAGAGGTAGAGACCCCTATCAGGACTTTCCTAGGCCAAGAAGAGGAAGAAGGAATGAATTCAGCAGAAGTTTCAGATATTAGCTGGGAATGGACCACTGGAAATCCTCTAATGTTCTAGATTTAGGAATTATTATTTTTTATACTCTTGTAATTTTTGTACAAACATTCTTTATTTTTTTTTATTCATTCAACAAAATGCAGATTTTTTTTTTCAGATTCTTGTTTATTCTTTTGTTTATTTTCTATTTCTTTATGCTTAAGTTTTTGTCCATAACTCTATCGAGGTCCTGATTGAGCCTCGATAATAACATGTGATTTTGCCAAGTTTTTTGTGAATTACAAACTTAACAGGTCTCGACAACCAAAGTTAACCCTCGAGCTTACACTAGGGAGAAGTTTTCTTAACTTTTGAAGTTTTTTTTAATTGTGTTTTTCTAGAATTGAAACCCCTTATCTGTATATATAATAATTAAAAAACATTGGACAATATTTGACTTAAGTGTGGGGAAGGGTTAAACAAAGATAAATGGGTCTAATAACTAAATAATTTGCATGAATAGAGTATGTACTAATATAGATCAAGTTTCTCACGCAAATTCATAAGAACTCAATGAAATGGTTAAAATTTGACAAAATATTTTGAAAAAGTCACTTAGTTCATTGAATTATGAAATATTATTGAAGCTAAACAATTTTTAATTTGTTTAAATCAACTGATAGTATCCATGTGGAGTAGTTTTACTCATTATTTAGTTTAGAATTTTAAAGTTGGAATTAACTTAAGGTCCTTAGTAAGGCTACTCAATCTTCTTATAAAAGCTTAAATGATTAGTATGTTTCCCTAATTAGCCATTTTAAGAGTCGTTTCAATTTATGGTGAATGATCAAATGATAATCATAACTTGATGTTTTTTCCTTGTGCATATTAACTAAAAACAAAACAACAAAATTAAAAATAAACCTTGTGCCTAAAATTGGAATGGGCTTGGGTTGGTCCCTCAGAAGAGCAACTTATTGTCTCCTCTTTTAATTTCAAAAGCTAAAAGAAAAAAAAGCGAAGAGATGCGGGCAACACCCCGTCAGAGGAAAAGAAAAGATGCAGGCAACACCCTGTCCCCCTGAAGCTGTAAATACTAAATAAAATTAAGGAATAAAAAGCACAAATAAGGAAAAAGATTCAGGGGATGATCTGATGAACATGCATTCACTATAGACTACTGTACTTAGAGAAATGATTAATAGATTACATATTTATATATATAAGGGGATAAAAGATGACTGAGTTTCTTCTTACTTTGATTGATCTTTTGAAATTTTTTTACTTAAAATTCTTTATTAAATAATGAGAATAAAAGATGATTTAATTAGATAAGTCAATTGATTTGTGTAAAAGTAAATTTATTTCAGTCAGTAAAGATAATTAATTTTTCAATACTGAGATGATTTGTGCTTAAGGTATTCAAGTCAAATAAACCATTCATGATTTGTTTTCTTAAAAAAAGCCTTGTGATCTTTAATTTGTTTGCTTGAAGACAAGCAAAGGCTTAAGTGTGGGGGAATTTGATAAGTCATTTTTACTATATACTTTTCATAGGATTTTGAACTTAATTTGCTAAGAATTTATGATAAAATCCATCAAAAATCATGCTTTTGATAAATAATGTTGTTTTAAAGCTCTTAGAATCAATTAAGGAGTAAACAAGTGTTTTAATGTAGATTTGGAGCAAAAACAACAATTCAAGTAAAAAATGCAGAAGTCGAGCCCTGAAAAGACATAGCCGAAGCCAAACAGAGAAAGAAGATAGCAAAAATTGGTCTATTGAGCCTCAAATGCGAGCCCTCGATATGACCCTCGACTTTAGTCGAAGCGATCGAGCATCATTTTGTAGAAAATACATTGTCGAGCCTAAAAAGTCGACCCTCGAAAATTGTGTTGCCGGACCAATTCTTTGACAAGATTCCCTCAAGCCTCAACATTTTGACCCTCGAATCTCTCAATTTTACCCTCGATAGAGCAATGGACAAAAACTCACAGTTTACTTAAGAATTTCTTGAAGTTGAACTTGACCTTGCCGAAATACAAGCCTTGACCAATAAAGCACGCGACCCTCGATGAGTGTTTTCACAAATCATATGCACGCGTGAAAAGTTACCAAATTCTGTTAGAAAGGATCTACCGAATCTGCTAGGTGTTAAATAAAGATGGCCATGCTTTCTGTACCTAGTAGTCTATAAATAAATGTGCAAGCATGCATTGTAAAGTGTGTACCAATAGTGTAAATCAATATTAACATAGAGTAGATTTCTAAAGGATTTATTTGGGTAAAAGAATTTCCATTTCTTTTTACTTGAAAATTTCCTCTGTTTTCTGGGTAAAATCAATTTAACCCATTATTTGTAATTTTCTATGAATTTTTGAGCAATTAATTGATTAATCTTTCGAATTTGTTTGTTTTTATAATTTGTGCTTATTTTGATAAATCCATAGAGAAATAAACTCCTATCGCTTAGGGATTACGAATCCAATTTCTGATTTAGTCTGATTTCAAATGTGCTTTCAAGTAAACTTGATTGGGTGTTTGTAATTAGTGACTTGAATTTAACTTGTGGTTTTTAAAGGAATGGTGCATTCTTTTAAGTTCCACGATTGATTTCAATTGAATAGATCGAGAGATTATTCAATTGAATAGATCTGTGATTACTAATGGAGTTGATCCTAACTACCTCTTACTGAGGAATGGGTGAAGACTTTCTATCACTTGTTTCAAAAATTCATTGAGTTATCCTTTTTAAAACGATGGATTCCTATTTGTTATGCGGATCTAGTTGAAACTTCAGATTATTAGTTTTAGCTAGATATAGAACTATTAACTTCGAGAGAAGCTTTAGTTTAAATTAGAGGATTTGACGGTATAAACACATCATTTCAACAGCATTTTAAGAAGTTACTGTTCCTAAGAAATCATTATGATAAGGAATTGGTGAAGTAACCCTGAGCTATCTTTTTCATATAAGTTACAGGCTTATTTTTTATTTTTGCCTAGTAAACACTTGTGAATTTCTAACTTAGTATAGGTTATTTTTCCTTTATGATTTTCTAAAACTCTTTCTTTGGCTAGATAATTAATGGGATTGAAAGTATACTAGATGCCAATCATTCTCTTAGGACTGACCTAAATCATTTACTATGCTAAATTTGATGGATGCGCTTGCCCTATGAGATTATAGTTGTTAATTTAGAAAATATTTATAAGTTTGAAAAAATCGGTCCATGATCAGTGGAATTTGAACCTTAAATTTCACAAATCACATTTTATTAACAACAACAACTTAAAATTCACCCTAAAACACAACCAATGACACACTTCTTTGATGAGCGAAGAAGATAAATGTGTTACTTTGCAGCAACAAAAAGGCTTTGATAATGCAAGCCATAATTTCATTCAAATGATGGTAATGAAAGTACATATATTGCATTTACATATGAAACTTCTTAATATACTGGAAGTTAATGGGTGTTGTGATTTTGTCATTGGTTAGATTCAGAAGCTTGCAGTAGCCACTGTCATGAACTTCATGAATGATAAAGGGGCCTTCCCACTTTGGCGTGAACTTAGGCATCGGAATACCTCACCACACATGCTCTATTACACGAAGTACAATGTCGCCTTATTGAAATGATTGCTTCCTAACCAACCGATCATAAGCAGTGCTAAGACATTGTTGATAATTGGCGATGTTGCATTTAGCAGTGTCTCGCCTTTCTTCTAATGCTTCTAAATACAACATGTGCAGAGTGTCTGGTTCAAGATTTGCATTGGTAGCTAATCGTGTCGAGGAAACTAAGATCTCTATAAGCATCACTACCTTCGACCCATATACGAGGGAGAACGATGTTGCTTTTGTAGGATTGCGCTTGAATGTCCTGTAGGCCCACAATGCTAGAGGGAGCTTGTCATGCCATTCTTTATGATTATCGTGCACCATATGATTGAGTACCTTTAAGAGCATCTTGTTGGTAGCTTTTGCTTGTTTATTTCCTTCGGGATAATAGGGAATAGACTTCACATGATTCACATGATCAATGTTATAGGAAGTTAATAGTTGCCGGACATGTGAGTTGATAAAGAGTGTCCCGTTATCCGAGAGAACGCACTTTGCGATCCTAAAGTGACATATGATATGCTCTTTCATGAAAGTTGCTACTATCGGTCTGGTAGCTTTCTTCAATAGTATTGCCTCCATCCATTTGGTGAAACACTCTATTCTTGCTAAGATCCAAATACACCCCTTTGATGGTAAATGAATCAGACCAATCAAGTCAAATGCTTAAGTGTGGAATGGCCATGGAGTAGTTAAGCTGTGTAGTGTGACAGGGGGAACATGGATTATATCACCATGTTTCTGATAGGCAACACACTTCTTTGCAAAGTTGAAGGCGGTCTCCCAGGTAGGCCAATAATATCTTAAATCTAACAAATGATAGTATAACTTCCTTCTTCCTTGATGCTCGCCACCATCTCTAAAGTGGCCTTCAACCAACATAGTGCCTGTTTTAGAAGGAGCGATACATCTAAGGGGTTTTCCCATGAACGATGCCCAGTATAGTTCATCTTCATGCATGATGTACTTCCTTACTTTGTGCTTGACTGGCCGTGCATCTATGCTATTTGTGGGCAAGGTGTTATTCTTCAAGTAATTAATATATTAATGTCGCCAGTCGCCAGTCGCTAGTCGCCAGTCACCAGCTCTTACCACAAAGTTGCATTCACTTTGATTCAGTAACTCTGAACATTTTGAGCGGCTCATCTACAGCTGAGAAGCATCTTTGGATATGGTTGGCCAATAATACCTTGCGTGCTGAATGCGACGATACAAAGATGACACTTCCTCTCCACATTAGAGTTTATGGTATTTATCTAACTTAAGAGGAGCTTGTTTTGCATAGATGCAACATATTAGGATGTCGTATGGACCCTTGAAGTAGAGGACGTCATTGATGTGAGTAAAATTCTTCGGAGTTGACATGGAAGCTACATTGGGTTACGCTAGCTGCGTCTTGATGGGCATGCGCCAATCATCTTGTACTTCCTCTTCTTCATCCATTAAGTGTAAAGCTGTGCAGGGAATAAATTTCTTAATTACCTAAATATTCAAGTTATCTTCCTCAGTCTACATGGGAACCTTAGATGCTAGTGTTGCCAGTGCATCTGCATAACGATTACTTGATCGCTTAGTATGCTCATATCTTTCTAAATTGAATTTCCCCACAAGAGCTTGCACTATAGCCCTGTAAGGTGCAAGTGTTGGCTCTTTAAGGGAAAACTCACCATTTGCTTCCTTTATTATATTTGAGTCACCACGGATGCATAGGCGTGATGCTTCGACATTTTGAGCAAAAATGAATCCAAGGAGGAGTGCCTCATACTTAGCCTCATTGTTGGTATAATGAAAGTCTAACTTGAATGCCAGAGGTATCTCCTACCTTGTTGGAGATGTCAACGCTACTCCTGCTCCTTGTCCAGTACTATTAGAGGAGCAATCAAATTGTACTTGCCATTCTCTGTCAAGTTCTACCATCATTAAGTCTTCATGGGATTCTGCCGGAATCTAATTCATTGCACGAGCCTCATCTATAGTGGGAAATTGTGCTAGGATATCAGCTAAAGCTTGAGGCTTGATGGCCTTAGGTGGCATAACTGTGAAGTTGAATTTTGATAGCATAAGTAGCCATTTGGCAATTCTTCCTGATAAGGCCAGTCGCGGCAACAAATATTTGATAGGGTTGGAGTTAGTGACAAGATTAACTTTGTATGCCAAAAAGTAGTGGCAGAGCTTCTGTGTTGTAAATACCAGCACAAGACAATGTTTCTCGCATGCTGGGTAATTAATCTCACTTCCTTGAAGGGAGCGACTCAGAGTACACTAGGCTCTTGATACCATCATGTTCTTGAGCCGGTGAGGTGCTGATGGATTTATCTATGGATGTCAGATAGAGGATCATTGGTAGGCCTCTTACGAGCATAGTCATTGTCTGAGGAGAGGTAAGTATTGCCTTAATTTTTCGCATTGACTCCTCCTGATGCTGTCCCCCTTGAAATGGAGTTCCTTTCTTCATAAGGTGTTGGAGGGGATATGAAATTTCTGCTAACATTGGTATAAATCGCCTAATACAAGCGACTTTCCCCAAAAATGTCTTCAAATCATTTGGATTGGTTCGCGAAGACATTGATCGTATGGCCTAAACCTTAGATGGATCGACATCAATCCCTTGTTTATGAACAATGAAGCCAAGGAATTTTTCGGATGAGACTTCGAACATACACTTCAGTGGATTCATACGTAGCTTATACAGTCTACATCTCTCAAATACCTTTTGCTGGTGGATCAAATGATCAGGTGCCTTCGTGGACTTGATGACTATGTCATCAACATAATCTTCCATGAAATTATGTATCATGTCATGAAAGAGTGCGGTCATTGCTCTCTAATAAGTGGCGCTGCATTATTGAGCCCAAAATGCATAACAGCGTAATAAAAGTTTCTTACTGGTATTTTGAAAGCAGTGCATTCAGTGTCTCCAATAGCCATCTTGATTTGATTGTACCCACTAAAACCATCCATGAACGAAAATAGTTCGTGGCCAGCTGTGGCATCTACCAGTGTATCTATGTTGGGAAGTGGGAAATCATCCTTTGAGCATACCTTACTGGGATTACTAAAGTCGATGCAAACACGTATTTGTCCATTCTTCTTCTTTACTGGCACGATATTTACTGGCCATGTAGGGTGTTCAATTAGCTTGATGAAGCTAGCTCAAAGCAGCTTTTCAATCTCTTCCTTTATTTAGAGTTCGACTTCTGGATGAAAGATACGTTATGTTTGCTTCAAAGGCTTAGCCCTAGGTGTGATGTTTAACCTATGCACCACTTGCGTGGGGTCCAGTTCAAGCATTTCATCATATGTCTAGGCGAATACATCTCTATAATTCTTCAATAATTCCACCAGATTGACCTTGATCTCTAGCAAGAACCTCTTGCTGATAAAGATAGGCCGTTAAGATTCCCCTAATCTTACTAGTTCAACTCTTCAACCTCCTTTGCTTAAGATTTTATTTAATCTTGTAGTTGTGGGAGGGGGAGGGTTGGGTTTCTTATATTATGATGGGATCTAAAGATGACATGAAAGCCTCTTTAGATCCCATAGACCATCATAAGTAATATACCCTTTTCCCGCTAGGTCTAACAAAACTTTCAACCTTTGTAACTTACTTCTTCTTGTTCCTACATCCCCGGGAGCCACGTCTCCTGTTTTTGTTTTGTTTCTCCTGAGTCTCCTCCCAGGTAGGTAGTGGTATGGTAGAGGGTTTCACCATAGCCGTCTCTCCTTCCTATACATACTTATCGAAGAAGTTGTCTTCAACGAGATATGAATCATTCTACTCAAATGGATTATTTGTAGCGGGAATGAAGCCCTTTCTAATGACCCTTCAAACACTGATGTAGTGTTGAAGGTATAAGGTTATGATCATGCGGCCACTTCCTTCTAATAAGAAAATGGTAGGATATGGACGCATCAATCACATGGAATCGCGTGGAGCTTTGGATTGGTCTAACCTTAAAATCAACATTGACGTATCCCATTATGTTTGTGGTTGAGTCAGTAAAACTATTCACAACAATAGGCTGCTTCATAGGCCGTCTTATGTCTATATTCCCAGCCTTGAAAGTAGACATTGGCATGATGTTTATAGAGGCGCCATTGTTTATGAATGTCCTCTTGACATGATGTCCGTTGAGGGTGCTCTCAACGTATTGCAGGTGGCTGTGATTGGGATTCTCCACGCACATGTCTACTTTTATAAATAGAATTACATTCTCGTATGCGCGTGCCATTCTTCGTACAGGTTACGTTGCACTGCACTGCACACCCCATATTGTCTTTCAGAAATCTGGGTGAGTGTGGTAGCGTTTGCAAGTCATGCTTCTTCACCGAATCCTAACAAGCTAAAGAATTTCCTAAAGTTGGTAGTCTTCATTAATGCAATAGCCACTGTAGGACCTATGCCTTGGTCATCAATTACTGGCATTTCCTTCTCTTCTCGTGCCTCAGGCTGTAGCACTTCTTCCTTTTCAGTCCTCAGATCATAGTTAACAACACTTGCCATATCCCGTTGAGCATTGTGTGTGGACAGTAGGTTGTTACGTACATCACTTCCTTTAATGACGAGTTCTCCATTGTTGACTCGCTCATTGAATATCTTCTTGAGTGTCTAACACTCTTTAGTGGGATGACCTACGAAGCTGTGAAATTTACAAAGCTTAGGATCACTTTTTTCAGTTGCATTAGGAAGACGCTCAACCCTTGGGAGTTTGATGTTTCCACCTCTTAACCATTGGTTAAGTACTGCATGAACGTTCCTCATGGGACAAGGGAATGAGAGCGTTGGTGGAGCACTCCTTGACTTACCGTTCCTTAGCTTCTTAGTATCATTAGAACTTTCTCCCTGGATTAAGCTAACAATTGTAACTCTCTTTCTAAACCTTCTACCTTCTTCGAATTGTCTGGATACAGAGTTGTTGGTCCTTCGTGCATTCTCAATGAGAGCAGTAAAGGAACATAGACTGAGATTCTTGAGGTGGACGACGTATTCAGTGAACATCCCTTGGATGCAAATCTTCACGAGTTCCTTCTCGTCACACACATCTTAAATGTCCAAAGAGCGTTCCCTAAAATGCTCGATGTAGTCCATAAGATCTCCCTTCGGCTTTCATCATGTTCTTCCCATATCGGTGATGGTGACCCACTCCTTAATAGAGAAGGATTTTTCGAGGAACAACTTGCACATTGTTTCCCATGAGTCAATGGACCCTAATGGGAGATTGATATACTAGGTGTATCCTTTCTCAGTTAGAGACTTAGAAAACTCTTTCAACTTTAAATCATCCCCAAACCCATAGACTTCTAATGTCTTAATGAACTTCAACAGATGTTCTTTAGCACTACCCCTCTTGCCATCGAATAACATGAATTTATGACTAACATAGTCCTTTAGGTAGGGCTTTACAGCAATCCGGTGGTGGTATGGAAGCTTTAAGTCTAGTACTCCTATAGAAGACTTAGCTTGAATCTCCTTCAGATAAACATCAAAGTCTTCCTTTATTAAAAAGGATTCCTTTGATGCAGACACTGAAAGATCAACTGGTAGAGATGGCGCAGTAGGTGGAGTTGATGCAACTAGAGAAACTAATGCGTGATCATTATTGGTCAGGGGAGCAATCTCACCAGGTTGGTACTAGAGTGCACATGTGAGGATGATGACCCGCCAAATTGGGATCTAATATTTTTTGCTTCAGAGGTTGGTTCTTGTTCAACTGCAACCTGTGGTGATGGAGTTTGCACATTCACCTCTTGAGGTGTGTTTGTCTGAATGGTAGGAGCAGTGGTAAGCTGGGATAAAAAGAGGGTGCTTTGCTGCATATCTGCGGTAAGGCTTAGCAAGGCTATACCTTGGAGTGCATCAGCATTAATAGTTATCCCTGGTATGAGACAATTGAGTGTAGCCAATAACTGGTCCAGGGCTTGATTGTTCTCTTATATGGTTTGCATTCTCTTAGTGTTACTTTCTTATATAGCACGTATGGCTTATGCATTGTCAACAATGATACCTTGCATGTCGGCAACAGGATTAGCGTTGATATTAGGGTTGGCATCTTCCAATACTGTCATGTCTGGATTGATTGTGTTGAGGTTAAGGTTGCCAACATCTTGATTCAAGTTGTTGTTAGTGTTACTTGGCTTTCTTCTTAGAGGTGCCATCACGACTGGTGTCAAGATCCTCATATCCCTAGCGAAGTTACCAAAATATAGATGAGGGTTCCTACTGTTAGCGGTCATATACGTGTCGTGTGGGTCTTGCGCCAAGCACGTGACTTTGGAATGCTACTGAGGAGATGATACTTGTTGTCGGGATGGCTTAGAGAGAATGATAGAGGAGAAGGAACAGACAGTCTGAGGGTCTCGAATGCACAAGTGACAGGTAAGAGAGCTTGAATAGATCTTGCGCATCAACTTTATAATTCTTGAGCAATTGAGATGGAAAATTGCTTGAGTTTCCTTGATTGATCTTTCTGAGAAGATCCTCCTCTATAGAATAATGTTTTTCTTCTCTTTCTCTGAAAGTTGCAAATGAGAGGAATGACTGAGTATTTATAGGCACTTGGCATGGATGACGACTATTAGATCACCTCAATGATTGACAAATGAGATGGAGTAAGCACAATTCATGTTTATTTTGAATGAGCTCCTCATGGGTCAAGGCTAACAGTCATCTCCTATATGTGTATGAGCCTGCCTGAGAAAGGTTGGATGCTGTGGATCGGTCTAACGATCCCTGTTCCGATCCCACTAAGCCAAATCTCCTCAAGTTATCCCAAAGATCAGACCAAGCTCGCTAGGCCCTATCACCTAGCGTATGAATCAAGCCCAATAATTAAATTATAATATATAAAATTATAAGCTTGCTTACACCATCAAGTGCCACCAATACCCTTAAAATAAGTTGCTTAGGCTATGGATAATGGCTCGATAAGTAGTTAGTAGGAGGAAGTTGCAACAAGTTTTATGTTGTGGAACAAGACATACATGTCATATAGGTTGCAAGTAGACTACAATTAATGGGCCCTATACAATGATAATGACTTGATACAAGATTACTAGTTAATTTTTTTTTTTTTAGACATAGAGTTTGAACTTTGAATATCAATGCAACCCATAATAGTCCATTGGGACCGCACCAGTTCTTCCCTGCAGTGTTAACCAGCAATCATGGATAATGTTGTGTTTAATTATACTTCTAGGATGCTAGAGTGTTTACTGATCGTTATACTTTAATACAGTGCACTATTTGCTTCATCAGATTAAGCCTATAATTGACATTTTGTGTGCTTATGGTTGTTGTTAAAGTACATTCTTTATAGCTTACCCATTTAATTTCTTAGGTCATGACTTAAACGGGGACCATTTATGTGACTCGCTAGAATTTAAATGAGAAAATGGGATTGAGGGCAACACGGGTGGCTTTTTGACGAGGTCAAAATGTGTGATGACTGATGACTCTGTATTTCATCAGTCATAGTTTCTTAGTCGACTATAAATTTACTTTAGGGGAAATTCTATGATTTTATGGTCCCATCACTAATTTTAACTGGATCGATGACTTTGCATTTGACCAATCATAGTTTCTTAGTGGAATATACATTTACTTTATGAAAAATTCTATGGTCCCATTATTAATTTTGATTGGACCTGTCACTATCCGACGGTCCACATCATATGTAACCATAATCGAATCACTAAAATTGTTAATATTTCAATTCCTATATTTATTGTAACGGTCAGACGGTTGATTGGATGGTCCCATTGATCGAACCATAGAAGCTCCCTTACTTTATAGCAAAACTATAACATTTTTATGTGAATTTATCTACTTTTATAATTAACCACTTGGAGTTTAAATTTGTTAATTTGATACATAAATTTTACCTAGTTTTTCAAGTAGCTACTTGAACTTTGCTAAATTTTGTGATTAGAAACCTCATATAAGCATTATAAATGATCTGAAGCAATTTATAGGTTGATACTTTGAAAATTTAAGTTGTTGTTAATAACATTGTAACCTGGTGGCATTAATTCTGGTTTTTCAAGTAAGAGGTACTAGATTCAGATCCCATCCCCCATTATAATGAAAGAAAAAAATCGATTATTAGTTGCATAAATTGGTAAAATTAGAGAATGGTATGTGACATTTACCCTACTTTATATTACTATTAATCAATGACCTTTTTTTGTTTAAAAGAAATTTTCATGATTTTTACATATTCTTCAATTCCATTTTTTTTGGGCAAATTTTACTTACGATCTTTGATATATGTATATTTATGAATTTACTATTCTTCATAACTTTTTATGATTTTTGCATCATTATTGGACTAATAGGTGAGTTTGATGTTATAATTTTTCAAGTCACTATTTTTCTAAAAATCATTTGTGTGTGTGTGTGTGGGGGGGGGAGAGAGGAAGGGCGGAGGGGGGGGGGGGGGGGGGGGGGGGGCGGGGGAATTTGCAGATTAGTGGCTGAAATTAAGATTAGCTTGTCCAATTGGGCCAAGTTTCTCAATTTTTTCTAACATCGGTTAGTGGTGGCTTCAAGTCAATTTTATAGTAATTGTTCAAATTATATCTTCAAAACTTACTTAATTATGTGGAATTTCATATGACTAGGTGTAGGTTTAATATAAACGTTTTTAAGAAAAAACATAATTTTAAGCTTGACATCACGATTAGTAAATGTCTAAGGAAGCATCATCAAGGGTCAACAATATTGAGGAATCCACTATACATTTCATGCATAATTTTCATTAAATAGTATTTAAAAAAATTTAAAATTTCCACAAAAGACCTACTTTTGTATTTTTTTTTTAACTTGAATTATTCATTCATAATTGCACCCAAGCTTATTCCACATTTCTTTAGCAGTTTTGAAAGTTCATATTCTATTAAAACTATTTTCAATTTGATCATATTACAACATGTCGATGACATTTTCAATTCTTTGTTGGATAGATCCTTTCTATCTTTATTAATTGTTATAATCTACATCATTGTTTCCTTTTTTTCCCCAACTATTTTCTAAAATCTTCTATTATGCTCTTATCATTAATTTTCAACAAAAGTATTATTATTGGTAAAGAGAGACAATCTATTCATACGTTGATCCTACAAAAGGTTGAATGTATTTCACACGATCTTTACTTGAAGATGTGTTAAAACACATAATAAATTCGAAGACTAACTCTAATACCAATATAAATACTCAATTAGAAACTTAAGAGGAAGGTGTGTTGAATTTAATCATGATTTCTTATAAATTATTGGATTCAATCAAACTGGAAAAAAAAAAAGCAACAAATGAAAAACATGTCTAACAAACTATTGGATTTAATCAAACTTAAAAAAAAAAAAAATGAAAGAACATATCCAACAAATTGTTGAAATTAAACAAGGAAAGGTTTTGTAATGCCCTGAAACTCCACACACCGATGTATTATTCTTTTGGTGCCAGCGTTTTTGAAGGGATCACCCATCTTAAGATACTTTGCACAAAACATGCTTAACTTTAGAGTTTTGGCGAACTTTAAGCCATTACACCAGAAGGCGCTTCTGTGATTAGAGTTCCAAAATCTACATTTGAGAGGTATCACATAGCTCCCACTTATAGGATTGATATCTTCGTCGGTTTCATTACACAGGCTCAAAACCACACCAGACAACTTCTGGCTGGTGAATTACTTTAATACTACCTGTAACGCCTTAGAATTTCATGCACTGAGGTATTATTCGCTTTAACCACATACTGCATGTTTTGTCCCTTTGGTACCAGCACTTCCCAGGGGATCAACCATCCTAGGATTGCTCTACATAGAGCATGCTTAACATTAGAGTTCTAAGCTATTACACCAAAATATGCTTTTGTAATTAGAGTTCCATGATCTACATTTGAGGGGTATCATAGGGTTAGAAGATCAAACTTGGATTTTGAATGGAGTTTGGACTAACCTTTACTCCTCAAGGTTTAATAATGATTGCAATTGTAGGCTTTACACATTTCTACTAATCACCACCCATAAGGTTTACATGAAGACTACAAAAAGAAGAAGAAGAAGAAGAAGAAGAAAAAGTTATGCTCATAATCTATACAGGTAAAGTGCTTTTAATGAAAATTTAAAGTAAAAGCTCTCTAGGCACTTCACTTAATTTTTGCTTAAGATTATGCAAATAATGTGCAAGAGAACATATTTAATAAAGGAGATAATAACAAGAGATTAAGTTGCAATATGAACTTAATTAATTATCTTAATGTTGCGTTTTATATTGCATTCATAGGCCTTCAAACAGATTTAGCAGTCACTCACTCTAAGGTGGCATTCTTTGATGACTATTTTTTATACTTATCACCACAATGCCAATAAGGCTATCATCTAGATGATATAATAAATTTAACTATTGTCTATGTTTTTCTTTTTGATGATAAAGGCTTTTCGAAGGGTTGGAATCGTTCTTGCTCTTGTCCAAATGCTAGATACCTTAAAGCAATTTTATTCATAAGCTTAAAAAATTACTTAACATGCCACGTCAATATACTAAGCAACTCTTCTTCTAAGGAACTCTTAGTTTTATTGGTAAATTTTTTAAGAGAGTTACATAACAATATTTTTTTTTTAAATTTTGTTACCATGTGTCACACTCCACTAATGAAAACTAAGAGAGAGATTGATAATTAAGTGAAGTGCCTAGGACAGTAATCGATGCCATGGATCGAAGAATCCGATGAGTAGAGCAGCTTGTTGAGGATTTGATTGGGTATTTTGACGCGATGGTAGTAGATACCAATAGAGATAGGAATATTGGTGGGAGTCGACCAAGGGTAAGAGATGCCTACAACAAACCTATCAATCGACCTGTCACTACAAATCGATGGGCACATATGTTTGATGAAGACTCCACTGAGGAGGATGAAATTTTATATGAAGAGAGATAACTGCAGAGATGAGGTGGTGAAGGAGAAGGCAGATATCAAATGGATTATCATGGGTATGACCAGGGCGATAGAGGTGACTTTCGCTTGAAGGTAGATATCCCTTATTTCAATGATAACCTCAATATTGAGGAGTTTTTGGATGGGTATGTGAGGTCGATTGTTTCTTTGACTATATGGAGATTCCAAAAGAGCGTAGAGTGAGGTTGGTTACTTGTAGCATGAAGGGAGGAGCCTCTGCTTGGTGGGAGAGGTTGCAGAATAGAAGGGAAAGAGAGGGTAAACAGCCTGTGCAGATGTGGTTTCATATAAAACAACTGCTACAAAGGGATTTCTTACCACCTAATTATGAACAAAAATTCTTTCAGCAATACCAACATTTTCGCCAAAGTCAACGATTCGTTCATGATTACACCACTAAGTTTATGAGATTGGTTGAACGGAACGACTTGATAGAAGGTGAAGGTCAATAGGTTGCGATGTATGTGGATGGTTTGAAATTACAAATTAGGGATAAAATTAGTGTGAATGTGCCGAGAAACTTGGATGAGGCGAAAAACATGGCGCTTAGGGCTGAGATGATGCTATAATAAAAGAGTAGTTATTTTGATGGTGGTAGTAAGAGATATGGAGTTGAAGGAACGAGTAACAGCAGAGACACAACTGAGAAGAATAAGGCTGCTGGGGAGAAACAAGGAGGGAGTAATGAGAAGCAAGATGATAAAGCTGCTAGCAAGAAGCCTATCGAGGCTAAAGATGCCCAGAGGTAAAGTAATCCATATGCAAAGCCTATCTTGGGCAAGTGTTATAGATGTAATTAGTCGGGTCATCGGTTGAATGAATGTCCTAATAGGAGGGACGTAAACATTCTAGAGAGGGATGAAGAGATCTGTTGTGAACCTGATGGAGATTATTAGTATTATGATGAGGATGCAGAGGAGGTTGAACAGACTTATATCATAAGGAGGATGATGCTTGCACCTAAGCAGGAGAATGACACCCAGTGCCATCAATTGGTTCGTACTAGGTGTATGATAGGTAAGAAGGTGTTTAATCTCATAGTTGATAGTGGGAGTTGTGAGAATATCAATGGGTAAGACATTGTGAAACAATTGCAGTTGCCTATGGAGAAACATCTAAATCCTTACACCATTGGATAGATTAAAGTGGCTGAGAAGATTGAGGTGAAGGAGAGGTATAGAGTGCCGTTTTCCATAGGAAAATATCAGTATGACGTCTATAGACATGGATGCATGTCATTTGTTGTTTAGGAGGCCCTGACAATATCATGTGAATGCTCAAAACACAAGAAAGGAGAATGTGTATAGATTAGAGAAGGATGGAGTGAAGTATACCTTGTTGCCCTTAAAGGTGGCAAATCATCCTAAAACCGTTAAGGCAAAGGGATGTTCTTTTCTAACTATCACTCACTCAGAAAAGGAGGTAGAAGAGGACATGAAGAAGTCTAGAGTTGTATTATGATAGTGGATGAGGAGGTTGAGACTAGTTTTGTAGTGTTGAAAGAAAAACTATGTGGTATTCCCGTGTTAACACTCCTAGATTTTGATAAATTATTTTAAGTTGAGTGTGATGCTAGTGGAGTAGGTATTGGAGGTGTACTGTCTCACGAGAAAAGGCTTGTAGCTTTCTATAGTGAGAAATTGTGTGAGGTAAGGAGGAATTGGTCAACTTATCATATAAAGAGTTTTACTCCATGGTACAAGCATTGAGAATTTAGGAGCATTATTTGATAGGGAAAGAATTTGTTTTGTATTATGACTGTGGAGCTTCAAAGCACTTGAGTAATCAAACAAGAATTAGTAAGGATATGCATGCTAGATAGATTCAATTCTTGCAATGATTTCCTTATAAATTGGTACATAAAGGTGGTGTGTAGAATAAAGTAGCTAATGCTTTAAGTCGAAGAGCTGATTTATTAATCACTATGAGTACCGAGGTGGTTTGAGCTGTTGAAGGAATTGTATGAGCATGATGTTGATTTTGGGGATATATGGGATAAATGTATTACACATGAACCTCATGGTGATTATCACATTCTTGAGTGGTACCTCATGAAAGGGAATCAATTATGTATTCTTGATTCCTCTTTGAAGGAGAAATTAATTAGAGGCCTGCATGGGGAAGGATTAGCATGACATTTTGGTCGTGATAAGATGATTGCTATAGTGGCTGACAGGTACTATTGGCCTCGATTGAGGAGGGATGTCAGTAGGATTGTGGAAAGGTGTTACATCTGTCGAACATCTAAGGGGCAGTTCCAGAATATTGGGTTATACACACCACTACCAGTGCCTGAGAACATCTAGAAGGACCTATTCATAGACTTTGTCCTAAGTTTGCCTCGTACCCAACGAGGTACTGACTTTGTGTTTGTTGTGGTTGACAGGTTTTCTAAGATGGCTCACTTTATTACTTGTAGGAAGACTGCAGACACCCAAGCCATTGCCAAGCTTTTTTCCAAAGAAGTCATGCGTTTACATGGAGTTCCTAAGTCCATCACATTATATAGGGACCGATGTTGAGTTTTATAATTTATAAACCAATGCTTTATCTCTAACTCGATGTGATAGGCAAGTATACCTATCGTTTACCAGTATGGATGAATATAGGGTTATCTCCACAGGAAATGAATGCAAACACTAGTACTAATTTAGAATTCCTAGTAATTAGTGATCAAATAATTGGGTCAAGTAAATTTGAATCTAACTTAAACAACTAAATTATGTTAATTACAAGCATACTAAACATGAATAATAATTTAATCACGACGATAATAATGAATTCAATTCACAATAGGTTTATTCCACCATATCAACATAATTTTATCAAAATATTCTTCCTATTAATTGTTATTTGCAGAAATTCTCAATTCATGAGCTTCCTTTTCAGAAATACTCAATTCTAATCTTAATAGCATTCATAAAATCTCTCTTAGCAAATGGACATATCAAGACTGCCTTAATCTTAGTTAAAATTCTTGAATTTCATAAAGAATGCAGCAGACTTGCCACTGTTATCTCTAGTCATAGGAGTAGTATGCTTTAGTAAACCGGATCTACTTACTAGACTCGTTTCTCAACATCCTCCACTAAGAACTAATGTAAGATTGTGTCGTGGACTACGCTATCTCAACTATAACAAAGTGCAATTTACTAGAAATAAGCAATTAACAAGGTAAAAATTCGTTACTAAGCATATTCATGTTAACATGATGTTGTAAACCTTAAGAATCTACTCACTCATGATGTAATGCAAATAACAATCAATATAAATTGCAAAAATAGAATGGAAGATACACATAAGAATAGAGAAAGAAGGAAACCCCTTTTGCACTAATGTTGTAGAAGTTTGGAAAAGACAAAACCAACAATGAATTCTCGTCCTCTCTTGTGTTAATCAGACAAAATTCACAATACAAAACTTTGACAACAAAAAAAAACTCTCTATCAAAACTATTCTACCCACACTTTTATCGATATGAGCAGTTATGGATGAGTAGTCATGTAATGATTTGATGATTTTTCTGAGTGGGTATGATTCTTTTTATATCGAACCCACTTCCCTACGAGTTACAAAGTATGTTGCATGTCCCACTCAGTACTAGCTATTGGTCGAATAATTTCCAACTACCATAGGCATACAGACTCCCATATAAGGTCGTGATGTCATCGTGTAATACAAACTACGGCCGTAAAAGAGCCCTTACTAGCATCTGATGTCCATTTTTCGTCTTCCACATAAAAACCACAAGCGTACAATAGCTCCTACAAGTCTGAAGTTATTTTTCTCACTTTGCATGCCCGTACAAGCCTCTTACTGGCGACTAGATTAGATCTTGTGCTTCTAATCTCCAAGCTGTGCCTGTACAAAGGGTCTCACAAGCTACTAGACTTATTTTTCTTCCCTTTCCAAGAATCATGGCTGTACCATACATTTTTCCTTATGCTTTTTTGCTCCTTTGCTTTAACTTTGATTGGATTCTCCTCAAATTTTCTCCTTATACTTCCAATATGCTCTAAATTGACTTGAAATGAATATGTATACCAATTAAGTACCAATTCTACTATGAATCCCGTCGATAAATTATAAATTAGACTCAATTTTTCATTTAGAATAATGATAAATTATGCTTATCAAGGACAGTAAATTTCTTAGCTACTTCTAGAAGATGCTTTGGTTTATGTTCGACTCATCACTAAATTTCAGTAGCATGGCTCACCCTTAGAGTGATGGGTAAATGAGGTGAGCAAAAAGATGCTTGGTAATCTGATTAGGAGCATATGTCGTGAGAAGCCTCGACAGTAGGGTCAAGCTTTAGCTCAGGACGAATTTGCTTACAACAATATTGTTCATAAGGCCATAGGAAGATCTTCTTCTCCATAGTTTATACCAAGACATCACAACATGCATTGGACTTGGTTAAGCTACCCAAGGGAGTTGAATTTATTCAAGCCGCAAAGAATATGGTTGAAAGTTGCCAAGCGATTACAGTTGAAGTTAGGGAAAAGATTTAGAAGGTGAATGCAAGATATAAGAAACCTGCAGACAAGCATAGAAAGGAGCAATTGTTTTATGTTGGAGATCAGGTGATGGTTTTCTTAAGGATGGAGCAATTCCTGTGGGTAAGTATAGCAAGTTGCAGCTTAAGAAATATGACCCATATCAGATTGTGCGAAAGATCAATGATAATGCATATGTCATTGGACTTCCCAACAGCATAGGTATCTCAAAGACATTCAATGTTGCTGATTTATTCCCTTTCCATTCAAACGATTCACCGTTGTATCCAGATGAGAAGTCGAAATCAAGTTCCTTGCAGATGGGAGAGAATGGTGGGGATAACATAGCGAACACATATTTATACAAGAGGAAAGCATCCAAGAAGCAACCAAGGAAGCCCTACTAGCTGCACAGCCGGCCTTAGTTTGGCCATCTTTGTACGCTGGCATAGAGCTGCCGGCCTTTGGCCAGCCTTCAATGATCTGTGCTCATTTTGCTTATTTTCGATTTAGGCCATCTACTTCTTGTTCTAGGACTCCAGTTTATATTGTTTTGATTTTGTTTTGTTAGGTTTTCTTGTAATAGTATAAATAGGTACCTTCATCTTATTTTGTCAGAATTCATATTACATTATTCGAAAACCCCAAATTAAAAAGCTTTTCTTTGAGAATTGCAATTTCTTGCGATCGTTGTTCGTTTGAGATCAACTGGTGTGTTGGTTTTGTTTTGCTTACGCTTTCACACTGTATCATAAGCCTCCATATTACACGTAACATCACTTTGGAGGCATATAAACTTGAAAACTTAAATGAAAGAGTGAATATTTAACATTCCTAAATGACTTTGATTGTATTCCTGTAAACCTTATACTTGTGGCTACCTATATTCCTGCCTCTCTAATTCCATCGACTACGTTGATAAGAAGACATAATGACGAGGTCAAATAAACCCAAATTGTCGATAAACTTCGAATGAGTAATTCATTGTGGAGCACCAAACATCTAAATGACATACCCATTATTATACTACTTTCTCAATGCCGTATTTACAACGAAGAATACTATCCTATGTCTATTCAATTATTTAAAACATTTTTTGTATTTTTTAAGGAGAACAGAGCCTAGTCCATCCCATTTGAAAGACCGGTATTAATATCACTTGAGGATAAGATCATTAAACTACTAATAGTTTAAAAATGAACAATAAATACAAAATGTTGCAAAATTAATCTTTATTAATGTGAATAAAACTATATAAAAAAAGAAAGAAAATAGTAACCTAATTAATCACTTAGATCCCCATCGCTACCCCTTCAAGCATTACCATTAGCTCTTCCCACTCCATTATTGCCCCCAAGATCCAATCTAAACTAAGCATGATGAAAATCCTCAATTTTTTTCCCCTCTTAATTCTGTTTAGATCACTTAGAAAAATTATACTTCTCTAAGTTGCATCTTATACATACACTTTTTCATATTATTTCTTACGATGCAAATTTGTGTAAGCTATTTTAGTAATTAAAGTTGTATAATTTATATTATGGCAATATTTTTAATAACAATTACACTCCTAAATATTTATCATCCCTACTTCCTATCTCAAATATGTCTTATTAATTGCATGCATATATTATATGACTCTCAATAAGATTATCAAATGTTAGGTACCGAAGTCTAGGAAGAGTCCAATTCAAATGACTAATCTATTAGGTAAAGAGCTCCTTAGACTTAAGTATCATTCTATAATTTTTTGTGAAACCGATGTGGAATCGTAACAATTTGTTCCATCAAATTAAGTATATGCATGCATTGTATAAGATAAATAAATAAAATATATCCATATGAACAAGAAATTGGAGACCTTATTAACTTATGGATGAATTGGAAACAGACATATGGCAATAGGAATGGGCTTCCTCAAGTAACGCATTCTATGTTAGCATGTTGTTGAATATATTATCTCAATTTGAAGTGCCGTTGTAATTACTCATTTCATGTTTTTAATATTTAACATTCGGATTCAGTTGGAGTTCCCATGCTATTATTACTAATTTACTATACTTCCATATTTAATTTTGGTAACGCCCTATTATGCTAATTAGAACATTCGCTTGACATAAGTCCTTTTGTTGTAGTCGCTCATATAAATGATTTTTAAATCTCATAGACACGGGTAAATATATAAAAGAGCTAGCTTGGTAAATATTGTTTGTAATTTTTCAAATTTTAGTTACAAGTGATACAACAAAGGAACTATATTAAATAATATTACTAAGTTAATGAGTTTAATTGCATAATGCAAAGTTCGGCAAGATCGGCAAGGGTTTATTTATGCATGAATCCAAGTTTTATATGCGTGCAAATGGAGGTGCTATCATTGGGCCAGAAAACAGCAGAAACGAACCACGCAATTGTCAACAGATACCTATGATGCTGCTGACATACTAGGCCACTAGGAAGAAAACTGCTCCAATTGCACCACATCCCTTTTTCTCTCATGATTTCACAAACTGGCTCATCAGTTAGACTAGAGCAATAATTTCTGCATTGAAGACATCATTGAGAGTGAGTGTACCTTTATTTCCGGAAATTTTTATTCAACTTTCTAATAATTTGCTATTATAGTGGGCTTGGGCAAGGTGTGTAAATGAAGTAGGCTGACGCATACACAAGTAGGAGAATAGTTTAGTCGAAGTCAATATTCAGTTAGTTGAATAATTTATTAAATTAAGTTTGATAGCTTATGAGCTCAATTCTGCTTAATTAATTTTAAGCAGATTATAATATTAATTGAGTTTGCATTAGTATAGCTATTAATAATAATTTAGTTACAAATAGAAATATTTTTTAATAAATCGATGATACACAAACTTAATAAAGACAAACTTAAGTGTTTGAGTTTGCATAATACCACTTTAAGCTGGACTTGAATTTAAAATTTTAAACTTCATTAAATATGAATTGAATTTGAGCTTTCAATTTTAGTAAAATTCAACTTGTCTGTAATCTAATTCTAGATTAAGTTTTAGTGTTGGAACGCCTAGGATTGATTAGATTTTAAGATAGACGCTTCTTATTATTAGATTTCATTACTAATTTTTATAGTCTAATGGGGTGTATTCTCTTATTCACCTTAATCAATTAAGAGCCTCAATGTTTCTAATATACTAACCGTTTAGCACTAACTATACATTATTCCTCACTGATGGCAAAATTGGGATACTGAATTAGCTTTCGCAAATATCATAAAAGTTCTAGTTGTACTATCTAACTTGTAAATTATTACTCCATGCCAATATTATGTCAAATATATAAAAGCTTAAAAGATATATTTTTATCTCACACCCCCAACTCAAATTGAAACTTCGGTTTACGCAGTTATAATTTTTAGGGTTTATTGCAAAAATATGACCTGTGTTTTGATCAATTTACAATCACATTACCCGTATTATCTTTTTTGATAATTAGGTGACCCAAGTTTTATTTAAAAGTATCAATATTATTTATTAATTGTAGAATGATACGTGTCAATATTTTATTGGTCACAAAAATTAATTTTACTTTTTTTTTTCAATTTTCTAATTTTCAAAAATTAATTTTTAATATTTTATTTATTATTATTTTTAGACCAATAAGACACTAACCTATTCCCTATAATAGTAATTAATAATATCAATACTTTTTTATAAAACTTTGTTCACCTATTTGTCAAAAAAGTAGCACAAATCATGTGTTTGTAAATTACTCAAAACACGGTTATGTTTTTGTGATTAATCCTAATTTTTATTAGGGCAAATACCAAATTTGGTATTCGAATTTTGTATAAAAATTTGATTTGGTACTTAAATTTTGAAATGGTCAACTTAATATCAATAAATTCTTTTGTGAATATTTTTATTACCCTCTAATATTGTTTGCTTGGTTTGTTGATGTGGAAGATGTGACTTCTCATTGCATTTTTTTTTTTTTACCTTCCCTATCACCGTCGAGTGTTAATAGACTTACTCTTCCATATCAACTAGACGGAACAAACCATGTTAAGTAAGGTAGTAAAAATTATAACGAAAAGTTTGAATTTGTATTAAATTTACTATAAAATTGTGATACTAAATTGAATGTTCATTAAATGTTTCCCTTTTACATTCTCATTTTATGCATGTAATGATTTTAAGCATTGGTTACTAATATTAGAATTTTATAATGGATTTTGTATTCCTTTTGATTAATTAATATACAAGCAGACGATGCACTCGCGCTACATGTGCAAGTAAAACAATCCAACATATATAAATTAAATAGATATATTGTTTTGACAAGTTGGAAAAGGACAACCTTAATTACTCATAGAAATTAGGAAATTAATTACAAATCATAATTATAATTGTATTTTTCGTAGATAACTTTTCCATGTTAGTAACTGCAAATATAAACATGGTATAAGAGCTTTAAATCGGTATATAAAGATACATGCTTAGGCTAAAAAAGGAGAAGACTATGTCTATTCAATCCATATTTAATTTTATTCAAACTCTATTTAATTTCCTTATTTTAGGGATACCAACAATATTTTACGCCTATATGCTAAAAAAGGAAAAGACTATGTCTATTCAACCCCTATTTAATTCTAGTAAAACCTTATTTGATTTCATGATTTTATGGATACCAAAAATATTTTATGCAAAAATGACTATCTCTATTCAATCCTTATTTAATTCGATTCAAACCCTATTTGATTTCGTGATTTTAAGGATATCAAAATATTTTACTCCCATATGCTAAAAAAAGAAAAGACTATGTTTATTCAACCCTTTATTTAATTATATTAAAATCTTATCTAATTTTCATGATTTCAGGTATACAAAAAATATTTCATGCCCATATGCTAAAAACATCATATTAAAAAATTTACACTAAAAATATTTATGCTAAAGACACCAAAGGAGATGGTTTTGCTTTAATAGTATAGATATATGTATGTATATATATGGAGATAGGTTCCGTGTACTCCCTTATAACCGATGTTGTTAGAACTGAACCGGCCCAGGTGATTGGACCTGGTTCAATGGGAACTTGCCATAAAGGCTGGCCGATCTACTCAATTTACTTAAATATGCATTGAACCAGACTGACCTGGTCGACTTAGGTTGTTGACCCGATTGACCCGAACGGTTGGACCAGATTGGATCGGGCAACCCAGACTGGTCGACCCGTACCAAAAGAAAAAAAAAACTAGAAATTTAGAAATGTATTTAGAATGTATTATGAATTTAAGAATATAGTCATTATATCTTGATTATTTAATAATTAATTGATGATTTTGATCTAAATATAGATTTAATTGAGTGATGTCATATATATTTGTCTATTATAATTAAATTATTCTTTATATATTTAATTTTTCGTGATACCGGTTCGATCCCTGACCCCCTAACATATTTAGGTTAAACTTCGATCTGGTTTTGACAACATTGCTTATAACTTGTAGGTGATGAAAATAGGTCCCTTGATAAAATATTTATACTAAGTTGAAAATCCTTAACTCTCAAATTATAAAGATAGAGCTTCTAACCCATGTATCCTAAGTAATTAAATATATGTTATGGTATAATTTGTAATGGTGAAACACAATAAGAATGATTTTTTTTTTTTTTTAATGATTGAACTTACCAATAGAAGATGATAGAATATGATCTTGTAATCCCCGAAGACAATCATTGGTGGTTTATTTGTGTTATTTATATTGACTATATATATATATATGTAAATATAATAACATAGCGTATATTGACATCAGCTCTATCTGGCCTTTGAGCCTTGACCCTTAACCTTGACTGGTCTTAGTTCAATCGGGCTTTGACTCTGCCATGTTAGGATGATTAGCCACTCAGGGAAAGGGTGAGATATGGATAAATTAAATCACATGATGAAAGCTAGTCATAATTTTGAAGTGATATGATAGGACATTGCATGATTCCAAAGGATGGTCAAGAGAGACGACGGATTGTGCTGGAAAATTCTCGAATAGATCATGAACGATAATTGATATGTAAATGTGCAAGATTAAAGATGATAAAAATACTCGAGTCAATATTTAGTTATGAATTTTATATTGCTATATGAAAATGTCCTTTACCCACTGGTTATTTTTAGAATGAGACCTTACAACATTTACATACTACTAATTGCATTTATTATAATTACATTAAAATTATCAGAACCCATAACCCTATGCTCAACAAATTATTTGAACCCGTAACTCATAAATTTTTGGAGATGAGTTCTAATTTTATTTGCATGGAATTTGAAATTTTCTGAAAGATAATTGCATAGTTATTGGACATTCATTTTGCTTTTGTTCTTCTTCTTCCTTTTTTTTTTTTTCTTTTTCGAAAAAAAATTGATTTACATATTGGAGGGGTCTGATTTTAATCACATGTGTCTCATATAATCTCGTACTTTAATTGATCTTAAAGAAGTCTTTTCAATGACACATGGAGATATGCAATTGGAAGAGGCATGAGAAGAGGAACATGTAATTCTAAATAGTTATTCAAGCATGTGTGGTAGAAAGTATGATGCTTTGATCTTCCAAGACTTGATGCTGACGGCATAGTAATGTTCTTTTAAAGCTTCACTCTTGTGTCCAATTGAGAAGAAAGAACATCTATATGTAGATTTTGGAGCTTGATCTTGCCTGTTGGATAACCGTAGAGATTGACAAATAAGATGAACCTCTAATGACATTCATTAGATCATTGTAGCAATTAAGGGACAAGATGTATCCATATATTAATATAATTGATTACTTGATGGGCTTTAATGAATTTGTATTTCTATAATGGGTTTTTTGTAACCTAGATCCCTTATCATATCTTCGACTTATGCAGCTAACTCAAAATGACCGAGAATAAATAGATCGGCCCAATGATCTCTATTACAAACTTATCAAGCTAAATCTTCTAAATACGTCTTTATTAAATGGATTTGACTTATTGTGCTTCACCACTATCAGCCCATTAGAAATAATCGGGTTACGTCCAATACCAGATGACTGTTACATATGCTTTTCGATGTATGGTACTATGATTGGTCTAGATACTGGTCGAGAAAACAAACTACCTTTTGTATAATAAATACAGTGCTATGAGGTCCCAATATACATTGTGAATGAGTAGATCAGCCCGAATCGAACAAGTCCCTTCTTAAATAAGAGAATGATGACATGAAATAAATTCATAATGTGATTAATCAAAGTATTTCATCACTTAGATAAGCATTCCTACAACAACAAGACATATGGTCCCTTCTTATTTTTCGGTTTTCTACGGGTAATCCCATCCATAATAGAAGGCGCATCCTATTGATTAATGCTTGATATTTTATTTGCAGTGAAGGTTTTCATTGCCATTAAGCAAGTGATTTATCAAAAATTAAAACATGGATTAAGGCATTTATTATACTGTCTAACCTGCTAACTAATAATTCAGCCAACGTTGTATTTGTCGGGCTTTTTTTTTTTTTTCACATGGTCCCTTCGTTATTGCGAGTGACCAACTATTTCATTTTCAACTGAATTGATGCAACTGTTCCGGATATTTGATTTCTGAGATCTTGGTGTGGACGTTTCAAACAACCCATTGACAATAGTCCAAAACCCACCAAAACGATATACTGACAAACGGGACCGTAACCCCATTAATTAATTTTATATATATATATATATATATATATTTTTTTTTTCCTTATGGTTGAGCATCGTGAGGAGTGAAATGTCGAAAATGCCCTAGGCCTTTGTACCCAAAAAAATGGTGCAGGCTAGAATCCAAGAAACAAGAACGAAAGGGACAGGTCAGGGGTTTCAAATGAGGGGGACCGTCGTCCTAAAACCAGTCAAACAATCCGGTCAAGGTAAATTTTCTGAGAATGTAGTAGCTGGCACTGGCAACCAAAGCGAAAAAAAGTGGAAGGAGACGAGGCCTACGTGGCGACCAGGCTTTTATTGTCCCTTCCCTTGCACTGCCCTTCTTCAAAAAGACGAAATTGACATCTGCGTTTCCCCCTCAAAGGACAAGCCTTGTCCTCTTCTGCTCCAACTCCAGTCTCCACAATTTTGAGACTTTTATCTGTTTTATTTTTTTATTATCTTACTACTACTTGACGGGATATCCGTATACAAGGTATCTCTATGAAATAGGTTCGACATCTTTAATACATCTACTAGGTTCCACCTTGTTCCATCCTCTGTTTTCCCACCTATTGATAAAGAAAAACATCATAAAAATGTTGAAAGAAACCATTCCATTCATTTCTTATTAGAGAAATAAGCATCCATGTCTATGATTTGTGTACCAAAAATTTACAATCTAAAAATTGCACAACCCAATTAAATGAGATTCAGCGGGGAAAAAACAAAACCAACCACTAGTCACCATTCCACTACTTTTGTATATATAATCCATCTTTTTTTCCTCTAAATATTGTAGTAAGATAAAATGTGAAGTTCAATAAAAAAAACCTTTCTAATACTAGATATGTAATATATGACATGTAATTAAACCTATAAACTAGAAAGATTGGCTTTGTTTTTGTAGAGGAATAAAATTCTATTGGCAAAAGTGTACCATTGATTCATTATTTATTTAGGTTAGACTCCTAGAACTAAGTGATAAAACTTGAAAGTTAATTTCCAGCCAAAAAATATGGGAATATTTGGTTTAGGAGGCTTGAATTAGGTAGTTCGACTGATTCATTTACTTTAAACCTTTCTTAAACAAGCTCAAACACTCAATAAAGTTGGCTAATGACCTTATGCTCACAACAAGCTTATTAGGATTAATTAAAAAACAGGTAAATTTAATCTTATTTGTTGATCATCAATATAATATGATAGATACTATCAAACATAGTAGTCTATAAATACCTAACAACATCTCTTCATTTTATACTTTAGAAGCTTTAAAAATCAAATAATAGTGTAAGGGTGTAAATTCTCCACATCCAAAGATTAAATAAAGTTCAAATGAAGAATGAGTTAATACTTGATCATGAATAATGAGATTGATAATCAATAGCTTTCCAACTTGTTACAAGTGTACTTGAGCCATTGACAGTGTTTGCTCGTTTTCCCATTTACTTCTACATAAATCATTTCTTTAAGTGTCACTTATGAGTCACTCCTTTGAGGTAGCATACAACTGTTGTAATTGTGCACAATGTGCTAAGACATCTTTTAATGTATTTATGAATATTATTAATAAAAGGCAAGTATTTATTATTACTGTATACTTTTCTGCTCATATATATTTTATAATAAAGTTGCATAGATAACTAGAAATGTCTGGAATAGTAATGAAGTATATTATCAATGAGAATTTCAAGACATGGTATTATCTAAAATTTTTCCTTGGTTAGATAAATATTTAGAGGGGACATAGATATTTAAACCAACACGTTGTATGGCTAAAGGTCATTCTTGTTGTACCAAGAGAAAGATATCCAAGTTGTATAAGTGGGTGTCCAGAGGTTAAATAGGTACACTCGACACGACCCGCAAATAGAGGATACCACATATTTAATGTCATTGATCGCTTCTCTATATGAACGAGCGTAAATAATACAGTTATTGGGCGTGATGTGAAATATAGAGAGGATGATACTGAGTCAAGATAGAACTCATCACTCTTTTGGACATGTGGGATAATATCTATCAGTCGCTTGGTTGAGATAAGAGTAACTCACAGCCTTTGGCCATGGTAAGTTTTATTAAGTTTAATTTATCTCGGTACCAAGTAAATTGATTAAATATTGATGACTTTACATGCAATGGTCTAATCGAGATATTTTGAAGAAGAGATTTAATTATGCAATAATCAGTTCATAGTAGTTTATGGTTTTTTTTTTCTTATCATGTTGGGTGGCCAATAATTATTGCTATACGATTACCTTGGTATGTGTTATAATAGGCACTACCTTCGTTTATAGAAATGTAAAGGGTCACACATAATAACACATTTAATAGGAATGAGATTATTGATAGACTTTAGTGGATACTAAGACCATGCCTGTAATTATTTCAGAATTAGAATTATTTTATTCTAAAATTAATTAATTGGATGAAAAAAAATTAATGTTTCATTTATAGGTTATTAAATGCCAATTTTTTCCTTTGACCGTTTCCATAAATCAAGACAAGTCAAGGTTTTTTTACCAATTATATATATATAGGATTTTGGTCCTTCTATGAGACACGAAAAAATTTTATCATTCTAATATAAGTTATCTAGCAATATGGAGGATTAAAATTAATTCCTGTTACGTATGTGTGGATACCACCAGAGGGACTACATTTGGAGTTTTTGTGGTGAGCAATTTTGAACGCCATCAAAAGGAGAAGACAATATTCGAAATTAAAAGAAAGGTATATTTCTTTTACACTACTCGTCTTGTAATATTATTTTGCATGTCACACACGGATCCTGCAATAGGTTTTGTAATAAAAAAAAAATCCACTGCATTTCATGATTTTGCAATAGCTTACACTGACAATATCAATTAGATCTCCACATCCATAGTTATTGTCTTCTTCTTCTTTAACCAATATAGATGAATTTTGTCTAGGTGACCTATAAATGAAGAGTAGGGTTGTGAAATCTTAATGAGATAGATAAACACATCTCTTTAGTTGTCAATTTGTCTCACATATAAAGTATCCACGATTGCTCTTAGATGTATAATAATATCTGCTCAACTAGTGAGAACAATATGCACGAAAGAAGGTAGGGGTAAGTGGGTTCAATGAGGATAGGATACAAAGCCTTACATGTATCCATCCCTAGAAGATACAAGATATTTTTTACTTTATGATTTCTTCTTCATATAGATAGATATAGGATATATGGGGCACTTACTTAGAAGTACATTTTATGCAACAGCCCTTCCTATCTGATAGAAAAGGATCCCATGATCCTGAACCAATCTTAAGTGCACATTTAATTGTATTAGCGTCTAAAATTGATTTCTTTTGTGTAATACTAATCGATTAGGCCTCATTGGTAAGTGCTACAAGATCTCGTACATTAGAACCCATGGTTATGGACCCGAATCCATTGGTATGGAACATTTTCTTTTCCAAGTGAAATCCCCTGGTATATGAAAGGGTGTAAAAGTTCTTTTGTTCTTGTGGAATAAGAAGCCTTTGTATCTTAATGCATGTATTTAATTTATTTCGGAGCTATTAGAGCAGGATCCACTTTTTTGGGGAATATGGGTTGAAGCAATAAGAAGAATATTTTTATTGGAACATCTAACCTTATCTTGAATCATCTTGTACCCAACTTGTATATCATACTATATAAATTTTATATGGTATAGGGCACCCTATGGAACCTATAAAATTTGTCTTTCTATATCAAAATTTTTAGACCAAACTAGATAAGGTTTAAGGAGACAAAAAACTAAAAAATAAAAAGTTTCTTTTTTTTTTCAAAATTTAATTTTATTATAATATATAGTGTTTATATAAAATGTAAAACTACCTATTTTTATATATTTATCACATATAACCTATTGAAAGAAAATAAATTTTTAATATTCCAAGTTTTACAATATTTAGAAATTTGTTTATGCATCAAAATTGAAATCTATAACAAACACTTGTTGGACCCGCTTATGTGTTTTCAATAAAATTGTAAACATCTAACAAATTCTATAAGAAAAAACTTTGGAAGTGTATTTGTATTGATTCGTTTGATAAATAATACTTCCATATAACTTACAAGTTTAAGTACATACAGTCAAAGTTCTTCCAAAATAAAAATTATAAGTACTTCATGATAAAATAGTCCAAGTTTTTCTAAATTAAATTTTTTAAAAAGTAGCCTACAAACAATAATATTAGGCAAAAATGACTGTAAAATTAAAAATAGATATATATTATTTTTTTATGAAGTATAGGTACTAAGTTACCTATCTTGAAACTTATACTTTCTATGTAATACAATACGGGTTCTAGAGTAGATACATGAAATAATAACTCCATGCCCTTACCCCACCTTATGAGAAATTGAGAATAGTCTCTTGAAAAACCATAGGCGTCTCCTATCCTACGACTCTCGATACTTACCCAAATCTTATCTGGTCAAATAAGGTGTAAGTTGGCATTTTGTATGACAAGTTTCTTACCTCGAAACGAAGGGATGACAAATTATGATAGAAGCAAAATAAATATATATAAAAAAACGCATAGTATATACTCTCCTATTCTAAACATTTCTGATGCATTAATACCATGATCTTTTTAGATTGATTAGATTTATAGTAGTGGACTAATAATATTGGATGCAAAATGCAACGGAATGGTAAACAAAATAGTAGACGTGGGGAATTTAATTGAAAAAAAGATAGGTATTTGCAGATATTAAAATCAACAGTAATAATGATCTACCAATCACATTGGAGGCAATAGGTTTTAAAAGTAGGAGGAGCAGCCAGAGTTTGTTAAGGAGGCTTTATGTCTTTGTTAGTTTGCGTGGGAGAATGAAAATACGATTCCAATTTGAGGAGGTTTTGTTTATTCTATAATATTAAATTGGTTAATTGGTTGAGTGAAAAGTAAACAGTTCACGATTCAGTTTAGGTTCCTAAATTGAATTTTATCGTTCTAACCAATGTTTTATATATTTAAAAAAAATTCAAACATATTTTTTTTCTAATTTTTTTATGTAAAAAATTAATTTTTTTATTTTTTTATTTAGATATATATCGTTTATGTGAATGAAATTAGATAGGTCATATCATGTTTTAATTGTTGTGGCGTGTTTATCAATAAGATAATTTTTAGATTTTAGGTCAGTTTCGTTTGTCTTATTCTAATTATTTTGACATTTTTTTTTTTTTTTTTCAAATAGATCGTTTGTTAAGAAACATATATAGATGCGATATAGATATTTTCACTCAATAACAAATCGAATAGACCAGCAGATAAGATATAGATGAAAATCATACAATCTAAATAGACGTTTTAACTTGTAGTGTTCTAAACATTTTTTTATTCCCTTTTTCTTATGAATTAATTTACTCCTATTACTTAGTTGCTTATTGACTTGTATAATTGATAATTAATTAATTAAAAGCATACAATAATGAAATAAAATTTGCACCTCTTACTAGTATATCATATTCTTATATTATCAAGTCTAGTATATCATTATAATTTAGCATGATCACAATCTTATGATAGATAGAATCTCTCCTCCGCTATAAGTTTTACATATTTATTTAGATAAATAAATAATTTAAATATTATAGTTTATATTTATATTAGTGATATGGAATATGTAATTGAAGCTTTATGATAGCATGTAAAGAATAAAAAGCAGTTTGAATCATGAACCAAACTTTTTTTTTTTGGTTCGTATCTGTATGATTAGGTTCAATCTTAAAACAAAAATCGAATTGCAACATATGGTTTGATGATTAAACTAGATCGAACTGGACTATGGACACCCCTTATAAGTTTAATAGAAAAGTAGTAGGGAGAAGTTATGAAGGTGGAAATATGATGACATCTACCCATTATTTCCAAAATTTATATTCTTTTAAGTAGAACCATATATATGTGATTTATTTAATTATTGAATATTTTTCCCGCCTGTAGCACAGTGCATCATCCGTTACTGTTATACTAATGCGAGATTAATTGAGGCATAAACCTTACAAAAGTAAGAACCTAATTTGTCGCTTATTTTTATTCTTTTTTAATCAAATCTTAAACTAGAAACCCCATTCAAGACTCAAACTACGAACCCAAATCCCCAAATCGAAACCAAATTAAACAAATACCACGAATCCAAATCGAAACCAAATAATAAAAATGGGCATTATCATTAATTAGAAAAATCCATAGTCATTGCTATTATATTTTCAAATTTTTTGGTTAGATTCAATGAACCCACTAAAATTTTAAAGTGTAACATATCTTTTTACAATTCTAAATTTAGCAAATAGTAATCTCCTTGGAGAAATTATTTATTTGGTATATTTCACGCTAATTTTTAATATACGCACAAAGTGTAAATATTAATAAAATTTATCTTATGTAGAGTGTATAAATCATTTATAGAAATTGTTTTTAAAACTACGCACTATCATATATACCAAAATTTTATTTATATTTACGTACCATATATCTATAACTATACGAATGGGTTCAACGCATAATATCCAATGATAGCAATGCTAGAACACTGACATCATCGCTTAAAAGACCAAAAATAGCAACAGATTGGGGCTATGTATACGCATTTTTTCAAAGCTATAATGAAAGTAATTTAGACTTTGAGAGTTAGAGAGGGTTTATCATACGTGATCAAAAGTTTAGAGGGTATGCTGATTTTGCAATTTTTTTTAAAAAAATGGGCAAAATGCTATAACCTTCTATTTTGATAAACTTTCACAAATTATAAATAATTTTTTAAACTATATATATTTTAAACTTTCATGGTCGTGTAAAAAACATGCTTTAAACTTATTATAATGTACGTTAACATTCCGAAAACTTTCGTCTTAGTGAGGTTTACAGAAAGAATAGTCTTTATATCATTAATTTATTCAAAGTTTACACAATATTTTTAGTTTTAAAATTAAAAAGAATTAGAGTGAACCAAATGATTAGTGATTATGATTGCTCCAGGGATTGCCTCTTTTAATGTGGATTTAATTCTCCTGGAGATGCTTCATCTCCTATTCTCTCCTCTCTCCATGCATGCATAAATTTAAAAAAAAAAAAAAAGGGCCATATATCACGTGAACATGCCATTAATAAGTCACTAATACCGAGGGGTGGAACATACTGAAATCATGACTCCTCTGTTATGCAATATCAAGACAAGTGGAGATAAATATATATATATATATATATCTCCATGTATGTATGTATAGGAAATGGTCCAACTCCAAGGGGCTTCAGTACTTTACACTAATATCCATCGCTTGGGAAGTTAATAGATTTGTATTCAATTGCTGCTTCACGTTACAAGTGGAGGCACAGGAGGCAGGTACCACTAGTCCCTAGCGTGACAATTTCCACTTAAACAACGTTTGGATCAATATTTGTTGTCATGATTTTGCTGTTTTAATCAATTGTGATTAAATATATAACAAATTTTAATGAATAATATTTATATTAAATTATATAAGTATGTTATAATAGATGGTAACACAATTAAAATACTAATTTTGGAATAGTAAATATTTATCTTTCGGGCTGCAATAAAAATAAGTATATTAAATGTATGTGTTGTGTCCCCGCCCTTTATCACTGTAAAATCTTTTAGGGTTTATACATTTGTCAGTTTAAGTTGTCTTGAATATTACACATGTATTTATCGAGAAATTATATAAATTTTTTTAACTGTCTATTATTTTTTAATGTATGATTAATATTTAAAAATATATAAAAGATATTTTTAGATCATTGACAAATACATTTACAAGACACCGTTAACGCACTCCAAGACTGGCACTTTTTTGATGAATCTCTCTAGTCTAGATACGCTAGCAGAAAGGACCCATATGTGCACTATCACCAAGATGCCAACACAAACACCTTCAAGAGGAGCAGTGTGGCTGGAATAAGTAGATTTAGATTTGACTTTAAACTTTGGAGATTTTGAAGATTTTTAGGTAACTCATTGCCTCCTCATATACCATATGTGAAGAGAAGAATAAAAACATTAATTAAAAAAAAATAAAAGCATCACTCCCATGAGCCAGCCATCATTTTTAATAAAATGAACTCTACTAACCTATTTTGAATACTGTTTTGGCATTTATTTTATTCTACCTTGTGTGTTTTTTATATTTATATGTCAAAACCATCTCCGGAAAGCAGCATGCCCGGCCATGTGAATATATCTAACACAAAAACATGAAATAATACTTGATATACATACACCTAAATATATACAAGTGAATAATTAAATAAGTTGAAGAGAAATCTCAATAAACATTGAAAGATTCTCATGTATTTGCAAAAGATCAAATTGTTCATGGAAACCCTAGAAATGATGGAGCTCTTGATACAATAGATGCTTGATTATGGCATGGTTGTTAGAACAAGAATAGAGAAGATATGCTTTTGCTTATCTAAAATCTATTTATTAAGCAGTATTCGTTGAGAAGTGCCATATGATTGCAACTCATCTCACTAGCCAGAAGTACTTGTTTGTGTAGTGGGGGGTATGTGTGTGTGTTTATTAAGGGTAACTTTCTTTCTGTTTTTGTACATGCTCTTAATCCTCTTATAAGAATTGGATAAATCTTTTCATCTGAACCCAAGAGATGGGATGTGAATGATCGAATTTTTATCCAAGTTTGAGAACGTTTCATGCATATTGTTTTTGCAAGATTGTGAATAGAATTCACTTACTGGACGAATTCCAACAAGCAGCCTAGTATAATGGAAGATGAACATATAGAAATGTGGAAAAATATGTTTGAAATAAAAACTCCTAATGTAATTTAAACGATGTCCATCAGAAGTGTGACCTAATTCTTATGAGATTTTGTAAGATTTAGAATGTATCGAAACAATTTTGTCCGCCTTGTTTCTTGTTATAAAGGTTTAAAAACGCATTTTTAATTTGCAATAAGGCCTCTCATTAGTTAGTCATAGATTGCTTCTTAAGTTAGGTTATTATCTTTAGGACTTTGGATTATTGTTTTTCTCGGGTATTTTAATATGACTTTCATTAGCTTTGTCATTCCTTTCTCTACAAATTTAGAGTTTTGTTTAGTCTTATGGTTATTCATGTTGTCTTTTTTAAATTTGCTCTTTTTATCATGTGAAAACTGTAGCAAAAACATCATGAATTTAGAGAAAGATGGATTTGTCTTCATTATTTGTGATTGATTGAATGAATAAGTGCGTGTTTTTTAGCATCTCTATTGCATCTTTTGGCTTGATCAAAATTCAAGCGAGATGGATACTGATAAAAATGGGATTAGCAGAGTTGGGTTTTTAGTTCAATGTCCAAACACACACCACACTTGAAACAAGAAAGAGAGTTATAAACTCAATTTTGGGATAATGGGGTATTGTTCTGAGGAGACTTCAAATAACTAGATTAGCCATCAACATTCTACAGAAGTTAGGTGATTGGGTATAATATAGCTGCCAGTTTCAACCATACACAAGAGTGATCTTTAAATATGGTTGAATAAATTGACCAAATTATCATTTATCATAATGTAGTTTAGGCACAACACTGATACACATATATTTAATATATATACATACATATATATTTCAAATTTAGGAGTTTGCACTGTATTCCTTTAATTTGTGATTCTTGAATACTTTAGAGAGTGACCAAGGGTTAATGAGATAATTGCATTGTTACCCCATATATCCTAAATTGGTGTTCTATCAAATACAGATTTTAAGTTGTTCAAATAATGTTGTAAAAGACTTGACCAATTAATATTTAGAACATTTTAATTATGACCACTCATTTATGCTTGTAATTTTAAAAGCGTTACCAAGTATTTTTGCATAATTTGACTAATAAATTCTTCAACCCTTGTTTACAAAATATGTTTTTTCTTTCCCCCTTTCCCCCAACCCCCCGCCGACCCGCTTATCTTTTTGGCCAGGTTTAGATTAAATAAATAAAATAGGCTCTGCTAAGCCTTTAACTGGTAGAGTTCGTAGTAAGTAGTAAAGTAATAGCTGATAAGTGATATTGTACATAAAATCCATATCCATTATCTCCGACCCGAATCTTACGCGATATGAGCATAAGTTTCCTTTTCAAGCATTTAATAATTTCTCCAACTTTACCTTTTAATTACTCTCTCCCTGCCAGCACGCAGAAATTATCCGGGAACTTTTATGTCCAATTAACAATACCGTTTATCCAATCATTTAATAATTAAAATAAATATATTTTTAATATGTTATGTATTTTAACAATATGGTTATAATTGATATAAATTTTATGTAATAAATAATCGATAAATCAATCCAAAAAAAAAAAATTTTGATCAGATCATAAAATTTTTTTAATTATTCATTTCTAATCTCATGTATAATGTATTATGCACAAGCGATATATAGATATTGATAATTTTTTATATATTACATGTAAATTATAAGTACTAAATGTTTTATAATCTACCGTTACTACTAAGCATACGAAATTTTATTAGTACTAAAATTACACGTGGCCTATCGAATGTCCCTCCACCCTCCACAAATACACTATATTTCTCTCATTACGGGATTTGTTTCTCCTTCTCTCTCTCTCTGTCTTTATCTCTCTCTTTCTGTGGTGTAGTAGGTGGCCGTGACGCGCTAATAATGGCGGATCAAGGTGGAGGTAACAGTACTGTAATGAGGGATTACAGGAAAGGCAACTGGACAGTGAGTGAGACCATGACACTAATTGAAGCAAAGAAAATGGATGATGAAAGAAGAATGAAGATAAGATCAAGTGGAGGAGGCGGAGGAGAAACTACTACTGAAGGATTACTAATAAGATCACCATCATCTTCTTCTTCTTCAGCAAAACCTTCAGAACCAAGATGGAAATGGGTAGAAGATTACTGCTGGAAGAAAAATTGCTACAGAAGCCAGAACCAATGCAATGACAAGTGGGACAATCTCATGAGAGATTATAAGAAGGTTAGAGACTATGAGAGGAGAGTAGTGCAAATGGGTGGTGACAACACTAACACATCTACCTTGACACCATATTGGAAAATGGAGAGGAGTGAAAGGAAAGAGAAGAATTTGCCTACAAACATGATGCCTCAAATATATGATGCTTTGGTGGAGGTGGTGGAGAAAAAGTCTCATCAAATGCAGCCACCAGCTGTTGTTGGTTCTGCTGGTGGTGGTGGTGGGGACGTTTTGGCTTCGGCTCAGCCTCTTTCCATTACTCCACGTGTAGAGAGACCACCAGGTGCACAGCAACCTTCAGTTTCGTTGCCTCCTCATGTTCCTTCTCTAACAATGCCCCCGACTGTAAATGTGATTCCTCCGGTAGCTCTACTACCTCCAGCACCGGAAGTGGTAGCTCCATCTCAGCCACCGCGGTCTCATCCGACACCCTGTGATGGTAATGTTTTCATCTATTTCCTTCTCAAATGGCCTTGTTTTTCAAGAAAGCATGATGTCATGCTCAGATTTTACTGTTAAGATCACTAGTTTTACGTTGACTTTCTTTCTTACTTATCACTTGTATAAAGAGACTTCTAATCACTTAATATAAACAAATTATAAAATTTGTGATGATCTTAGGGGATAATGTGACTATATTACTTAAATTACATTAAAAAATTTGATATAATTGGGTGATACATACCCGATTTGGTCCTTCTCTCTTCTAATCAATTCCCTTATGTTCATTGGTATTTTATTCTAATTTCCTCCTATCAAATTTACAAGTCATAAAAATTTATAAAAACATCAAAAGATTGGCTTTTAGAAGAAATTAAAAAAAAAAAAAAACACACTCCAAAGAAGTTATTGCATAACAACCTCAATACAATCTCTTCATCTGAAAGGAGAAATCGGTTTTTCAGAGTCCGAATCAAGCGAGCACTCGGATTCACCGGCCAAGAGGAGGAGGAGAGGAGCAGGAGGAGGAGAGGAAGGCGTGAGCGGAAGCATCCATTCACCATCCAGTGATGTTGGGAATGCCATCTCTAGGAGTGCTTCCATAATAGCACAAGCACTACAAGCATGTGATGAGAGAGAGGAAAAAAGGCATAGAGAGACACTGAGCTTGCATGAGAGAAGGCTCAAGCTTGAAGAATCCAAAACCGAGATCAATCGACAAGGAATCAGTGGTCTTGTTGATGCTATCAATAAGCTTGCTAATTCTATCCATGCTTTGGCTAGTTCTAGTAAGAACAACCAACCCCCAACCAGTTAAAATCCATTATTATTTTACATTAATTAATTAAATTATTGATTTATGCTATATATAAATATTTATATCTTAATCTAATATTATTTAGCGTTGTACATAACATCATCGTCATTGATTTGATTCTATTACTTTTTTTTTTTTTTGGGGTTATGTCAACGTGTTAAGAGATTCATTTATTTTAGTAATTAATCATTGTTATGTCTCCCAAGGACAGGATATTAAAAATTATAGTACCATTATCCTATGTCATTTTTGTATAAAGAATTTCTATTCATCGTGAATGAATGGTCAAAACGTGTGTATGTTGCGTGTAAATTTTGTTGCAGTAAAGGGTCACAACCTTTTGCAATGTTGCAATTTTCTATTTCTTTTTTCACATCACGGCATTATTGTTGTTTTATTATATATTATTTTGCTTGGTATGTCTAAATTTTAGGATAAATTTTTAAAAAATACCATGATGGATCAGTCTTCTCTATCTCTAAATCTGTGTTTTTTAGACCCTTACGTCTTAACAAAAAAATGGATTAATACTCTTATATCACCATTATTTTGTTCTTAATTTAACGTGATTTTAATTTTAATTTTAGTATTTTTATTATTTTGTTAAATAGTAAAATAATAAAATGGGGTCTAACCTCTCTTTTTTTTTTTTCCTGAAAGAAAAATCTTTTAGGGTTTAAGCACACAATTCTAAAGGTAAAATGCTAGTGGCATGTAAAACAATATAAAAATATAAATATTTATAATTTATCCTATAATTTAGTCTAACAATTTTTTGCAATATTATCTGAGGTTTTCATTAATATTAATAATGATTTTTCTAAATTAAAATTTTAATAAATGTCTAAATACACCCATAATTATTTTCAATCAGAATAGAAAGGAAACCGTATATCCCACTTCATGAAAAAGCTGTTCCAAAGCAAATGAAAGGATGAATTTCTGTCGATGGTGGTAGGGGTTGGGTGAATGTGAGCATTGCATCATTAATGAGGTAGGAAAAGAAAGGAAATATAAAAACTTTGGTTCTGTGGTTTTTTTTCTTTATTTTTTTTTTTCTTCTGAAAGCACATCTGACAAGGTACTCTGAGAAACAGGTATGGCACTATCCAAAAAGACTGGTCAAAGGCGACTGGTCAATGATTTCTGGAGCTGGAGGATACCCTCCCATTTTATATTTACTGAATTGCCATTTTGTTGCTCTTGGATTTGTTTGTCGTTTCTTGTGGGTGTAGTGTCTTATTGTTCTGGTGAATGGATAGATAAGGAAAAAAAAAAAAAAGTAAAAGTAATTGGACATGGATGGTCTATATTTTTCTTAAATAACGGGTAAAGGAAAAAAATATTATTATAAAAGTGTACCAAATAATAAATAATCTTAAAAATAAATAAATTGAATTTGTTCCTATTAAACTCTTTTTTTAAGAGATAATTTATTGGACTTATCTTGAACTAGCTTTCAAAGAGACATTAAAATTGCATTAAACTTATATTTTTAGAAGACAAATTCATTACCATTCAAAAATTAATCCCTTAGAAAAAGCAATTCAACTTATCTAATTTTTGTATTATTTTTTATGTAAAGGCACTTTAGTGATTTTTTATTAAAAAAATTGTTTTTTTCCTTATCCCATAAAATATCATGTAGAAGTAATGGTTAAAATTAAATATAGATATTATAATGACATCATAGGATAGTTTAAGAATTAAGATACCGTTTGATTCTAAAATTAAATAGAAATGGTGCCGAGGAAAACATGAAAAGCGTCCATTTCAAAAAGAGAAATTGGTTTAGGGGTTGCTTTATTATTATTATTATTATTATTATTATTATTATTATTATTTCTCTTCTCTCGCAACCTTCCACTCAGAGCTTCAGATGTCATTATTGGCTAATTTGGTAGCACGGCTGTGTAAATCTGCCAAAAGGGTCTGTACTACCGTCTGCCTTTTATCTTTTGAGGGACCATCTTCTAAAAAACACGTCATACGGATACTATGCAACACAGTTCCTTCCATTTTTTTCCCCTCTTTTAACAGTTCGTGCTCGTCAGATTTTGTGAGAGATGACCAGTGAAGAATACAGGATTATAATAAAATCGTACGTGAAAGGTTATTACAAATGATGGGTAGGAGTTAGGATTATCAACAAATCAGGCTATTCGTAAATTATCGAGCTTGGCTCTAGTTATGCTCGGTTCAGCTTGAGCTCTTTTAGTAAATGTGTTGAAATCGAGCCTAAAGTAAAATTTGTTACCTTGAGCTCTTTTAGTAAATACGTCGAACTCGAGCTTAAAGTAAAATTCGTTTATCTAAACGAGTCGATCTCGAGTTTTGATTTAGGCTCACGAATCAGCTCTTGAACAAACTTATTTAGACTTGTGAGTAGATTCGTAAGTAGGCTTGTTAACAAGTTTGTTAACAGATTATAAATTTTTTTATACATGATATACTATGTATAATTACATAATGAAAATAATTAAAACCAATTTCTATTTAATAATTATGTATATATATTATAGCAACACTTATATATTATATTTTAAGTTAAAAAATAAAAAAATGAACTATCTAAATAATTTGAGCTCCAACTTAAATTTAAAGCTCGATAAAAGCTCGTTAGACTCGATAAAAAACTTGGCTCAGCTTGAGCTTATTTCATAAATAAGCTAAGCTCGAGTTCAAACCTAGGCTCGTTTAACTAAACAAGCTAAGTTCGAGCCTTAATTTCAAGCGCGATAAAAAGTTCACCTTGAACTCGAGCTCATTAAATTTTAAACGAGCCAAGCCCAAGGCTTTAAAAGCTTGACTTAACTCGTTTGCAGCCCTAGTAAGAGTAAGTGTTTAAAGCAGTAATAAAACCTTAGTTTTTCAAGAAAGACTAATAATACATGCCATGTATAATATACACGTGTAAAGTAAATAATTATTCGACACCTAACTGTATTTTTAAATCACATGTAATAATTATTTTAGAAACTATTTACCATCTCTTTCATGCATCAAAGTATGATTATACTTACACATAATATATATTACCTATTATCTATTGAATATTTCTCAATATAGTTCAGCTGTAGCTGTGGAAATAGATCATAAAAGATTGTTTGAAAAATCTTAAAAATGCTATCACAGTAATTTAAGGATTCAAAGCAATATCAATTAGCCTAGGACAGGGAGAGAAGGCAGCTTAGGACATTACAATACTTCCAACAGTTTCTCATGACTCTGCAACGAATAGCACCTACGCCTTCTCAATTCTCACAATGTGGATCAGTAATAGGACTTAATTTCCTCTTGTTTGGCAATTAAAAAATAGTATTTTAAAGTGAAAACTGGTTGGTCTGGCTATAGCCTATAGAATTGTGGCTTAATATCTTCATATATCAATAAATTAAACCGGTGAAATTTGTAACCTTTTACTGGTTGCAAAGATGGTTGCGGCGAAGTTGGATTCGCAAAAGAACGTGGGAGTGTATAGATCACATGTTAAGAGTTGATATGGGGGCCTTCTAAAGTCTTGTTGGATTAGCACTGAATTATGAATATATTTAGCAATTTTATTGACATGGCATAACTTTGTGCTCTCGAGTAGAATCCAGTACTTTACGAAGTTTAACGAGTTTTTGAGAACTTTCAGAGAATTGAAGTTATTAAGGACTAAATTCAATTCAGGATTTAAAATCAAGTAATGATTTTGATTGACTTTTTGGGATAAAGTGACATAACTTGAAAAATCAACTCTATATGCTTAAGATGTTCATAGAGATTTAATATGGAGAATTTGTAATAGCAACCATTGAATTCATCTATTCATTCTAACGTTTTTCAAGACAACTTACACAACAAGAAATGGGTTTAAATATAAGAGAAGCTCATAAAGGAATGGAAAGACTAATCTCACGAATTGATCCCTAACACAAATAGCAAGTGGCGTGAATGACCAAATTTTATAAATCCTTAAGCTCTTCTCATTTGGAAAAGAAGATTTGGGGAGAGAAGCTACCATGTATTAAACCATAGCAAACGGCATAAATGACCAAATTTTATAAATCCCTAAGGTCTTCATAGTCCATACCTGATAATGAAGAGGATGAATATATGACTATAGAGGCCAATTACTTGAAGAGAAAGAGAGACATTATTTGGGGTCAAACTCGAAGTAAAAAGGAAAGGCGAAGATTGTGGAATATGAATGTTCTGGTTCCGATATTGAGGAGGATGAGTTCGCGAAAGTAAAGGCGAAGTATTTGAAGGGAAAAGAGACTATTCGAGATCAGGAGGCTTGGGAATTGGACAAAGTTATGATCATGATCAATGTCAAGATACCATAACTAAACAAGATGGAAATAGGTTTATTCCTAGTCCTAGTACTGTTTGAAAAAATATGAATGCAGTACTTGAAACAGGAGTTTTTCATCGAAACAAGGTCTAGGTGGGCACATGTCCAGCTCCAGCCATAAAATTAAGGAGAGTGCCACAGCAAAAGAATCCCTAATCGGCAACGAGGACCGCCACCGCAGCGACAATGACAGTAATAATGTAGATTCAAGGAAAGACATTTCATCCTTGTTGATGGATTTGGCCGATAATAATCAAAATGGATTCGAGATATCTAATGAAATCGTCACTGAAGAAAGCAATAACACTCGGAAGAATGTGCATCTCAACGAGCTTCAATCAATGGATGATGATGATGAAGGACATTCTTAAGTTTTTCTCCTCCCACATCTTTGTTGTTCAAGCCTTCAAGGTTCCATAAACCGAGTCTTTTACATCATCAAATCGATGTTTATGCAATGCATGGCGTAATATGCCATATAAAGTCACTTACATATATTACTGATATTATAACAATTTCATGAAAATTCTACTTACTTGATTAAGTACTCAATTTCAATTTTCTATACAGTTTTTTTTTTATTATTTTTTTTTGTATCTGTTTGAAATATGATATATAGAAAATTATCATACTTGTATTTTATCTATTTTTTTTTTAATAAAAATGATATAGACAGTATGGAGGGTGTGAAAATTGAAAAGTAAAAGCTGGCATGGATTTAAAGAAAAAAACATTTTAAAAATATATTTTATGAATTACAAAAGGAAAAGAGAAATTTTAGTTGGTGTATATGTAAAATACATAAAGTAAAGGATCGATGAATCCAAGAAATTTGTTAGCAGTATTTAATTTTTAAGAGAGCTATATTGTTTTATTTATGTTTCCATCTATTTACTATCTCTATTCTTGACAAGTACATGGTTTGAACAAATGCTAATAAAATATTAAAAAGAGGGGAAAAAAATAAAACTAATAGATTTGTTACATATTTTGTAAAACTAGGTATTATATTCATATGAGAATAAGTACATAGTCTCCTAGTTATAAGGGAAAGATATATCATTATAAATGCCGATATACATAAAATTATAAAAGAAGAACTTCTACATTGCAGTCACTTAAAAGTAACTATATTATATAGTCACTAATCTAGATCATTCATTTAATGCAATTTAATCTAAATCATCAATTTGAAAAAAATATGAAAATTATGTGTCTGAAAAGATAGCGTAGAAGTATCAATAAAATAATGACAAGTGGTGATGATTATGGATAAATTTTTCAAAAGCTATTCACATGTTAAAATTCCATTGGTATTGTACGGGTTTCTTTTTCTTTTCCATTATCTTTACTTTATTCCTTTCCCACTCAATCTATATGCCTTTTTTATTAACAAATCTTTCATGTCATTTTTTTCCCATTCTTTATTTTTTCCTTAATAAATCTTTCTACCTTTTCTACTTTATGTGGTGATTTGTTCATCTTGATACATATTTTTTATGATTTATATTTAATCCTACTTTATTTTCTTTTCCCTTTTTTTTATTTTCTTTTCACTTGTAGGTTTATTTAAAAATGTTGCGATTATATTACACTCTATAATATATCACATTATATATACTATTAAAACATATAATTATACACAATATATTGAAATTTAAACTATTATAACATTACATTCATATAGTATTGCAACATCATATTTGTAATATTATATACAACAAACATTATTTCGATCATATTTTATGTTATTATAACGTTATTTTTTTTTAAAGAATCATATACAAATAATAATGTAACAATATATATATATATATATATATATTAATGTACTATTCTATTTATATTATTATAGCATTATATATTAAACAATATAACAATCTACTAGTGTTTAACAATTTTTTTTCAATTGGACTATATTAACTACTATGAGGCAAATACTATTGTTCATAATAGTCATTAAACAAGATAATATACCATGATTCAGTGGTTATTATTAAATTGAACATTTAATTGACCGATGATAAACATATATTTATTAGTGTTTAGCTTAATTTATTATAGGTAGCCATATTAATTAGCAAAAGGAATCGATTCACAAGTTGGATAATTACTATTGAGGGAGGACTGTACTTTTAGTGCGGAGAATCTTACTAGAAGTAAGTATAACTTAACTAAAATTCCATGTAAATTTTGAGAGGCACTCTCTAATATATATCCCTCTACATAAAATAACACATATCAATTTACAGTAAAACATGTTGATTTACAGTAAAAAGTCTCTTCCAATAGTAATTATCAAGTGTTTATGGAATTTAGTAAATATATAGTCCATAATCTTTTGATAATTACTAGGCTCACTAAATCATACCATACATAAAAGATACTTACAAAAATGGGAGCTAAAATTTCGTCTTGGTACTTACGGGTATGATTCTAGGCATTATTGATTTCTTTAGGGATTCCCTACAAAATAAGCTATGGGGTGGTGAGCAAAATTCCATGTGCTTAGCAAGTGGTCAAAATCTTGTGATATATTTCAAGAAAAACCAGCAACAAGTTTATTAAATGTATGCATGATCAATTATTATGCCATCTACATGATGTTGATCGGTGCATCACAAGAGTAGAGAAATTAACCCCACTCTAATCTGGGTTTTAAAGAGGTTAAACACAGATATATTTTCTATAAGACAAGAAATGTGCAATGGACCGTTGTCTTCCTAAAAATTGTTTAGGACTATCTACGGAGAGCTTATAGCCTTTATTACGACCTCCTCTCCTGTTGCTTAGTTCAATAAACGTTAGAAGAAGAAATTCCATTCTTACCTGAACGGTCGGCTTTGATGGAAGAAGAATGTTTGATGTCTCGTGTAATGTGACTCGTTTTATGAAGTTCTTGATAAATTCTTAAAATTCCAAATTTACTTAGGTGATCACTTAATTTATCACACCATACCAAGCAATTATAATATAATCAATCACATGCATCCGTTTGCTAAATTACCATTCACAATCAATACACTACAACAAAATGAGCCTTTGGCTACGTCTAATAAACGTGGCTAAACATTAAAAAAACGTAACCAAAAATTTTTGTTCACGTTTTTTTACACGTGGCCTATAGACGTCGCAAAAGGTCAGTCGCAGATTTGATAAGTAACGTTAAAAATTGAAACGTCGCCAATGTTAGTTTGACAGCCAAATACACTTTGTTAGGCTACGTTTAAACATGGCCTATTATCATGTTTTGGTCACACTTATGTGTGGCTAAATATGACTAATATCCATCCCACCAAATATAAAAGGAGGGAAACTTGTAATCGACGACGCTTAAACGTGGGTAAACATTTTTATTAGTAACGTCTAAACGTAAGTAAATTACATAATTGGCGATGTTTAACCATGGCCATACACAGGTTGAATAAGCTTCATATATGTTTGTTAGACCACAATATGATTTATTTAGCGACGTTTACACGTGGCTATTCTAATGCATTGGCGACGTCTACATGTGTGGTTGTTGTTTTATTTAGCGACGTTTACACGTGGCTATTCTAATGATTGTTATATTTATTTAGCGACATTTACACATGGCTATTGTAATGCATTGGCGACGTCTACATGTGTGGTTGTTGTTTTATTTAGCAACGTTTAAACATGGCTATTCTTGTTAAGGAGATGTTAATGCTCAAATTGTTTTATTTGGCAATATATATTTGTTTAGTGCAACATATGCACAATTGGCAATATAAACCTGTTTGCTCATAATATAATTGATACCTGCTATTACTTCAGCACATGTAATTTATATATGAAAAAATGTCACTAATACATTTTGGAGCATACAATGCGCTCGATATGTAATAAAAACTAATAACATTAAAATTACTTAAAGATCACCATGACCATCATTGCATTAAAGGGAAAAAAAACCAAAAACAATATGGTTTAGTGTCCTTACAAGAAACGTTAGCGTAAACTCCAAATTACATCAAAATGGGCATATGTACACACTTTATCACATTGATTTGACCCCATTCATGTCAGTGTGATAAAGTCAAAAAACAAAAAACAAAAAACTGACTACTTAATTTTCTTCCTCACTATTGACATCATCATCTCCAAGCGATGGATTTGATGAAGCATGTCGTGCAGTTGCAGAAGTAGTTCCATTTGGATTTGCTGTCACACAATATACAAATTAAATATAATTATTAAATTGTTAAAAGAAACACGAATGAGATAATGAAAAATGACTCATGATAACTAACCTGAACTACTGGGAAAACTTGATATAAGTTATTGTACAAGTCGAGTTAGCTTATCAAGCTGTAAATACCATTAAGTAGCAAATTCAATTCAAGAAAATCGGAAAAAATCTAGTTGAGCTATTTAAGTAGTCTATCAAATCAAATTTAAACTTTCTAATATTCAATTTGACTATAAATATTAAGTAAGTTCAACTAAAGTTTCATGTTAATATTATACTAATCAAAATTTAAAACATTTTTTTCCTTCACAAATTAAGTGTAAATGGATTCAAGCTTTAAAATTTTAACTTTGGTTTGAAATTTTGAATCAAGTTTGAGATTACACTTAACACTATCTCGATTCAACTTGTTTATAGATCCAAATGCATGGACGAAAAGAAGATGTGAAAGTGTAGTCTTATTAACATAAATAGCAAAAGTTATGACTTATGTATAAAACGTTAACCACAACACACCAAGTATTCTCTGATGGCCTAGTGATAAACCTGAAAATTACATTATAGGAACATCCACAAGGTAACATAGACACGCAAATACAGAACAAAGTAAAAAACTAAACCAAAATAGGACATAAAGTCATGGACACACGCCTAATATCTCGACTGTATATATTGCAGACATCGTGATCGCTTCAATTGTTATGTCACATTTGCATATATTTAAACACATGTAATGCCTAACAGAAAAGGTAGGGTTCTGCCACATCCTAGAGGACTTATTTCCCACAATTCCTTAACCTACACATTGTATGTCCAAGAGAAAATCCAAGGACCTTTAGGTTCTGCCACAATCACCCTTGGAAGCCGTATTAAAGTTTATTTACCTGTTGAGTTTGTTGCTGGCGTAATGTTTTTTCCTCTTGCAATTCAGCTCTTAACTCCTCCATCTCATTCTGTCTTCGTGTTGATTTCCCAATAGATGGTGGTCCATATCCTCTTCCAGGATGGTAGTCAGATCTGTTACTTGCATTCATAAATATGTCAACAATCTCTTGTGGTGTCTTTGGGTTGTCAGAAGATTGTGAATCCTCATACATTTTCACCATCTTCTCCTACATTATGAAAACTAAAACATAACATCCGCAACATATTGCTTATTTAATAACATATTCAAAATAAAACTTAACCCATAGACTTACATAATCTTCAGAAGCTTGTTGTGAAACCCAACCACCAGTACTGTTAGGCCTTGGTTCACGATATCAAGTTTGCTTAAAGAACTCGATAGCATTGGGCAGTTGGTGATTTTGATTGATCTACATACACATATATATATTACAAAAATGTTAAACACTTGAGTAAGCTTACTACTACATGTTAGAAATTATATGAGTTGCTACTTACGTGCTCATTCCTTCTGCTCTCAAAAGATCGAGAGCCAGACCTATGCAAATATTTGACAGAACCACGTGCTTCTTTCCCGATCATTGATTTGGTCCTCTATTAATTAAAAACAGTGACATATTTATGTAGTTATTACTTGAAATCCCAAGAGAAATGGGTATGTAGAGTTTACCTTCTTCGATAGGTCATTAGATTGTAAAATTGCCTTCTCTTCTGCAATCTCTTTAGTCCATTGTTCCGTCATCTTCTTCCAATCATCTTCATTCGATCCTTTAGGTCTTACTACATCACCAATCTCCATCCATCTCCTCTTAGTTTTACTTCGATGATTTCTAAGTAGACTCCCCATCCATTTATCAGCAGCAGCAAATTTGTTGCCATTTTTTACTACATCATCAATATTCAATCGATTCTACATCAACCATATCAGTTAAGACAAAAGAATGATTAGTAACATCACATAATAAGTAAGTAATATGAAAAGAAAGTTTAGTCTACATTTTACCTTGACCCTCTCCCAAGCTCGTTGTTTCTCCATCTTATCTAATTTTCTCCAATCTTCACCATAAAGAGGCAACAAGTCCCTGCATGCTTTCCCTATCTCAGATGCTAATTTTGAGGATTGATCTGCTGAAACAGGACGTCATCCGGATGTAGTAAACTCAACTAGCATTTTCCCCTTTCGCTTCATATTCTCCCGCTCAAGTGCTTCACCACGATATGCACTCCTCTTACCAACAGATCGTGTTGAGCTCTCAGTTGCTACAATTATAAGAGAATGGTTTTTAACTTGCACACTTTCAATAATTTATTGCATACATTTATAAAGCTTACCAAGAGATTCAGTATTATTAGACGTGTGGCTGTGCTCTTGGGGCCTATCCACTTGACCATTGTTCATTTCCCGTATATCTGGAGCTTCATTCTCTACATTTAATAGGAAAAGAAAAAATCACATTACATATGTTAATATTCAAAGCTAAATACACAACAAGGATAGTGGGAATAGAATTAGAAATATGAGTATAGAGAGCACTTATATTTGACCATATGAAAATAGGAAAAAATTAGAGACATGCAAAACTACACGTACCTAAGCAAAATCGAAATTATGTAAGACATTACAACCAAACATGTCAACACATTAATTTTTATCTCTAAACGTAAATTTTTATTACAAAACCATTATTATTGATGAAACTAGGGTGTGCCGTCATGATATTTTTTAGCGTCTCAAAATTATAACTTTATAGGATTTTATCGTATACTGAAATCCTGCTGAAAAAAGGGTCATGAGGAGAATTCAGATTTAAATGAAATAAAGCAAAATAAAAAAAAAAAAACCATGACATTACTAGTTTTGCCAACAAAAAAACCTCTTGACTTTTACCGTAGCTCGTCGGTTGTGAACTTGAACAGGTTTATCATGGTGAGCAATTTCCTTTCAATACACCATGCGGTCAATTTATTTTTACATGACAATCTATCAAATGAAGTTAGAGGCATAAATGGGTCTTTATTCGTAGCAATGAAAAAAGTATTCAACTACCAATAAACCAATAACATTTAATAAATCAACAACTAAGGCTGAAAGTTTGAGGCAGTATTCATTATTTATAAATCAACGATAGACTTAAAGCTAAAGAACATTATTCAATATCTACAAAACAACATCACAGATTGAAAGCTAAAGAGAATTATTCAACTCTAAATGTAATATCTATAAATCAACATCGCAGATTGAAACCAGTGGACTACTCTTGAATACTGCAAAGAAAATAATGTAGTCCAAAAGGTTGTTGCAACTTCAGGTAAATATCATGTATGGTTCAAGCTTTTAGGACTTCTCTTAACTTCTATGGGTAACTTGGTTGGTTGAACATATATACATGTTTATGTGCGTGCGTTTATCATGTCCTATTTATGATGATGTTCTGGAAGAAGATCTGAGTAGTATAATTTAAGCAAATTCTAGGAGGGATCTGTTGTTAAAGTTGATTTTACTAGTTGTATGGACAGGTAATTGATTTTCCAAACCTATCTTCTACATTTATATGCCAATTTCACCACTTACCTGGAGTGTGGTTTCGATCAGCTGAATTGCTGCCCTGTAAGGATGCATTTGCTGGACTTATGTTGATACCTTCACCATGTGGAGTGTCATTTGCTGTAGTAGAACACAAAATCAATTTGAATTACCAATTTATACTAACTTATTCTACTTTAATGATATGTCCAACTGGAATACCTAAGGCTTCAGAAGGATTAGGTGGCTGGTTGTGTTGTTCTGATTGGTGCATATCATCCCCAGAATGGTGAGAATCCGACTCATCACGAATAGGTAGTCGAGTATCTCGTTTAGTCCTCTCCTCTCCTGTGAACATTCCTTCGACCACCAGCCATTACAAACCTGAAAATGAAAAAAGGAGGCGTAAGTTAGTCATTAGAAAATAAACAACATAATAGCTTGGCAACACATCATTCAATATATAAAAGCTTATGCTAATATCATCGCCTTAAAAAAAAGGAAAAAATTGATCTTGCAAGCATAATTAAGGAAATAAATTTAAAAAAAAAAAACATAACCATTCAATTTGCATCGCTACTGTCATAATCCACCAGCGTCTCATCCATCTCCTCATTCTCATCCTCATCTTCACTGGATTCAATACCGGCATCATGCTCTATTTGTAGATGCTTGCACTGTTCCTCTAATAACCTCCCTATCAACAGTCTCATGACCTACATCAGATCTCAATAGCACATCAACATCGCAATCGATTACTGGATGCAGCTCATTTCCTCCATCACCATCATCTATGAAATGTTCATCTAAGATCTCATCTGCTAATCGAGCCTCAACATCAGTTAACAAATTTGCACCACCTTCAAGCGAGTCCATATTATAGATGTGGCGATGCTAAAACTGTTGCACAACACGCCATTCAGTCCCTAGTTTCATGTCCTCTACATAAAATATTTGCTTAGCTTGTGATGCTAGCACGTACGGATCATTTTCATACCACGTACGAGTAATCTTAATGCTTTTAAAGCCATCATCAACTCAAACATGCCGCATGTTAGTGTCCCACCACTTGCACTTAAACAAGATCACGCTTTTGTTTCTAACATAAGTAAACTCATATATATCTGTCAAAACCCCATAAAATTCAATTTTCGTGTCTCCTTCATTTCCCTCTACAAGCACTCCACTATTCTGAGTCTTCTTCCTATCATCAAATTTTGTTGTATGAAATCGCACTGTAAGCCCCGGAAAATTTCAATAAATAATTTTAAGATGAACTTCGAGAATAAACCCTAAAAATCACTCCAAATTAAAACCGAATTTCAACTAGTCCAAAAACACGAACGAATTCATAAACTTCTTAATCTTGAGAAAATGAAAATCTTTAAAAATAAAATAAGAACACAGTGGTCTTCAAATTCAAAACCACGACGTACGAAAAAATTCCATATTTAACTCCGACTTATAAAATCAGGTAATATAAAGCCCAAAAACAAACTATTAAAAAGTAAATAATGATTGATCTTCGAAAATAAAACTCAAATCAAGAATTCCGAAAATATAAAGAAATATTAAGTATTTATAAAAATAAAATTTAAAAATAAATTCCTCAAATTAAATATGTTGTATAAACACAAATAGCAGTTTCCAAATTGGCAAAGGTTTAAACCGGAAAAATCACCCGGAAACCCTAATCGGAATGCAATAGCCTAAGTCCGGCAACCTAGTGCCCCTAACCCTAGAGGCCGAGGCGTAGCTAAATATGTAGAATAGCTTATAGTAATATGAGTTTGTTTAAAAATATCAGATTGGTAAATTTTTGACCTATTTCGAACCCGTTCGGACACAGACTTCGAAAATCGTGTCCCGGGGCCCGAGATATAAAAAAAAAAATACCAATAGTACCGTTAGACTCGTAATTTCATAAGATTTCTAAAATATCAGTTATATAATTTTTCGGGTTATAAAAGTTACAGTTATAACCTTTTCATCGTACTTCCATTATTACCGGTAATTGATTAGTCTTTGGCACTATTCATTTTTATTTCATTATAAAATTTTATTATTCTTATAAAGCCTTATATTTTGAGATAAATATTTTATATGTTATAGAAAATTTTGTTTTTCCAAAAATTAGTTCGTTTCGGGTCTTTACGGGATCAGATTCTGTTTAGGATCCGATACTAAAAATAAAATAAATTAATTTAATAATTGAAAAATATTTTAAAAATATTTTTATTTTCATAAAATAATTTTTAGAATTTTTCGGGTTATAAAAATATTATTTATAGCCCATATTCGCGTATTTTGATCGTACTGGTAACATATTTGTTAAATTACTAAAATAATTCAAATAATTATTTAATTTTAAATATGAAAAATCTGCTACAAATATTTGGAATAAATTTTCTAATTTTATTTTATTTTAATTTATTTTATTAATAAAGTACTTTTACAACCCATACCTTCAAGTACACCTTACACATATCACTTCCTTTTCACTTCAATCTTTCTACACATAATCCCACAATTCATGGCAGATTTTTGACCCTATTTATGGCTGCCATTGTTCTTTATCCACTCATATTTTGACTAAAATTAATTATATTTCAATCCTTTTTCAAAAAGTTACATTACACATTAATTACACAATTTAATTCAAGTCAAATTTCAACATTTCCTCTCTCTTTCTCTTCCCATTTTGACGTGCAGCAGCAGCCCCCTCCTTGGCTGCCCATGTTTTATTTTTTTTCTCTCATTTATTACAATTAAAACACTCATTTCTCTCACTCCTTCATTTATTCACTTTTCCTCTTTCATTCTTTAACCTTTTCTCTCTCTATTTCCTCTCTTTTCTTCTTCTTCTTGTTCATGTTTCTCCAATAAACAAAGCTGCCCCCTTCTTCTTCCATGGCTTCCACACTTCATTTTTAAAGATTTTCTAAGCAAATCTTCATCCCAAAGCTCCATAGGTGATATAGGTAAAGTATAATGAAGGTTTCATGCATCAAATGAACTTCCATAAGCTTAAAAGCTTAGGATGATGATGCCAAAAATGAAATCTTTCTCTTCTCCATTTTTATTACCTTGTATTATAATTATTTTCTTGTTTAAAGTTATTATATTTTGTAGATCTAACTTTTTATGCTTTGATTTTTGTTTATGCCATAGATCTTGTTATTTAAGTTGTTATTTTTGTTATTCCTTATGATTTATGCATAGATCTAGCATTCACATGTCTATCTTAGTGATTCATGCATGTAAAACTAGTTTAGAAAACTAGATCTAAAGTTTTGAGTTCATAGATGCATTAGATCTTTGTTTATGTTCATGAACAACTTGCTATAGCTTGATGATGGTAGGAAAGTTGTAGGAAACCCAAGATCTATTTTGTTTTCAACAAAAATCAATTTTGAAAATTCGGATGAAAATGGAACCCTATTTAGAATAGTGGTTTTTCAACTTTAAAATGTATATTTTTCATTTAAAATGAAGGGCTTAGGGTATAGATACCATGAATGAAAGATTTTGATAAGGAAAGTTTAGATCCATGATGTTTATAGCTTATTACCATGCATTTGTTTTATGTTTATGATCATATTAATTATAGATCTTAGTTATAAACTCAAACAAAATTGTGGAATTCGTATTTTGGCAAGGCCCCCATTTAAAAACTACTTTCCAAGTGTCAAAATGTAAATTTTACGTAAGAAAATGAAGGCTTAATATATGTATATCATCAAGACTTCTTTTTACAATGATCAAAAGTGATTTCCAAAAGTTATTTTCAAAATAAAAATTCTATTTTCGGATTTTGGCCAAGGCCTATTTTAAAAACATGTTTTCCAACTCAAAAATGAAGTTTTTATTTAAGAAATGAAAGTCTCATAGGATATGATATGTAAGGAATGGATTTTCATGAGCTTAGATAGATTTTATCAAAAGATATAACCAAAAATAAATTTTGTAAATTCGGATCCCAACTAAGACCAATTTTTAGAACCCATGTATCAACTCTAAAACTCATGCTTTATGTGAAAAATGAAGTATATAGGTAATAGATATCATTAAGCAATGATTTTTACAAGTTAAAATGAGCTTAGGCATGAGTAATGTGTAAAACAAGTAATGGAATTAAAATGGAAAAATTTGAGTTAGTGATCAAATTGTCAAATTCGTAATTTAAGATGATGCATATGTAATCACTTAGTATTTGAGCTCAAATTGCAATTTTTATGTGTTAAATGAAGTCCTTAGACAATAGATGTAGTAAAGTCTTAAATTTTAATGCATTAAACAAGTTTTTCCCAAGTGAATCATTCAAAAAGTGGATTTTCTAAAATTCGGATTTTTGAGTAAATCATATTGGAAAATATATTTGCAAAGTGTAAAATGCAAATTTTTGTGTGAGAATGAAGTCCTTAGTGGTTATGTATGATTGAGCCTAATTTTCTAAATATCAAATGATTTTTACTCAAAGGAATCACTCAAAAGCCAATTTTTACCAAATTCGGATTTTGGAATCAACCCCACTTGAAAACATGCTTACAAAGTGTAAAATGGAAATTTTTATGTAGAAATGAAGGTCATAAGTAATATATATAATGAAGACTCAATTTTGACAAAAATAATTATATTTTCTTAAGTAACAAATCCAAAACAAATGGAAATGATAAAAGTTAGAAAACTAGATTTTTCATAAGTAAGTGGTTATTATGGTCTTGCAAAATAAAAGTTAAAATTTCTTTTTAGCAAAAATCATCAAGATCATACATACATTAAGCTCATCTCATGTCATTCATGTTAGAAAATCACTCATATTGCATATATAGTTAAGTTATATAGTAGGAACATTTCAAACATTTACAAAACTATTTTTCGGAAATTGAAATTGTTGCTGACCTAATCTGATCCGACCTTTTCGAAGCTTCAATGTTTTCAAAACTAAAATATAATATTAGAATTAGGTAGCTCTCTCGAAGTAGATAGAAATCGATATATAATTTGCGAGATTCCGAGTTAAAATGACCAAGTTATGGCCGTTTTAAGTTGGAATTCCCGCTTAGGACGCGAATTACGAATTTGAAGGTTCGTATAAAATCGTTTGGATTAGTTTGAGTTGAAATACTTATTAGGTATTTCTTCCTTGTTAGGTGATCCCGAATTCGACGATTCCCTACCACCGGATTATTATTACTAGAAGACCGGTGATCCAATGGCCGAGTGAGTTTTCTCCTTATTTTGTTACCTTGATTGTGATTGTGTAGTTGTTGCATTAGAATTATAGGAACAAGATAAAAATCGATATGAATGGGGATGGGATATATGATGAGACTGATGAATGTGTGCCAAAGAATACTAAAGAATATCGAAATCCGATTTGAATGATAACTGCACCGGTCATATTTTTCTTTATATGTATGATATTGAATGGTCACTCCAAAGAATGTATAAATGTTTTTTGACCTAAGCAAAAAATTAAAATTGGTCATGCATCGCATTGGACATATTGCATTTGGTAGCATGCTACTCCTATGCAGGTCGATCGGTATGGTCCGTGGATGATTCGTTTAGATAACGAGCCCGGTGCCAGAGCTCATTCAAGGTACTAAGGCGCATGTGGATGCATTCTTGGATGAGCCTAGCCGAGTCAAGTGCTAAGAGCCGAGGCTTGGGGACTAGATGCGGTCGTGTAGACTCAATACCATTCCTAACCCAAGATACGGAGGCGTAAATCCGTTCTGTGTGTGGGTTCCGGATACCCATGCATAATTGCTTGCTCACGTGTTTGTTCATGCATAGCATATGATTATAACTTGTTTGTTATGGTACTGAATTAAGGGAATTCTCACTAAGCTAGTGTAGCTTATACCCCTATAGTTTTTAAATGAACAGGTTATCTCAAGAATGCAAGGTGGGAACCGAATTGGTTGAAGTCGGGAATGACTTTGGGATTTCGGCAAGGAATACGAATGGTTGAAGTTGTTTGCTATTTTTATGATTTTTGTCTTGTTATTTTGTAGGAAGTCTGTGGATGAATGTAATTGGAGTTGAATGATTTGTATTTTGAAGTATAGTGATTTGTATCTGAAGTATAGTAAATTTGTATTTCCTTTACATTGTTACTCAATTGTATCAACATAAAACGTATCATTCCGATGTGTCTCCTTTATGTGTTAGACACCTTGTACATAGTATGGAAGCCTTCGCGTGACTGAGGTGGTCATTCTTAGGCTTTAATATTGTGTACGGCGGACTGCCACGTTTAGGGTACCCTTCGGGGCGTGACACGCACACCATTGTATATCAATTTGTTGTATCTCTTGAAACATGAATCGGGTCCTAATGATAATGCATATAACGCACTGATGACCGGGTCACCACTTTCATACAACGCACTCATCTGCAATAATGACAACAAAATAGACAATCAGGCCTATTTTCTTAAGCTTCCTTTACCTATAGCCTTAGTATATGTGGGCATTGTTAATTATATTTACCTTATTCATAAACCATTGACTAAATTCACTCTTGTGACGCTCATCTATGTCATCACCATTTTGTGAGCTTAAAATGTCGATATGTTCACTGCAACATAAATTTCACTGTGGTTAAGTAATACACAAATTTTAATAGTTCTCTAACATAGTAAAAATGATCTAATGACAGCCACTTACGCTAAATATGGTTGCATCTCCTGACAATTATTGATAATGTACCATTTGGCGATTTCGACCTCCTCATCTGATAATACCACATATGTAGGTGGAGAAATAAAACCAACCCTATTTGTAAAGATGTCCAGCCCACCATCTTCCAGAGAATCAAAGTTCCTATCTGGTCGGTTAAATATTGTCTCCAAGTCTTCTAAGTGAAGGGAGCACCAAGTCAAGCACTCATGAACAACATAGGCTTCAGCAATTGAACCTTCCGGATAAGCTCTATTCCGAACAAATTGCTTTAAAGAGCCTAAGTATCTACATAGTAAAATTTAAATTAGGGGAGAAAAAATGCAAACATTCAAAAAAAAAACATTAAAATAAAGATGTTATGTGTTGTATTCACAATGTACCTTTCAATAGGATACATCCAGCGGTAAGCAACAGGTCCAGCCATTAGGGCCTCTTGAGGTAAGTGGATAGCTAGATGCACCATTACATCGAAAAAGGCAGGTGGAAAGATTAGCTCTAACTTGCACAATATTGTGACAATATCGCTCTGCATCTTTTGTAACTCCTCAACATTCAACATACGTCGGCACAACCTCTCGAAGAAGGTCCCGAGCTCAGATATGGTGGTGGTGACATCTCTAGGCAATAAGCCACGAATACCCACAGGCAATAGCCTTTGAAGCAACACATGGCAATCATGACTCTTCATACCAGAAAGTTTTGAGCATGAGTTGTCTACACACCTACCTATATGTGATGCATAACCATCGGGTAATCTAATATTCCTTAGAAATTGACAGAATAATTTTCTTTCAGAGTTACTTAATGCATAACTTGCACATGGCATTAAATACTTGCCATCACCCCGCTTCAATAGATGTAGTTCCTTCCGAATACCAAGTTCCTCTAGATCAAGCCTAGCTTTATAAGTGTCTTTTGTCTTTCCATCAATCCTAAGAATTGTGTAGATAATATTCTCACAAATATTCTTCTCAATATGCATGACATCAAGATTATGTCTAAGCTTTAACTTTGACCAATATGGCAATTGAAAGAATATGGACTTCTTAACCCAGTTGAACCCGCCAACATGATGTGCTCTTTTAATTTTCTCTGGATGCTTTCCCATACCCACATCTACCACTGTACGTAATTGGTGAAGAATGTCTTCACTAGAATATGGTTCGGGAGCTTCACGATTATCACGCATTCCATCAAATTTCAAGCTACGTCTCCACCTATGTTCCTTTGGCAACCACATCCTATGACCAACATACCCAATCTTGCTATTAAGTCTTATTGATGGTGTTTGGTCTTCGCATACAGGACAAGCACTGTATCCTTTTGTGCTCCACCCAGACAAATTCCCATAAGCTGGAAAGTCATTGATGGTCCACATCAATGCAGCATGCATATTAAAAGAAGACTTCGAGTATGCATCATATGTCCATAGTCCATTGACCCAAAGATCATTCAACTCATCAATCAAAGGTTGCATGTAAACATCGATCTCCTTCCCTGGTGCTTTAGGCCCAGGGATTAACAACGTCATCATGAAATACTCTTTCTTCATGCACATCCATGGTGGTAAGTTGTATGTAAGAAGCACTACTGGCCACATGCTATATGACTGGCTCATGGTACCAAAAGGGTTAAAGCCATCACTAGCTAACCCCAACCGCACATTACGACTATCCTTTGCAAAGTCTGGAAATTCATTATCAAAATTAATCCAAGATTGCCCATCAGCTGGATGGCTCATAATGTTTTCTTGTCTCTTATGTTCATCTTTATGCCAACGCATTTTTTGAGCAACCTTAGGATTCATGAAAAGGCGTTGCAACCTTGGTTTTACAGGAAAGTACCGCAGAATCTTATGAGGAATGGGCTTTCTGGACCCTCCAGACATCTTATACCTAGAAGTACCACAAGTAGGGCAACTGGTAAGATGCTTGTTCGTACCCCAAAATAAGCAACAATCATATTTACATGCATGAATACTGTGGTAACCTATACCCAACCCTCTTAAGTACTTGTTTGCATGATAGTACGAAGTGGGAAGAGACTCTCCATTACGTATCACATCACGCAAAAGTTGTAGAAGCATGTCGAACGACTTGTTAGTCCACTTATTGTATACTTTCAAGTGGAGAAGCTTCACTATAAAGGAGAATTTAGAGAACTTACAACCCGGATAAAGCTTTTGTTGTGAGTCAGCTCTTAAACCACTTAAAAAATCTGTTGGAAGATCGAAGCCATCTCGGAGACTTGCATCTTCCTCTTGATTCGTAGCAAAAGCCCCTAAATCTTCAAGCATTTCATCAAGCCCGTCAATGTCATCATCATTTACAACATTGTACTCCACCTCATTATATATCATTTCACTCTCTATATGACGAATTCTACCACGCGGTCCACTAGGCAATTCAATAGTCGGCTCCTCACCATGATATATCCAACACTTATAAGTTATGTCTATCCCATCAACAAGCAAGTGTGCTCTAATCACGTTCACGGTGTACGAGTTGTTATTCAAACACCTCCTGCATGGACAATTTAACTCCGTGTTTCCTCCATATTTCAATTGCATGTATGCAACGAAAAATTCTACACCTCGTTGATACTCTTCACTTCCAATGTCGCAATTCATCCAATTCTTATCCATGTGTATTCTAAGGAAAGCCATAGAAAGAAAGAATTACAACCACACTAAAATAATATCAGTAGATTAAAAAGAGAAAGGAAAAGGAAAAGGACGAATGAAATAATCTTAAATACACATAAGGTTTTTAATGTTGTTTTTAGTAAGAGTGAAATCAATGCAAATGGATTTAAATACATATATGTTATGTTCATGCATATATGAAACCAACACTATCTCTATACCATGCTTCAACGTGTGGACTTCCTATTTTGGTCAATGAATTGACATGACAATTTGAAAAGTTAAGATTAATTGAGTTTAAAATGAAATTTTAAATTTCGCAATATAGTATTATTTCTTATAGTAATGGAAATGAAAGAAAATATATTAATTATAATCTCTTGAAAATATATTAAGACAGAATTCTCCCTTGATTTTTCATTGTTAAAAGAATCATAAGTATAAGAATCTAGGTGTTTAATATCAAACACATCCATAGATGGGCAAACTTTTGAATTTTAAATCTCTACCACACATTGTTGTTGTCACCTTCATGGTGGCATCTTCTCCAACAACGATTACAACTTTGATACCAATTGACAGAGCAAAAACTACTCAAAGATTAAAATAAAATCAAAATCTATTGAATTGCACATGGTTATCATGTAATAATCTTCTATATGTCTCTTGATTCTAATAGTATTTAGACAAATAGACATCAAAATTCAAAGACTCAATAAGAGTGCAAATTTTCAAAAAGAGATAAAAATTACAATATGTTGATTTGTGCATAAATTTCAAAAACAATATGCTATCAACATGTTAATTTCGCATAATGCTAGAAAAAAATAAGAGAGACAAAATGATATTATTATTCCATAAAAATTCTCTAGGGACTATTACAAGTCTTAGTCAATTTATAGAATTAAAATAAAATCTAATTAAAAGATTTAGTATATATAAAAAGAGATACTACTCGTATTAAAATTATACTAATCCTCTTAAATATATAAATCAAATTAAATCAAATCAAATATAATAGCTAGCTAATCGTACCTATCCAAAGAAAAAATAATAATCCTCCATCAATAATCTAATTGCGTCATGGATCGCGCACCAAGAAGTCGTTTTGAAAAATAGCAATGTTAATCTCTACAAATCTAGTGCAATCAAGCATAATGGAAAAAGTAAATTTGTCTGTCCTCATTAGAAGAATCGGTAGAGCTGCTAGCTTAGAGTGCCTAAATATTATAACATAACATCCATAATCAGATTTCACAGAATGCCGTATGGACAATACTTATATATGGATGGAGTCTTCAATGCAATGTCAGTTATGAATGCAATGAAACTGGGTCGTTGCAGGGCATTTGGCCTAATTAGATTCTATAAGATTTTCAAGCAAGTTCATGTATAATTTCAAAAGCAAATATGATTTTAGAATTATAATAAGATAATTATATTATTCAACATTTAACATATTAATCTTCGAATAGCGAAAAGAAGAATTCAACTTTTTGTAAATTCCTTTAAACAAGGGCCAAATAGTGTTTTTACGAGGTTTTAGATAACCTTGTGGAAATCTACAATCCTAATTCTAGATTTCTCCAAGGTTCCCTTCACGAACTGTTGCACCAAGGATTCATCAAAAACCAAACATATTTTCCAATCTTCCGATTTTTGCAAAACCATAAAAATCCTAGACTAGACACATACCAAAACTCATTAAAAAAACCATACCAAGATCCCACCCATCAAGCCATAATATAACATCTCCATTTTCAGTACTAGTTTAACTTAACACCTGCAGTTTTATATTTACTGATTAGTAGTTACTATTAGGATAAGCAAATTAGAACAGACAATTTTTTTCATGGTTATCTCCTTTCAATTACCAGGTTTTAGCAATAATTCAAATTAACTAAAAACTCTAACTTATAGTCATTATATCATACAACTCTTTCATAGAAAAGTTTTACCTTTATTCCACAAAAATTGGAAGTGATGACAGAACAATTGGGAGAAAGAACCAAGGATGTTGTAGTGGCCGGTAAAAGTCAAATAAAACTGCAGATGGATAATAGAAGAATTTATTAGTGAAATATATCGGTCATGAGTTTAAAACTAATTCCAATATGTCATAAAAAAAATCAACAAATAAATAACCAAAATTTTAACAGTAAAATATATAATTCAGTTTATAGTTAGTTCGAATAAGTCATGTATGGATGAAGGGCTATGCCAAATTGACGATGGCTTTACAATTGATTGACATACGAAAACTTCATCACAATACTTGGCCAATCTTAATCTACCCTAACTTTCAATTAGCAAATACAATTATTTAAATTCTTTTCATTTAAATATGACCATAATTTCCAATGCATTTCGCCAATGAAATCTTATACAGCCCGTCATCTGTTATCTGGCATCCCCAGCTACTCTTTGAACTGACATATCATAGGCATGCAAATAAGACATAAACAATGAGAGGGACCAAAATGGCACAAGTGCACTTGATCACCGATCTGACAAACAGCTCAAATTACCAGGCCTCAATCTTTTTTCCTGATTTTTATCTTTATTTTTAAACTTTTTCTGTTTTTAGACTGGCTACTTTAACCTGACCAAGATGAATCAAGTATGAGATTAGTCGCTTGCATGATCCTCGTGTTTTCAGTTTACATGCATACATATGAAATGCTAAGCATTGAATGCAAATGTGGTTATTTCAAGTCGCACTTATCTCAGAATTGAGGTTCAGGTCTAGAGTTGAGTCCAACTTACAAATTCGAATCCTAAATAATCAACATAAATGCAAATGAAGTATCAAAACAATTTCATGAATCCCTTCCAGAAGAAGCATAAAAAATGGATTGCAACTCCATATAGCTTCCTCTAATTAACATTTCTCAATAATTTCACACGATATCATATATCAACAGCATTTCATAAAATTTTGACATAAATTTTATCACAAGGCTTTCTATAAACATGCAGGTTCTTATGTAATGATTTCTCAATAAACTATATCATAATGCCTAAATTACTTCAAAATCACGCATTACAAACTGGTAATTAATCATATTAATATATTGCAGAAAAGAACTTCTTCCTCTTTTTAATTAATTCTGACAATGATATTTTATCGAAGAGAAAATTCAATATTTTATTTATAGTATAAATGCTAGTTTTGTATAAACATAACTTTCATTAGTTTTAAAAATAAATCGAGGCACTAAATTGATATCATAGTTTCAAGTGTGGAAAATTGATGTATGCTGTGAGGCTAAGGGCAGTAACGTTGATTTAAGAAATTCAATCCTATAAAGGATACTCAAACCATACCTTCTGATTCCCTTGCTATATTATCACTCTGAGCTTCATTTGATTGGATGGACTTTTCTATCTGCTGAAGTTCCTTTCAATTGTGACGCATCTCTCAAGAACTTCTGGTGTGCTAACATATGAAATCCAACTGTATCAATGGCAACCAGCACAGGGCATTGGTATCAAGAGAACTACAGAAAAAAATGAAAAGAATTTTATGATCTTTCAGGGAAAGATAAAAACATAGATAAATAATCATTTTGTAATTGAATTATGAATCCGTTGTAGAAACAAGTAGATGCATGTAAAGCTTAGACAAAACTTTGATCACCTAACACGCTCATTGTGAGCAGATCGCTCATACATTCTATACATAAGTTGGCAACAACAAATTAAACATGCCATAGCTTATCATATTAAGTTGGCAACAACAAATTAAATATACCACAGCTTATCATATCAAGTGTCAAGAAGCGGTTTAAATAGCACAAATAACTTAAATTCATATGCAACATGAATTTTAAATGTCAAATAGTAAAATAGAGTGTAGTGCTATAAGAGAGCCTTTGAAGTCACCCAATCAATATTATTGGACAATACACAACATACACAAGCAAATAAATCAAAACACGCACAACAGGCTTGTAAAGCTTTAACGAAATAATATAAATTGCAAAAACCTCTAACAGCCATCAAGCACATAAAATTACCGAAAGGAGCAAAACACTCTATATCATAATGCAAAATGTTAAAATTTTGTAATATATATACATCTGAGATTAAGGATAGCTGCAAAATAAACAGGAAATTTGATTACCACCTAAAAACCAACATAGATAGAGCAATCTGTATACTTAATTGATAGGAGGCATTATTGTTTGATTTAGTAAAGCACAAACTCGGGCCACAAAATGGCTAACATATATCATTTCAGCATATACGCCAAAGGTTATTGACCCTTCTTTTCCTTTAGTAAAAAGCTTAAGAAAGAAAGAACCTTGTTCCTCACAACCTACTTCTGCAATAGATATTCATGTACTTTACATGACAAAAAAGATCTTTGTTAGTGCCCTATCAACATAAAGGCAAGTGCACACACACTAAATCAAACAGAAATAAAAAAATGAGATGAATGTTCTGTTTCATAAGGAGAAAAAAAAGTTTGATATCAGATTACGGATAAACCACTACATTTTTTATAAGTAGACCAATAAAGCAATAAAACCCATTTATGCATGAGAGATGAGACTATTGAATCAATATATGCATCTCATTGTTCTACTTGTAAAAAAAAATTAAGGAAAAAAACTACATATATGTAAGTTGTACCTTGAGCACCTAACTATTTTTTCATATCTCCATACTTTACTCGCATGTTGTAGAGAAACCGGGTGAAGAAAGAAATAAAACTGGGGAAAAAAAAAACAGATTTGGCACGATGTAAAAATTATATGATTAGAAAATTACTTCAAACAATGGGAACAATGATTTTATAGTTTAATATATGTGAAATACACTATAAATGGACACCTGCTGTCTTTAACTGATTTCTAAATCTCTTTCCTAACCATTATTGGTGAAGAGATAATTGAATGATATTATTAATGGACTTGGGAGGGAAACGAAAATCAGAAAAAACATTCAATCTGTTTAACATTTTCCAAAACGATGTGATGCACAAACAGCTCAAATTATAGGCTACCGTCCTCACTTGCAATACGAAATACATGAGCAACTGAATCAAAAAGCAGAACAGGTAACAAAGACAAGTGTAAACATTCGTAAGATTAAAATGGTTGCAAAAAAATAAAAATCTTCATTGGTTTTCCCGTCATTTATCAAGAGAATGAATCAAAAGTTTTAGTAACAAGAATTAGATGTCTGATGTCCCATGCCCGTATCCTTTCCACCAGAAAACAGCAGACAAAATAAATCATCACAATAATAATAAAATAATTTATTGTTTAGGGCTCGGCAATAATTACTTAAATAAATCGATTTAAAAATAATTACATAATGTACAGTAGTAAAATCGTGATCTAAATACAAGATATAACAGAATTTAAATACAAGTTATAACAAAATTATATAGTGTAAGATATAAACGAATCTCAATTTTTTTTTTTTTTTTGTAAGCTAAGATATATTGAGTTGTAATTGAATTTCTATTTGTCCAACCCATATGTAAAACTTCAAAGGGTATAATGGGTTTTCTTGGTTTTGCAATACAGTAGTTACAAAATGAGATACCAAGTACATTCTGTTTGTCTTCAAATCATGACCTAGCAATATAAACACAATCATAGGATTTGATCTTAGTACTACCACTATACAACAATACAATTCACAAAATCCTACTGCAAGGAATTGGCAAAAAAAAAATTTATGATATAAATGCCAACATAGCAGCATGTATTACAGCAAAGCTACTTAGAACCCAAAATGACTAATAACTTCAATGACATAAAAACAACACAAAACTCAACCCTTTCTCTACTACACAGAACAAAGGTCCCAACTTCCAATAATAGCAAAATGTGCACTAATCAATAAGTACAGTACAATGCTTAGTACAGGGTAATTTTTTTGGCAATGTTCATAGTCCAAACCAGGGTAAGGTATACCAAATAAATAGGTATTTCAATAAGCAAATAATCCATGTGAAAATATCAAAATTAAATTCTCAAATTGCAAATTGTAAGAATAACGAACTAGGTCTTATTGCTAGCCTTTGCCTTTGCTGAGCTGGATCTCACTAGTATAGACAGCTTAGATGTTGATTTTCGCTGAGGCAAGTGTTGGGTCTAGAGAAGAAGGAAAACAATAGTAAGAGTAAGAAAAAGAAAGGATATATATATATATATATATATATGGACTTTATTGGAATAAGCATATTTGTATATATACTAGGCAATGAAATGCTACAATGCGTGTGCTCAAAAATAGTTAGAGGCCATTCATTTCATAATGGAATAAAACTGTAATAAATATCCATTTGTAGTTGCACTTGTAATAGACTGTGAATAAACATTACACTGCTCACTTGGATGTAATGAATTATTAATATGATGTTTGCTTGAGTTAATTAAATTGACAAATAATCCATAAATTAATAACAACAATACCAAAAAGCCCATCCTATATGCGCACGCTATAACAAATGCTATCCAGTATCTCCGAACGTTTCAAACCAAAAGCCACCTTCAAGAGCAAAATGAGAGTCTGACAATACAGCACTCCTAAAGCATTAGTTAGGTGTAAATTACAATCGGATTTTACTTGGACATTATCGTCCTTTGATGTATGAAAATACATATTTCTAGTGAATGTGAGAGACTAAAACCTGCCTCCTTTGCACAAAACAGAAGAGAATGAAATAAAATTAAAACAGGACTTAACTTATAAGCTCATAAATCAATAAACAACCAAATATCAACTGTTTAGAGGAACAACTAAATGTAACATTAAAATTGCACATTAACCCCTGTAGCTTAGTTGTGGCTGCGTAGGCATGGTAAAGACAGGAAATGAACCGTGATCCTCTCATGCCCATTCCAAAAAGAACCCCCATTATGATTATATTGCTACCAATTATTAGAACAATATTAATGAGTATTAAATGGGAATGCAAATTGTTAGCATAATTAATCGAAAATAATCCAGGAAAAAAATTAATAATGAAGCACTTCTACCATTATGTTATTAACAAAAAACAAGCGGCATTTATATATTACACAGAACGAGCACGGATTTGTAATAAAATTAGGTTGAATGATTCATAAGCTAGCCATACAAAAGGAACATAAAGAATAAAATCAAAGTTCCAATAAAAATCATACAACATCAACATGAATTATGTACTCAAACCTATAAGTGTAACCTTATTGCAAACAGAAATTGTGGGGCGAAAAAGTATGAGAATTCAGTAAGGCAAATATGTAGTTATAACTATATTAATGGTCGCTCCCCAAGCTTTAAACTGTGGATTCATCACTGATCATTATCTTAAATTCGTATGATTGTCTAAACAGTGACTACTTGTACTCATTGAATAATAATATAATAGGTCAAGAAAGCAAAATGTTATTAAGAAGCTAACTTGTATTTATTTATTTTTTTTCCATCCAATTTGACAGTAATTCAACCACATGACAAGCATGTACAAAGAAAGAAAAAAGAGCATTAAAACAAAGCTTCACCTAAACCTTTTACACTATCGTGCTCTTTTCCACTATAGAAAGAAGCAAAATAATAATAATAATATAATAATAATAATAATAATAATAATAATAATAATAATAATAATAATAATAAACCAAGACAACATATTATATTCATTTTTAAAATAAAGTAAAAAAATAAGTTTTACAAATAATATAGTTTAAACATAATCATCTTTAAATATTTAGCATGTTCTAACAATTTGGTTTTTTTTTGGGTAGAACATAAATTATATATATATACATATATTATATATATACGAACCAGCTAAACTACTATAGAGTTGCTGAATTAATTAAATAAATATATTCAACATGTAGATATAATGGTTAAAATATGATATTTTATTTTATACTTTTGTATGTCGAACACGAAATAGTACAAAACCTTTATTTAGTACTATATAGTAAAAAAAAATTATTCTGTGTAATATTCTTTATTCTGTGTGATTCAATTTCTGCTACTCCGTTTAATCTTTCCAACCAAACGCAACTTGGTTTAAGGTTCTCTTTTAACATTTAGGACATGTCGGTAAGAAAGGTGAGGACCATGGTCACAGCCATAAGATGCAACGTGACAAAACAGAAATAAGAGAAAAAAAATTCAAAAAGCTCAAAGTGTATAGCAATCACAATCTCTTTTATCAAAATTCCTTGGGAGATTTTTAGTATTTTTAGCAACATTTCCTTCTACTACTTTCCATGAAGGATTATGATTAGATTTCCACCCCCGGCTACTTCAAAAATTTATTTACGCTATATCCAATTAAATAATTGATTCATTTCCCAGCCTACTCGCCTATGGAATGAATCTGACATTTACTCGCCAAAGTGCTACAGTATGCCAAAAAACTTTCCCATTATATTTCAGGTGTTATTACTATTGTACTCGTTATCAAAATATTGATAAAATTCTAATACATGTATCGTGCAAAAAAAATAGTTTTTTTTTTAAATATCTATTTCTCTAGTATATATGTAAGCGTTCATACATAAAATGTATAATATTGGATAAATCTTTCTTCAATATTGATGCATTATGCCACCTTATCAAAATTTATAAGGAAAAATTGTAGGTTATTCAATATTCATTATCACTTTAGTTTTTTGTGGCTCAAATAAATATTAATTATGACCTTATGAGGAAGCAAATGCATTTTAATGTAAGAAAACGAAGTTATTTGACTTCGTGAAAAATGAACTGAGGAGATCCATTAATGCTTATATATATTATGAACCATTTTCTTTGAGCTATTAACAAGTAAAAATGAAACACTGATAATAATAATAACAACAACAATAACAATAATAATAATATGTAGCTGACCAAAAGCAGAATGAAAAAATGGGACAACCTGTAAAAGGATAAAATGTAAATATACTTTTATGTTCATTCTGCTTCATTCTATTTGAAAATGAGCTTTCAAACCATCAATTGCCAAATAAAACGTGCTTTTAAATTGTTAAATACACACTCCACATAAATATCCACAGCTCTAGAAGCTTCATATCAAATGGGGCTAAATTGTATATGGAGCAACATATTTGGGTGAATTTGTTATTAAAAAAAATTAATAGAAAAATTATCAAATCTCATAGCTTTTCATGCTAATTAGAAGATAATATAATCGGATGTGGCGGCTTTATCTAAAATATCCACACAACAAAAGCGAAAGGAAGATCAAGAAGAGACGACCCCATGTATTATCATCCAACCTCAACAAGCACACACACTTACACACACTTGGCCTTAGCCCTAGAATCCTAATTCTAGATTTCTCCAAGGTTCCCTTTAGGAACTGTTGCACCAAGATTCATCAAAAACAAACATATTTTCTAATCTTCCAATTTTTGCAAATCCATAACAATCCTAGACTAGACACATACCAAAACTCATTAAAAAAACCATACCAACATCCTACCCATCAAGCCATAATATAACATCTCCATTTTGGGTACCAGTTTAACTTTAAGACCTTGTTTGATTCTATGCAGTTTTATATTTATTGATTAATAGTTACAATTAGGATAGGCAAATTAGAACTGACAATTTTTTTCATGGTCATCTCCTTTCAATTACCAGGTTTTAGCAATAATTCAAATTAACTAAAAACTCTAACTGATAGTGATTATATCATACAACTCTATTTGGTAGCAAAGTTTTACCTTTATAGCCAAGAAATTGGAAGTGATGAGAGAACAATTGGGAGAAAGAACCAAGTATGTTGTAGGGGCCGGTAAAAGCCAAGAGACACAAATGTGTTTCTATGCTTCAGTTAACAGTCACTGACAAAGAGAAAGGTAAGACAAAAGAAAACATCATGTTTAGTAACGGGGAAAAAATCATTAAAAAATTGTTCTAGTAGCTAGTAAAAGTCAAGAGACGGAAATATATAATATAATGTTGTGAAAGGAGACTGGCCTTCTTTGTTTATTTATTTATTTATTAATTCCTTTATGGTTTTATAAAATTAGTGTGGATCGTCACTATCATGGTTAAGTCTGCCTAGTGCAAATATAAGAGGGAATTAGAAATTAGATTGCATGATATGAAAACAAGTATAAAACTGCAGATGGATAATAAAATAATTTGTTAGTGAAATATATAGGTCATGAGCTTGAAACTAATTCCAATATGTCATAAAAAAATAATCAATGAATAAATAACCAAATATTTTAATAGTAGAATATATAATTCAGTTTATAGTTAGTTCGAATAAATCATGTATCGATCAAGGGCTATGACGAATTGACGATGGCATTAGAATTGATTGACAGCGGAAAACTTCATCACAGTACTTGGCCAATCTTAATCTACCGTAACTTACAATTAGCCAAACACAATGAATCCTCTATAAATTGAGCATTTGCACGCTGGAAAATCAATTATTGGTTTTGTCAAAAAAAATAAAAATAAAAACAGGACATTTTCTATATAAGACATTACCTAAACACCATGATCCAATTGATTCCTTGCAAATGCAATGTCAACATCCGAAACCAGATGTAAAACTATAAAGGATATAATGGGTTTTCTTGGTGTTGCAATGCACTAGTTACAAACTGAGAATTCAACTATATTTTCTCTGTCTTCAACTCATGAACAAGCAATATAAACACTATTGTAGGATTTGAGCTTAGTATTACAACTATACAACAATGCAGTTCAGAAAATCCTACTCCAAATAATAGGCAAGAATATTTGTTATAATATCAACATAAAGTACATAAACATTTTATGCAAAACAAACACAAAGTGCAGCAAAAGATTTAGATTATCAGATTGCTAAATGAACCAGCAAGCTTGATAGTGTCTAAATCATCTGTTGTTTCCTGAATTAAAAGATGAACAAAACATTGTACACCAGCAAATGATATATACAATTAAACAAGGACGCATGACTCATAACTAATGGAGTGTAGCAGTGACTCACTATGCTAGGGATTCAAGTGTGATGGATGTAGTGGAAGATGTTGCAATCGAGACCTGCCAAGGAACATATAGTCAACAAAAACAGTAATTGTTGCAAAATCAAACTTCAATCCATCAACATTATGGGCCAGAAAAAATATAAAAATTAAATATAGAGAAATGAACCAATTCTTCTTGTTTGCCTTTGCTTTTGCTTAGCTGGATCTTATTCGCACAGACAGCTTGGATGTTGATTTATGTAGAGGTGAGTGTTGGGTCTAGAGAAGAAGGAAAAGAATAGTAAGAGACAAAGGATATATATATATATATAGAAACACATATATGGACTTTATTAGAGTTAGTATATTTATACATATATGGTAGGCAATGAAACACTACAATGTGTGTGCACACTAAATCATAGTACTATAGAAACTGGCAAAATGCATTACCTAACATGGATATGAGGAATAAAAACTAAAAGAGAAGCAAGTTTGTGCAATGTAATGAAACATTCCTAAAAGATCACACTGGCAAGTAAATGTAAAAGCAGAAATGAGTCACTTCAGCTGGGATTTGAGGAACACAAACTGTACATGAGGAAAATGGGGAAAAAAAAACTTGTAACCGCTAGAAGCCCCACATCAAAATGTACAGGCCATTCATTTAAGTGTAGCAAATTTACTAAACAAAAACCACTTAGTTTAGGAATTGAGAATATCCCATATCAAAACAAAGCTTGTGCGCCTAAAAAAGAGTGTATGATTTTTGCATGGGTGACAATGAAACTATATGGAGCCAGTTTTGTCAGTGGAAGTATAAGAAAAAATACTCTTTTAAACATGAATAGGTAAAGCTACATGATTCTTTTTAAAAAATCCGAAAGGGAAAGTGTGCAAGTACCAAAGTCGTTTAAATTGGCTTTGCCATTTGGATGATTTGGAATGATCGAAATTGTTTGATTCATGAAAATTTCACTCCTCTGCATCATAATATAAGAAGATTATATAGTGAATATTGGGTGCATCATAGGAAGAAGAAAGTCCATTCCTTTCCACTATCCCAAGTAGTAAAATGGACTCCTCCAGCAAAAGGTTTTGTGAAGATTAGTAGAGATGCTTCTATTTCTTCAAATTGAGAAGATATCATAGGAGCAACTCAATCTATTCCTATATTGAATATCTATTCAAGGACCAAAAAAACAAAAACATCTATCCGCATGTTAATTATGAATATTCATGAATACTAAGGAACATTATGCTGCATACCATTACTTTTTTTTTCCCTGGGACATGCTGTAACATTTTCTGTATCCTTTAAAGTAAAAACACCTCATATCTCCCAGCATTAATCACACAATTGAAGGAAAAATGCAAGGTCTGACCGAAGAAAAGGGAAAGATTGGGAAAACAAAAAAATATAAATTATCAACTGAAATATAGCACATGTCCAGCTTTTTCCTTATTCATGCAATCATACTAATGGGAAAATTTTATATAATATGTAATATGAGCTCTACTTTGAAAACTTACCGGTCTAATGTGTCAAGATTGAGTTTAACTGACACACAAAATCAAAGAAAAAGATAAGTGAAATTATATATTAAGGTAAAAAAACAAGAGCATGCCATGACATAATGAAGATAAAAACTTGAAAGCAGCAACCAAAACAAAACTAACAAAATCGAACTTTTCAAAATAGACAATAATAAAGTAAGAATAAATATGGTTATATATATTATGTACCTAATTTATTTCTTGGTTATCATTAAGCTGAAAAACAGCAGTTCCAAAACTTAAAGGAACTAACAAAAAAACTGTAAAATTTGAAGGACCATTTTGTATATTTTCCAATTTTATATTATGATCATTCAATAGTTGATTAGATATATTTTTTTCATTCCCTGAAAACTTTTAGATGCCACTATGTTTGCCTCAATGGTCAATCCATATGATCCTCCCATGACTAGGGCATGAAGACAAAGAACAAGGAACCAATGGAGTTAAAAAAAAAAAAAAAACAGAGAGAGAGACAGAGAGGGAGAAAATTCATCCTCTTCTTGGCACAAGTGTTCCCACAACTTCTAACTTATTTCTAGTACCATCAACACATTTGTTGTATAGATAATTATTGTGAATAATTCTATTATCATGACACTCCTATCTTTTGACATAGAATTTTACCACATGGTATAGCAAAGCAAAATTCGTGTTTCAATATCGGTCAAATCAACCCAACTCAAGGTTTCATTAAATTTTAATAACAAATTTATGCTACACCATATTTGAAACTGATCCACTACTTGCACCATCAATTTTGCAGCCAACTTTTGCAAGCATGGCCATTCCTATCAAGGACCAAGTAATAAACACCAAATATAACCAAAAACAATAATGCCTATGTCCATAATTTGGGACAACATCTACCATATTAATTAGGAGGAACCGTCCTTACATAAAGTCTTTTTGAAATAAGTACTTGAAAATGGAAACACTTTCCACCAGGATTTAAATACAAAAGAAAACTGCACCACATCATGTCATTCAACAGAGTACAATTATATCAATCAAATAAGTTAACACAAGAAAATTGATAGAATACAATTTCTCCTAGCAAAAAAAAAAAAAAAAATCGATATCCACTGACTAGCTTAACAAGTTCCACTAAAGGATAACATAATCCGACTTAAAGAAAGGAAATCCCTTGAGACAATGGACATGTGACTATAAAAATTGGACTGAACAACTTTTATTCTTCCCCTTCTTTCTTTCTTTCCTTAATATTTGGTTCACCTTAAAATAAACAAAAAGCTTATATATATATATAGAGATATATATATAAACACAGATAAGAGATGAAATATCACCCAACAAAAAGCTTATATCTATATATGAAAGATGGATAAGACAGGTTCTTCCGGATCTTTACAAGGAACTTTTCATAAGTGTAATCCTATATTCTCACCCTTCAGCCCTAAAAGTCTTTAAGAACTCGATATCCTTTCTGACAAAACAAGCAGGTCTGTTGAATATAATTCACAGTTTATGAACAGTGATTGTTTCCTTCAAAGAACAACTCCGTAGCCTTAAGTACTTATTAAAGATTTTAGCCCACTAGTTCTGCGTCAATCTTTACAGACTTAGCCTACTAGTTATTAACTTGGAAACTTTTATGAATAAAAAAGAAAAATAACATAAGAGTTATTGAAAGAAAGAGAATATGAAAATTATAAAGCCATGACTGGATAAAACAACACTTACATGTTCTTATTACCACACACACAAGATATTACAAAACAATATAAGTGCCTTTTATCCAAAGTAATGATATTTTTGGGTTTCATATCAGAGCTTAAATCTAAATATTCTAATTTTTTCAAAACCTCATGCTAATCTTTCTCTTCTAATTCCTTACTCATTTCTTTATTAATAGTAACAGATCTTATAAAGACCAAGGCTGAGTAATGGAATAGATTACTCATACTCCTCTCTTCTTTATTTCAAGATTTATACACACTCCCTAATTGCTTTCTTGCTTTCTACTAGGCTTTCCTTACGCTTTCCAATTATATGAGGAAATTGTCTACCTGCGTGTGTAATATTGCTAATGTTCTCTATATGTTACTCTAATATGGAAATCTGGTCCCTAATCCTTATTATTTTCCAGTTCTCTATAGCTTTTATCCCATGATCCTGAGTTTGTTCTATTCTTGTTTCAACAGATTGGTAATCTATTTGAAGATTACTTAATCTGTTTTTCCTTTTTGCTAACTCTTGCTTCATTTCTCTTCTATTATGAACCCTAATACTAATTTGGTCAGCAGAGGTTCTACCAACTCCTATGCTATCTTCATTATTAACAGTAAAATTGCAATTATTGTATCTTCCAAAAGACATGATACATGGTTCGATAATCTCAGCATCTTAGATATTCCATATCCACTACTGTTGAAACCCCACTTCGTATAAGAAAAAATGACAGAACATTGGGAGAAATTACAAAGACCATAATGAAACCCCATATCGTACAGCAAAAAATTAAAGGGGGTCGGCATAAATTACAAAGATGAGAACGAAACCCCAAATCATACAAGAAAACATTACTTGTAACCCTAACCACAGAACGAAACCCCAAAATTGAACAAGAAAAAAATCAAAAATAGGACAAGCACACATACGTCTACGAACAACCAACTGAAAGTTAAAAAACGAAAGATCAAACCTACATTATGTTACTGTACTGATGAAAGATCCATTTTGTTTAAGAACTCGAAGACGTCTTCTCCACGCAGCTGCATGTAAAGGAATGAGTCTGCGGAGCACTGCTTCATCGGAGGTGGAATGGAAAGATTAGTCCGATGGCTGCATCACGGTGGAGATTCGTCGAAGCTTCCAGTAGCGTGGGAGGCAGAGAGCATCTTTGAGCCGTGAGGGTGTTGGCTTGACGAAATGTTCAAAAGGGAATTTCAGTTCTAGGGATTTCTTTTCTTTCGTTTTCTTTTTTTTTCTTTTTTTTCGTCGGGTCCACTGCTTGTGAAGGCGCGGGAAATAATATTTACCCAATTTTCTTTTTTTTTTTTGGGTGGGAAATTGTTAAATGATAAATTAGCCACGGTTAATGTAAAAAAAGTGTTGCAAATTAAATGAATGTTCCATAAACGTGACTAATGGTGTGCTTTAATTGATAAGCTTAAATTATAAATGATGGGCGACATTTGCAATATTTGCAAACGTCGCCTAATATCAAAATTCCTGTAGTGATATATCGAGTTTAAGGATTCTTTAAAAATAGCTATAAGGCTAGACCACTTAACCAAAATGGGTTTTGGGTGTGGAATAGATTTTTGTGGTGCAATATCTAAAAGAATGATTTTGAGGAGATGAATTAGTATTATGATGTAGGGCTTTATTCTAATTGTAGTTATAGGATCATTATTTGTCAAAATCTTTGGTTGCTTCAAAAGTTTATTATAAGTTTATTGAGAGTTACGTCGGTTCTATTCTTGTTTTTAAGATAACTTTATATAAGATTAACCATACCTATAGATTTGTGTATAATTAACTAATGGGCTTAGTTTTTGTAATTACCAAGAACATTGCTAGATGACAATGATTATGAGTAAGTTTAAGCATTTTTAGGTATTAATTCAAAAGGTTATAATTTCATTTTCCTTTAAAAAATCCTCAAATAATTCAAGTAGTTTTATAAGTAGGTATAGCTTAGAGCATTTAAGGAAGTTATTCTAATCTTTTAACTTATGATATAGATGTATAAATATAAATTTAACCCTGTCACTTTTAGACTTTTAGTATGGTTGAACTCATAACTAACTATTATATTAATATTTGGTAATCTCCGTTTTGGGATATGCATGTATTTATATACTTATTATTGATACTAGTATATATTTTTAACTAATGTGGGTTATAAATATTAGTAAAACTCTTATAATTTGTAATTTTACTTATTTACTAAGTATAATCACTAAATTAGCGTAAATCCTTAAAAAAATATGTACAAATTTGTAATTGAAGTTAATAATAGTATGAATATCATATAGTAATGATATAATGGTTTGGTGATTTTTAAGAATCGTTTATGCATTTTATATTGATAATTCGAATTTCAGTATTTTAGTATTATAATAGCTATATTTGTGTGAATTTTTAAAATTATTAAAATTTTATGAAAAATTCTAAAAAAATTATATGTTGTAACATATATTATATTGTACTTACTGTAAATTTTTGAAGTCGAAAGAACAAGATTTAATATTGCGATTTGGCTTCGTTAGAATTCAGTTACTCTTCATCGATGCCACCACGAGCAACTAAACCACCTTCCCTAAACTTGTCGAACCGACTTCTCACACCTTCAGACTTCTAACTTCCAATTTTTGTGATTTTATGATTTCAGATGTGGGTGTCGTGAATTTTACAAGTTCCAGCCAGTATTTATATTGAAATTCCAGAGTTTGTTTAATTTTTTAAAATTACCAGGTGTCAATTTTATTTTATGCAAAAATTACTATGTAACCTACATATTTTACATGTCTATATAGGAAGTTACAGTGATTTTTGACAAATGTTCACTAATTTTTCTAATTTTGACTCCTAATTTTGCATGCATACATTAATTTTTCCTAATTTTTCTTTATTTTAAAAAATATGACATCTGTTCCTACAAATTTTCTTGCTTTTTCCCTTATTTTTAACAGAATTCGATAGATGTTTATTTCTTTATTTGATATTTGTTTGGTTAATTTGCTCCTTTTTGAGCGAATTTATAGGTTTTTGGAATTTTCCGTCAATTTTTCCAAAATTTGGAGTTCTTATTTTTCAGAATGATTTCAATATTTCTATTTTCTTGATAGCCTTTTGTCTCCTTCTTTTGGTGTTTTGTAAGTGAATTTAGGGATATTTAAGTTAAATTAAGGACCCGGCCTACCTAATACCATTATTAGGCATGTCAAATCCCCTAATTACGCATAATACCTAAGTATTATAAAACACTCAAATATTATACATAAGGTTGTCCAAAAAGAAGATATTTGTATCGATTGTTTGTTTAAGCCTGTTTTAAAACATATAACTTTAACATAAAACTACTTAATGCATGAATAGGTTAACTTTACAAAACTTAGAAGAACTTTAATATCACCAGGTGACACTTCAAAAGATTACAAAACTTGCTCATCATAAAAACTTAGAAGAAACACTTAATATCTTATATTACAAACAATGCTTCATCGATAAGCCTATATAAAAAATTACATTTCATTTCAAAGTCTTGAAGAAAACTTAAATAAAATATTCTTGCTTGCACCAAGGTCCCTAGCTATCCCGCTCATCCAAAAGGGCTTCCCAATCAGTCTCGTATCCCATTTTATCATAGCAATCATCATCAACATCAACTGCAAAGCAGCAACATGAGCCACAGGCCTAGTACGCAATAACACAAGCAAATATAAAGTGGCAAGCACGCTTAAGTTAAATGTAATGCAACAATCAATAATTTATTTATCTTCGATTAAGTGAGTAAAACAATACTAGAGTATTTAAACTCTGATTGCAATCCTAAGGATCTAGGTTTCCTGAGTAACAACAGCTACTCAGAGGGTTGTTATAAGCAGTCTGAATACCTATAACTCCGATGCCTATAGAAACGGAGTAGTAATCTCATCTAGAGTTAACGACCATTACACAACTTTACTTAACAGAATCCGTAATATCATATAGTTCAACCGGTCCTATAGACGTGAACTAAATCTTATTATTTCCTCTTAAGAATAAGCAAACGTTATCCTGATATTATCCGCTCAATAAATTACCCACTTAGCCACTCAAGAATCACCACTACATCATGGTGTACCATTACATCGTGTTAAGATGTCATTGCATCATGACATATATGGTCTAAGCGCCTAACTACCTTGTCCACTTGAACAAGGTTACCACTCCTCGGACTGGATTCAATGGAACATGCACGACCAATTCAAACTTTCTTTAACTTATCTTTGATTAAATTCATTTAAGATATGCCTAGCTTAACAATCACCAAGCAAGCTATTAGATACCTGGATATTCTGATCTATCAGATAATAAACTTGTGTTTAAACCCAACTGAGTGTGTGAGTTTGTCAACGAAAATCATTTCATGTTAAACTTATCATTCATAATAACATATTAACTCATTATACTTAAACAAGATTCTAATCATCTCATGTTTTACTCATATAAGCACAAATACACAGTTCATATTTCATTAATCATCTATCTATTATCATCAAGAATTTATTTATTATTTATTTTTTTATATGAATAATACTAGAGGATTTGTCATGCTCATGACAAAAGCCATGATGGGTACTAAGATATCATCATGCCCATGATCTTGTGCCGTGATGAACACAAGTAGCCTTATCGTGCTTATAATAGGAGATAATACTCCCTATCACGGCCGTGATATAGATCGTAATGAAGATTACGCCTGTAATAAAATTTATATAAAAAATTTCTAAAAACAACCTAAAGAGATAATGAGCTTCATTACGACTGTAATCTACCTTTAAAAACCACACGAAGGTTGCAACAACTGTAATCTAGGCTGTATCAAGCTTTTTAAAACATCCAAATGAGATAACAGGCCAAGTAACAGTCGTACTCAATAGGAAAATTTAGATCCGAGAGGATAACATCCTTGATTACTCTCGTGATAAACAGGGTAAATGCCCTATGGTACTTGTCTCGAAATTTTTGAAGTCTTATATTCTTTAACTCTTTACTAAACTCTTAGGTGTTTGTAAAAATATGCTAAAACTAGTCTATAAACACAATATGAAGCATCATCAAGTTCACTTGTTCACATAAGTATATTTCACATTTATACATCATTAAACTTAACCTAAAAACACAACCTTATCATTTATGCTTGTTAATCCTTATTATTACTCTGATCATCCAAGTTCTACTTATATATCACTAACAACATTCATACTTGCGTCACATCATCATAAACTTTATATTTCATTTTATCGAATACCTAGGATGCATATACTTTTTTGCATATCTAGCTCAATATATATAATAGTATATGCCCTTAATTCATTTAAAATATCAAAGTTCTACTCTTATCTAACATTAACATTACTCAAAATCATGATTAAACAAAACAAACAAAAAATCAACTTTACTTACTTTTAGAGCTACCTCTAGAAATCAAGTTTGTTTTTCTTACTTTCTTGGCTCGATTCCCACTTCTCTTAATCTTATATCTTACTTCCTAGCCTTGAATCTTATTTGTGCTAACTTAGAAGGAATTTTAATGGACAAATTTTGGGTTTGTTTGGGCTTAGGAGATAGAGAAAACGAAGAGAGAGAGTCGATGGAAATAGGGTTTGTTTTTGGATAGATATTTGCTGCCTACTTTTTGACTTTTAGGGCATTTGGAATTCTTTAAAAGGAGTTAAAACATGGGCTTGGGCTATGGGTTATATGTGTGGGCTTGGTTATTGATTTAATTGGTCTTGGACTTAGATTTTGGGCTTCAAAATCCGCTAAGCCATGCATTAAAACACGCATATATCTTAATTTAATGCAATTCAATAAAATTATATATTACTACAATTTTACTAACACACATATATTTCAATTACAAGAATTTCTCATACCAAGAATTTGTCATATCATCAAATTAAATTATGCTAACTTAACTATAACAATTTAACTCACAAATCATCAGTTAAACATATATAAGCAAATTTGTTTAGCATATTATATTTTAGGTTATTTCATATGTTATACATAGACATAACATATAATATAAAACTCTATGTTATAAGTATATATTATATATAATAATGTGTTTACAATGTATATATTATCTATACTATATATGTTGTGTGTTAATATTATATAATAATCTGCAAATGAAAATATTACATAATCTAATGATTTGTTATAAGTGATATGTATAATTTATATTTCATATATATATATATATATATAGTGTTATATATAATATGTTATACATAGACATAGCATATAATATACAATTTTATGCTATAAATAATGTGTTTATAATGTATATATTATTTCTACTATATATGTTATATCCAAATATTATATTTATTACGCAAACAAAGATATGACAAAATCTAATTCTTTGTTATATGTGATATGTGTAATCTATATTTCAGATTATTGCATGTTTTATATATAACTTATAATATGTTATACATAGACAAAGTATATAATATATAATTCTATGCTATAAGTATATAAAACTCATGATGTGGATATTTTGTTAATTGGTGATTTTATTAAGGGTAAAATAGTCTCATTGTTCTATTTTTTATTCTCACTAGGTGGTTTTTTTTATTCTCTCTATATAGGGAATAGAATGGTTACTAGGATTAAATATTCACAAGCACTTTTTCAAGTAAACGAGCTAATAGAGCATATTGCAGGAATACATATTCTATTCCTTAATATTACCCACATATATATTTATAGGTATCAAGTGTAAAGGAATGATTACTCTTCCTATTAACTTGCAAATGAATGATTGAATTGAATAAATTGAATCTAAATTAACTAAACTACACTAATTACCAGTATACTAGATAAAGCTAACAAATTAATCACAGCAACAACAACAATTTCGATACACAACAGGCTTACTTCACCATATCAACATGATTTATAAAAAAATTGTTCTTCCAAATAATCATTATATGGAGAAATTATCAAGTCATGAGTATTCTTTTCAGAATTACTCAATTCTATCCTTAATTGTGTTCCCTATAATCTCTCCTAACGAATGGACATATCAAGGTTTCTTTAATCTTAATCAAATTTCAAACTTCACCAAACATGCAACACACTTTCTATTAACATCTCTACTAACAAGAGTAGCATGTTCTAGTAAATCAGATCTACTCAATGGATTCGTTTCTCAACATCCTCCAGTGAGATCTAATGCAAGACCATATCGTGTACTACACTATCTTGACTATAACGGAGTTAATTTACCAAAACTAACAATTAACAGGTCATATTCATCTAACTTCACACATTCATGTTAATATGATTTAGTAAACCCTAAAAGAACTACTCACTCATGATGGACAACAAACATGAACACATAAAAGACACAATTTAAACAAAATAACAACACAAGATGATGAAACGAACGAAACCCCTTTTTAAATTACACGATGATGAAGTTTGATGATACAAATCTACAACATGTCTTCATCTCTCATAAGTCTCAAAGATAAGTACAACAACGAATTTCCAGAATTCATATACACACACAAAACAATTTCCAACAAATTCCTAATAAGTCTTACTCTGCAATGAACGGGTGTGATTGTAAAGGATAATGATTCGATTTTTTTTTCTCTAATGGGTGTAATCTCTTTTATATCTACAGTGTTCTTAGAAAATGGGTTTCTTGATGAAAATATACAACTTTTACTATAGGATATACTGTTTGGTGAAACTAAAGCAAAAGTCGTATTTGTGCATTTCCAATTATCACGGTCGTGACCTTGATTCATCAACTAAATTTCAACCGTCTAAACACCAGTCACGGTCGTGACTTTTCCCATGGTAGGCACTGAGTTGATAAAACTTCCTTTGCACTTCTCAATCACACCCGTGATTCTTCTTCTCTTGATGAATCAATGCGATCCTCAACTTCACATCACGATCAGGAAGTATTCCTAGGTAGCTACTATTCTCACCGACTCTGCTTGGTTCACAAATTTCACACCTATGACACTCAATTCAAGAATCGAAATATAGTATCTTCTTAGAAATAACGGTCATGACTTATGTCTAGGTAGCTACTGATTTTTTATTTTCTCCAATTTTCCATAAATCACGACTGTGATTTTGTGCTTGGTAGATACTGAGTTTGAAATTCTCCATGACTGCTCGAGTCACGCCCGTGACTTCGGATCCTTGACCATGATTCTCCTTTAATTCCTTCTAATATCTCCATTAAGTTCCAATTTGACCTGAAATGAACATATATATCAACCAAGTACCAATTCTAATATAATTCATGTCAACAAACTCTAAATCAGACTTAATTGGCTTCTATGAACAGAGATAATTCATGTCTGTCATGATACCCATGCTATCTCATACTTGTGACATGATACTTAAAAATAATAATAATAACGCATTGCATTTCTAGACTGCAAGATACAATATAACGTCGATATTTTTGGTAATTTTTTTCTTAATTTTGAAGACATGTATTTCACTCAAAATATTAACTTTTAATTTGGTAGACATGAGATCCTCTTAATCAATATTTGAGTAATTTTTTTCTAAATTTGGTAAACATATATTTCACTCAAGATATTTACTTTTAATTTGGTAGACATGAGATACTCTTAATATGTATTCGAGTAATTTTCTTTCTAAATTTAGCAGACATATATCGCTCGAAATATTCACTTCTGAAAGTTAGTTTCTCTATATTTTTGAACCAAAAATAGAAGTAAAAAATCAAATAAAATTAAAGAAAATAAAAAAATGAAATAAAAAATATTTTGGTCATCGATATAAAATATTTCCAAGATACAATATAGCATTAGTATTTTTAGTAATTTTTTTTGTAATTTGGTAGACATATATTTCGCTCAAAATATTCACTTTTAATTTGGTAGACATGAGATACTCTAAATCTGTATTTGAGTAATTTTTTTTCTAAATTATTTCACTGAAAATAATTCATTTTTAAAAGTTAGTTTCTCTATATTTTTGAAACGAAAATAGAAATAGACAAATGGAGTAAAATTAAAGAAAATAAAAAATATGAATTATAAAATATTTTGGTCATTGATATAAAACCATTGTGCTTCTTCCTTGGGATTCATCCTGAATAACAGACTCCACTTTTCTCTTATCGCTTAACTTATTTCCACTAGTTTCTACTCTCCTTTAGAACTAATTCATGGCTGTAAAACATAAAATCTAACAAACTTTAAGGTTTTGCGTATCCTTTGTTTTCTCTCTTTTGTCATCTTCTTCAAGATTTCTCTATTATGGAACTTAAGGTAAATTAATGCTTCTTTATTCCAAAAATTTAGATAATTTTTACCACCCATTTTACATCATATATATGTGATGTATGTAAATATTCATCTCCTTAATTCTTGTGCATGCTTAGATAATTGACACAATCCTTTAAGCTTTCTTTCTCATGTTCTAATGAATTTTGGTTGTTGTGATTTAATTTTTTTCCATTTGTTTTCTTTCAGGTTTCAATGTGGTAGGTGCCGGCTCCTTTTTTGGTATTGAGACTATCTTAAGGCCCCTTCATGCTGAAACTTACCTCCTTTTACAATAGCTATGATAATCTTGGGATCAAATATATCATCTACAGTATCTAACGTTTTACTTGGCACAGAATCGGATTTTACTTTTCTAGAATATGATCTGAAATCTATTATTGGTAATTACAAATTCAATTACCGTCATGTCATGTTAGTAGGTTTATAATTTATTCATTGTGTGTTCTTGATGAATTCTCTTTTCTTTTTTGTTCTAAAGCTCTCCCTTTATTTGATACTAGGAATGCTATGTGACGTAGTAAGTGTAGCCTTCTCACATTTGGTCAATTGGTTCAACAAACCCTTCGAATACATTAGGGAAAAATTTTGCACCCCTTTTATTGTTTGCCCTCCTCTATGTGGTATAGGAATTACTAGTGCTCCAATGATTGGGTGTGATTCTTTGTCAAAAAATGTAACTACACTCAAAGAGAGAAGAATGAATAATCTAGTGGAAGAAAGTTTGAGCAATTCAGTGCAATGTTCTTCACAAGAAGGCCATGATTTTGAGAGTAGAAGGAAGGCAAGAGGAGAAACAGTAGATATTCAGAAAGAAGACTCTCATTCCAGCATGGAGTCTAACCCTAGAAGCTTCAACCTTGTCATGATCCAGGAAAGTGAAGATAATATAGGTAAGGAAATTCATATTGACAATAACAAAAAGAGTGTGGGAGAAAATGATGAATGTCTGCAAAAGGATTCTACTTTAGGCTCTTCTTCTAATGCTAGAAAAGAGGACTATGATTTCAATCATCCTTCAGATCCTCTTCTTAGCTCTATACAAGCCCTACAGTCTGTCCAAGAAGCACTTGAAAGAGGTTGAACATTTATCCTAAAACTCGACTCATTATGCTATGTTAATTTATTTATATATGATTTTTAAGGGTTCCATCTACCTGTATTGCATGAATAGTGTACACCATGGTATAGAATATTGGACATGAATTTTTTAGCTATTCATACAAAATGTGTTTTATAAGAATGTCATTCTTTAAACATTAGGTGTAAAAATTTGGGCATAATAATTAATTGATTTTGATTTACCCTGCATACGTTCTATCATCTCCTAAAATTGATAAAGAAACCTTGTTACTTGCTGATAACTTGAGAATGTGTGTTAGGCCACCAGATGACCAGCTTGACCCTCCACCAATTAGCTAGAGTGCTTCGAGCTTTGAAGTCGTTGGCATTTCAACCTTACTAGAAAATATTAAGAACCTACAAGTCGAGCTTGATGAGGTAAGAACACTGCTTAAGGCAAAGGACTCTGGGGTTTTTGAACTAGAATTAAGAATAGATGCTATAAATTTTCACGAGAAAGCATATAAGGGCATTGTGACCTTCCAACCAGGAATATGTAGAGATACCTAGTTGGACAATTTACACAAACAAAAACTTAAATTAGAGGTTGAGTGTCCTGCATTAGCTAAGTCTATGGCAAAACTATAGTGTGCTGCATAAAAATTGAAGGCCACCCTGTTTTTTTTCCCCCTTCGGTTCATATTCATACTAGTTGTTCTAGTATCTTGTGGTTCATGTTGCCATTGCCACCCCACGAATGGACTTTTGTACCCACTTAGATTTTAGTAGTATAATAGTCTTTGTAGAAGTGTGAAATTTTTTCTACTGCATCACTACATTTTTCTCTTTGGCTAGTTATATCTTTCAAGTACCATGTCATAATAAAGGATTTTTTTTTTCCATTTCACTTTATAAGAAAAATATTATTATATAGTTTTTCTAGCACTGTTTGGTTTGTTTTTGTTTGGTCAATTATTTCTTTTTTCTCGTCCTATTTCATACAATTTTGATATATAAAAGAAAGGTATAATCATTCGTAACATATAAGAAAGCAGACTTATTTGCACTTTTTTTATATAAAATCGATCCATTTTCTTAACCATGTAAATTGTTTATCTTCTATTTAAACTTACCTTTAAATATTAATCCCCTCCAATATAACTCTCCTATTATAATAGATGTTTATTCAATGCATGGCATAATATGCCACATAAACTCACTTACATATGTTATTGATATTATAACAATTTCATGCAAATTCAACTTACTTGATCAAGTACTCAATTTCAATTTTCTATGTAGATTTTTTTATTTTATCTATATCTTTTTGAAATAGGATATATAAAAAATTATCACACATGTATTTTATCTATTTTGTGTTTTATAATTATGACATAGACAGTGGTGCACGTACTACAAAAATAATATAGGTTCATGACAAAAAAAAAACATATATATGCATGCATGCATGTGTATGTGCGATTATATGTGATGTGCATGCTATATTTTAATTATTAAGATGATATTAGTATATGATAGAGTGATTAGATATACTAAATTAGTAAATAAAAATTTTAGGATATATTTTGGTATGATTAATAATATGCTTTTTAGGATTAATCATGAAAATCAGCAATAATATAATTTTAAGATTATTGGCTTTCAGGTCACTATTTGACAATATGTGCCATGTTTGAGATATATGTCATTCTAATGATAGTTTGCAATGCACTTGATCAAAAAATTATTAATAGGGATTTATCTGATGTGATCACTCATGTATAGGATTTTTAGACCTCCTATAAATATTGATTTTCTTTTTATCAAAAACCTAAAACATAGGAAATTACAAAATCAATAAAATATATTTATCTCTTTTGCCATTTTCCCCATATCTGGGATATATTAGTATAACAATGTTTTGATGGCTTATATATGATAATATGACGTAGTTAATTTCAAAAATACCCAAAAATATAATTATGGGGTTTTCCGAAAAAAAATTAGTATCATTTAGGAGTTTTCAAAAGTAGAATAATACAAACATAAGATCTTTTAGAGATTTTCAAAATCAAAACCAAAATGGCTAAACACTTACACTTGTTTGTTCTTCACAAATAAAAACTAACTAACTAACTAAAAATTTTACAAAAATCAAAATGAACAATAATGACTTGATTCCGACTAGCGAATACGTAGGCATCGAACGAGCGATCACAATAATAAAAGCTCTTAGGTTCTTTTTAAAACAAAAACAAAAAAATATTTTATATAAACCCTTTTTATAAAAAGACCAAAAATAAAACAAAGTTAAAAAAAGTCCAAATGAACCTCTTTTTCCTACAAGTTTTTTTTATTTATTGGCTCGTATATTCAAAGTTTCTAAAGCCCAGATAATTGTTTAGATTTTAAAATAGCAGCTCCCAGATCCACTAATTTTTGGTTTTTCATACAAACCAGTGGCTAAACCGGAAACCAAACCACCCATTTGGTTTTTTGTTCACCCTTTTCCCGACTTTGACTATTAGCAACCCTAACATCAAATGATTTCGAAAAAACCAGGCTTTAACTAAACCCTACTGGTTTCTTATTGAGTATTCCGTGTCAAATGGGTCAGGTTTGATACAAATCGAAACCTTTAGGAGAATAGGAACAAACTTAGGCTTGACAGCTTAGCTACTCTGCTAAGCATAATAGTGGGTTCGTCTTGGTTTAATGGGCTTAAGAAATTTTGGAAATTTTGTAAACACGGGCCTTTTATCCTTATGAATATTTTCTAACTTGGTTGTCGTGTAAATATTTTCTAACCTAGCTGCTTCCAAGTGTTTTGTTTGTTTTGAAGACAAATATAGTTTAGAAATTTATTAGCAGTTTATTTATTTACAGAGATAAATTGCAAAGATAAAGGTTGGAGGGTGTTTATTTATTAGCAATTTATTTATTTGCATATATGTTTAGATGGACCGAACCCGAGCGCATTAGAAATTAAGAAGGAAGGTTACTGTGTAGCCTATGGGATCATGTGGTTTTACCATTGCCTGATGGTGATCAAGCTCCTCCAGCCCCGTTTCAATATAACCTACGACCCGTTCCAATTAGGGATAGCAAGCCTATAGTACGGGGCGTCCCTAGAGCCCACCCTTTATCTCTGTAATTTATTTATTTATTTGTCTTTTATTTATGTTTTCGTATGAAAAATTAGACATCTTGTAATGGAACCGATAAAAAAAATGTTAGTAATTGGTCCTTTTTTTTCTGTTGTAAGCTGTGAGTATAGCTTGTAACTAGGTCTTGAAAGAGATTGTAATTTTTCATGAAAAGTCAAGAGAGTAGCTCTCAACTGACTCAAGTCCCTACAGTTCATCTAGATGCCTATTTGTTGCCTGTTAGTGTTCTAGAAAAGATGGTTTAATAACTTTATTCAATAGCACCAGGATTTCCTTATGGGGAAAATTGGCTCAGTCATGTCCCTAATGAAAGTCCAATTGAATTTGAAGCTACTTCCAGCCTTAGTTCATTCCTAGAATCCAGACATCAGTGTGATTCGCTTGAAATGTGTATATAAATAAAGTGTGAATTCTTTCAGCGAGTACACTGGGTCTGATCAAGTAATACAAAGTGAGTAGAGTATCGTTCCCACAAGGATCACTTTAACTACTAGACTGATATTAGATTCAATTAATATTTAGGCAATCAATTTTTATAATTTAACTAATTATCCATTTCTAATCTAAATTAAAAACTATCTATGAATGCAATGAGAGTGTGAGAGAGAGATATATCAAAATAATGTGGGAAGGAAAAGAATCCACCTTAACATTGCTAATCAACTTGAAATCAGGTTATATTGATAATTAGACTTATGGATATTCATATGAAATTGTCAAGATCTAAAACTCATAATCAAGTTTTAATATCTTTTAAACCACAAAATAGCCTAATAGCTTCCGCTAAATAAATTACTAGTGGCATCTGATTCACAATTACAAATCTCCCAATTCTATACTAATGATTTAAATCAATTTCTCCTAATTCCTTAGTGAAAATTCAATATAAAACATTGCATGAATAACAAAGGACAATTTCTAAATCAGATTAAACTCCGCCACTTCCGCAATTGTTATCTAACCTTAATTCATGAATTCCTATGAACCTTAATTTCCCTTTCGAGTTATGAAGATTCTTATAAATCAAATTCCCTACATAAATAAGATGTATAACAGGAATTCAATATGGATATTACATAATCCTAATAACCATATAACATAATTTCAAAGATCATCTTAGCATGCTAAGGCTTCATCAACTTCCCACAATAAAAGTTTAGCTACTCATGAATAATGAATCAACAATCAAATAAAAAATTGCAAATGACATAATAATCAATTAAATCAAACAAATGAATTGCATAGAAAAAGTAAGATTAGATATCACCAATTCAAATGTTAAGATCTTCATGTGCAAAATTCTTGTCAATACAAGCTCCAAATTCACACTCTCTCAAAATCCCTAACAATTCCTAAAAAAGAAAGAAAATATGCTCTAATTCCTGTCTATTTCTGTGTATATCCATCGTGTATAGAAGGCCCTAGCTTATATAGAAAGAATCCATGACTCTTCATTTGAATTCTGTAGTTACAAAGTGTACACCAGTAGTTACACTTTCAACGCTGGTAGCGCATAGGCGGCGTATATTCCTACGATTTTTGAATACTGGTAGCTTTGGCTTCGGCTTTAACAATTTGGATTCTATGGATGACCTATACTACTTGACTGCTAGTTGCGTAGGGTTTGAAATGCCAGTGTATAATGGAAACATCGAAGGCTAGCCAGATCTACTTCAAGGCCGACCGTGTAGGTGATAGCCTTTAAAAATTCAATTCTATAGACACTCAAGGCCGTCTCAACATCGGCGGCTTTGATTCCCAGAAAGCTAACGTTGGATGAAATTGCAGAAGCTGGCTATTTCCCTCTTCTACATTGGCAGTGTTGAGTTAGTGCTTGAATCTTGCTTATTGATCTTCAACCTACACTGCCTCAAGGCCGGTGGCGTCGAAGACAATTTTTCCAGCCTTTAACTTCTTGATGCTGTTCTACTTCAAAGCTGGGTCGAAAGCCGACAGCGTAGAAGCAGTATTAAAGTTTTGCATTCTGATCATCCTCTAGGCTGACTATACGCTGGCGGCTTTGGCTCAAGAAAAGCCAGTGTACCCCCTGAGATTTCTCATTTTCAACTTAAACTTCCTTGTTTTGCTTTCCTTTGTTCATTTTTTATCTAAAACATGAACTTAAACAATCCAAGTATCAATTCTAGCAATTTTCATAGAATTTAAGACAAATTAATCACTAATTACTTATTAAAAGTTGTGTAGAATATGATCTTATCACAGTGCGTTTAAGTCCAATTCCCACATGTTGGCCCTTATATTAGAAGAGTACACCCAGCTCTTACAAACTACCCCTCCTGAAGAAGGAGATTTTGTTCCTAAGCTTGACGCCTAACCGACCTTAATTTTTAGCAGACTGATTGGGGTTCAAAAACCAAACTTGTTGTCTCCATGAAACAACGTAGGGGGTAGTCCTTGAAAGTTTCTTCACTGATTGAATGGTTTGTTACCCCAGTAGGATACAACAAGAACTGTAAAATCTTTTGCGGAGGGTCTGAAATATGGCAATAACACAGGATCAGTGTTTACATAGCTCTGTGTTCGGGATCGTACTGTTTCCTTAAGGCAATTTCAATGTACATTATAAGGTAACTGAGTTAGTATCCCAAATCCTTACTGGCAAGTCCTACATGCCAACACTTTTAGCCAAGCAATTCAGATCCCTCACTTCTGTTAAGCAACACAACCATGGGGTACTATGGGTAGCTCCTACACTTCTGATTTTATGGTATTCCAGTCATCTCGGTTGCCTGAGGAATGACTTACCCAGATTGAATAAAACATCGACATGGTTGAAAGTTGCGCTCATAAGATAAAAATAGAAAGTAGTATTACTGTTTCTGAATGGGTTGGTATGTTGGGGGAGCTACCAACTGCATCACTTATTTAGGTAGCCAAGTGGTTTAAAGGTACTAAAGTTATATTAGGTTGCTTAATCTACAAATGAGTTCCTGTGGTTGGAATCACTGGATATAGGTTACTTTCAAGGAAGTGTGGTTAATTAAATAAAAGCCATATAAGATGTTACCTATGCCGAACCATTAACCTAAGTGCTGCTTGATTACACGGATGCTAACCTTACCCCACATGAGATTAACAACAGATTAAAAGAGATTGTTAACTACTGGCAAACCTATACTGCTAAGCCCATTTGTGATCCTAGGGAGTTAAGGCCAGATTTGAAGATTTACAGAGCTAGCTGGAATTTTGTATACCATTTCCAACATTATGCAAAGATCACCCCATATCGGGCCTCTGATATTTTAGGGCTTAAACCAACCCACCTTCCCCCTAAAGAACAAAGCTATTGGGATGTAATGAAAGCAAATGTCGAAGTCCTACATCAAGATTATGAGAAAGCTTTGGGGATGTGGAAAATGAGGTTTCAGGAGGAAAGAAGGGAAAAAGATCTTTAGAGGGAGCATTATTTAAAGAAAGAGAAAGAATGTGATCAACTGAAAGAAGACCTGAAGCAAATTCAACTAGTGACGCAAAGGAAGACCGAGTGAATTCAATTTGAGTCCAGTTTCTTTTTTAGTCTGTTTAGTTTTGAGTCTATATTTGAATCTGCCCTTGAAGGCACCCTTTTGTAAATAAATAATGAAAAAGAAATGTCCATTTTGACAAGCTTGTCGAGTTAGTAATTTTGTAATGAAAACACCCTTTAAGGTCCAGTTTTGCTATGTAAAGATCAATTATATTATAAAAATGTTTAAAAAAAAACGATGTATGATCTTTCGCTTTTTGTACATATTATAAATTTACACTACATCCATGAAAACTCATAAAAATGTTAAAAAATCGAAAACAAAAATCATTGAATTGATGAAATTTGGTTCTAAATGCTTCAGATTTTACCAAGATTGCACCCAAGAAAGTTGCTAGAGTTTACAATCCAATAATCACTAGGTCAAGATCTAAAATGTTAAGAAACAACAGTGAGCCCATGGAGCAAAGAATGACTGCTTTAGAATTAACATTTGACAATGTCATGGAAAAAGTAGATACCTTGGTTCAGAACCGCCCAAATAAGTCTCCTATGATGAACAAAGAGTGGTTGTAATCTTATTTTGATGAGAAAATGTATTGCACAAATGTTCCATAACTTGGTTAAGCTACATTAATAAGTAAAACTTGTTTTTGATATGTTCAAGCTTTAATATACACATATATGTTTGTATTTGTATGTATATGTGTGTTGTTCTTTGCAGATTGAGCAGGAATAAATTGTCATGCCAATCTTGATTATAGCCTTGATTGCAGACTTTGTCGAGTGCTCAATTGGTCCAATTGAAGTGTAAACCCAAGATGCGATGAGTGGAACAAAATGAGATGTATAGCCTTGGTTGCAGCTTTGAGTGCAAGGTAAATCGAGGGCTTGACAAGTTTAACTCCAAGGCGTGATAAATATAAATCTAAGGCTCGACGAGCACAAACTTCATTGCGGGGTAAATTGAGGCGTGTTGAGTTTAGGGCGCAACAAGTCTAGGTTGTGACAGTTTAAAAAGTAGCCTTTGTAGACTTTCAAATTCGACCATTGGAGATTCTTTTAGGGGAAAACAACTATGTTTTTAAAGGTGCTATTTATCGAATGTTTTGGGGTGTTTTTTAAGGGAGAGAGAAGAGAGTGGAGCGTAACTTGCATAGATTATGTAAAAATACTCCCTCATTTTGTGTTGGTATTTGTTGAGTGAATAGTGTTATAGTAAGATTAGTGAGCTAATATTGTAAAACACTATTCACGTATTTGTTTGCAAGTATTTAAGTGAAGTCCTCCTATATTTGAGGCAATAGGTGAAGTCCTCATGTGTTGAGGCACTTATGTGAAGTCTTAGTGTATGTAAGCATTGTGTAAAGTCCTATGTGCTGAGGTATTTATGAAGTCCTCTTCATTAGGCAATTGTTTTAAATGAATGAAATGCATGAAGTCCTCCTTGAGTGAGACAATTAGGACCGTGGGGACTAGAGGGTAGACCAAACTCCACGTTAAATTCAGTGTAATCTTCTCCTTCTCTTATCTCTTTATTCTTATTGTTGTAATTACGTGTAAAAGGATAAAAGAGATAATGGCTGGATAAGTGAGCTTAAAATTGGTTTAGAAACCCGCCTTATAGTTTCCACTTCTGTAATATGTGCGTGAAATCAAACCTAGTGATGCATGGTTTTCCCATATCCTATGCTAAATTGGATAGATACCCTTGCTGAGACACATGATCAGAACAATGAATAGAATTGCCAAAGGAAAAATCCAACATCATGGGCCTAAAAGTATAAGGTTGGGATCAAAAAGAAAAAGAACTAGAAAAGAAATTGATAAAGAAAATGAGTGAGCAACTCAAACTATTTGAGCTCCACACTGATTTTGAGAAAATGGGCCTCCTTAGTTTGCAAAACTAGGATGAAGGGGAGTATCCTAAAAAGTTTAAAGTCCTAGAATTCTAGAAATGCAATGGGACCGGCTGTTCAATGCTCTATGCTCGCTCGCATATTCGTAAAATGGGAAAGTATACCAAATACGACTCCCTGATGATGCAAACTTTTAAGACAACCTGATAAGACCAACCCTATTGTGGCATGCAAAGTTGGATATGAATGAGATCAACACCTGGAAAAAGCTAGCACGAGCCTTCTATAACCAGTACAAATTCAATATAGAAGTGGCTCTCTCGATGGCTGATTTGAGTAAGATGAGTAAAAGAAAAATGAAATGTTCAAGGAATATGCTTAAAAATGGAGAGGTAAAGTTGCTATGGTTACTAGCACGATCCCTGAAAAAGAGCCGACTACCATGTTCATCAATACCTAGGTAAGCCATACTACTGGCATTTAGTAGGGCATACAGTTGCTAGCTTTGCTAATATAGTAGCAGCTGGGAGTAAAAGTTAGGATGCCATCTTGTCTAGTAAATTCGCTGAACAACATGATAAAAGGCTAATTCGAGCAATTAACAAAGAAAAAGAATCAACTGTTAGTATTGTGAACACTGGATCTTTTCAACTAGTCTGGCCTTAATTTCATATTGCAAGACCTAGTCAGCAAACTAGAGAACCTATAATAGAACGAGAAAAAAGAAATTGTCCAGCTCGACAATTCACTAGTCTTCTTGTACCCCTATCCCAGATGCTACACAAACTCCGAGAAGAGAAAATGCTGACTTTGGAGCCTTCACTTCAAGGGTTCGAACCAAGGGGATATGATCCGACACTGAAATGTGAATATCATAGGGTAAGAGAGGCATTCCACTGAAAACTATTAGAGATTGAAACATTGCATCCAAGACTTGATTGATGCGAAACTCATTTAGTTGGGCTTTGTTGAAGCCATAGGACCAAATGTCAATAATAATCCTTTGTCCACTCATGGCCATAGCATCAACATGATCACAACAGTTAAAGAAAGAGAAAATCCCTTAAACTTAAATGAGATACCCTACTCCTTACCTCAACTCGCTTAGAAGCTCAGGCAAATGGGGCATTTGCAACATGTAAACCTCAAAGATCATGCCAGGTTTAAAACTGAAATTTATCAAATGTTATGGGATGGTCTAATCACAAAAAGTGTTATCTTGGAAACAATCTCTCCAAAGATAGAGTGGGAAGTAAAACACAATGGAAACACTTATAAAGAGTTGAAAGCAAGATGTCTTGTAGGTGACTCTACTGTTGACATTCTAGGTGAATCATCTAAATATCTAGTTGCCTACTCATAGCTAGGGCCCCTAACCTTTTTGGAAGATGTAGTACCTACAGGCTAGGGGTCTGAATTTGAAGAAGAGGATAACCAACTCAAAGAGAAGCAAACTAAAGCTGAGAAACCAAAGGAGAAAGAAATATGTATGGTTGGTGAGGTTCCAAATCCAATTGTGAACCAATATTACAAACAGAAGCAAACTAAAGCTGAGAAACCAGAGGAGAAAGAAATCTGTATGGTTGGTGAGGTTCCAAAACCAATTGTGAACCAATATTACAAAGATCAATAACAAAAAGAAGTTGTTGTACCTCAAGTACTGAAAAGATTGGTATTCAACGTCCTAGTCCAATCAAAGGATTATAAGGCTGTGCCCTTTGACTATGAGAAATCCAGACAAAGGTCCAAGTCAAGAGGAATGAAAGACCTTAGATGCTACTACTATGACAAGCTGGGTCACATGAAGCGAGGATGCAAACTCTGGAAGAGAGGAAAAGGTAAAGATGATGAAAATGATGTAGACACAACTGTAGCAACAACAGATGATGATGAGATCGTCATTGCCTGGGATGAGAAGTGTGTTAGCCTTGCAAATCATGATGATGACTGGGTTGTTGATTCTGATGCCTCCTTTCATGTGACTTCACATTGTGAGTTCTTCTCAACCTATACTACTGTTACTTTTGGTAATGTCAAGATGGGAAATGATGGTAAATTCAGGATTGTTGGCATTGGAAACATAGTTTTAAAGACTAAGATAGGTTGTAGGCTCGTTCTCAGAGATGTCAAATATATTCCAGATATCCACCTTAGCCTTATTTCTATAGGAAAGCTTGATGATAATGGCTATAGTAGCTACTGTGGTGAAGGAAGATGGAAGCTCACCAAGGGTTCTCTCAATATGGCAAAAGGAAAGAAGAAAAATACCTTTTACTTAATGTCAGCAATAAGTAAAGGAGATGTGAATCCTGTACTCTCACATAGAGGTTCTAATGATGGCAAAATATGGGAGATTCAGTTAAAGAATCCCAAGAGCCTCATCATCAGTTCAAGATGAGAAGATCTGTAAGAGATAGAAGAGCATTAGTAAGATTTAGTCCAGATGAGTATGTGACACTCATTGATAGGGGAGAGTCAGATGGTCATCAAAAGGCCATGGGAAATGAGAAGAAGTCAGGAAAGGTTAGAGCCATAAAAGATGGATTGAAATCCTTGGATAAGAACAGGAAAATTGACTCGGTGAAATTGCCTAAGGGAAAAGGACCTCTGAAAAACAAATGGGGTGCTTAGAGTGAAGACCGCTCACAATTAAGGAACAAGGCAAAAGCTGGTTGTGAAAGATTTTAGTCTGACAAAACGTGCTGCAGGAAGGTAATAGGATTGATTATAAGAGATTGTTGGGTTATAGATCCAACTCATATAGGTCTATAACCAAACAGAGCCTAAATATATATCGATCATATATTTAGAATACTTTGGAATCAAAGTAGGAATGGACCAGCACGCTTGCACAAAGAGATCCTAAATATATGTTTATATATTTAGAAGACATTGAAATCAAAGATATCCTAAGTATAGGACATATACTTAGAAGAGGACTTGAGATAAAGAGATTTGTTTTGCAAACAAAGGAGTTCTGTGATGTATACATGTAATTGGAAGCTCAAGGTCGTCGGCTTTGAATGTCATTAACCGGCTTTGAAATTGTAATTTCTTGCCGAGAGCAACAAACAGGTTACACCAGCTTCAACATCGCTGGTGTTAGAGGCTATGCCACAGACATAGGAGGGTACACCACCAGTGGGCAGTGTACAAGCTAGTGAATGTTGTTCCAGAATGCCAAAGTCAGCATTGCCTTCATAAGCCAACAGCATATATTTTTCCCGAACTAGGCTTTGAGTGTCTATTGATTTTCCCTTTGTTTTACATATATATTCTTCTTATTGTCCTAAGGTTTTGTGTAAACAAGTGGTGTGCCTCTTCTCAAGCCTAGATAGAGATATAGAGAGAGAAAGAGAGAAAATAGAGAAAATCATAGAGTGAGAAACTCTAGGAGAAAATCTTGCTCTTGTTATAATCTACCAATTTGTTGTGAAGAATTATGAGATCCACTAAACAAATCTAGTAATGAAAAATTGTTGTAATCCAATTATTGTTAATAGCGGAAGAAATTATGTAGTGCTGGTCCCGTGGTTTTTCCCACATTGGGTTTTTCATGTTATATCCTGGTATTGTCTGTTTTATATTTCCACATTGTTTATTGTTTATCGCATTTAGCAAGAAAAGTTTTAACATCTGATCACAAGTTGATTAATTGTTTGATTAATCGATTTGGTCGTTATCGTGATTAAGATTAGGCTTTCTCTTAACAAGTGGTATCAAAGCCTGGTTTGGCTAGGAAAGTTCCATTGTTAGCCCACCATGTGGAAAGAAGAGTTTTGTACTGTAACTCGTTTGTGAAACTCATGGTAAGTAGGTCACTCACAAAGCAAGTTTAGTGAAGTCAATTTAATATGCTCTTGACAAGAGTATGACCTATCCCATTGTGGAGACTTCCACTTGAGGGGGAAGATTGTTAGAGTGCAAGTGTGAGAATCCCAAATGAAAAATATGAGACTTATGTGAAGAGTTTATAAAAAGAAAAGATCCATTAACCCATTGCCTTAAAGTTTTAAATTGTAGATGGTGTTAAAAATCTATTTGTGTAATCCTTCACAAAGCACATTGGATTTCTCTCCATCAAAAGCATACTCTAGATCCTAACATTTCAGGCTTTTATGGCTTATTAAGCATAGGAACTTATTTAGATATGTGGATTTGTGTTTTTAGTAGCTGAAATCCAAGTGTAGGTGTGCTTTTGAGGTCTTGAATCTTCCTTTTAGCTTAAACAAGTTGAGTGCTACACTCTTGAGAAATATAAGATACTAAACCAACCCACTATGTGGAGATATTTGTATTTTTGAAGTTAGGTATGTCGGTGTCATGTAAAATAGTGTCTAAGTTTAACTCAGAAATGGATTATCTGCCATAATTATAGTGGATAACGAATATGGTGTTTAGAAGTGATTTAAACATGATTATTGAAGATATATTGATATAGCTATAAGTTGTTAGTGTGGGTTTTAGAGATTGATGAAATTGATGCATGATAGATTCTGTTTGTGGCATGGAGTTGTAGAAAATGAAAATTTGTGTTAAACACAGAAAATTGTGGTATAGCATTGTGTTTGAGATATCTAATCTATAAATTATATGAATATAAATTGGTAGGATGTGTAAATGCATAAAAGGAACTTGTTACATGGAGTTGTAGAAAATGAAATTTGTGTTAACACAAAAATTATGGCATAACATTGAGTTTGAGATATTTAACCTATAAATTATATAAATATAAATTGGTAGGATTTGTAAATGCATAAAAGGAACTTGGAGATGGAATTTATTGTTATTTAAACTGAAGACTTAGTGAATATGAAATACTTACATAGATAAAATGGTACGTGAATTGTTTTAAATGAAATGAAATGAGTATTGGATGAGTTAAGAATCTTTTATGCTAATGAGAAACTATTGAAGACCTACATGATTTGATGAGTAGAATTAGTAAATCTAAAACATAGTTGACGATTAACCACAAATGTATTGTGAGTGTTTAATTTTACCTTCATTATGCAAAGATATCATTCCTCAAATGCACCCAAGTAAAGTTTGCCAAATTCATTTCCCCTTCAAAATGATGACTTTTTGATGATTTTCAAGGAAGTTTGGAAGTGTACAGCTAGTACACAGGCTCATGCGCTCGGTCATATGCCCTTCTAACATCAAATTCTTTCCCTCTTGAAGTGCACGACCAATGCACAAGTTCATGCTCTTAGTCGTGTAACTCTCTAACCTAAACAAAACTTTGATGTTAAAAGTGCACAAGCTCGTGTACTAGTTTGTGTACCTCTTGAACCTTTGATATTTCCCTTCCCTTGGCAATGCATAACCTATTACATGGGGCCATGCATTGTCATGCACCTTACAACTTCTCAAACTTTGTCAATCTTTGTCCAAATTACTCAAAACTTGATTCACTTCTTCTTTCAAGCTTAAATAACCTTCCAAATACTCTAAGGAATAAATCTAACAAGTAATCGTACATCACTTAGAGTGTACATCAAGTAATCACATCAAGCTTAAAATATCTCATATGAATTAAAGTATTCAATACTTAATACTTGGAAAGGGACACTAAGGATTATAATCGTTAGTGGACTATGGGAACCTATTCTTGAAAAGCCAAGAACTAAAACTTAAAAAAAAAAAAAAAATCCACTAAGAATTGATTAACCTAATAGTGTGACCAATCCTAACCTATATAATTAACTAGACAAGTTGGCTCAATAAAACTAAAGACAGAGAAACTTGGTAATATCACTTATCCATAACATAAACTTAATGTGTATAAATGATTTAAGTCCTAAAATAAGATCCACAAGCATATGAATACTAGCCCCGAGTGACCTATATAATGAGAATCAAAGTGTGATTAACTTAAGTTACTAACTTAACACTGGTCTTTAAACTTTTCAACAACTGTTAACTTCTAAACTTTAGATGAAAAGTAATAGTTTTAGGGACAGGTAACAAGTCGGCTTAAGGTTACTCCTATGCTGCTTACTTCAGGAAGTAGCACCCTCGGGCTAGGTTGTGAGCCTAATTGCAGCTACTAGATGATGCGATAGTTTAGGCACAAAGGCACACTCAGAGTGCATGGTGAGGCTCGATAAGCAGTTAATGGGGAATTTTCGAGATCATACAACCAATTGGAGCTGGAACGAAGTTATGCAGAGGTATAAGCCTTTGCATAAATCATTGCAATGGACCGTGCTCAGTGATGGCTAGTTATGAGGGGATGAATGGGACACGACTACTTTTAATTTTTCTTTTTTTGACAATTTCCGAGGACTTGTCAATCCCTCAATGCACGACCCAAGACCCCTCCTGATCTTGTTGTTTTGCGAGAATCATGAGTACTTCTATAAATGTTTGGTGTTTTTGGGATGATGGAAATACTTGTTTTGGTCTTCAATTAATCAAACTTAACATGAGGATGTTGCATCAGCATACAACAAACTGCATTGAAAAGACACAACATGCCTTCTTATCATCTTAATATGTATTGTAGGTATTCGTGTGTCTCTATCTATGTTTACTATATATTAGGTTTTTTTTCTCATCTTTTTATCATTTCAGGCACTGAAGATATCTTTTATGTGGATTAGTGTTGTGACTCTCTAAGCTATGGATATAAGGACATGGAGAGGATTGATCATAGTTGGTGATTCACTAGACTTTTGACATGAAATTTTGGAAAACTATTAATACTTTATTTTGTCAGATGACTATAGATATTAACTTTAAACTACTTTTACTCTTTTGGGCTTAGAGCCAAACATTTATATTTTAGGTTGAGCCTAACTCATCATTGTTGTGCTTGAGTGGACCATGTTTTTCTTAATTGTGTTTTCCTTGAAGATCTTTATTTGAAAAGATCAAATTTAGTGTTTTTGTATTAACCTTGTATTATGGTAAATTAGATGGAACTCTATCAAAATTTTTATAATATATAACAACAACTTCTCTGTTAAAATTTGATCAAAAATCCATCTAGTTAGTGGAAGCTTTACATATATTACGTAAGGTCATATTTGTGGTGAAACTAATGCATCCTATGCACTCGGGAGATTATCCCATGATGATCGTTGTCCTCCCAAATAGACTGGACGAAGTAAAGAAAGCTATATCGGCGACGGGAATTACATTATCTGAGTTGGTTAATTGAAATCACAAAATGGAAAGCTCATACTGGAATTTTGGAAGCAAAAATAGAAAGGTCTGCCTTTTAGCTTTGATCTATTTACCCTCAATACACACGCGCGCTCAGGTAGCCCAGATGTTTGGCTTACACAATTAGTATTGAGAATGATATGCTTTTACTCTAATGCTACTCTATATGTGACCAAACCTGAATGGTAAGAGAGGATTCTCCAGCTAAGGCTGACAAGTGACACAGGAGGTTGAGAGGCTTAAAAAACTTTAGACAACTCATGTTCTGATGCATACATTAGTCCTCTCCTTAGCCGGAGAGATGGAAACAAGGATGCTTTGCATATTACTCGGTATATTATAAGCAATTTGTGCAACCACAACTTCAGCTTGCAGTTACTATTAGGATTTGGGAGGCGTCTGCAACATCAGGCTCCATTACATATTTATTATTTGGCCTAGAAATTTTTCATAATAAGAAAAATTATTTTACATCGGGTTAAGTTTGAAATTTGGTGCTTGCTTGGTGGGGAAAAAGGATAAGGATTGTATAGAATGTGAAATATAGTTTATGGTGGAAGATGGCACGAAATTTTAAATTTCTAGGGCTTTTTTTTTGGGCATTTGAAGCTTTGAGTTTGCATGATGTATATTGTCATACAGGTACACTGTTTGACAAGGGAATATTTGGGGGCTTGACCTGCAAAAAGTAGAATTGGGAGGTGTACTGCCAAATTATAATATGACCTTTACTCTCCATCTACTCTTCTATATAATAATGTTTTCAAGTGATTTGGTGCATTTATAATGCTACTACATGTACTTCCATAAAATTCACTCGAACAATTTAGTGTTGGATCTTATAACCATGGATAAGAATCTGTCTAATTATGACTTTCAACATAACCATATGAAGCAACAAAGGTCAAAGGTATAGAAATTTAAACAAATTCAGTCAAAACAACAAAATATTCAGTTAGAATTCAAATCAGCCGAACTAAAAGTTTTAGGTTGGAACTCAACTCAAAGAGACCTCAATAAATTCAAACTCAGCTCAGTTAAATTCATACAAACTCACTCTTTTCTAGAGAAAACAATTTTATATCATATAAGATAATATTGATATGCAAATTTGGATCAAACCAAACTTGCATATAGCTTGACTAGGCTCGTAAACTGGTTGAGCTAGCTATCATGAAAAAACTACTCAAGTAGCTTAATTCCAACTTAACTCAAATATTGTTGAAGTTTTAATAGGTAACAAACCAAAACCAAGTAGCTCAAGGGTATATTTAATTCATTTATACCATCGAACGCAGAGCATTAGTTTGGTTATTCGGCAATTTCTTCTAGATCAAAAGTTCCAACTCGCTCCGTTAGACCTAACATCAGCCAGTCACCAGACCAGAGTAGTCAAGTCAGTAATGACCACGAACAGTTAGGTCCAACCCTTCGGGTGGCTACTTATTCGGACTTACGAAAAATGCTCATGCATGCTAACACCGTATTAAGAATTCACAGAATGAATAAGGTCGAGAGGGAGGGAGCTACAGCTACTAGCTTGCCTCTTCATCCCCGTACTTGAGGAATTCGATTACTTAAAAATACCTTTTTCATTTCTCTTATTAGAACTATAAAGCAAGAAAATGGATTCATGGGAACGTACTTTTCATTTGTGGTATATTTCAATTAAATATCATTACTATAAGTTAGATTGCAACCAAAATTTTCAAGGGGAAAATAAAATAAAATAAAATAAGGAACCAACAGCACCACATACATAATGAACACCACTTGTATTATTTTCAACTCTATGCCAATCAAGTAGTAAATCCCTGCTCCTAAGTAAGGATACCGCACAATGCATCAAGCTGCCAAAAAGTTACGATTCTTAGAAAGAATTACACTAATGATGCTAGAGCTTAGTAAGAAATTCAAATTCCCGAACTCAAGCTTCTCAGTGTTTATTTCCTGGGGAAAAAATATGCTGTATAACTTCATGACCATCGCTTCCCCTTCAATTTGGAAATCGACAGGTCTGCACCTCCAAACCCCTCCAGGATTGCTTTAGCTGAAGGAAACTCTGCTCTAGTTGTCAAACTAAAAGGTATAATTAACAATCAGCCATCAGCTATCAAACACCTTAGCCTCAGAAAATTACCCATGTCCAATGCACATTAAACTAGGAGCATACATCAACAAAGTAAAAGAGCAACTCGTTCTTCTGCCTACTCTAGCCAGATTTGACAAAATTTGAGCACTGATAAATGCTGATATTATCGTGGGGAGAGTTTCTAGGAGTTTCCTATTACCCTCTCCTCACTGGCTATTGTAAGGTCAATTCCTAGTTGAATTTACAGCTGCTTTCCACTAGTTAAGCAACAGCTATTAACAAACTCCTACTAGTGATAATATCTCAAGTGTAGCAGCATCTATTATGAGTGCTTCCTATTGATATGACCATAACGGTTAGCAATGAGGTTCTCCTTGTCATATATGAATGCAAGAGAGAAAGAGAAGAGGAGGAAGGGGTGATGGGGGAAGGTGGGGGGTGAGCGATGGAAGATGTAAGTCCACGGTTACAATTGATTTAACCATGCTATACGAACTAGAAAATAGATGAAATAGATCGACATGAATAATAATATAACAGGCCACATCTTATAACTGTAAGAGGTTGAATCTAGATAATAACAGTGTTAGTATATTTAATATTATTATTAATATATTATTAAGGAGTCCAACAAAATGATGCCATATGGCTTATAACAGAATACCAGTAGTCGAAATGCTCACACACACAACTTATAGCTCCTTACAAACTCCACTAGAGACAATGAAAAATATCTGAATATTGAATATAATTAATATTTGAATTTCTTGGTTCATATCAATTGGTTAGACTTGCAGGATTCGAAAGCAGAGAGAGAAAATAAAAAATTTATTGATATCACAAAAATCTAGAGAGAATAAAAATAAAAATTGAAGTACTACTGGATTATAACTTTCGAAAAGAGGAGCAAACAATTAATAGATACATTAAAAATAAAAATAAAAATAAATAAATAAATAAAGGACATAAATCTATCAGAGAAAGGAGAGAAGATCTAGCCACCCTTTTCATTTCTCCATTCATGTCTCAGCATACCCAAATGATGCGGGAGGGAAATGGAGAGGAAAACCACCAACACATGACAACCACTCCAAACCCAAGTAGTCTTCTTCTCTTTCTTCTCCCTTTGTTTCTTCTTTCTTTCTAAATTTCCCAGCTAAAGCCAGTTACTCCCACTGCCCTAACACTAAACCCAAAACCCGACAAACCCACATCTAAACCCAAGAACCCACCACCCGCACCTAACAAAATCACCACCCAAACACTGAGGAACCCACCTCCCACTAACGAAACCCATTGCCCAAAAGCATGAAAACAACCAACTTCCAAACCTTAGACAAATAAAATTTAAGATAAATAAATAAAAAGATATCCTAATTAGAACTTGAACCCTAACACAAAAACAAACCTCAAAACCCATCACCACCACCAGACCCACAAAACCCACACAATGAACCAGAAAGAGGATGAAAATTGTTGGATTGGAGGACAAGCAAGAATTGGACTGATGGATTCTAAGGAGAGAGATCTTACATCAACGATGAATGTCTTCGCTCAACCAATTGGAACGAACCATGGTGAAATGCACACATATATCAGAAGAGAAGAAATTGCATATTTCGATATCCAATTCATGTCCTCAACAAGCCAAGAAAGAGACATCTGAGTTTGCTTCCATCAATGCAAAGTTAGACCAAGCACCCCTCGTAGAGCGGGAGTTGATATTGGTAAATGTTGTAAAAAGTTGTTTGATGGAGGACAGTACAAAGGTAGATAGCTTTGGAGAATCAGATTCTAACCAAAGTTGTTTGGCAAAAAGTGAACTAGAGATGGATATTGAACCTGAAAACCCAGAGGATTTTGTAAATGAGCCAAGGTCGGCTCATTCTTAAGCTGTTTTAAGAATTAGTAAATAAACCAAGTTTGAGCTTGAGATAAAGTTCATTATTTAAACAAACCAAGCTTGCGCTTGTATTGGACTCAATAAAAAGCTCGGCTTGGTTTGTTTTTCCAATGCATCAAACAAATGGTTACCCATCTATGGTGAACAATAGTTAAATTGAAGCCATCAAATGAACATATCCATTGATTATCTTAGCGACAAGTCAATTTTAAGGGGGTAGCATTGTTAGATATTGAATATAGATAATAGTAGTGTCAACTGGCATTAAAAGTAGTACAGTTTATTAAGGAGTCCAATGAAATGATGCCGTGAGGCTCATCATAGAAGACTATTAGTATAAATATGTGGAGTAGTACTGGAAAAGTCAGACATTTTTAATTGTCTCTAGTGGAGCTTGTAAGGAACTATAAGCTTTGTGTATCGGATCATTTTGCTCTGTGTTTAGTGTCTCTAGTCCTAATTCTTTATGTTAGGATATGCAATCGCTTTAGTATTCAATATATTTAATATTTGAAAAATTCCGAGTTCAAATCAATAACACCACAAAATTTACCTACGATAATCTAATAAATTGAATGACAAAAAAAAAAAAAAAAAAATGTAACATGGCCTTACAAAAATACAAGCATAAGTTATTGTTGAGATAGATACACACACACACACACACACACACACATATAAGGGTATGAAGACCTCAATATATAAAACGCCAATAGTATATTAAGCATGTCAATCCAATAAAAAAAATCAGTAACATTAAGTTAAATTACTATGGCTATCAGAATATATTAAATCTTTTTTTTTTTTAAATATTTCCTCCTAAGTCTAAGCACTATAGTGTAATAATCTGGGTAAATATATTTACAGGCCATTTGTTTGAAGGTAATAGAGAGGGAATAAAATAATCATGTCTAGAATATACTTATTACAATGTTTACTTCTAAGTAAATCAGGAAAGTAACTTTCTGTTCCTCCTGTAGATGGAAAAGTTAAACCCACCTGTTAGGTGGTTCCCCCTTTTACACCCCACACCCCCCCCCCCCCCCCCCCCCCCCCCCCCCGGCCCCACCACCAAAACCCCAATCTAGTGGGAATAGAAAATTGAATAGCATAACCATTTTACCCCTAACTAATTTACAAATTTATAGAGCCATCCATACAAGAAATATATATATATACACAATTATAAATTAATGTACAACTAACTTATTTGCTATACATATAACATATATACATAAATATAGCAATATTTACAGACTTAATAGCATGCATTGTAAAAATATATATGTATATGTATATATATAACACAAATTATATAAAATCTATACGTTATATATGCCATGATGCAATGCATTGATATAAAGAAAGAATGCCAAGGATATAAAACAGGATGTGCTCCTGTAGATTCATACTTAAGAACATTGGGAAAGCAATTACCTGCTGCGCACTACTATACATGGCATCCCAATTCGTTCAGCTGCTGTCACCCCTGATTGACTTCCTGCTATAAGAACACAATCCAAGACAGAAACCCCAGCATTTTCTGCACCAGTGCGCAATGCAGCAACAATCTTGTCCAAGCTACACAACCAAAATGTAATAGAAGGTTGGTTGGGTAAGAGATGACTTTTTCGGTTCTCTTGATGCTCAAAGTTTAAAATTTGAATTTAAAAAGAAGTGGGGTAACCATATTCAGAATAGTTGTTCACTAACCTAATTGTTAAATAATAAATATGATAGCCCAAACCAATTCTACAAACTTAAACTTTTAGATAGATGGTTGTGATACTAACTTTAACATGGTATAAGAGCAAGAAATCATTAATCAAATTCCTACGAACTTATTACTACCCTATTAAAAATAAAGTCGCCCACTTGATAGCCTTAGTTAAAGTCGAAGTCTCGACCCACAAGTAAAGAGGAGTGTTAAATAATAAATATAATAGTCCAAACCAATTCTACAAACTTGAACTTTTAGATAAATGGTTGTGATACTAACTTTAACATGGTATAAGAGCAAGAAGTCATTAATCAAATTCCTACGCACTTGTTACTATCCTATTAAAAATAAAATCGTCCATTTGATAGCCTTAGTTAAAGTCGAAGTCTCGATCCACAAGTAAAGAGGAGTGTTAAATAATAAATATAATAGCTTACACTATATCTACAAGCTTAAAATGTTAGATTAGATGGTTATGGTGCTAACTTTGACACTGACACATAAAATAGAAGAAATCATTTTTCTGGCGAAAAATAAAACCTCGTTGTCCGCAATGATCACTTCATTTCTCTAGTTTCTTTTACATGTAAAAAGACAAAAGGAACTTGAAGTGAAAAGAAAGACTCATTAAATACAAAATTTAATGAGAAAACTACAAACAAGAATGAAAAGGCAGATTGGAACTTGCCTTTCAGATGAGGTTGTATCGATTTCAACACTCAGCTTGAGCATAGAAGCGATCTCCTTTGCTATCCTTTGCCTTTCTGCAGAAACTGGTCCCAGAAATGGAGAATTTCAGAAACAAAAATTTTAAATTCAAATAAAGAAATTGTAGAACAAGATGAAGCAACATATATCTACTCTAAAGCATTCTGGACTTCTTATACTGCATTCGTTTCTTATAATTTCAAGTGAATAGATATGCAATCAGCTCTCTTGTTACACCCAAGCAAGTCAGTATATTGTTCAATTTGGATGCATAACCAACTAATCTAAATTACAAAAACTTAAGCTTGTATAGTGGTGTGGGTTTTTATATCTTATATTTTGACTATTGCCTTTCGTGTGGGCAAAAAGATTAATTTAGACCTATCAAAAAGTGATTAAATAAGACTGAAATGAAAGTACAAGGGTATGAACACATGGCTCCTTACATCAATGTCATGTTAAACTTTGATCCTAACTAACTAACTAAAGGCTTAAACTTGTCCATCCATGTTGATTTTTACAAATCTATTTCAAAGAAACATTTAGGGAATCAAATCTTCCTGCTGAGCATGCATGAACTGACTTAAAATTCACAATGTGTGCCATGTCAGGTCAAGTATGTGCAAGGTATGAGTTTTCCAACCAATCTTTAGAATATCCTCTTATTAACCCAAGGCTCTTTAGCTTTTCCAAGTTTTTTATTAGGATCGATTGGAGTAGACACTGTTTTACACCTCATTATTCCAATCTCCTACAAGAGATCAAGCGCATATTTTTATTGTGAGATAAAGACTCCTTAGTTGAATAAGCCACCTCAATACCAAAAAAATTCCTTGATTTGACAAGCTCTTTTAATTCAGATTCTTTGGTCCATTGTCGTTTCAACTTGTGCTTCGTTTTCTCATCATTCCTAGTCACAATAATATCATCAACATACATCAAGAGTATAATCACTCGTCTAAGGCTAAGTGCTCAATGAATAAAGTATGGTCATCTTGGCTTTACTCATAGCTTGATCGTAGTGAACATACCAAACCAAGCTCTAAGAGACTACTAAGTCCATATAAAGCTTCACCTAGCCTACATACTTTATCTCCTTTTTTTTTTTTTTTAAATCAAAACATGGTGGAATGATTATATAAATATCTTCATCTAAATCTCCATAGAGGAAAGCATTTTTCACATCATACTGCAAAAGTGGCCAATCAAAGTGAGTTTCTAATTATAACTACCGAAGCAAAGGTTTCTTGATATTAAACCCCAGAAGTCCAACCATATCCTTTCGTAACTACCTTACTTTGTATCTCTCAAATGTTCCATTTGCCTTGTATTTTAGAGTGCATAGCCACCTACAATCTATTATGTTCTTTTTTCTTGGCTTATCAATAATTTTCCATGGCTTGTTCTTCTCCAAAGCATCCATTTCCTCTTTCGCATTTCCCCATTCTCTTGTTGATAATGCCTCAAATACAATATTAGGTATAGAAATAGTGTTTAGGTTTAATATGAAATTTTTTGTAGGCTCGTCACAGGTCTTTAAATAATACATGGTCAAATATTAGGTACAATGACTATATTCTCTAGTACCCTTTCAGATAGCAATAAGAAGACCACTATCATCTATGGGTATTTCAGTTGTCTCTAATTTCAAAGAAGGATCAGTTCTTACCATGGTCCCATTTCCATAACTCAAGTTAGGTTTTTGAACTTGTTTTTGCCCTTCTAGAACATACCTGTAGAAATCTTAGAAAACCATAAATTACACTTACTAATTCACAAGAAGACACATGTTTAGAGGAAAGGTCCTTTGGACAAAACTCTTGTGGAGAACTTTATAAAAAGTACATTGGGTTTGTATTGGATGAGGAGTTAGGAGACCACTTAGGCAAGTCAAGAGGAATAACTGGCTCAAAAGTATTATCTTCAACATTTGATTTCTCCCCTTCAGGATAGGACTTTGTGAAGTATGGCTTACTTTCAATGAATGGAACATCAATGGAGGCAGTTCAAAATAAGGTTGCACGAAATAATACATTCTGTCACTAAGATTGTTTTCTTATATACACAAATCTAAGGAAATTAAATCACAAATTTACACACAGATAGTTATGTTATAGCTAATATACAATTACAGCACAGATTTTCCTCAATTTTCCAACTCTCCTCCTCAAGCTGATTTAAAGATATCTTCCATAACCAGCTTGCCAACTAGAAAATCGAGCTGTCTTGTGCGTAGTCTCTTGGTAAAGATATCAATCACTTGTTCTTCGGAAGGAATGTATTCCATATGAACCAATCTATTATCTATCTTCTCCTTGATGAAATGCTTGTCAACCTCCATATGTTTTGTGCGATCATGAAGGACTAGATGATGTGCTATTGAGATTGTTACCTTATTGTCACAGTGCAACTTCATAAGACATGACTCTTATCGCTTTTAACTCTTCTAACAACCTCCTAATCCACATGATCTCACAAATACCTTGGGCTACAGCTCTAAAGTCAGTATCAACGCTGCTCTTAGCAACCATATTTTGTTTCTTGCTTCTCCATGTAACCAAGTTATCACCTACAAATGAACAATATCCTAAAGTGAGTCTTCAGTCTACTATGCTCCCAACCCAATCAGCATTTGTGTAACTTTCAATCTGCAAGTGTCCTTGTAACTTAAAAGTCCTTTGCCTGGCGTCCCTTTAGATACCTTAAAATTCTGTAGATGGCTTCAAAGTGTGTGAGTCCTAAGGCATGCATAAACTAGCTAATCATAGTAACAAAGAAGGATATATCTAGGCATGTATAGGATAGCTAAATCAATCTCCCAACAAGTCTTTGATAACGCTCCCTATTCTTTACATCCGTAGCTTCTGCAGGGTGCAATTTCACATTAGGTTCTACAGGGTTTCAGCAGGTTTACACCCCAAGCAGACCTATCTCCTTCAGCAAATCAAGAACATACTTCCTCTAATTTACGAAAATGCCTTTTCTAGACCTAGCAAACTCTATCCCAAGAAAGTATTTCAATGCCACAAGATCTTTAATCTACTCAGCCAGTTTCTTTTTCAACTTTTCTAGCTCATTACAGTCATTCCCAGTTATTCGAATGCGTCCACATATACTATTAAGATAGCTATTTTACTGTCATTTGAATGCCTGTAAAATATTATATGATCAACTTGACTTTGAAAATATCCATAGCACTTTATCACCTTACTAAAGTGCTCAAACCAAGCTCTTAGTGACTTTCTGAGTGCACACAAGGACTTCTTCAATCTGCACACTTTGCCATCTCCACACCTTTCTTCAAAACCTAGTGGGGGACTCATGTATACCTCCTCCTCAAGGTCTCCATTAAGAAAAGCATTTTTTGGCCAATTGGAGTTAATAGCAAGAGACAACAAGACCCTAATCGAGTTTATTTTAGCTATTGGAGTAAAGGTTTCTTGATAGTCTATCTCATAGGTTTGAGTAAAACCTTTTGCTACAAAACAGGCTTTGCATCTCTCAACACTCCCATCTACCTTACTCTTGATAGTAAACACCCATTTGCAGCCCACCACCTTTTTTTTCCCTTTAGTAATTCTATAATCTCCCAAGTTTCATTCTTTTTCAAGGTATCCTTCTCTTCAAACATAGCCAACCTCCAATTCGGATCATTAAGTGCTTCCTAAATATTTCTAGGCACAACAAGCTTTGAAATGTTTATAATGAATGCTCTATAACTGTCAGAAAGGCTTTGATAGGAAATATATATGGCATTAGGATGTTTGGAACAAGTTTAGGTTCCCTTTCTAAAGGCAAATGGGAAGGTCAAGATCAAGATTTTGTTTAGGGAAAAGAAGGGCTAGTTCTAAACCAGGTTCAAGTGCAGAGTTCTCTCTCCTAGAATCTGATTGTAATGGTAAGTTTAAGTCAATAATAGGAGAGGAAGAGGAAAGAACAGAAGAAGTATTGCCTGAAGCATTTGGATGACCATTACTTATGGCTTCTAGTTGACCATGTGCTGGGATAATAGCCTGGTTTCTACCACCTCTAAGGACACCTCTCCTAAAATATACCATAGGCTCAAGATTGTTTCATTTTTTTTTTTTTTATTCGTAGTATTTCTTTTTCTGTCAGAACAATTTTAGATTAGATTTCTTTAAGCCTAGTTTCCAAGGTCTCTTTTTCAAAAAAGTATCAAGAAGTGTGTCAAGTAAAGGTTCGGCAATTTCTCAAAAATTTGGTTCAACTATCTTCTCCCCTTGAAGCAAATTTTTGGCAAAGCATGATGTATTTTCCATGAAAAGAAATATCCATAGAGACAAAAAAAACATTTTGTAAGGGGATTAAAGCATTTGTAACCCTTTTTATTAGGTGCATATCCTACAAAAACATATTTTTCAGCTTTTGAATCTAATTTAGACCTTAGTCTTTTTGGAGTGTGTACATACGCCGTGCAGCTAAACATTTTTAAGGGTAATCAGAACTTATTCTAGATTCTGGGAACACCTTTTTTAAGCAATCCAATGGGATGATATATTATAAAACTTTGGTAAGCATTCTGTTGATTAAATACGAAGCTACCAATACAACATCACCCCATAGATACTTTAGAATGCTCATATAAAACATTATGGCTCTAGCTAATTCTAACAAGTGCTTATTCTTATGCTCAAGTGAGTCAGAACAAGAGAATTGGTGTAAAATTCCTTTTTCATTTAAAAAGGTTTCCAAAACTTTATTAAAATACTACGTTCAATTGTCAGATCTCAAAATGTTGACTTTTGTTTGAAACCAAGTTTCAATCACCCTATAAAATTCTTTAAAAATCAATTCTACTTTAGATATTTCTCTTATTAAGTAAATCCAACAAAGACGTATAAGATCGTCAATAAAAATCACAAACCCAAACATAACTATAGAATAGATAAAATGGTCTCAAAACCTAATAAGGTTTTGGAATACAAGATTTTCTTTGACTTTTTGCCATTAAACAACTCTCACATTAAAACGATAACGATAAAGGATTAATCCCCTTAAATAGCATTGGAAATAAATGCTTTGAATAAAAAGCTTGGGTGGCCTAAACAACAATGCCAAACCTTTATTTGATCACGAACAAATAAAGAACTAATACTACTCAGCCCTTGAACCATTTTATTACTAAGAAATTTATTCTTGAAATAGTAGAGACCATTAATCATCCTAGCACTACCAATCGTCTTCCCCGAGCTCCGGTCCTAAAAAATGCAATAGGATTCATAGAAAATAACAGATAAGTTAGGTTTTTAGATAGCTTGCTAACTGACAAGAGATTACAAGCAAGTTTAAGGATATAGAGAACAGATTTAAGATCTATTCCCTTAGAAATTTTTATAAAGCTTTTTCCTACAATTGGTGAGAAACTACCATATGCTATCCTAACTTTCTTGTTTTTAGAACATGGTAAATAAGTTTCAAACAAATGTAAGGAATTGGTCATATGGTCAGATACTCCTAAATCTATTATCCATGGAGCAAATTTAAATTGACAAGATAGAGCATAGAATTTATTACCTAGTGTGTGCCACAGATACAATAGGAACATTACGTACCGTATTAGATTTTAACAATGTAAGAAGATGCTCCATCTATTCCTTGATGAAGGGGCTAGTCTCAACCTCATTAGCAGTGGTCGTGGCTCGGCTTGATTTATCTCTAGCTTTCCCTTTCCAATATGCAGGTGTCCCATCAATTCTCCAACAAGTCTCACGGGTGTAGTGAGGCTTATTGCAAAAATCACACCAAGCTCGTTGCTTTTCATCAAATTTGCATTGAAAAACAGGAGCCTTGCTTCTAGTCGTGGAGACCAAGGCAAAACCTCCAGCAATTTGAGGTCCCATTTTGCCAAGCATCACATTCCTCCAACTCCCCTCGCTTCTGACCTTCCAAAAAACTTCACCAATTGAAGGTAAGGACTGTCTTCCAATAATTCTCCACCTTATCTCATCAAACTCGACATTAAGACCAGCTAGAAACTTGAAAATGCGGCCATCCTCTATAGTCTTCTTGTGATGTTGAACATGTCAAGATCTTGCCAAATCCACTTCAAGGAATAAAAATATTTTGTGACGCTGTCCTCCTCTTATCATATCTCTCCAAGTTTGAGGGTTAACCCAAAAATCTGTGATTGATTTCCGAGATCGAAATACATTTGATTTACATTCTCCCAAAGATCTTGTGCCATTGGATAGCACATATAATTAGAGCTAATATCTTCTTCCATTGAATTCATGAGCCACATCATCACCATGGAATTCTCAGCATCCCATGTAGCATAGGCCTGATCATCTATTGCAGAAGCCTTCTTTTCACCAGTCAAATAGCCCATTTTTCCACGCCCTCTAATATACATCCTAACCGATTGAGATCATTTCAAAAAATTGTCACCATTCAAACAAACTGTGGTGATTTGGACAGAATGAGATTCTGATAAGATAGCACTGAATTCTGAAACATCCATGCTGCTAGAATTGTTCAAGACACTAGACGAATCGTCAAACATAGTTTTAGGGTGGGTGCAGGGATCAAAAAAGAAGGAAAAAGAAGAAACTCCAACAAGATATTCTTTCGACTCTGATACCAAGTTGAAAATTAGGTTTGCATGGAATAATACATTCTATCATTGAGATTGTTCTCTTATATACACAGATTTAAGGAAACTAAATCACTCATTTAATGAGAGAATAATTCCTAATCAGAACTTTCCAAATAAATAGATTTACACCTAAATATCTATGTTATAGCTAATATACAATTACAGCAAATATTTTTCTCGATTTTCCAACAGAGGCATAGAATTTTCTCAAGGTAGGCTAATAGCATTTATATTCCTTTTGAGTAATTGGATGACCTAAAACACAATTATGCAGGGATCCAATTTTCCTCTATGTTGATTGGGATAATAGACAAAGACAAAGAAACCAGAATCTCTGTGAATGAGACCATTTAATATTCTAGCATTATAAGACCCGGAAGTTTTGATTTAACCCAAATTGGTTTTGAATCATAAAATGAAAATTTGGAATCTTAGTGCTAATATCTGACTTTTGTTTTAAGTAAAAAGATCCATATAACCAATGTATAATCATCAATTAATGAAATAAATTACCGAACACCTGAAATATTTGGTATAGATAAGGTCCCCAAATATTATTATGAATCAAATGAAAAGGAAAGGGCCTCCTTTTAAAAATATGAAAAGATGCGCATGTTTAGCTAACCTACAAGTGAAGCTTAGAAATATCTAATCCATGAAATCGCTTTGGAAACATAACTTTCAGAACCCTAAATGATGGGTGACCTAAATGTAAATGGTGAAGCAAAATAGCAACTTTATTAGAAGGATTGAGAAACGATATGAACACATTACTCATGGTTTTCCAAGGCAAATCTAGGTAATAGAGCCGTATCTCTCCTTCACAAGTCCAATACCTAATCCTAAAAAACACAATTAGATATAGAAAAAAACCGCCCGCCAACTGAGGTTGTTGGCAAGTTTTTGAATAAAATAAGGCTGGCCAACAATTTTGGCATATGAACATCTTCAAGGACAATTGAAGAGGTAATATAAATATCTCCGAATCCAGCAACAATAGCAAGAGCCCCATTTGGTACTAAAATTTTTCATTTGCTAGAGCATGAAGTATATGAATGAAAAGAATATAAGGAGTGGGTCATATAGTCAATGGCTCCAAAGTCAAGAATCCAAGAGTCAATATAGAACTTGTCTAAAGGTTGAATTTTGTAAGAGATTAAAGATATACCTAAGAGTGTTAATATTTACCTAAGAAGGTTTCTCAAGAGATCTTACCAAGTTACTCAATTTTTCAATCTCTTTACTATTGAATCCCTTGATCTTTGATAATTAGTTAATCTTTGTTTGCTCGGCCTTTCAGAGGTGTACATAATGATAGGTTATTAGGAAAAATAATCTAAAGGTAATTGTAAGCAATAATTGAGATTGCAATTAAGACTCCCAAAATAATTCTTACACAAAAAGAGTTAAGCAAAATGACAGCAATGAAGGCTACACGATGAAGTAGAAATCCCAAAAAAAAGGCCTTAGGACTCTGATGCTATGCCATGATTTCTAGAAAAGAGAACTTTAAAGAGAGAATTTTGTATTTTACAGTTGTAGGTCTATTACAAGTAACACCAATATATATAGATAATGTAGGGTCCTTAATGGGTTAAGTCGTTGTACACCCACATTTGAATTAACTTACCACAAACAAATCTACAACATTTTCACCAAAACCTATAACATTTGGATGAGATGGACCCACCACATTTGCATCAAAATCTACCACATTGTGATGGGGTCCTAATTTTAAGTTGTCCATATGCGACTACCTAATAATTTCCTAGATAATGCATACCTAATAAGTGTACAAATAATTGGTATATCAACCTCACCTAACATATTATTAATTATCCAATCTAAAAAATAAAAGAAAAAAATGCTACTAACCAAAAATGTTACACCTTCGTAGATGGAAAGTTGAATTATTTTATAGTAACTCGTCCTTTTATAGTATAATCTGTTAGCATTGTGAGTCAATTTATGTCTTCTCCAACAGTTCATCACTGAGACACTTTGAAATAAATCTTATATTATCTAAAAGGTGTTCTTAGGTGAGGTTAACTATATAAGAGCCATGATCATTCGTGTAATATTTTTCAATTGTAGATTTGTCAAGGTTTAACGAGGAGCTATGAGGTGATCTAGATAGTATTGAAGTTAAACTCAAAGTTTGAGGTACTCTTCGTATAGCATTAAATCATGTGTTTTACGACAAACTAAACAAACCGAAATTAACTGTTATTTTAGTCATGAGAAGATATAACAGAACTTTATATCTATATGGTATGTGAAATTACTTCCATATCCATCCAATTTCCTCTCCTCCTCGAGTCATACCTTATTCCCTCAATCACATGTTCCCACATGGAGTTTCTAAACCCCCTTTTCCAAAGGTTAAACATTTGCCGAACCTATTCAAGTCTCCCGACAAGAACGAAATCCTTGCACAACATCCCACGTCTCATCCGATATTCAACAAAGGTTTCTTCAAAGTCCCTTACGAATTACTAAGCCTTTCCTCTAACTTCTCCAAGGGTAAGCTACTCAAGAGACAAAAAGGGTCGTTAGTTCTTTAATGTTCTCAACCTCTGCAAGAATATGAAAATAACAATAAGGATAGAAATGGAAGACTTAGATAAAGCAAGAATAAGTAAAATGGCTTAGTCTTAGATAGTGTAGTATAATAAAGGTTTTACGATAATTTTATGAGTAAGTCTTAGAGTCGAAATCAAAGCCGGAACCCTAAAGTCAAACCGAGTCAACTTTAAACCTAGATGAGATTAGATAGTTTCTAAAACCCTAAAATAGTAAATAAATTTGCCAAAATGAGATGAACTCGAATTATGATCTGAATATATGCCATATACACTAAAATGATCATATTCACCAAAATTCAAATTGTTTCGAGCTATTATGGGATCAGTTTCCAAATCAAAACATCGGTATGCAAAACGAGACAAAATATCCCGACAAACAATTTAGACTAGTAAAATACTAAGGAACTCATAAAATATCATATACAATTTTTACGGCTCATAAAAACGTCAAATATAACATTTATACGCATATTTTCATCTCTATCGATAATTTAATTGTCTTATTTACTATGCACTATTATTCACTCTACACCGTTTTTTCTTACACTTACACTTGCACACTTAGATACCTATTCTTACATTTCATTTTCACATACAACTCTTACTATACTTTATTATATAAGTTCTCTTTTACTTAATCAAATTTATGTTCTCTCCCTCCCTCCCTCCCTCCCTCGAAGCTAAAACCAGCACCATCCACCCCAACCCACAAACACAACCCCCCCAAAACCAAACAAAAACACAAAAACCCCAAAGATGTACTCTCTTGTTCCTTTTTTTTCCATTTATTTTTACATATTTAATTTCCCTCCACATTTCTCTATAAATATCAACTTCCTCCTTCACTTCTTTCACACTTTTCTTTTACATAACAAAATTCTACCAAAATTTTTTCTCAACTTTTCTTTCTACAATTTCCCTATCAAACACTCTCCCTCTCCATTTCATACCCATTCATCCCTCTTTAGGTAAATGTTATAAGCACTTCCTCCATAGATATATATTATACAACATGTATGTGTATGTATTCTATGTTTTCCAAAATAAACTCCCATGATGCTTAATACCACGAATGGAAATATAAAACAACACATCAAGCTTATGTCACATTATCATGTTATACTTATTTTGGTTCATGTTACTAACTTGACTTCCTATATCTCAATATGTATATGCAATAAATATAATTTTTAGAGTCTAAATGCTCACTAATCTAACTCTTTTATTTTATGTTTTTTATTTCATGTATATTGATTATTTCTTTCCTTTAGAAGACCAGTCAACTTCTCGTCTTAGGACTGGTTTAAAAATCAAGTCCGAATGAGATTGGATTATTTCAAATCTCAGAAAACCTAGACAAAAATCTAAAACTTCCATATTTCATTTCTTTATACTTGTTCTTATTTTATATGGTGATTGGATTTATTTCAAGCCCCAAAGAGTTGATAACAAGCTAAGCCTCTCATGTTTTTATTCTAACAACATTATGTTCCCATTTATTTTATTTATTCTTAGTATGATTTTGTGCTCTTAAATTTTGTTTTACATTCATTTTTAGACTCATGTCCATGTAAGTTCATAGTACTAATGTTGTTATGTCAAGAAATAAATTTTAAACACGAATGTATATACATGTTTGATCATATGAATGTTGCATCTCATATGCTTGTTAACAAACTTGATTGTTTGTTTTGTTATGGGTATGTTATGCGTAGAGAATTATCTTACTAAACTAATTATGCTTATTCTCTAATAGATTTTTGATATCACAGGTCCATCTGTTTTCGTACAGGTACCCCTTTTCTCGGGTAAGACTTATGCTTTTTGGAAAGCTTTTGGAGAAATTCTACTTGGAGACCATAAAATATATTTCCTTTTAAATCTCTTAGATTATGTTTATTTTAACATAATATAGACTTTGTTAATATGACAATATTTTGGAGACTTTATCGAGGGAATGTCCTTATAATGTTGAAAGACTATAAATCTTTAAGTTATGAAAGTGCATGTTTAGTATTTCTTGTATGCCATTTCATTGCTATCTCAAACTACATACTTCATCGATATCCCCTATTGTTGTGAAGGTACACTTGCAATATTGTCAAAGCTTTTGCATGACTAAAACAAGTCATTCATAAGTTTCAATATCGTATGCGGTGGACTGCCACATTCATAGTACCCTCTAGGGCCAGACAGGGGTTGGGGCACAGGCAGGGTGACTCACTTTACCAGAAGAATTCCAAACAACATGGATGGCATAGAATAAGCATTTGCCGCACAAGTTTATACCTGCTTTTGTCGCTTCTTTAGCCAATTCCTCATCTGTTCCAGATGGGACTCCTTTCACAAGCTGGGAATAAAGACTTTTTTCAATCTCTGATGGTCCAACAATATTTACCCTTGAAATTCTTTCTTCTCCAAGCTTTTCAATAATAGATCTACAATTATATAAAATATTAGAATGTAGGAGGGAAAAAGGGAAAGCAAATTATGAGAAAGAAAGAAAGCCAAAAATGGATAACTTAGACAACCAGTAGGTTTTGATGCCAGCCAAAGTAATTTAATGAATTGAATCTGGAACCAATGCTCATAGATTAGAATGTAATTGAATATGCTCGCCAAGCGTTAAATAACTTTTGCAAAGCTGTGTGCTTCCAGTCAAATGTCAAGATGTCCTGACAGTGTTATTTCATTAAGGGAAAAGAATCAAATTAGTGCCATTTTACATTAAGGACCAATTTGGTTTCCAAAATTTAGTTTAAACCATTTAAGTTCTTGCATATTATGAGTAGACAATTAGGTCTCCAAACTTTACATGTGAACCAAATAAGTCAATGAACTCACCAAAACATGTGAGTACGTTCTCAACGCCAGCCACAGAAAAGATTTTCAATGATATTTGTGAACATTATGTCATGTCCTATGTAGCATAGTTCGGCATTTTGAGAGGACATGGCCCAATATTTGAGGGAACTACTAAATTCCATATCAAATTCTATCTTTTGGAAAGTTGACAAGACTTATTATTCATAAAGTGCAAGACTCAACTGGTCCAATCTAAAGTTTAGTGACCATATTGATTCTTGATGAAAATTCAATGGACTTGTGGTGCTTTTCCCAAATCAAAAACTGGTTTTCTCTTCTCTGTAACCACCAATAGTATAATTGGGAGAAAATTGACCAAATGACCAAACTATCGTCTGCATTATCACATGTTCTTCCAGAAGAGATCATCCTATTTAGATATACCAGGGACATCATAATGATAATCACAAAAAACATTGCTTACACATGTTGATCTAACATAAAAAAATTGTCTGCAAGCTGACTATTATAATAAACTTCTGCCTGGTAAAGTTTCCAGAAAGCTAACACAAAAAACGTGAGGATAATTTACACAACTAAAAGCTATCAAAACCATTGGCCTCTGGGGTTCTTATGCTGGCAAGGCATCTATAGCTGTACCTAGGTATCATAGGAAGACCTTTTCCATATCTATGACTTGTCAAATTAGTGTTACAATTGGCAACTAACAGTAGGTTTAACCTATTAGCTACATCGACCCATCATAAGATAGAACATATACATTTCCCACTTCAACTGCAGAGCCACTAGGTAGCAAGAAGCCTTTGGCTTTCATAAAGAGCATGTGTTGATTAATAACTACAGTTACTGATCAATTAACAGCACATTTACTATATGCAACCTTCCATTTAGAGTAAATAATGAACCTGGCAGCTTTATCACCACATTTACTATATGCAGTAAGTATGACAACTGGAATTTCTTCATGGTATGCGCTGTCAATAAACCTGTAATTAAAAAGTTACAGAAATAAATCCTTCCGGAACAGCAAAAGGCTCCAAGAGTTAAGAATAAACAGGAAAAGTAAAGAAGTAGGTTTCCAAGCAAAAGACAAAATGATGTTAAACACTATACAGGTATCCAACTAAGAAAGTGCTCATGTAGACTCATGCATAGTCATAAAATAGAAACATAATAATTTGACAGAATGCTGGAAATAAGACATCCTTTGACTTAAAATGTATTTTCAGAAATTCAGTTTTCATGTTATGCTACCTAATGTTATTTGTGGCAAACCCTACTGCTTCTCAAACCAGTCAAACCAGACAATTGTGACAACAAGAGTTGTTTTAGCAAAGGTTATTAGATCCAGAAAGGGGAGACAATTTTTATGATATGGTGGAGCTGATATTAAGAGACTAGAGGCAAGTTAGTGATATAAACCTCTAGATAATATTAAAGACATGTCATTGTAGCAAGCATAATGCAGTCAAAGTATCAAATGGTTCTTGTCACTCAGCAAGATAAGGCTAGTAGTCGTGTTTTTAAATTATGAGTTACATGTCAAAAACTTTACTATAACACATGGCACGCTGAGAAACAACTTGCACACAACACCAATGAAGTCATACAAGAAGAAGCCAGAATGTGGGTTAAGGGTTTTTATAATCAATTTTGACACTATGAAGTTTATTATTTTGGGAAAGTTCTATTTTTTTTAAGTGATTTCTTGAAGCTTTCCACAAAACGCTACAAAAATATATGCATCCCTCAACACCCACTGCCAAGTCCTCCTCCTTCCCCCCCACCCAACAAAAACCCTCTCTCTCTTTCTTTAAGACTAGTACCTCATGGCATGGTGAAAGAAAGTATATCTCCTGTATCTCAAGCAAAAGACATTGATTTGCATGTGTTACTAAGATGACATAGATGAAAGCATTCTGCAGAGATTTTCTTGTTTTACCTGTCCCATAAATGGTAAGGTGCAGAGCAGGAACCCCCTTAGCACCTCTTTCCAATTCATGCTTCTAGCTTAAGAGCGGGGAGGGGGGGACATTGGTTATTATTTCAGTTGCGTTTATTTATTAAAGTTACTTGAACATATTACGAAGTCGCACTTAAGAACTAAAACTATATTTTCATAGTGAAAAGTCCTGCTGTAATTCTATACTGATGACTTATTAAAGCATCTCATTGTCAACATTACATAAATGTCAACAAGAAATCACTGGATATACGAGCTAGTTTCAAGTTTAGGTTTACCAAGATATACAAAGTCACACTTAAGAACTAAAACAGATTTTCTGTGGTAGAAAGTCCTGCCATACTTCTATACTAATGTGTTATCGATACATCTCATTATCAACATGACATAAATGTCTACAATCCACTGAGATATACAAGCTAGTTTCAAGTTTGGGTTTACCAAGGTATACAGAAAAGCAAGCAAAGAAACTTTCAGAGGATCCATACCAATATAAAGCAATCGTGTGGTGAACAAAAGGTCAGGTGCAGATTAATTAACCAAAAGGGCCAAAAAAAAAACAGAAAAAAACAATTAGGTGCAGATTTTAGCAGCCATTTGCAAAGGTTACGGACTTGTTCTCAAATTTCTTTGTCGATGGAGAAGCGGCATAATTTATATTTGACACCTATAAAAGTCTTCATATGACATCTTCATCTACATTGGACACCTAAATGCCAATGCTACATTTGACACATACATATGAATTAAGTTTCAATGACAAGTGAACAACACTTAAGGAAAATTCAGACTATAAAGCAACTCCATTAACAACATTTGGACACAAAACAGTATTTGGAACATAAATCAAGCCTTTTTCTTTCTTTTCTAAGAATGCCGAATATCCAGTATTTGTCATGAAACATACTCTATGTAGATATAGAAATCTAATTGATGTCGTTATGTGGATGTTACACGAGGCTTGCACTAGTGGCTAGGAGGAAAAATAGTCCCCGCGGCTCAAACACACTTGTAATAGGCAATAGAACTATTGAGCATCAGCTTTGCCATTTGTAATCAAGTATTGACCCATTCTTTGTTTAAATTTTATTTGATCTATGTCAAGAAAGAATTTACAGCCATTTACTATTTTTCTAAGCTCTACAAATTCTAAAATTAATAAATGAGCTTGATGACATCTATCTGGTCATGTTGATGATCAATGAATAAGACTAAGTTTACTCATTTCACGGTTATCCCAATGAGTTTACTATGTGCTTATGATTAATAGCCCGTCTTACTAAGCGTCTATTTTTCATCTGCATTTGTATCTAATATGTTTTTTAGCTGTATCTCTTGGATCTAATCGGTTTCAGTATCTATCCCAGTGTTCGGATAAACTATCTGATTTGTTACTGTTCTACTGTTGTTACTATTGAAGGAAATAAGTATTGTAAACTTATAAGATGTAAGGATCCCCCATCCTCCTCTACTCCCTCCCTCCCTCCCTCCCACGCAAACCCCCCCCCCCCCCCCCCCCCCCCCCCAAAAAAAAAAAAAAAAGAAAAGAGCTAATGTACTAAGATTGGCTGAAAGACAAATTAGCATTACACCAATTTATTATATAAAATATACCGGAGAACAATTAAGTTCATACATAGTAGGAACCGTTGATACTCTATATGACAATGCAAGTGCTATGGTCAAGGTCAATATGCTACCAAATCACTAGCAATAGAATTTTGCACACCGTTCATCCATAAATCAGCAAATAAAATTATGCCTACTACTACTCTCAGTAGTCCCAAGTACTTCGTTATCAATATTACCATCTGATCCTGTATTTTCCTCACCTGAAAAACTACCACTAATGCATGAGTCATTACCATCATTTATTATAATATAATTATGTAATGTTGCTATAGCAACATACGACTATTTTTATTTGTTTACCTACTAGCAGACATGCTATGATGAATACGGAACCTACTCTTCCACATTCAAAACGTTCGTTCAATAATGTTTCTAAGAGAGGAATGCGCATAATTGACTAGCTCCTTTAGCATTTGTGGTGGGCGACCTATCAAAACTTAGAACCATAATATCTTTCTCCTTCGTAAGGAGCTAGAAACCTAGCTTTATTTAGGAATCTCAAGTCAACCATGTAGTATTTATCTACGATATTTTTATTCTTATAAGCAAATCAACCAAATTCAAATATAATATAACATTTCCAAATAAAATGTTATAAATCAACTACATGTACCTGACGTTGTCAGTGAGAAATTGAATCGAGGATCACCATATACGAAAGCCAACACATTTGCGTCATAACTTTGGCTATCTACACCAGCGACTCCCAATGTAAATCTATAGGTAAAATCACAAGCTGCCAAAACATTTTAAGACACTTCACCTTTTCTATTCATATTTATAATTTGTTCACCCTCTAGAATATGTGAGTCAACGTGCATACCATCCAATACACCAATACAGCCTTAAAAAACATTGTCAAGAAAGAAACAACGCATCGATACTGAATACTTAACAAGATCTAAATACTACTATATATTGTTGTAACAAATCGAAATCGCTTCCTAACCTAAAAGAATGGATAATATCTCGGATTCTGTCATATTTATGTTGGAGTTTCACAAATCTCGACATCCTCGGGCTTTATTATATATTTCAATAACTCTATTAGTACGGTTAGAACTTCATTAAATTGACGGAAGACATCCTCTAGCGAATGCTGGAAGCCTAGAATATCTCTTAAACCACAATTGATGAAACACCTTGCAAGACAATAAAATAAATATCTCTAATATTTCCTCAATTGAAACACCTCTACTATTACAAAGATTGTATTATTCCAACATTCCACACAAGCAGCAAAACAAAGATAGGTTCATTTGGAACATGTTTTGACACCTAGTTGAATATGGATGGTAGAGAAACCCCTTGATAAAATGCAATCTTCTTCATCCAAAATTGTAGCATGAGATTCTTTTGTCTAAATTATTATCCATAATATGGTACAACATAGTTATGGTAACAACTTCTTCCACAAGACCAATGTCCATCTTTGTTGGGAAAAAGAAGGTTGGAGCATAACAACAACAATGAGGGTATTAACATTAAATGCATACTAACAACAAAATGATAAATGCCCCAAACAAAAAAAAAAAAAAATCAAGTACATATATCAGGATTCAAGCAGAACAAGGAAAAACATGATATAGCAATGTCGAATAATAATATGATCCCAATTGCACACTGGAAAAAAAAAATAGCAAATATCACAGCTCATTGAATAATAACATTGTGCCCTTGGTACCCTTGAAAAGTTCATCAAGGCTTTCCTGGTGTCTTTTAATCCCTCTTCACAAAAGTGAAGAATACTTCCTATCTTACTTTTCTAATATTTCCGCATTAAAAAAGTGGAATTGGCTTGTGCGCTACACTAAATCTCAGGTAAGTTAGAATGATTACACTAAAACTTACAGAGCGCCTAATGAATGGTGGTCAACAACTAATGAGGTAATTTTTACTACATTGGTATAGCAATGTCGAATAATAATATGGTTCCAATTACATGCTTGAAAATAAATAAATAAATAAGCAAATGTCATAGCTCATTGAATAATAACATTGTGCCCTTCGTACCCTTGAAAAGTTCATCAAGGCTTTCCTTGTGTCTTAATCCTCTTCACGGAAGTGAAGAATACTTCATGTCTTACTTTTCTAATATTTCCGCATTAAAAAAGTAGAATAGGCTTGTGCACTATGCTAAATCTGAGGTAAATTGGAATGATTACCCTAAAACATACAACGAGCCTAATGAATGGCAATCGGCAACTATAAGGTAATTTTTACTACATAAATAAACAATCTTAGCTCTTGTTTATTTTTGTCTGAACACCGTTTTAATGCAGAAATATAGGAAAAGTAAGATAAAAAAGTATTCTCCACTTCCATGAAGGGGGATTAAGACAGAAGGAAAGCCTTGATGAACTTTTCAAGAGCATAAACAACAGAGTTTGGGCACCATCATTGTCAGACAATGCTAAGGGGAGTGGAGATTCTGACAGAGATCCACGATTCATAGATCCTCTAGATAATGATCCACCACATCAAGATGAATTTGAAAATGATAGCCCAGTGCCATATGCACTGCAAGAAGGAGATGCATCATCAAAAAGAAAACCACCAGCTACTACTGCAAAAAAAACATGCAGGAAAACAACGATACTCCAGGGATAATTCAACTAACAATTTGAGAGACCTAATTGCAACCCTACATGCAAGAAGTACCAGTAGTTCCATGTCTGTTGGTGGTGACAACGATCCATTGGGTATCAAGGTAGTAATGAAGGAGGCCTAAGCGCTACCAACTATGGTAGAGAACAAACAGTAGACTTAGATGCTAGTATGGTACTACTGTTCTAATGGATGATAAGTTGCACTTCTCTTTTTAGTAGTTGTCCAGACAATGAGTTGAAAACTCGTTTTCTTTTGTGTGAGATAGCAAAGTATAGAGGAGGCGATGAGCAGTGAGATTTGCTACTTTTTTTAGTGTGTAACCGGGACCATATTATTATTCAACATTACTATATCCCTATTTTTCCTTTCCTTGCCCAAATTATAATATTTGTGCTTGATCCCCTCCCCCCTCGGCAGATAGTTATCATTTTGTTGTTATCATGCATTTAATGTTGATGCCCTCATTGTTGGTGTTTATACTCCAACCTTCACTTTTCCAGCAAAAATGGATGCCGATCGTATAGAAGTTATTGACATAGGTATATTGTAACTACTTGTACAAAAGAATATTATAGTACAATTCTGGATGAAGGGGATCAAATTTCATCAATGAGCTTCCCAACCATTCGAATCCAACTAGGTGCCAAAACATGTTTGAAATGAACTCATCTTTGTTCTGCCACATCTTCGGGACATTGGAACAATATGACCTTTGTAATAGTAGAGGTGTTTCGACTAAGGAAAAATTAGGGATATTTATTTTATTGTCAAGCATAGTGCTTCAACAAGGGTGGTGCAAGAGATGTCCCAGCATTCGCTAGACGTCTTCCGTCAATTTAATAAAGTTTTTTCCATACTAGTGGAGTTATTAAAAGATATAATAAAATCTGAGGATGTCCAATTTCGTGAAATTCCTACACAAATACAACAAAATATGATATATTATCCATTTTTTCAGGTTATGAGGCTATTATGACTTGTTGCATCGATAGTGGTAGCATTTAGATCTTGTTACAGTATTCGATATTAACGTATCATTTCTTTCTTGACAATATATTTTAAGGTTGTATTGGTGTATTGGATAAATCACACATTGAGACACGTGTTCCAGAGGATGAACAAATTATAAATACAAATAGAAAGGGTCAAGTGTCTCAAAACTTCTTGGTCGTCTGTGATTTTAATTATAGATTTACATCTGTGGTTGCTGATGCAAATGGCCAAAGCCATGACGCAAATGTGTTGGCTTTTGTGTAGGGTGATACTCGATTCAATTTCCCACTTGCACGCCCAAGTATACATAGTTGTTTGTAACATTTTATTTGGAAACAATGCATCATATCTGAATTTGATTTATTTGCTTATGGGAATAAAAAATTGCAGGTAAATACTACATAATTGACTTGGGGTTCCTAAATAAAACTGGGTTTCTAGCTCCTTATAAAGGAAAAAGATATCATTGTTCTAGGTTTTAATAGGGTTTCTCACCACGAACGCCAAAGGAGCCATTCAATTATGTGCATTCCTCTCTTAGAAACATTATTGAATGAACATTCGAAATGTGGAAGAATAGGTTTCATATTCTTTACAACATGTCCACTAGTAAAATAGCTAAACAAATCAAAATAGTCATTCCTACTGCAACTTTGCATAATTATATTATAATAAATTATAGTAATGATCCGTACATTACTAGTAATTTTTTAGGAGAGTAAAGCATGGGATCAGATAGTATTATTGATAATGAAGTACCTGAGAGTAGTAGTAGGTCTAATCTCATCTACTGATTTATAAGTGAGCGGTGTGCAAGATTCTATCTATTGCTAGTGATTTGGTAGTATATTGATCGTAACCATAGCACTTGCATTGTCAAATAGGGTGTCAGCAGTTGCTATCATGTATGAACTTAATTGTTCTCCAATGTATTTCATATAATAAATTGGTGTAATGTTAACTGAGAAAAAAATATCATTACAATACTTATTTCCTAGAGTAATAATATTAATAAAAATAATAGTAGCAGTAGTAATAGTAGTAGTAATAACAACAAGAAGAACAAGATAGAAACAAATCAAACAATCTATCCAAACATTAGGATAGATACAAAAACTAAGCAGATACAAATCAAACAATTTCCCAAACACCCGATTTCAAATAGACACCAATCAGAAACAAATCAAATGTAAATCAAACATAGATACTATTGAAAAAAAGATCATCCAAACAGACCCTATATAACAACTATAACCAATGTACATATTTCAGAATTTAATATATATTTTTTTTTTAACAGAGGACTTTACTTCACCTTTGAAAAGTTTAGGAATTGGATGACAAAAGCAAAAAGGTTTAAGGTATCTCATCGCTTTTTCACGAAACTAATTAACCCATAAAGGCTGTATTGTAACTTGTGCTACCTTATTTTATACTTCAGCAGCTCTTCATATCACTTAATTCTCATCATTTTTACCCAACTATAGTACTAAGTTAACTTAACGGATTAGACTCAAGTTTTTTTTTTTTGGTGGTGGGATTATATTACTGTGGTTTTTATTAATTTCATTGAATGGACACAATTGTAAACCCTTTTAACAGATTTCTACATGGAATATGAGTTCTGTTCCTCATAGTGCACAGAGGGCTTACTCTTCCACTCCAGGTCGTAGAGGTAACTCCTTTGACATAACAAGATCATCCAAGGCAGTTTTCTGCAACAAATGAAACAAAATTCCATTAATAGAATGTCAAGTTTTTATATCAAACTACTAAATATATTATGAGACAGCTTCAAGGATATCTTGTCAACCCCTAGCTTCAGGTATGCCACACTCTATCAAAAAGAGCAGACTTTTGGGAGAGTTGACGTAAGAATCATAAATTATCTTTATGAAAGCAGAAAATTCAGGATATCTTATTATTTGATTTTAATTATAAATTAATCCACTAGAAATCTTCAATTATACTAACAAAGTGAAACTATTTATACGATATCTTAAGGCGCTGTTTTTCATGGGGAATGTGTTTCCAAAAGAGATTTTGTACATTTCCATGTGTTCATTATATGAAAAATATCCCATCCAATGGAAATTGTTAGTATTGTCTATAGAAATGTAACTTTATTAACAGCAGAAAATGACTTAAGACTTTTTTATCATAACTCATTTTGTTATATACTCAAACCAAATTACAACTGTGTTTGGCTAGGTAGAAGTAGAAGTAAATTAAAAGAAATGGTTGGAAAAGAGTGGGAATTATATTTGGTAATTAAAAATAAAAATAAAAATCTTAGGAAATGAAGAGAAATTGATGGAAGGTTTTCCATTTTTCAAGTCGTTATACTTCCCTCAAAAAATTGGAGAGAAGGTGTGGAAATGGGTTGAAAATTATACACACACCCATAACATCTAGGTTTTTTCTTTTCTTTTTTTCTTTTTTTTTTTCCCTTGAACCACTAGCGTCTAGGTTTTACTAATTAGGAAGGAGGGTAATATTATTTAATAAACAATTTATAGTTTGATTTCCTCACGTAATGCAAACCAAATATTTAAAATGTAGAAGTTTCCTTTCATTTTCTTCTTATTTTTCAAAACACAACATGAAAATCACATTTCTTCTAGCTTCCTTAATTTCTTTTTGTTTCCATGCATCTCCTCTCACTTCTTTTCTCTAAAAACTCGAAACACACTTACTACTTCATTGCCTGCATCTCCCCATCCCTCTCAAATGAGTTTTTGCAAGTAAAACTCTTCTTCAACAAAGTCACAAATCCCAGATTCTAAAATAACTCCCTTTCTAACAACCAAAAAACCAAAAAAAAAAAAAAACAGAGAAAGCTTATCCATAATCAATTCAATTTTGAGTTTTCAAATTTCAAGCTTGAGAAAGCTCCAGATCTAAGAATTTCTAAATCTAAATGAAGCAAACTGATTGTGCTGAGATGTTATGAAGATTTTTGCATCAATCTATAATGGAGCTCTTGATTTTGATATAATGATTTATAGTATTGGTGCTTTTTAGTTTCCACTGCAGTATGACAAGGGTTATAAGTTTCCTGGAGTGCAAAAGAAGAAAGGATAACTGCCACATTTAATATCTAAATTTTGCACATGCTTGTAATTAACTACTTAAAGTTTAAAAGTATCAAAACCTGAAGTTTGTTCAACAGATACCATAATGACATTGAAAAGTTTGCATATAGTAAATGATATTTTTAAATTTCTGATAGTTGATTGCAATAATAGGCAAAAATTTAAGTAACAAGTTTTCCAAGAAAACATCATCATAAAATTATTCAGCCGACAGGGTACTTTAACAAACAGAGAAGTCTCCCTAAATATCTATTGTGAAGTATTAATGCAAGGAAGCACATTCAAGATAGGTAAGATATCGCATATTGGGTGTATTCAACAGATCTAAATGGCCCCCTATAAGGTGGTGTCAATAACAATGAGTTGATGTTCTAGAATTTAATGAAATGAGATTTTTCTTGCTTAAAGATTTTGGAAGCATGAAATGTCACATTATTCAAAAGCACCAAAATTGCTGTTACAATATAAAATGAAAAACATTATATCACATCACCTTCTCCTTCAAGACACTTTTTACAAAGGTATTTTTCTCACTTGTGGGTAATGAAGTAGGCCAACCAATCTGCATAGCTTCAGATATGATAAAGAACATGAACCAGTTACTTAAGGGAAATGCAACTGTGATATCTATTAATCTTTTCAAATCTCTCCATATGAAAGGAAAAGAACTTACACGATTAAAATACAGAACCAGCATCCTTTCCTCATCCCCAGAGCTCTTCCTGTACGTCACAGCAACATGCTTCAGATAGGCCCCAAATTTCTCAATAAAATTACTCACGAGGATTCATCGAATTAAATGGGAATATAAGTGATGACTACAAATAATTGGCAAGTTATCTTTTGACTTGATAAAACGTCAAACATAAGTGGACAAATAAACAGATAAGATGCAACATGTATGCGATCCAAGGAAAACAGAAGGTAGCTTATAATGAAGATGGATACATGAGAATGGTTTTACAACATTCACAAAAAGACACGTGTTAATGAAGAAAAAAGTCACCCATCTTTCATTTCAGATTTTCATTGACATGTTCTCAAAAATGTAAGTGCTTTCATAAACAAAATCAGAACAAAACCAGAATTACCATTCTACTTAATAAAAGCTACTGTTTTTAAATATCTAGTAAACTAGTTTAGATGCACTTGTTTTATTTTTTTTACTTGCAGATACCCCAAGTTGGACATTTGGTAGCCATTATGCTGATGGAAGGATCTACAAAAAAGAAAGAAAGTAAAAAGAAGAAGGATGTTTGGCAAAAAGGATAAGGCACCACTAGAGCGCAATACCATATTTAGTCAATAATCCAAAATAAAATATGATAAGAAATGATAATTATTATGAAAACCTAAAATCCAGTATTTCAAAGCAAATTACTAATTACAAATTAAGCTCCCCAAAAACTACATGTATATTTCGTAAATATAGTTGTTCGCTGTGGATCTTGTGTACTAGTTCACCTTAAGCAAAAGTGAAAGTGCTGCTGCTATACTTTAATGCTGCACAACAGGAAAGAGTGAAACAGAGAGCCCAGGGGGAAAAAGGAAGGGGGATTTTAGTGACCACAAATGTTGAAGTTACAAGCAATGATAGGTCAATAAATTAACATCCATGATTGTTTTGTCTGAAACTAGAGGAACTGAGTCATCAAAAATTAATTCAAGCCTCCATACCTTTAAAAGTTACAAAAAGTTTGAGAGGCATTATGAAATAAGTTATAATCAATTTGCATTAATTTTCTATTTGAACAGATTAAAGACAAAGGAATTATTCAATGATACACACGGCAGAAAATAGCCATATGAACATAAAAGAACCTAACTGAGCCAAAAAAGGAACTAGTTTAACCAATGTTCACACACACCCACACCAACACAACTAAAAAATTAAAAATTAAAAAAAAAAAGATATAAGAATTGATATAAAACATTTATAAAATAAATTATTATGAAGCTCCAAGACTAAAATTTCTAGCCTGCCAATCACCATCACAAATATGAGCAAATCCTTAGACTTAAAAAAAGAGTGAATAAATGGTTTTTCTAACTAAATCTCAAACCTTACGAGGTCTAAATAGATAGGTTCTGTCCAATTTGCACAATCAAGTCCAAGCTTCTGGAAAGCTGCAAATGTTGAAGCCATGAGGAATCAATTCGGGCTTCAATAGCAAAGTTAAACAGCAATCAACCAAACTTGAAAGGCTGCAATCTCATTTTTTCTAGCTATGGAAAAACCTTTAAAAAAAAAAAATACCTTCATTAGGAATGAGAAAAATGACTTTTTACCTCAAAAATATGAATATTATTTTCCTCTATCTAATCAGTGACTTTGAATGCTAGACTGCAACACTACCATTGACCATAACCCCACCATAACCTTCTACAGCTACCCGACAATTGACCAAAATAAGTTAACCACTTCTGACTACTTACATCATATTTTAGATTGAAACAAAGATTAGTCATAAAGCTAATAATACAAAAGAAATATATATATATATATATATATATATCTCAAGGGAAATAATAATAGCACCCCGGTGTTTTGTATCACAAATGATATTTTCCAAACTCGTATATATTTCTACCATTTTCTACTTATAACAATGTGGTGGATGTAATTAATTTTGCAAATAGAAGAATTATGAAGAGAGAATAAGAGCCTCTCAAGATTTAACAGTGAACACACAAAATTCTTCCAAAAAATCCAAAAACAGCCTCTATCATAGACTCTTTTATTCATAGTCAACAAGGTAGAATCACAATATACGAAGGGAAATGTGTTAAGGAGAAGGAAAGCCAAATGGGATAAAACAGTTGGATGACTGTTGCAATAAAATTTAGCTAGAAGATCTCAACTTTCAAGGCCTTACGCACGCTTGAACAAACAACTGATCAGACAACCCCATTCACCAAGCTCGATATAAATATGGGGTGAATTTGATTGCTTTACACTTTTCCCAAACTTTAAGTTGCCTTCTCAGCCCTTCACATCTTCAATGGAAATAAATGCACTTCTCTCAATTTAGCACCAAAAATGGAAAACCCATCTCCCTTTGCAACTTTGGACCTACTGCTCGCTAAAAATCCATTTATAAGTGTATCTCTCATCCTCGCTGATATAATCAACACTGCTCTACAATCACTAATGGAGAAGGAGCAATAAGCTTTCATCAAAGATAAAGTATCCACAATTCCTTATTCCTCAGAAGTTGGTTAGAGGTTACCACAAGAACAACAAAGGAAAGAGATGTGCCCATATAATTGATTTGATGACGGCAAATAACGTAGTTTCTTGGCGCTTTTTCAAGAGTGCTCCAAAAGCTATGAACTTCTCTCCCCAATTAATAGTGGATCATGACTTGGGTTAACTCCCCTAAATTATACTAAATTCAAGAGGTGAACACACTAGCTTCTTTTTATGCTCTAAGGGGCTTACCAAGACAATCCTAAATCACCAATGACATATTGTCAAAACTAAAGCCATGAGGTCAAGCTCTAACAGCTTACTTTAGTCACCAATAATTTATTTTGGAACTTACAGCTTCAGGTTTGACAACAAATCATTGGCAACATTATTTGCCAGGTCGGACATCTGTTGTCAAAGCCTATCAAAAGAGTTTGTATTTTTTGTTGCATCAATGGACAATGGGTCACTAGTCCAGACCAACAAAATTGGTTATCCAAGCTTTTAGGCTAAGATTTTGAAATACAATATAAAAGTGGACACGAAAACAATGCCGCAGATGCTTTGTCTCATCTTCATGATGAACCCCAAGATGAACTGCTTGTCAAGCCATATCTGGTCAAGTTTGGTTGGATTTAAAGGAAATCACAGAAGTTGTCAATCAAGAACCTTATTTGTCTTCAAAGTGCAGCTGCTTAGAGAAGGGAAATTGACCGATTGTGGTTTTCAATTGGTTAATGATGTATTATAAGAGTCAACTGGTTGTACCTGCTGGTTCTAAATGGGTGAATATTTTTCTTCACAAATTCCATGCTACTCCTATGGGTGGCTATTTGGGATTTCTTAAAACCTATAGAAGTATTGCTTCATCTGTTTGTTGGATAAATATGGGCCTCTTGTGCAATTTGCCAACAACAAAACTATCAAACTTTGTCCCTAGCTGGTTTACTCTTCATTACCATTTCCCAATGCTATCTGAGAAGATATATCAATGGATTTTATTTCGGGATGTCAAAGTCAAAATGGGATGATGCGGTTTGGTTGTTGAGAGGATTGGAGAGGTTGCATATAAACTTAAATTGCCTGAAGGATGTTGAATGTACCCAGTCTTTCATGGTTCATTGCTGAAATAGTCCAAGGATACTCATCCAATTGCTGACACATTTCCTGATGAATATATTGTTGATGCTAGATAGTCCACTCCTTTACCACTGAAAATTTTGGGCTGATGTTTAATGGCTAAAGATGGTGTTGATGTTTCACAGTTTTTAATGCAGTGGCAAGGCCAGCATCCTTCTGATGTTTCTTGGACTGATACAGCCTAGATTGTAGTTTCCAGATTTTGTACTTGAGAACAAGGACAATCCTAGCACAGGGGGCGTTATATAACTCCACAAATTAGACCACCAATATTGCATGTATATAGGAGAAGAGATCCAGAGAATCAAGGGTATTCAAACGGTGGTGTGGCTTAATGAGGCATGTGTGGATATAATGTGACGTGGAGTGGGGAAGAAGTGGTTCCACGTGTTCATATATATTCAGAAAAGTATGAAGAAATGGTCAGATTAGCTAAAGGTAGTTAACAGATAAGGGAGGATATAGACACAAAAAGCTTGGTCAGTTGGATCACTCATTCAGTTCCGTTGTTGAGCTGCTGTGCAGGAGTGCTCAAGTATTACCATTGCTAAATCTTACTTTATTTCTTGAGATTCCTCTTTGGCGAACCTTAATTGCTATCAATCACCATCAAGTTCTAGAAGTTTAAAACTATGAATTACTACCTACAACATTTGCAATATCATTTATAATACCAAGATTAGATAGTTAATTATAAAAATAGGAAAAGTTCAGGTACTTAGTTGTAAAAATATACAAAGTTCAAATATTTAATAATCAAAATGGAAAAAATTTAGGTATCAAATTAACATTTTTAAACTTTAGGTACATAAAAACAAAAATGTTTAAAGTTTAGGTACCAATTGAAAGAGCAAGGATGGCATTTTACCAAAAAAGAGTAAGAATGACAAATGGGAGTCTACAAAGTTAAAATGAAGAAGAAAACCTCCTACAGGGAAAACAAATGGAATGTGCATCCTCATTCTATTAGAAACATTAGTCGACATGAATTAGAGGTATAGTTATTAAAATCACGAGTCAAATATACGATTCTACAAGTTTATGATTTTATACATTTTTTCATAATTAAAATGATTAAAAAATTATTAAAGTGAAGGCTTTAGATAAAATTATGAATCTAGACATATGATGCTACACATTTAGGATTTTACTTTGTATGGTTATATACGATCCTACTGATTCTGCAGGTTGGAACAAATAGTAAATTACGATTTTGACAACATGACAGGGTAACTAACATAACCACCTATGAACCAACTAACCAACTTACTGAACTAGCAAGCTCACAAAGAATATACGTACCCCTTTATCCTATGGATAACCCATCCTGCACCCGCCTTTGCACACATGCGCGCACACGAGCATGCAGACACAGACCACAACAGCCATAAACTTCATTCTTCTATCATTTGATACAACTTTTCCTGTTCTATTTTACAATTTCTTTCCAATTAACCACCACAGACCATAAGCAGTATCATCGCCTCCACCACCTCCCTCCATTAAATTCACCACAGCTTAATTTCACTACAAGTACTTGAATCAAACGAAATAACGCAGCATAAATTACCTGATCATCACATACCTTTATTGAAGGCTCGACGATTGCCCAAGCGATACGTATCCATAAGGACCCTAATAAGAAATTAAAAAATGAACAAAAGAAAGAATTAAAGTACGAAACATTTCTTCGCAATCTTCAATTAAGAAGGAAAACAAAACAGTAAGGCCTATTTTCCTTTTACTTAAAATCTTACCCCTCGACTTCCATAAGTACAGCAAGTTCTTGAGACGGATTCTCATGCTCGATTGCGCTAAAAACAGTGAAGCTATTGAGACGAGAGCGAAGGATGGAGGTGGTAGAGAAGTTAGAGGGGGAAGAAGACGAAGAAGAAGAAGGGAATAGGTGAATTTTATTCGGTCTCAACCTTGGTGCTTGATGACGGTTACAGTTAGTGTAGTAGGGTTTAGTAGTGGAACAGCATATACCATGAAGAACGGAAGAAGAAGCAGCAGCAGTGGTTCCCATGGCTCCACTCAATCCCAGATTAGCGAATTGAAAATGCTGGACTGTAGAGCTGTCTTATCATTTACTCCCTCTGTTTTGTCTCTGGAAAAACAAGGAGAAAAAATTTAAAATCTTTTTCAATAAATATTTTTTTCATAATAATGGTCCCGTGAGTACAATCACTCAGTTGATATCTCACATAAGGGGGAAAAGAAATAAAATATTAATATTTTTTAAATTAATTATAAAAATATCATCGAAAAAAAATTATTTTCTATTTTAGACAACCGACCTTATCTCTCGAAGAGACGAAGTCAGTTATATATGACCTCGTCTCTTGAAGAGACGAGGTCAGGTGTTCCTTCACAAAATTCAATTTATTACTTGAGAAACCCAAAAAATTACATATAAAACCTATCAAGTAGAAATATAAATAGCTATACGAGCCATTAACCAAAATCAACACAGCTATAATATCATTCCGCCTAAACACACATTCTCAATCCCAATCCGAATCATTCAATCACAGCGGTATTATGATTGTTTGTCAATACAGTACAATGAAAATATGGAAATTTGTAGACTCGTAACAGATAATATGAAACGAAATGCTGATTGATTGTTCTCTTAAAATGTACAAGAGAAAAGGAGTACAATATACATACAAGAATAATACCAAAAAGTAAGAAGATATATGCAACAATCAAAATAAAGAAAATCTATCATCTACTACTGCTACTGATGTGTGTCCCTCCTCCCTCGTCCTCGGCCTCTATCCCGCCTCACGTACGTCCTGGGTAACGGGGTACGCAAATGAGGATGCTGTGTAGATGGAACAATATCTGTAACTGCAACATCCTCATGTCCAGTAGCAACACTATACTGATGGAACGGGACAGGGTCTGGCTCGACCTGTGTGAGCCCCTCCCCCATATCATGTGATGGCGATGGTCGTCTCTTCTGTGGAGCCAAGGGGGTATGGAACTCAGAGTATGACGGATCTGGCATAGAGGTGTCCCCCATATAGTAAGATGTCGATGACGAGCCAGCCTTATCCTGAGTGAGCTGGGAAGGACCAGGCTCATCAAGTGAAAGTAGATCGGACAGCTCAGGCTCATCTCTGATCTGTATACCTGGTGCTGGAGCTCGTCCCCGACCCCTGCCTTGTTCCCGCCCACGCCTCTCTCTAGGAGGCTGTCATCTTTGTACGGTATGAGACTGTGGGTCACCCTGCACTGCTGCTGATGGTGGAGCTGATGGCACTGGATCATTGAAATTCAACCCCATAAACTCTTCCACCACACAACAGACATCTCGTGCAGTAGATAGAGCGAGTTCTAGGGGCATGTCTAGAATGCTATAAATGAAATCAGCCTGCGAGTAATAGCAAAAAATTATATCGGTGAGTAGCTGCCAAGTAAGTACAAGTCCATATAAAGCTTATAGAGACAGTTATCTTACCATGTATCGTATGATAGCTCATGTGCGACCGATCCAGCGTCGGGTGATCACATGATACCACTGGAAGTAATCGTCAGATATCCCAGCAAACAAATCTGGCTGCTCAACTATGCAATCACCCCGAGCATCCCATTCGGCTATCCACCTGGCGTGCTCGACCTGTCAGTTCCACTGGGAACATCCTCTCATGTCAATTTCATGTCTGTAGGGGGGGGGGGGGGGGGGGGGGGGGGGTGGGGGGGGGGGGGTGCGATGGATGCCCTGGAAGCCATCAAATTGTCTAAGCACGCCAAACATCGCTACCCGCTAGGCAGTATAGAGGCAGGGAGGGCAAGATCGAAATATATGGATCCCACACCACCTGATGCAATAGCAAAAGTAAAATATTGCGTTAACAAACCATCAAACTATAGCAATATAACAGTACAAAGTCATTGGAAATCAATGGAGGTATAGGAGGGAACCGATGTCATACCCGATGCGCCGTCTGTCGATCGAAAGAAGCGCGGTACTCAATCAGCAGATGTGTCGATACTCGGGTCACGTCAAAAGTCGCACCCCAATGGCTGATGAGTAGGCAGCCCGCAGTAATTGACGTGTGTAGTCGACGAACTGGGGTAATGTGGGGGAAGTGCTCCCATGCCCATATCTTTACAATGAAGCAAAGTCAGGATAATCCAGCCTAGCTGTGCCCGTAACTGCCAATCCATCTACAGGGAAGCCCGTAAGGACAGAAACATCCCGTAAGGTCACAGACCACTCGCCCGTGGTCATGTGGAACGTATGTGTCTCTGGTTGCCACCTCTCGGCCAAAGCTGTAAAGAGATGCCAATCCAGCTGAATAAGAGGCATATGGGTCGCCCCTATGAACCTTGCCTGAGACAGGAATGGCAGCAGTCGCTCGTCAACCTCTGTAGGTACACCAACTGGTCGCCTGGGCCTCGCCTCTCTGCGCCGACAATGTAATACATCATGCTCCTACAGTAAAGTTATTGCATTTATTAAAGACCAATCTCACATTAACCATCAAATCTGCAATCGCTGAATTACAAAAATGAACTAACTTGCCCATCCCAGGCTAAAATCGACCTGTGTACAAGCTGTTATGTGAGTAATGAGCTATCGATCGATCCTGGATCCATTTGTGAAGGAAAAATAAAGAGATGTTGTTATAGTCGACATATGTTGATTAAAATCAAGCATAGCAAACATACGATTAATCATTACTCATTAGTGCAGTAATAAAAACATATCAGAATAAACAATTACCACTACGAATCGACTGTCCCGTAACTAGTCTACCCGCCAATCCCGCATTTGGACAACTTTTTATGTTGTGGCCCTGCTGCCCACAATAATCGCATGAATAACCTCGGGGGCCCTCTCGATTGTCCATCTCATTATGGAATCGTTTCTCCCTAGGCCAGCCCCTTTTTCTAATAAGTCCTGGATTAGGGTGCCACTTTGCTAAGTCCAACAGAGTCTAATTTGCCTTATCGGCTGCAGGAATGAAGGAACAACCATATACTCTTAGTTGATGGTCCCACCTGTACCACTGTCCCAACTCTTAGGCAACACAATCCATGTGCATTGTGCCCATCACTGCCATCGCATGTGAGCATGGAATTCTGTATGTCTGCCACTTGTTACACGTATATCTACATGATCTTAACTCCACTTTTTGTATATGGTCCCCCTTCTGACCATACATTGTTGGACATGGTGCAGTTATAACCTCGTATATCCGTTCTTGGTAATCGAAACAAATAACTTTATGGGAACTGGATATGTTGTTCCATCTCTCAAACTTCTTCGCAGCGTATTCTGTGAGCAACTTACCCATACTCATGGCATCGCTGGCTTCACGCCTTTGCTTATTAAATATGGAGTTGCAATTGTAAAAGGTTTTCTTTACCAATGCTGCCACAGGTAAGCACCTGGCATCTTTTATAACTGAATTGTAACTCTCTGCCATGTTTGTTGTGCATTGGCCAAATCTAACTCCTTCATCGTAAGATAAAGTCCACATACATAGAGGCAAATTGCGAAAATATCGTGCTGTCCAAAGATTGCTTTGAAGTGCTGCATTAAAGTATCCGTAGAACTTTCGACTCTGGGCTTGATAGGCAGCTCTTTTTATTATTTCCTTACATTCCTTGCTTTTGGCCTTTGAATTAAAGTTTCTGGCAACATGCCGGATACACCAGCGCCAAGGCCTCCCCCTAGGCCACACCGCATTCTCACTTTTGACCGCACTCCTGATACAGGCATGTCAGTCCGATATCAAGCAAATATCGGATCGGTCTTTGATGACGTGTTCCAACACTTTTGCAAGAAACCAACTCCATGTTTCCGCCTTCTCCTCATCCACAAGAGCATACGCCAATGGGATTATATGATTTGCCCCATCTACTGCCACTGCAATAAGCAATTTGTGCTTGTACTTGCCATACAGGAAGGTACCATCAACTGTGATCACAGGTCTGCAATGATTTAACGTATGTAACTTAGTCAGTGAATATTAATGAACTAAAACAAAATTTAACAATGAATACAATACATACCTGCAGTACTGGAACGCCTCAATGCAAGGACCAAATGCCCAAAAAAGCTTATCCAAGAATACGTGGCCGGCGGTATTTGAATCTTAAGTTTGCCACTCAACCTTTGTTCCTGGATTTGCCTCGATAATTGCATTAAGTAGATGCGGAAGCTCCACATAAGACGCCTCCCAACTTCCATACACCTGCTCAATGGCCTTTCTCTTTGCCTCACGAATTCTCTTGATATGAACATTATACCCGAACTGCTTTAATATATTCGTTTGGAGATCCTTCGCCCTCACATCTGGAGAATTGCGGATCTCCAATATTATGGCCCTGGAGAAGCTGGTGGAGTCCAACTGAGAGTGATCATATCCAGTGATTTTATCTAAGCAGGTGTGAGGTCCTTCATATTTAGTGATGTGAAACCACCCACCATGTTTGTTATAACTGCCTTTGAGTCTCCACTTACAACCTCTGTTATGGATATCAGTACACTTCACTGCCCATGCTCTTGGGTCCGAATCCACTACCTTGAAATTATAATGGTTCGTTATGTGCCACATTTTAACTACCCGTATGAGAGATCTTTGGTCTCAAAACGCATCCCGACCTTGAATTCATCACTGAAGCTCCAATTCCCAGCACTCATTTCCTGCTCATCATCATATGCTGCATAAGCATTACCAACTTTAGCATTGAAAAACGGAACTGGTGCTGAGCTCTCTACTGCATCAACGTCAGTAGGAGCAACGAAACAGTCCCAGTTATTTCCCCTTTGTTGTACCTCGGGCAAGGCATATTGTTATCGAAATACTTCGACATTAACATTTTCATCATCATCATAGTCGTCACTGGATTCACTTGCCGATAAGTCTTACACGGCATCCATATCATCACCACCCACCGATGTAGGTCCATAAAATTCAAAGTGACCTATTTCCACTTGTGCACTACTTATTGTCTAAACTGGAGTAGAGTTTGAGTCTACCAACCCGTGGCTCCCAATATTTCTATCAATGCACATTTCCCCTGCAGGTGCTTGTGACAATTCAGTTTCCAATATCTGCACATAAACAGCCACTAGAGAACCTTTTCTTCTGTATGAATCGATATTATTCCATTCCAATTCCTTTCCGACACCCCCCAAGGAAAATCCCGAATTGGATTCCAAATTAACGGGTTAGTGTGAGCTTATCCATGCGGTTATGCGCTCTTCGAATAGGAATCCATTTTCTGAAAGATCCTGGCTTTCGTGCTTTGGTGGGTCTTCGAGATCCTTTCGATGACTTATGTTGTGTTGGCCTTCTGTGTACACCAACATCTCTTATGTCGTATCATCATCGGTCACTGGAATAATATCATAACGTAGCGTCCTATCTCCAATAGCTACCCTATGATATAGCTCCACCCGATGTGTACACCTATTTACCTTCAGTCTATTGCAAATAATCTCCACTATCTGCTCATATGTTGAATTTCTACTAATACTGACCATAGCAACGGGCTGCTTATCATAACCAAAATCATCATCCCCTTGCGCAATATTACCATAAGCGTATAGTAGAACTTCGCCTTATCCATTTCCTCACAAATCCTGCCATCTCATCAAAATTAGCTTCCATACATCAAATTCACAAAATCACACTATTGAATTGCATTCCTTGTAATATTTAACATAATTCCTAAACCTGCACCTCCACTTTCAAAGTTGAAATTTAATTTTCTAATCTATTCTGCTTTCTTACAAATATTAGCTTTTTTCATCGCATATTTTTATGCCATACCAAATCGCCATACTAATGCTAAACTACTAAATACATCCCGTTAACGACAATTGAAGTTATTTTCAATTTTTTTCCCACACTCAAATTCCTAAAATAATTATCCAACAGCAACAACTTATGACATGATTTTTTTTCAAAGCAAATATTATACATATACATATCTATACAACATACAACATGAAAAAAAAATAACATCGGCGTTGGAATCATGCTACAAAAATATTCTAACAACACATTCAATCGACATTCAACAATGCATCATGAATGATTGAAAAAAAATACGAAAATACGTGTGAACAACTACAATCGCAATACAATCAACTTTGGAGCAATTGAATCAGCCAAATGAGGAACAACTACAGTCGATTTGTGGATTTCGACCGCAAGAATCGGAGAAAAATCGGATTTCCAATTAGGGTTCCGGTGAGCAAAAGGAGGAAATGGGGAAGAAGAAGCACGCGTGAAGAATATAACGCGCTGACCTCGTCTCTTCAAGAGACAAGGTTAATCACTAATGACCTCATCTCTTAAAGAGACGAGGTCACATGCGGTTCAACCTCGTCTCTTCGAGAGACGAGGTCAGCCACTTATGACCTCGTCTCTTGAAAAGACGAGGCCATGTTGCCTAAAATCGGGAATAATTTTTTCTTGATGGAATTTTTGTAATTAATTTCAAAAATATTAATATTTTATTCCTTTTCCCCTCACATGGGGGCCAAATAAAAATATCTAAGATAGTATTTTGGATAAGGAAAATAGCTAAATTTGTGCTGAATTTTGAAGAAAAAAATAAGTAGGTATTTAAATTTTAAAAAGTCCAATTTTTATATTTAAGTAAACTTTTTCATACTCTAAATACTATCTTACATAAAATTCTCCCTTTATTGCATCTTTAAGTAATATACTCGTATGGTTTGTTCACTTCACTGAATAGAATAAGAGAAAAATGAAATCCCAATTTAAAAGAAATGTAATAGGGTTGTTATGGCTATTATAATGTTCACTTGGTGTTAAAGATAAAACAAGTAATTATTAGAATAAAATGTATAATATCTATATTACCCCATGTATTTATTATAGAAAAATGATAATTGTATAGGTGTTATTCTCAAGACAAGTGTATTTATGAGAAAGTTAAAAATAGAGCATTGAATGTCAATTCATGGGTTATGGATATGAATTGTTATTCATTATTTTACGTAATAGCAATTCATTATGAATTGTCATTCCTTTGAAGTGAATACCGTAATATCAGCTTTACATGGAACGATGAAGGAATAATAGTTATTTATGTCAAGTGAACGGACTGGTATTGTACAATGATTCAACGGTGCTAAGTAACACAACATTTAGAGGCATAAAAGGTTTAGTTGGATATGAAATTAAACTTTTTAAAGTTAAGTTACCTAATTAACTTTTTAATCAAAGTTTAGGTATCAAATTGGGCATCTCTTTTATTTTAAATTGCATCATTTTTATTTGTAGCTCATTTGTATCGATATCTTATCTATATCTAATTTGTTTATAAATCTATTTATAAGTAAAAATATATAATTTTCACCTTAATCTGCTTATTGACAACAGTTTGTTTAAAAACCATAAAAAAAAACATGCCAAAACAAAACGAGAAGTATTATTATGATCATGAATTGAATATGACTTAACTATTAAAAAGCAAAAGAGAGCACTACATAATTTTTATACGTATAATGTTAAAGCAAAGTATAACTTGATAAGTAATTGCTAGTTGCTACATTTGATAGGAAAAAGGAAAAAATATTACTAATTTAAAAAAAATTACGAAAATACCACTGGAAAGAAAATATTCCCAGTTTTAGGCAACTTGACCTCGTCTGTATACAAACCCCGTCTCTTCGAGAGACGAGGTCAGGTCTACCACCACACAACTTCATTGAAAAATCATAAATTACCCCCTGATTACATATTAATTGTTATAATCTTTCAAAATCATATAGAATGAGCCATATAATCATTCATTAGCTACCATCCACCATGGTTAAACAACATGCAGACTTCATAACCCAACCACAAAAGTATTCATAGACCCAATCCATCAAAAAACTCAGTGTCAAATCCAATTCATTCTATCATAGTAGAATTGTAAAATCATTCATAGTAAACATAAAAAAACTCAAAATATGGAAGACTAGAAAGAATGATGTGTTAAGTACATGAATGTTATGTTAACTACAAACACCAATGAAAGAAAAGAAGAATCTATATACAAGAATCATAGAAGAATCATAAAAGATAAAAATCTAAACAACAGCTACTGATGGGCGCCCTGCCTCCCTCGTTTTTACCTAACAAAAGTCCAGAGGAATGGTGTATGCTCGTGGACATCCTGATGAGGAAAGTCCATGGTAGGATCCATTTAAGTGAGTGTGGCATCCCCATCTCCACCACCACCACCACCATATGGATGAAATGGGACTGAGTCTAGCTCCACCCGGGTGAGTCCTTTCCCCATATTATGTGACAGTGACGATCGCTTATTTTTGTGGAACGAGGGGGGTATGGAACTTGGTGTATACTATATCTGCCATAGGGGTCTGATGTAAATGAGCATCTAATGAAGATGATGGACCAGACTCAAAATGAAGAAAATGTGGAAGGCCTAGCTCCTTGATACGTGCTCATGCGAGGGCAAAGGCTCATCTCTGATATGTACACCTCTGGCTCGCTCTCGCTCCTAACCTTGTCCCTATCCCCACTCATGCCTCTCTCTAGCTAGATGACATCTCTGTACAGGCCAAGGCTATAGGTCTTCAAGTCCTAGGACTAGTACTGATGCTAGACCAGGCGCTAGCGGTAGATCATTCAAATTAAGTCCCATAAACTCATCCCCTATACGAATGACATCTCGTACAGTGGATGGAGTGTCCTCTGTTGGCATGTCTGGGACTCTATAGATGAAATCTGCCTGCAAGCGATGGGAAACAAGTAGATCAATTAACAACAAGCACAGCTTAAATCCATATATAGTTTTATGTAGTTAGTGAACTTACCATATACTGAATAATGGCCCTTGTACGAGTGATCCAACGGTTGGTGATCGCATAGTACCAGTCAAAATAATCTACAAATTTGTCAATGGGAATATCTGGTACCTGGACAATGCGATCTCGCCTGCCATCCCACTCAATTAACCACCTGGCATACTCCGATGCCCAGTTCAACTCAGAACGCCCTTGTAAGTCTATCTTATGTAGGGCTCTCATATCAACTAGATGGTTGGGAATCCCCTAGAAACCACCAAACTATTTGAGCACCTTATCTGGGTAGTAGTGCTCGACAATGTGCAAGCAAACCAGGAGGACTCGAGCACATCATATGTCACTCCCTACCTAGCAGTAAACAGGAAGGGAATCCATAATAACGACATAGGGGCCCCAACAACTTGTACAAGAAGTAAAAGTATAGTGTTAATAAGTAAGTAAATACAACATAACTATATACATGCGACCACATTATATATACGAACCGATACTTAGCTGGGGAGCTGTCTATCGAAACACCCCCATACTCTAATATCAAATGTGTGGGAGATGAGTGACATCAAAAATAGCACCCTAGTAACTGATCAATGGGCAATCTGTGGTAACTGAAGTGATTTGTGTTAGTGATTGTGTCCTAGGCCAATTACTAAGTATTGTTATTTCATGTGTATTTTAATTTAGAGGCATTTTATTATAAAGTTTTGATGTTTACTTTATAATAGAATTCATGAATAATCTATTTATTCTTAGATTCTCATTATTGTGAAATGATGATGAGTTAAATCCAGTATGAGTTTTATTTGATGATCATGAAATGTTTATGTGTATAGAGATACATATAAAACTCATAAGTATATGTATCGGAGATCTATATATATATTGGATTGACCTGCTATGAGATCACTACATGGACCAAAGTCATAAGTGATTCTCATAATAGTAATGTCGATACATCCTTAGACCTGAAATAACCATAGATTACAACATGAGTAACATCATGTTTCGACTGAATCAAACGTTGTTCTAAACCGAATAATTATAAAGGTTTTAATTGAGCATAATGTGAATCATGTAGAGGAGGTTGAGTGATTAAAATGGGATTTGTCCCTCTCTTTATGAGAGAGATATCTTTGGGCCCCTTGATAAGTGAAACTGGTAAATGCATGGTCGTGCTCAAATGAATTGATAGTGTCATCAATTTCATTTGTTTTATCAGTTCACTTAGAGATTGAGAAACAACAAGATTGAATAATATAAGGGTGACATTGTCCATGTCTTATATTTAATCTAGATATCACGAGACAAAAGGATGATGACATAAGTTATAAAACAAGTAAAATCAGATCACCGATCTTCATTTGATTTTGGTAAACATAATGTTTTACTAGAAGCCGCTTATGTTTTGTTTACTAAAAAATAGTTTTCAAGTTAACTGCCAATATCAAATGAACCTACAGGGTCACACAAAAGAATAAGCAAAAAAGAAACATGGATTTAATTTTAAAGTCCAGCAGGAAGAATAAATAAATTAACTACTATTATGAATAATAACTTAATTATTATCATGTCCAACCCTAATAACATTACGGGCATTAATGTCGGCAAAAATTACTGACATATTATAAATAGGAGTGATAGGGTCTCTTTAGGGTTATGACTTTTCATTATCACATTACATGACAGAGAAAATCTGTAACCCTAACAGAGAAAAAAACACAAGAAGGAAAAACTTGATTCTTCTTTATCAATCTAGAAGCATTCTAGATTGCGCTAGCATACAAAGATGATTCCTTTTTGTTGTGCTTGTTCGTGTGGACTATGTAGAGAGCGCAACAATATCGTAGTGCCTTATAGATCTGGATAACAAATGATCGAATTCAAATCTCTGGGCATGAAATTGCAAGGTCTTCATTCTTATTGGTATCTAATTTAATCAAAACACATGAATTCCCTTTAGGGTTTTGAATTTTCCGCTACAAAATTTTATTGCTTTAAATTCGTTTGAAACCTTATAATTTGTTGTCTCAGTGGAGCGATGCGTGGAAAGTGCTCTTATGCCCAGATCTAGAGGACTACTAGGGGTCCTGCAATGTCACACGTCTCTACATGAGAAGCCATGCATAGCTATACAGCTATGCCAAGCAAGCTGCTTCCCATGCGAATTGCCCTGCTCTCTCCAAGTCATCAAGCAACTGGAGGTACATAATGTGAACCATATTCGACGATTTGTCTGCAACAATGAAGTCCCCCAGTAGCAGTAGGATATATGCTCTAGCATATCACCAGAGAGTGATGTTATCTGCATGATCAGGTAGCTCTCTAAAGTATGTATCCAACCATGACATTTTCAGCCGGCCACCATCCATATCCATACCGACCTGTGGTCTAACTCCTAGTAACTGGTGGCATAACTCCGGCCAATCAATCCGAGATGTGTCGATAACCGCATAGCCATCGATGGGCAGGCCGGTGAGTGTAGCAACGTCCTGTAACATCATAGTCTACTCCCCCATCAGCATGTGAAATGTGTATGTCTATGGACGCCATCTTTCCACCAGAGCTGTAATAAGGTGCCAATTTAACTACACAAATGGTATTTGAGCAGCACCTATGAAACCAGCATGCGATTAAAGTGAAACAAGTCTCTCATCTAGATTTATAGGCATGTCGTCCTACTATCTGAGCTTCGCTTCTCTACTTGCCGAGGAATCTTACATTACATTAGTATCCTGATCACATGCCCAATCCGTTGCAGTATTTCCAAAGTTATCCATCTGCACCTGTGCATTACATATTGTCTAGATTGGACTTGAGTTTGAATCTACCAAACCTTAACTGCCAACATTTCCATCAATACCCACTTCCTCTGCAGGTGCTCGAGGCAGATCATTATCAAATATCTACACATACACAGGCACTTACCCTTCAATGTACACTAACAACTCATGTGCAGCCTCATTATCAGTCACTAGAATAACATCATAACATAGCAGCCTATCTCCAATAACTACCCTATGATATAGCTTAACCCGATGTGTAGACCTATTTACCTTAAGTCAATTACAAATTATACCAACTATTTCATCATATGTTGAATTCTTACTAACACTGACCACCGCAACTAGCCGCTTATTAAATCCAAAGCCATCATTCCTCTCCACAATGTTGCCATGATCGTACAGTACAAACTTTGCCTTATACATTTCCTCTCCTTACCTACCATGTTATCTCATAAAACATAAGGTGGATACATGAAATTCGCACCACCACTTATTTATCGCACTCATCCAATATTTAAGCATATTTACTAATGCTACTATATTTACCCAGTCTTCTAATGGTATATTATCAATGTATATGTTGTATTTCAAAACAATTGGAAAGAAGAATTTGATTTTCTCTGGCAGACATTTCCAGAGTAACTTGTAATCTTCTTTTTAATTTTTCAATCATCTAGATCAATCACGCATCATGCTCCTTTGCAAATTTAATAAAGGGTAAATGCTAGATTTGCTATATGAACTTTACATAAAAATTCAATTATATTTTTAGTTACATTTGTTGATATGGAAAAAGTAATATATAATTAAAATTCTAATACTTCATTTAATACCGTCTAGCTTAGATAGATTTTTTTTCTTCTATATTAGAAAACAAAGTCTAGACTTGATAGATTGTTTTCTTCTATATTAGAAAACAAAGTAAATATACAAATAAGGTAGTAACAATAACATAAAAATTTTTATGCAATGCTTGGTACCTTTTGTTCAAAAGAAAAGGAACAAACAAAGAAAACACTTAATGGACATAATCTAAAGCTCATATACACAAGTAACGCAACTAGTTCAAATGTAAAGAAAAGAATATGATGAAATGAATGAATGAAATAAATGACCAAATAAAACAATGTATATCAACAATCACAATTATTGAAAATTCACGTGAAAATTGGAAATCAAATTACCTATTGATTTCGGCATGCTTTCGAGATTTTTCGCACAAAATTATTCACTTCCACAAAATCTTATCACTTCCCCAACACCTAACAATCGATCCAACTCCAAAGTATGCCCCGATTTTATGTCAATCGCAATTGGGAAATTGGGGGCTAGGTTTCGGTGAGGGATTTTCGAATTTGGGAGTTTCTTCGCACCTCAAATGAGAAAGATGAAGTTATGTTGCAGATTTAATCCTCGCCAACCTCGTCTGTTGAAGAGATGAGGTTGTATACTGAAAACCTCATCTCTTCAACAGATGAGGTCTTAAGTGGGCGACCTCGTCTCTTGGAGAGACGAGGTTTGTCCAATAAATTGACCTCGTATCTAGAAAAGACGATGTCAGATTGCCTAAAACTAGGAATATTTTCTTCCTAGTGGCATTTCCGTAATTTTTTTAAATCAGTAATTTTTTTTCCTTTTCCCCATTTAATAACTAAATTCTATCTATTTTGATTACTCAAATATAATTAGCCATTAAAAAAAGCTATTGAAACATAAAAGTATCAGTAAATTTAATCTACTTTCATAATTAACTATTATAAATTTTGTCAATCTTTATCATTAATTTCTGTAAAATTTATTTGTACTTTTAATGAATTACATCAATGGCTCAAAACACCCATAATTTTTCAAATTAAATTTTCACACATGCAAGTGTCTATACCCACAAACAAAAATATTACCACTTTTCGGTCTCGTTATGCAACTTGTGCTTCTTATACTGGCGTAGGAATCGGTTAAGGTTTAAAGACACACATATATATATCGCTGCACATCGTCGAACAAGGTTGACATTAATTTCTATGCATTACAATTAGCCATATATCATCCGTAAATTAGTATCCAATCACAAGCAAGTTTAAAGAAAACAATCCTACTTCTATTTAGATTTTGAGGAGTTTTGTTCTCTTACAAATATACACACTTTTACATTTGATCGAGTAATGCAAGGTGAAGATTTAGAAATAAATATAGACTTTAAACCCAATAACAATCTAAGCTTGACTCTTTAGTAGGACTTGGAGTAAAGACCATTTAACCGTCTTATTCACTCTCAACCTTTCTCAAGAAATATCATGCACTTAAAGAATCTCTTCATGGATTTAAATTGAAGAAAAACCCACAATGTGATTCTTCAAGAAGAAGGTTCATCTCAATCATTAATTGTCAATGCGATCCAATGGACATCGTTGACAATCAAACTCTATATATCATTCAAAGCTCATCCTCATTTAAGAACTCAATGATTGGGAGGAATGTTGTCATGTGATTAAATTACTGTCACAAAAAACCAAATAAAAGTTACAATAATAACTACACTACTTCTTCTTAAGAATAATGGGTTAATACTATATAATTTCTCCACCTAGCAAACAAGTATTTGAACTCCCTACGATAGCTCACTCTTCTCCTTACCTTTCATTTTCAAGTCATTATCACACCACTCTTTAAGGCTATGTATAGCACAGGCTCCCTACTATAGGCATGTGGCTGCAACTAGATCCATGTATCCACTTTTTGGCAACTTTACAAGGAATAGAGCAAGTTGACAACTTCATGATGATACCCATAAAAAGAAAAGGATAATTAGTTCAATTCACTTAACTGCTTTACAGCATGAAGTAAATCTCGAGATAAGTGAATAAGCAATATTTGCAAGGTTGTCAAACTTGTGATTCTATATAGAATTGTTAGAAGGTCTGTAAAATCAAAACGTAAAACAACTTTTCATATTTTAGTCTATTTGACTCAAATAGATAAGATTAGTAAACTTGATTAAAAATGTGAGATTCTACCGAACTTAAATAGACTTTGTTAAAATCGTAAAATTCTATAAGAGAACAATTTTATACACAACTTGACTCAAAAAAACCTCATAAAATTACAAACCCATAAAATCGTGCAGGTAAAATTACAATTTTAACAACTATGAATACCTGCACTCAAAGATGTTAATTAAAGCATGCACCACAAGTTGTAGTTAAAGCTACACAAATGATGCATGTAATATAAGGAGACACTAGGTTTATGGTAATCTTTGTCCAATTCATGTTAGGCATCATTGTTATTGTTGTTGTGCAAAAGAATGCGACTTTACCAAATTCACTTATTGTTAGTTGTTGCATAGCAACACAATATCTAGGTAGTTTGACCAACATATGACAGAGGTATGAGTAGGGTCTTATACCAAAGCTCATGGCCAGACAATATCTAATGCTTAAGGTATGAAATGCACGAGTTCACTTTCAAGGAACCTCATTTTCATGTGCTATTCCACAAATAGCGCTATATGGATTTGCAAGCCAACATAACCCTATCTTATCTCTATTACACCATTGAAAGTTACAACACCAACCTCAAAGGTCTGATTTATTACTAAGAAATGTTTGGATATGTATTTGAAAGAGATACATGCAAAGTTCACTGCATTAGTATTGGATTTCAAACTCTCACACCATCAACATATTTCCACTAAGTTACACCTTAATGTCACACTTGGTGTCTCGAAATCATCTAGAGTGGAATGGATTGGAATCGAATGAATAAATTGAAAGTAGTGAACAAGAGAATGGTAAATCCATTCTTATGTTTAGATACTTTCACAGAATGAAATAGAATGAGTATGTTATAAGATTTATAAATTTACCCTTTACAATAAATATAGATAATAAAAATGTGTAAGATAAAAAAGTAATCAAATTAATAATCGTCAATAGAGGTGAAATCGAGTCATAATTTTGCCTATAATAAACAAAATTCAATTTATCCTACAAGTCAAAATTATTGATTCAAAGTAATCAGATTCTAAATTCTAAAAACACTTCCAATCATGGAAAATGGTATGAAATCTACATTCGCAATTCCATTATAATCCATTCTTACATACCAAATGTATCATAAGGACCGTGTGAGTTAGAAAACCATGACTTTCAATAGCAAAAAAGGTAGCATTATATAGCATTTAATACAATATATAGACTTATAACTTCAAAAGTTGGATGGCAACCTAAATATAAAGGAGCTTTCTATGTCTCTCATAGATAAGGCATATACCTAACATGTTAATCTTCTCAGGTGTCAATTGTAAAGACACAACATGTATGTAATTAAAGCTTTACATGTCAAGTTCCCAACCATGCACAATATACGGAGATATTATACGTAAGGTTGTCTAAAAAAGAATTGCTTACTCAACTTGTTAAAATACAAAACTTTACAAAAACTGCTCAATTAAGAATAAATAACTTTATATAAATACATATGATAGTTCCAAAAAAACATGGTACTTTCAAAGGTTATAAAACCAAACTTGTAATATACAAACTAGAAAACTTAGGTGCTTAATACTACAAAACATAGGCTTTGAGAAAGCCTTAGTCTATACTATTACATTGAACAATGTCTCGTTTTTTGGCTTTGCTAAGAAAACTAAATGGAATGGTTTGGCACCCTAATCGTCCCACTCATTCAGGAATACTTCCAAATTGGTACCATATCCCATATCATCATAGTATTCATTATCATTGATAGCTGTAGAGGAAAAAGTAAGCTAAAGGCATAGTATAAAGTAACACAAACAAATACATAGTGGCAATACTAATGCAATGCAAGAAACAATAACATTATTTATCTTTATTTAAGTAAAACATTTCAATATTGGAGTATCCAAACTCCGATTTCAATCCTTGGAAATATGGGAGTCCTAAGTAACAACAGCTGCTCAGGGGGTTGATATAAGCAGCCAAAATTCTTGTATCTGTTACATAACTTTACAATTAATAATCTTACATAGGATTCGCAGTCGTTACTCTGCTTTACTTAACTTAATCAATAATATCACCTAGTCCAATCGTCTGCATAAACATGACCTAAATCATATTATTTCTTCTTAAGAATAAAAAATGTTAACCGATACCATTCCTCCAATCGATTACTCATTGAGCTACTGATGAAAGTCATTGCATCATGGTAGAGGTTGCCAAAGTGCCTCATTTACCATGTCATCCTCGTTAATAGGGTTGCTACTCCCTAGACTAGATTCAGTGGCACACACTATAAAGACCCGACCCACTAAATCCAGAGATATAATGTTCCGAGTCCCCAACATATTATATGTAAGGTTGTCCTAAAACTACCAGTTTATGAGAATTATTTAATTATAGCTACAAAACTTTATAGACAACTTTTAACAAAACAAGATTGCTTACAAGAGCAATCCATATATATATATATATAATATATATACACACACATCACCATTACAAGGGTTTGTGTCCATACATGACACTACAAAGCTTTACAACATATTCTTATTATGAAAATATAACTAGGAGACTTCAAAGTCTTTTACAAAATAGGCTCATCTAACAAGCCATTAATATAAGGGTATATACTTTTCAAGCAAAAGATTTCTTCCAAGCTTTCTTCTCAAAATCAAGGCTACACGGGTCCTACTCATCCCATTCGTCCATAAACTTAGCAAAATCTGACCCATAAACTCATCTTATGGTTCATCATCAAGACCTGCGAAGCAGCAACAATGAGCCAAAGGCCTAGTACACAGTAACAAATACACAAGCGAAATTCCAAGCAAACTTATTCTAATGCAATGCATCAACAATTAAGTCATTATCTTGCTTAATTCTCATTTAACAAAACAACAGTGGGGTATTCAAACCCTAGGATCAAGCTCTGGGAATTCATGGGTCCTGAGTAACAGCAGCTGCTCAGGAAGTTGATATAAGCAATCCGAATACCTATATCTCCTATATTTATTCAATAAAAGTAATTTCATCTAGAGTTTATAGCCGTTACTCAACTTTACTTAACTTAATCCATAACATTATTTAGTTCACACGTCCCCATAAACATTGAACTAAATCATATTACTTCATCTTAAGTGTAAGCAAACGTTATATAGATACTACACTCTCTATCGATTACCCGTTTAACCATAAAAGAATCGCTATTGCATCATAGTGTACCATTGTACCATGATAAAGTCATTGCATCATGACCAAGGTTAAAGCACCTAACTACCGTATCATTGCATCATGACAAGGTTGCCGTGTAGGGTTTCATACGAAATTTTAAATCTTGTTCGCAGCGGAAAAATTAAAACCCTAATGCCTGGATCCATGTGTTCTAATTAAATCGGATACAGAAAGATGATTCAAAATAATACCTTGAAATTTCGAATTTGTGAAAATTGATATCAATATGGATCTATAAGGTACCACAATTTCGCAGCACCTTCTACTTCGTCCACACGAACAAGCACCTCCAAAAGGAATCACCTTTGTGTGCTAGCACAATCTAGAATGCTTCTATATTATTTGAGAAGAATCCTGTTTTCTTGTGTTTCTCTTTTAGGGTTACAGAATTTCTCTGCCATCAAATGTGACAGTAAAAGTCTAAACCATAATGAGACGTTATTACACTTATTTATATTATGTCAGTATTTTGTACCGACAGTAATGCCCCTAATCTTATTAGGGTCGGTAGTGATAGTAAATTATTATTTATAATAATAATTTATTTATTCTTCGCGTTGGATTTTTAAAATTAAATCACTAACTGGTGATTAGCCTCAAGTACATGAAATAACAATACTTAATGATTGGCCTAGGGCATAATCACTAACAATCTCCCACTTCCACTAAGCCAAATCACACATAAATCTAAAATCCACAATCCCTTTTTGCTTACTCTTTTGTAGGTTCATTTGATATTGGCAGTTAACTTAAAAACTATTTTTCAGTAAACAAAACATAAGCGGCCTCTATCAAGACATTATGTTTACACAAATCAAATGAAGATCGGTGATCCGATTTTACCTGTTTTATAACTTATGTCATCATCCTTTTATCTCGTGATATCTAGATCGAATATAAGACATGGATAGTGTCATTCTTATATCATTAAATCTTGTTGTTTCTCGATCTCTAAGCGAATTGATAAAACAAATGAAATTGATCATACTATCAATTCATTTGAGCACGGCCATGCATTTCTCAGTTTCACTTATCGAGGGGCCCATAGATATTTCTCTCATAATGAGAGGGATAAATCCCATCTTAATCACTCAACTTCTTCTACATGATTTATATTATACCCAATCTCAACCTTTATAATCATCCAGTTAAAGATAACGTTTGATTGAGTTAAAACACAATATTCCTCGTGTTGGAATCCATGGTGATTTCAGATCTAAGGATATGATGACATTGCTATTTTGAGAATCACTTATGACATAAATCCATGTAGTGATCTCATATCGGGTCAGTCCAGTACATAGTTCTCTAACATGTACCTATGAGTTTGATTTGTATCTCCATACAAATAAACATCCTATGATTATCAATCAAACCTCATACTGGATTTAATTCATTATTGTTCCCACTATAATGAGCATCTAGGGACATTTAGAATAATTAAATTATTCATGGATCCTATTATAAAGTAAACATGTAAACAATATAATAGAAATGTTTATGAATGACAATATCCAGTAATTGGCCTAGTATGATGATAATGCTTTTGCCTGTGCAAGAAGCTTGATAAGTAGATTAGTAATATTTTCATTTACTTGATACTTTGCATATCTTCACAGCATCTGATGTTGTTTTACACTCGGTTTTTCTTATAGAATATACTACAATATTCTGCTTTGAACTTTTCAAGCTTACTTACCTCCATTGAAAGGAAAAATATATCCATATTGTGATATAAAATCATCCTTGTCAGATTGGAAACTAGTATCCGTGTAACCATTTACAACTAGCTCGTCTTCCAATTCTCCATCTATCAAGAATGCATTTTTAGTTCTTCTTAAGTACCTAAGAATATTCTTGACTGCTATTCGATGAGGTTCACTAGGATCTAACTAGCATTTACTGGTTATGCTTAATGCATATGACACATTTGGTCGAGTGTATAACATAGCATACATGATTGATCTAATAGCCAAATCGTAAAGACTCTTGCTTATGTGATCTTGCTCATCATTTGCCGTTAGACATTCAGTCTTGCTCAGATTTATACCATGTGACATTGGCAAGAATCCCCTTTTGGAAACTTGTATACTGAACCTATTTAGTACTTTGTCTATATATGCACTTTGACTTAGGTCAATAAGCTTTCTAGATCTATCCCTATGGATCTTGATGCCTACAATATAGGCAGTCTTACCTAAGTCTTTCATTGAAAAACATTTTCCTAACCAAGACTTGACATTCTGCAAGGTAGGAATATCGTCCCCAATGAGTAATATGTCATCTACATATCGCACTAGAAAGACTACTACACTCCCACTAATTTTTCTTGTAAATATAAGGTTCATCTTCATTTTTTATGAAATCAAACTATTTGATTGCTTCATCAAAATGAAGGTTCCAACTCCGAGATGGTTGCTTTAGTCCATAAAGGGATCTTTGAAGCTTGCAAACCTTCACAAAATCCTCAGGACGAACAAACCCTTCAGGTTGTGTCATGTACACATCCTTAAGTAGGTTTCCATTAAGAAAGGCTATTCTGACATCCATTTGCCAAATCTCGCAATCATAATACACAATAATGGCAATCAGAATCCTGATGGATTTAAGCATAGTAACTGGCGAGAAAGTTTCATCATAGTCTATACTATGTGTTTGTTTGAAACCCTTTGCCATTAATCATGCATTAAAGGTATGTACATTGCCATCCATGTCTATTTTCTTCTTGAAAAACCCATTTGCACCTAATGGTCTTTGTACCTTTCAGGTGGATCAATCAAAGTCCATACTTGATTGTCATGCGTGGATTGCATTTCAGATTTCATGGCTTCTAGCCATTTTTAGGAATCTGGACCCAACATGGCCTCTTGATAGGTAGTGAACTCATTTTGATCCATAAGCATCACATCGCGACTATATGTAATGAGAAATCCATATCTCTCAAGTTGATGTCGCACTCTATTAAACCTATATGGGCCTTGTGTTACCTGTGGAGGGTCAACAACTAACTATATATCTTGTTGACTTTCCACTGGCGGTGCAAGACTATTTTATGGATATCGGACCACTTCAAGATATATTTTACTCCCACTGGTTCTTTTAGAGATAAACTCTTTTTTCCTTAAAAGATACCATTCCAAGCAACAAACACTTTGTTCTCAGAGGGATTACAAAACAATATCTTTTGGTTTCTTTTGGATACCCCATAAAAAGTATTTACCTGACTTAGGTCCTAATTTGTCTAAGGATTGACGTCTCACATAAGCATTATAACCCCAAATCTTGAGGAAAGACAGACTAGGCCATTTTCAATCCATATCTCATATGGTTTCTTTTCAACCACCTTAGAAGAAACACAATTTAACCTAAATGCAACTGTCTTTAGGGCATAGCCCCAAAAGGATGATGGAAGATCTGTTTGACTCATCATAGATCGAACCATATCTAATAAGGTTCTATTCATCCTTTCAAATACATTATCCCATTGTGGTGTTTTGGGTGGAGTTTATTTTGAAATTATTCCACAATTTCTAAAATGGTCCTTAAATTCTTGGCTTACATATTCATCACATCGATCTGATTGAAGTACTTTGATTGTTTTGCCAAGCTAGTTTTGTACTTCAATCAAACCTCATACTAGATTTAATTCATTATTGAAGAACCTATAATTATGGGTTGTTAGACAAATTTAAAGAAGTTTAAAAGCTTATTAATTGTATAAAAACATTTTCTATTAATTCTCTTAAGTGTTTTGTGCTAGTGATGTGCCCTAGGCCATATGGATTCTTTATCATTTGTATGTTTGTTATCAAGTCATTTTAATTATCAAAGTTATTTTTTGGCCTATTTACTTTGGTAATGTTATTCCTTGAATATTTAGTTATACCTTATGTCGTTAAAGTATGTGACTTTAATAGTAGAATCATAAGCTGAATAACTTATTCTAAATTATCCCTAGTCACTCATTATGTGGAATGATAATGAATTAAGACTAGTATGATTGCTGTATGATGATCAAGTTTTACTGATCATGGATATGGGATATCAATTCAGCACATAGATACAAACAGGAGTGTATTATATTGGATTGACCAACTATAAGAATACTGTATGGATCAATGCAATAAGTATTCTTATTTACAATGTTGTTTTAGTCCTTTGACCTAATGGCACCATGGATTCCTATATAGCAGTTTCCATGTTTTGATTCATCTCTTCATCATCTTTAATCGGATGATTGTAAGAATAAACTTGGGCATGCAATATGTTATATAGAGGAATGTGAGTGTTAGTGAAGGGAGTTCATCTCATTAATTTGAGAGAGATATCTATCAGGCCTCTTGATGAGTAAGACAGAAAAGCATGGCCATGCTCGGATGAATTGATAAAGAGTTATCAATATTATTTGTTTAAGTCAGTCAAACTCTAGATTCAAGAAATAAGTAATTAGACAATATAAGAATGTTTTGATCCACACCTTATATTTGATTATAAGATATCGTGTAACAAAAGGACTGAATGACTAACTGTTAGTAGGTAAAGTCGGATCATCGATCTTCACTAAATTGGGTAGACATAATGTCTTGCTAGAGACCAATTATGTCTTGTAGTCCTAAAAGAATGTTTAAGAGCTACTACCAATTTTAAGTGAACCTACAGAGTCACACACAAAGAATGAATAAAATGGATCTTCGATTATCATATTGGGAATTGATTAATTATTTATTTGTCGATTTTAATTAGATTAAAATTAACAAATAAATAAATTCGGATAATAAGGGTATATATGTCTTTCTACATAAACCCTAATTTGTTTAGGGTAATTTAAAGAGACATAACCCTTATATATATATCAGGGTAATTTAAAGAGACATAACCCTTATATATATCACTATATATATTCTCCAATAGGTTAAAATTTTGATCATCTGACGCTGGCCGTGATTGAGAAAGAAATTCGTAACCTAGAAAGAGAGTGTGAGGGATTCCCAAAGGTCGAAACTTTTTCGACGTGCTAGCACACACGAAGATCAAATTCATTCGTGTGGATACCGGTAGAGGGAGTTGGTATAATCTGCATCTCCTTTGATCCCATCATCAAAACAAAAAAGGTACACGATTCCTTTTTCTTTCTGATTTAATTGGAGCGCTTGGATCCGATTGGGAATTTAAAAAAAAAAAAACGATTTTCCGCTGCACGATTCAGATTTGGATCGGAAATTCCCAACATTTTGTCCTTATACTTTAATTTGGTTCTTCTTATGAGAAAGAGTAAGCACAGCCATTAAGAGTTTTATTGACAAATCTTTGTAAGGCATTACTCAATGGTTTATTATATGAGTTAGTGAAAGTATGAATTGTGCCTTGTGAGTGATAATGTGGTTACTGTAAAGGTATAACCTTTTGTGAGATTTGTGAGGATTTGTATTACGGCTTTATGATGTAGCTAATTTCAAGCGTTTCATGTGAAGTAAAAATAAGTATTGTATGAAGTCCTCCAATAGCAGCTTTTGGTGTTCGTGGAAAGTAAGGATTTTCCAAACTCTATGATAAATTGTGACTTGTTTCTCTATCCTTATCTCTTTTATTTATTGCAATTTACCTTGATATTGTTTAGTTTGTTAAACTATATCACTTAGGCATTAAAATTGTAAAATAGATAAAACTTGTAGAAAATTCAATTCACCCCCTGCTCCCTCCCTTAAGTTTTTAGCCTAATTATATAATTGACAGCACAATTATATTGTGCCAAATAAGAGGTTCAAGCAATAGCTTGAAAATGTGTGGTGGCATCAAGGTATTAGCCATTGGAGTTCAAACGCCAAGGTGAATTCACCTACAAAGCTAAAGTGAGATTCAATAACTCAACAAAGAGTTTGGACACTACAACTAATTACTACAGACTTTTATATTTTGTGTTTGTTTTTTTCTTTTCCATGAAACTCTGCCATGTCTGTAGTTTTTCCCTAAAGTGTTTTAAGGGGGTTTATTAGGGTTTTTAATGCTTATTGGCAGTGAATATCTAGCCATAGCCCAATAGGCCTAACATCCTCCTTGTGGGTTAGAGGGCCTATAGAGAGCCTCGTAAAAACTTAGGTTGAGAAGCCCTACAGCACGAGAGCCTTGGCCTTGTACCAAAGCTCCCTAGGGCCTTAATCTAGTAAGGACCTTGGCTCTTGGCCCAACCTCACTTCCTAACTATGCATAATGAAGATCATGCCTTTAAACCTTACTCAGATCTCCCTGGGGGGGAAGACTTTAAGCACAACCACCTCCATCTTACACAGGGGCAAGTTCAGGTCTGAGGTCACCTACCTCTTTATGGACCCAAGTTTACGTGTAGCAAGATCCTGTGTGCCACCAATTGAGGTATGACCAAAAGCTATAAATAAACCTACACCCCCAAAGGTATGGGTACAACACTTTTCCTACCATCCTATAGTACTATTCTCTCTCGAGCCAATCACTAACTTAAGCACTAGAGTGGCCACGTCGAACAAACCCCTAATGTCCTATCAATCACATGCTGTGTGTGCAGGTCCACTGTGCTCTTGCACTTCACTCTTTCAATAACTTTTATTACTTTTGTTATTATTACCAACATTATGGTTTTGGGATTTTTTAGTTTTGAGAATTTGTCTTACATTATAATTATTTTATATATCTCTATCACAACTATAATTTTATTCTATCTTCATTTTGTCATGTTATACAGATGTGTATATATGTATTTACGTATCATTTCTTCCATTGTTTCATTAGTAATCAAGAAATTATGATTCTTTTGTTCCATCATAAATTCGGTTATGAGAGGGGTTGACAAGTATCAAGAATAAGCTAGCTTGACCCATGCCACACTAACCTATGACTAGTCTTTTAAGACAAACTCAATACAACTTGACTTGATAGGAAAAAGAAAAACCAAATACCACAAGACTTGGCACAACAAAACAAAATTGTTGACCACAATTAATACACTTAACTGGACATATACCAAACAAGCTAGAACAACGTACTTGTCGGTCCTACCTCATATGTACATTAAATCCATAAATATCACATAGTTATATGTTAATTTGAGATTTAATTGTTGTTGATTTTAGAAGTACCTATCAATTTTTCATTCAATTTCTTGTGCTTTATGATATGCACCTTTTTCGCTTGGGTTAAAGTTCCTTTTGAACTTCTCTTGATTTTTGTACTTTAGAATTATAAGGAATTTGTTTACCAATGTAGCTTGTATCTTAGTCAACTTGAGGGGAGTTTGTTTCATTCAATTAATTTTAGAAATTATAGTTGTGACTATTAAGTTCATAATTTCTTTATAGTAGTTAGGATTATTAATTCATTTATGATTCATACATACATACATATATATATATATATATCAACTCTCTAACTTACTTTAGTTATTCTTATTTCACCAGTCATAAATTCATTTGACAATATTAGTTTCTATGCATGGGCACGTATATATATTATGGTAGAGGCATAAAAGATAGTATATTTAGTAAGTGCAATTGTTGATCCTGTAAGTCATCACTCCTTGTTTTTGTTAAGTGCAATCAGTCTTACTCGTTACTTTTTTGTAAATTTTAGAGAGTAGCAACTAAAATAAAAGGAAATAACAAAATGTTCAATGTGAAGATATAAAATTAAACATGAAAACATAATAGCACAAGTATTATTTATATAATGCATATAAACATTAAGTTGGGAGCAAGCAATAGTAAATAAATAAAAAATAAGAGGTAAACAAGAAATTTTTTCATCAGTTAAATAAGTTTAAATTTTCCTTAATAACTGGCGATCCCATTACCTACCTACTCTCTTTATCCCACTATCTTAATAAGCTCATGGTCTAAATTCCTTAAAGATCATCAACCTATGCATTGATTCCACTTAAGTTGTAATGCCCTAAATTTAGGGTTATTTACAACCCACCACATATCCATATGAGATATGGGCACGCTAAGGCTCAAAACTTGCTATGAACTTCAATAAACTAAGTGACTCCAAACATACATTAGTCAAATTTCATATACTGCCAAAACCATAACAACTCCATGAGTAAACAAGAACTAATAGTACTAAGGTTCCAACAAACATACGGACATTAACATATTCTTAGATACATATCTAACCAATCTTAGAGGACTAAACTCAAATAGTAATGTAAAGTCAACAAAATAGTTGGACTCTCTACTCCTCACGATTTGTACAAGTAAGTAACTAAATCACTAATCTTTTGGAAGTCACCATCTCTAGTGTCACTCTTGCCTCCATATACTTATAGTAGGTGGCCAATGCTACACTAGTAAACAGTAAAACAACACCTAGACTTGAAATAGAAAAGAGTGAGTTAGAGCCTAGTACGCTACACCACAAACACATAATATGTGATTAAGTAAGTACACATTCACATGCAGACCTATTACTGATGCAATAACTAACATCTTATTATCTTTATTTTAAACTAAGCAATCAACATAAAGATAACTCAATATCCCGCCACACAGAAATATTGTAACACACACACACACACACACACACACATGATATTAGGTACCCCTCAACATCCATGAGTTCAAAAATTAAATATTGGGTACTCCTCAATATCCTTGAAATCAAAACACCTAAATCTTCCTAGATTATTTTCATGCATGACTTCACTCCTAGATAATGTCACACATTGATCATTGGGTTGGTGCGAACATAGTGTAAATACTCTCCACCTATTACCAACAGCCAAGTATAAACAACACACACAAGATCTTAAAGTAAAAAATTTAGTTAATTAGTTTATGTTTCCACCCTAAACAAACATAAGTAACAAGTAAGGTGTACACGTAATGAGAATCGTTCTGTTTCGAAGATTAGTATCCACCACTTGAAATATACATAAATAAATTACTTAAAGTCTTCTAATATCTAATTCAACTCTTCGTATATTCCTATTATACCCATTCTTACCCTGATATTATTTAGGTTTTCAAGATTAAAAAGTATACTTAAGAGTCAAACGAATTCCACATGCTTTTTAAGAAAGAAAAAGATGATTTTTAGGGTAGTATAACGTGCACGAACTAGCGCACAAGTGGGTATAGTGTTGGGCATCACTCAGGTGAAGCAAATATATTATAGAAAGGTCCACGAGAAGGTACATAGGGAATACTCAAGGTATACATGACCTTGTGTGTCTTTTTGTGTACTTTTACATGTAAAAAAATTTGAAGCACCGAAAGGTACATGACTTGGTACAAAATATTGAGTATAAGTATTGTGTTGTTTAAGTTTCTTTCCCTTAAAAAATATAGAGAGATACACAACCAAGTACATGGCTTGTGTATAGGTTGCATATTTCTGGAAAACATTATTGTTACCATAGAGAGGTACACGACTTAATGTACAAGCTTGTGTATTAGTCATGTACTTCTAAAAATAGTTCTTTTTCACCAATTTTCTCTCTTTTTGTTCCAAAACTTATTTTTAATCTTTTTACATATATTTTATCACTAACAAAACATGTTTAAATCCCTTTGTACTTACATTAAACATCCTCATACTTGAAAATTAACTCATCCATATCTATTTTTCATGAACAAATATACCATTACACAATTTATCTCCTCATCTCTTAACTACAATCCCAAAAGATTAAACCTTAGATTGAATCACATTACCTTTTGAAGGGGGCTATTTTTATAAAATATTTGAATTTGACTCTTTAGCTAAGTAATAGGGCCTAAGAAGTTCGATTTATGCTTTAGGATGACTTATGAGAGATTTGACATGATAGATTTGAAGTAAGGATCATTGGATCAGCCTGTATGTTCTCAATCTCTCTTAGAAAAGCCCATACACTTAAAAGAGGCTCTTTATGGGTTTAAACTCAATATGAGCCTATGGAAGAAATCATTAGCAGAATGACTAATCTTAGCCATTGACACTACACACGATCCAACGGGTGGTCTTAACAGCCGAATTTATAAATACTCCAAGGGTCCTCCTCATTTGGCAAAACTCAGAGATTCAAAGAAACGCCATCATGCTGTCGAATAATTATAATCCAAGAGATCGAATGGGGTTCAAAATGAAGAATACATTAGCTCCCTCTAAGAATTGTGGGGTTGATGCTATGTAGCTCATCCACTTATCACGTGTACGTTTAAGATATCTGGGATTACTTACTTATCTTCCCTGTCATCTCTCTATAAGTTATCCTTACATGTCATTACTAAGTCACTCCTCTGAAGTCACGTATAGCGTGAGACAACACTACACACACATGATCACTACAACCAAATCCATCTATTTATATTTTGGCGACTCCACTGGGGATTGAATAAAAGATTTGATAGATTGAATAAAAGGTTTGAAGGAGTTGTATGTATATTTTTTAGTTGATTTAGTGATAAATAATGTGCAATTATTATCGAATGAAGAAGATTTAAGGAAATTACGGAAGATTGAAATCTCGTTTTTATAATATGTTATGATAATGTTGTTAACTAAAGATTCAAGAAAATATTTAAAGTGATATTTTCCATTGGCATAGATGGTGCATGAAAAAAGATTCATAATGATGCAAATTGCTGATATTAGTTATAGAGACTTTGTTTGCTGAAGCTTAAAAATGCAAAGAGATTGCATGACTTATGTCATGTTTTGTTTTATTGGAAAGCTAAAAAATAATAATGACAATAAATTATAGTAAGAAGGGCCAACATACATTTTCAATGCACAAACACTACATATATATATGTTGTGCATGAATGATGTAAGAAACCAAGGAAAATTGCAAAAAAAAAAAAAAAAAAAGAAGATTTGAAATGTAGAAACTATTACCATAGTTGGTTTTGCTCATGGTAGGAAAAAAGGAAAAAAAAATTAAAGACCACACACACGTATATATGTGAGTATATATATGATGAGAAGAGACCTAATAAGAAAAATTAAAGGAGCTCTTGATTTTGGATTCAAGTGATGGATAATTCTATGTGCATTATTAAAAAAAATTAACTAAAAAAATGTGTTCTTGGTTTTGTCAAGATTATAGGCTTATTATTGGTTACATGCGGAGATTGCTATGGATACAGTGGTGGGATTTGTTGAGATTTGTCACAATAAAGGTTAGCTAAACTAGATAAATATTGGTTAATGTTAATGTTTTATATTCAAAAGGAACCTTCCATCCGTGTTGATGCTGATTTTTGAAGAAGTATGCGTGGTTTGTTTATTTATTTTTTCAATTATTATGCGAGCTGAACTTATTTATGCATATAAGTTTATGTGACATGATCACATGTAAATTAAGGTTATAGGATGAAAGAAAATTAACATGTGGATGAGTAAGCTGCAAGTATTACATGAGAAAATGTGTAAATGAAATAAAAAGAAATGATAAGATGAATTGATCCCACAAAGATACAAGAATGCAATGGAAGCAGAAATTATGAATGACTCCATAAGGACTCCAAAACTCATCATACTGAGTGGATGCAATTGGTGATCAAAAGCTATTAAGGTGAATCATATGAACAACAAAAATCAAGTACATAGAAAATATAGAACCAAGGTGTAAAGAATTTATTTATCATGGTAATTTATAGGTTATACATTTTTGGCAAACTCGAAGAGGTATGTGTCAGTAGATAAAGTTCTTAGCTATATAAGCGCACTCGACATCTATGCAGCTATCTTATGAGCATGTGTGCTAAGTTGTGGCCTAGCTATCCTTGATGAATTATGCAATGCCCAAATCCCTTTGACTTTGTCCGAAGGACTTTAGTCATGGGGTAAAATGTAGAGGGCTATTTTTATAAAATATATGAATTTGACTCTTTGGCTAGGTAATAGGGTCTGAAGATTCTAATTTATGCTTTGGGATGACTTACGGAAGTTTGACATAGAGGGCTTAAAGTAAGGATTGTTGGACCAACCTGTTCGCTCGCAATCTTTATCAGAGAAGCTCATGCACTTAAAAGAGACTCTTTGTGGACTTAAACCCAACATAACCTCATGGAATGGTTCATTAGCAAAATGACTCATCTTAGGCGTTGATACTCCATGTGATCCAATGAGTGTTGTTAACAGCCAAATTCTATAAATACCTCAAGGGACCTCTTCATTTAGTAGATTTTAGAGATTCAGAGAAACTCAATGTGCTGTTGGATTATAATCGAGGAGATCGAATGGGGTTCAGAACAAAGAACGCATTGGCTCTCTCCAAGAATTATATGGTTGATACTACATAACTCCTTCACTTGTTACACGTGCGTTTAAGGTATCTGAGATTGCTTACTCCTCCTCCTTGTCATCTCTTCATAAGTCATCCTTAAGTGTTGTCGTCAAGCCAATCCTCTAAAGCTACATATAGCGCGAGCCAAATGTTGCACACACGTGATCATTGCTACCAGATCCATTCTTCTACACCTTCTCAATATTTTTTTCAATCCTTTTAAAATATTCCTCATCCTCTGGGATTTCTTGTGAAATTTCTTTGAAACTGATCGTTTTCTTTATGAGGTATTATTGTTCTCCTCACACCTAAAGATTTTTATAATCCCATAGTAACTATTGTTGGAAACGATAAGAAAAATAAAGAGAATCTCACATACTGTGGAGTTATGTTTGAAATTCTTTAGAAATTATCAAAGATGGCTTTAGGGGAGGGAGGTAAAATGGTCGTACCAAAAGGGAAAAGGGTAAAATAAAACCATTATTGCCTTACATTTAGTTATGCTTAAATAACGTATCTTTTCCATATTTTATGCTTGGACAAAATTACCCCTATTTGAATTCAAAATTAACCTTTTTTGCACCTTTATTTGATTTTATTAATTTGGGGTATTTTAAAATTCTACCCGTTAAATATAAATAACTTGACAAAAAAACAAGAGAAAAAATTTGACACGTATAACTTTTCAAGTAAATTCTGCTGACCACTTCTTCAAAAATTAAAAAAATTATACAATCCTTCAATCTTTTTGAAATCGAGCAATTTCTATAATATAAAAGGTGTTAGTACCCCTTTCCCTCTTTTTCGATTTAACCACCTATGTGGAAATTAATCTTCGGCCGGTTTGGATCTTTTTTCCTCTCTATATTTTCTCAAAATTTGTTCTATATTTTATATATATTTGTTTGAAGTTTAATATTTGAAAAACTTCTGATCAATTTCATAATTATAATAAAGATAATACTTGAGATGCGAAAATTGACATACTTAAAAAAAAAAAAAGCTTAAAAAACATTTATACATTAAACATGAAAATTTTTAACTTGGTATTTTTTTTTTTTTTGTAAAAATGAGAGAAAAATATGCATACTTTTATCTTTACTTTTATAAATTTATTTTTTAACAAATACATCTAGTCAATTGAATATAAAAAAATATACAGAAGAAACTAATTAACTCATGGAATTTAAATCCATTGCTATTATCTTTCGATCGGGACAGAAATCCACCGGACTCGACTTGTCTCTAGTAGCCTCCCTTCCTTGTTGGGTAGCTTTGTTTGGTTTCAGTAAAGAGGAAGAGAGGGGAACGCTCCTGGAGTTGGTTGTGTTTGGTAGATTTATTGCAAGGTCGTAGTGAAAGATATAAAATAAATAGGTTCAAATTGCATGTTGCTAAAAAAAGTAGGTGGCTTTTGGCCTTTGAATATTTAATGCTCACACCATATACTATTTCCACGTAAGTAAATAATATCAGCAAAAACGTGGGCACAATGTGATTTAATTTATTTTCATATGTGCACTTGATCCAAAAGTAACAACGGTGAAAAGAAAGTTAATCCATGCAAGTTTATGTGGAATTGGCTCCTTTAATAATTGGCAACTTCTAGTATGGTCTATATTTTATTCTTATCTAATTTGTATCTATATACTATTTGTATCTTATCTGTATTTAATCTATAAAATATATTTATGAGTAAAAATATCTGTTTCTCATTTGTATATATTTTTAATACATAAACCAATTGAAACAGATACCAAATCGATACCAAACTTATAAACCAAACACACGTGGGTTTAGTACTATTATCTTTTATTAATTCTTTTAATTCTTGCTTTTTCTTGGCATAAGTGCATCATTAGCCACAAGTGCTCGCACCTAACCCATTTTCTAGAATGAAAGTGGGGGTCGTTTGGTCGTTTGGATTTTAAATAAAGACAGCTGTAGTAATACAAAGGAAGACCATACCTTATACGTACACTAGGGCCTAGGGCGGATGTAACTATAGAATCATTCAACATTTATCATATTTTTTACTAAAATATATTGCTTGAAAGCATCCACCTTTTACATATTCCCTTTTTGTCTCTAAAGAGCATTGAAGTTTGTGTTATTTTAATTAAGGGTATAAACAATTCTGCTTCAATTCATAAGTATTAAATTAAGTCGGACTTCATAATGAATGACCAAAGTAGGTATTTTTGGAGCTATGAAGGTGTAGTTGGTGCACATATTGTGCGTTTTGGTTTGTGCTTTTTAACAGTTATTTGGTATCAAGTGAATTGGGATCTCAAACTCAAGGAATTTGAATAGTTTAGATTCATAATATTTAGTTTAATTATTCTGCCAACTTAATTGAACTTGAATTAATCTTTACTGTTCATTGAATATGGATAGAGTTGAGTATTTGAATAAATAGAAATCAATAATTTTGAGATGTATCGAGCCCAAATTGAATATAAATGAGTCAAGTTTAAGTTTGTATCACCAATTTAAATTGAGTATGACCCACATTTCTAATCATGAGTTCAAAATATCTATATAGTTTATTAAGTTAGTATCGAATTTTACAATATTTAGCTTAATAAAGCACCTGCTTAATCAAGTTTGAATTGTTTCTAAAGTTTTGGTTAAGTTTAGATATTATTGTTATTTTAATAAGAAACTAATACTTATGATACACATAGAATCCCAATGAGTTTAATTAAACTAAACTTGTATTTTTTTTAACACCAGTTCGAGTCGAGCTGCATCTAGATCTAGAAATTTGCAAATTCATTTTAAGGTTAAATCCAATATTTTATTGTCTTGGTTTGACCAATTTTCGATCCTTAGCCTGAGGGATTCCTACGATGCATAAATATTGAACGTGGGCTCTAAAGTAATTGTTTAAGCTGTCATTTCATAATCCATTTGATATAAACGCTGCATATTCATATACAGACATATATATTTATAGGAAGAAATTGTATGTGGATATATCCAAATAAAAATTTATATAAATAAAAATTACTAAAATACTAACGTAAAATCAAATTTAAGATGTAATCTATTATTAACACACGAGTTGCATATATAAGATGCAACTAACTCACAACACAATTATAATATATACATTAGTGAATCGTATTTTTAAGATACGATTCATTAAAAAAAGAAACGTGAATTGTGTTTCTAAAATGCTATTCAACGTTATACAGTTTTTGCTAAATTGTCTCTTAAAAAGATTACTATTCAGTAAAATTATAAGTTGTACCGTGAACATGAGATCAAGCATTGGTTATTTTATAATTAAAATAATCTTATTTATATCTAAAAATTAAAAAAAATTATAGACACGATTTTCACCTTATTTGTAGAGAATAAGACAAAGTAGATTATGAATACCGCTTGTTCTTGTTTCTTAGAAAATATACGATCTTTAAAAAAAAAAAAAAAGAGTTAAAATTCTCACACTATCATGACAAAGACAAGCGAATTGATGTAACAGTCAATGAAATTAAAGGCACTCTCTTTCATATATTACACATCATTTAGGGAGATTAAAAAAAAAAATCAAATGAATACAAAGTAACGAAGAATACACCAAAAGACATTTGGACAGGCTCAGCAGCTCAGCTCAGCTTAAGCTCAAGCTCGGATGAGATGTACTTCATCACACATCTTACTAAGTCAAAAACTCAGCTCAGCTCAAGCTCAAACTCAAACTCGGATGGGATATACTTTATCACGCATCTCATTAAGTCTTGAGTGGCGGCACATAACTCAAACAATCACTAACCTAATCGATTCCAACCCCCTAATTCTCTCGCACATATATATATATATATATATATTTCTTTTTCCTTAAATAAGCGGACTAAACCTTTTTAGTCTTATAAGTGCAAGCATAAAAACTTTACCACTGGACCATAAGGCTATTATATTATATTCGAGTTACTATTATATTATATTAACTCGAAGACGAAGAAAACGATAAAGTGGTGGCAGATGATGTTCTTGGGGAGGAAGAACAATGCCCTGCTGCTGGTGCTGCTTGTTTCAAGACTACATTAGACAATATGCTGCTTTTTCTTCTTTCTTGCTCCTTAATCACCTCTCCAGCAAATTGCTCTAGTCTCTCCAAATTTGTACTCTGTGCCATCTTCTTTCCTTGGAAAAGCACTGCCTCCACACACCTCTGTCCTAAAATCTCCTCCGTGCATGCCAGTACTAATTCTGTCGACTTTTTAGGACTTTTTGTTTTAGTAGCAATCATTTTCTCAACCATGCCTCCTTCCTTCTTGATCCCATTTCCTCCTTGGATGCGGACATAGTTTTGGTCCCGTGATTGTCCGAACGCCATTGCAACAGATTGATCAACCTATTATTACATTATCAAAGACAGACATCATGAGTAACATAACATAACATAACTTTTTGTTTCTCAATTAAATGAGTCAAAGGTTAAAAAGAGATATAAAATTTTCTCTTGTTATAAGATTTCGGGTGAAAACCTTAGCCATGAAGATACATCTTAATTAGCATACCTCGATTCGTATCATAATTAAGATTTGGAAGAGTAGTTGAATGTAGTACTGTCGGTAGATTTTTGTGTGTACTGTTAGACAAATTTTGTCTGGTTTGAGAATTCATGAGTATTGTAAAAAGTTAGGTGGCGCTTTCATAATGAGTCTACCTACCAAATATTATTATTCATATAAGGATGATTCCTAGTGTATGTGTGTGCCCTGACACAATGAATAGCATAGGACCTTTGGTTGTTTTAAGCAAAATAAAAAAATTGTAAAGGAAAAGAAAAAAGTGGGCCTGTGATTTGTAATTTATTACAAACGAGTATGTCATGTGAATTATTTAGTGGCAGAACTTTAACGCGTGATTTTTAAAATTAATTGTAGTACTTAAATGGTAGGTGATGCATTAAAATTTATATATTATTGTTTGTCATTAAACATTTTTTTTTTTGCTCCAAATATCATTAAACATTTCATTTGATATAATTAATACCCGTTGTTTTCCTTCTTCTTCTTAACAATATTGATGTAGAATATTGCTTCAGAAGAATCAAATTAATGATTATCTGTGGCTTTTTCTACATATAAAAAACGACCCACCTTATGATCAACCATTAATAATTAGACACATTAACTTGCCTCTTTGCTCCATTTCATTTAACTTATTTCTAACTTATTTTTCTTGCTAAATAAGTATTAATTTAGGGGAGTTTCTATAGTCCAATCAACTATCTAACCATTAAAATATACTATTTTAATGATTTGATCATGATTGGATCATGATTGGATATATTGTGAGCTATTAAATAGTGATAGAATTGGTCTCGTCAAAATAATAGAAAGACCATAAAATTTCCCTTAGTTTAAATTGGAACATTACATTCAACATTTATTCTAATTGTATTAACTTCCATCATCATCTAAAATGATTGCTAAATGGCATGATGAAACTATGCAAATCCCAATTAATTAATGGATCTATCAAATATTAATACCCTTATAAAGTTAGTCCTTTTGGAAATAACCATTTCTTGTTTTAAAAATTTTTATGGGACTCTGTATCAGAACATAAAGATATATTATGTAAAAAATAAAATTTGTAAAACAACACAGAAGAAATTGAAAATTGTGATAAAATCTTTACTATTTCCAAATTTCAGTGAAAACCGACAATTTGGTCTACGCAAAAGAGGTCACTGTCCGTGTCGGCAACAAAATCTTTTTCGAATTGTACCTTTTTATATTTTATCACTATTGGTCTTTTGGAATTTACCTACGTATTTGCAATTCTTTCTAATGTCTTGAACCAATTAGACATGTCTGTTGAACAAAGTCTTTGACCTCAATTATTAGTGGAAATATTGTTTTAGAGGTAATTTTTTTTTTTTTATTATAACAAGAAAAATTTGAACCCGATGACTCCATGTGATAGACCAGGTGTAATGCTAATAGTAAACTATTAGAAATTAGTTTTTAGAGGCATTTATTGAAAATTATAAATACTGATTAAATTAAAGAAAAAAAAAGAAAAACTCTTATTAATAATGTAGGAGTAAATGGTAATAGTAATGGTCTAGTACTCACCATTTCGGAAGCTCCGTCCTCGGCGATACGGGAGAATCCACGACCCGGATCCGACAGCCCGAAGTCAAACCCACCATTTCCAAGAGAAAGAACAAGCAGATCCTGAACCCCATTGCATAACGGAAACTCCTGCTTGTTATTAAGCACATGGGTAATAGCCGCAGCAGTTGGATTGTTCATGGCGAGGGAACCATCAACGGCCACGATCATCGTTTTCCCATCAACCGACCTCATCTCAAAGGGCCTCTCCGCCGACGTGGCAGCACACACGTCCCTCATCTTGAAATCGTAACCGTCCATCTCAACTGCATCCGCGCGTGAGAACAAAAATGGCGCGTGCGTGGACATGTCGTAACAAGGTATCAGTACATTCTTCAAAGTGTCCTTTAAAGTGTACTTGTCCCCAAAAGCCTTCTCGAGCATTTTTCGAGCGGCCTTCTCCGGCCGTCGGAACATCCCGGACGACAGTGAGGACTTCCTACGGATGAGGAATTTGAGGGCTTCCTCCGCCGTGAAAAGTGGGCTCTGAGAGCGGTCCTTTTGGCGCGTGAAAAGCAAAGCTGCCAGGATGCCACCGACTCCAGAACCGGCCGCAACGTCGAAGAAATCGGCTATATGGGCATTTGGGTTTCCGGATTTCTTACGAATGAAGGTCTCGAGACGAACAAGGGAAGTGGCGGAGAGAATGCCGTCGGTGGGGCCGCCGCCGTCGATGGAGAGGATTCTGACTTTGCCGGCTGCAGCGGCGAGTTTAGGAACTGAAGCCTGTTGAGACTGTTTGTTGGATAATTTAGGGTTGTCGTAACCAAAGAGGAACTTGTTTTCTAGGATTGAGAAAATCTCGTAGGTAAGCTTGTCTACATCGTAGTTTGAGGTTTCATCATGAAGTGGAGATGATGTCACTGCCGCCATTTTGTTTTTTTCTCGGGTTCCTTGACTGCAACTTGTGAGAGTGAGAGAGAGAGAGAGCGAAAAGGAAAGGAATCGGAAGATGTTGAAAATATGAAGAAGAAAAGAGAAGAGAAGAGTGATGTGAGTGATAAGAGAGAGGGAAGGGAAGAAGTGGTTATATATAAGCGTGGAAAGGACGTGGGCGTGCATCGGCAATGGCATGCCAATGCTTATGCTTAGGCGATTTATTTAGGTGGGACCGACCACCCTCACCGGGACCATCCCATGAACATTCCTACGGAGTGAGTGGCGATTAATCGGGATCGCAATTTGTAACTTCATCCCGCTCATTTTGATTCCCTTTGACCTTTATTTAGTCTTTACGTTTTGGTTAACGTTGTTAAACTTTAATTACACTATTGATGAGATTCTGGATATTTAATACGATAGGGCTTGGTAGCGCATATGTGCTGGAGTTGGGAAATTCTATGATTGATGGTACTCGTGTCGAGATTGATCAATTACATGGTTTTTATTTATTCAAACTATTATGAAAATCTTAAAGATTTTTTATGATTAATTTAAAAATAATATTAAAGGTAGGACATGATAGGATTGTAAAAATCCCTATAATAAGTAATGTTAAGCAATTGTTAACACATATTGTGGTTAATTTAGAAACTAATCATCATCTCTTTTATGTATTAATATACGATATATTGCTCATGACTTATTTAAAATTTTTCTTAGGAAAAAATGATGCATCTTTTTTTATATTTTTAAAACATATATACTATATTCAAGATGAGGTCAAACTACATAATATTTATTATGTCATTTGAAATTTTATTAGAAATGATTTGATTTTAAGTGTAGCATTTTTTTTCTAATATTTTTTAAGTACTTCTGTTGTTTGCCCTTTAATACAAACCAAGGAGGAGGGAGATTGTTTGAATTGCTGCGAGGTTGTTGCTTTAGAATATCCATTTTAAGCGCTTTCTCTTCTCTTTTTCTTTTCTTTTTCTTTTTCTTTATTTCAATCCAGCAAAGGGGAAAACTTAAATCATGGACTGACTTTGCTCTTTTGTAACATTTGAAAATCATCATCACATAATGGCTTTTCACGGTATGTAATTGTCACCAAAATTTGGAAGAGGGGGAGAGTTGGGAGAGAAGGAAGGTGAAAGGAAAGAAAATGAAAAGAAAAATTATAATTTCTATTATTTGAATAAAGAGAGAAAGAGGGGGGAATAATAATTAGTTGTATAATTTTTTTTTTTAATTTTGTTGAAACACCATAAATATCTTTATATTTTAAAATTGTGCATTTGTTTTAAGGGTATAATTGCCTTTTCATTTGTATTATCTTTTAATTCTCTCGAAATTAGAGATAATAATTTTTTGGTGGGCCAAGCAAAAGTTTTCTTCCTCCTATCTATTCCTTTCTCATTTCCTTCCTTTTCCAAACAAGGGAAATGTAAAATTTCCGTTCTCTCTCCCTTTCCTCCATTCAAACCAAATATAGCGTAGAAAGATTTTATTGATTGAAACTCTGCCACTGATTTTAAAAATAGCTTATCAAAATATTAATCAAAGAAAATAAATTATAAAAATACCAATAATATTACATTTATGAAATGAGACACTAAATATTACATGCATATTGCATCCAATAATTGCAAAACAATGATGTACTAAAAGAATTAGAATTGCATTTATGAAGTGAGATGAATTAAGGAAATTGGTATCACATTTATTGAGTGCCACATATAAGGATAATTGAACTTAGGAAATTAATATTGTTCTATAAAATTAATATCTTATCCAAAACCTATCAAAATTGAGTTAGCTTTTTGAGTAATTAATTTTGTATGATTGGTATTCATATAATTAATTTTGTCTTATTAGTATTTGTGTAATTTTTTTTAGTGGATTGACAAAGAGAAAATTATCTTGGTTTTTGTTTGTAGATTTTTTTTATTATTTTTTCTTCTTTACGAAATCAGTAAGCACATGTAAAACCATATTCCCAAAATCAAGCACGAAAATAGCTTATCATACATCGGTTTGGGGTAAGTTTTGAACCTACTAAGTCCATAGGTGACCCATGATTGTCCAATAATATTTTAAATCAAATTAAAATTAAAAAAATCAAAATTAATTTAATTTAATTTTAAATATAGTAAATTATTAACTCAAAAGAAAAGTAGGATTTAAGAGTGCCATAATCTCTAAAGTCTAGCCTAATTTCTCAAAGAATTACCAAGGAAGTATATTTATAACAACCACATCAAATCTTAGCTGCAGTGTTAGTAATTAAAAAGAAAAAGTTAATCCTTACATTATAAAGGACCGATATTTTCTTTTAGTCGAAGTCTACATAAATTAAATAACACATTGTCTTAAATATGTTTAATTCTTGTATTATTAATAATAACTTATTAAATCCTATAAATATGGAATAAAACTTTAATATTCATATAGAAATAACTTAAATTTTAAATGCCAATTATTTGTGTTTTTTTTTCATATTTTTCTTTTGTTCTTTTTTTTTTCTCTTTTTTTTTTTTTCCAGTTTCTAGTTTGTTTTATACTTGATCGAAATTGTTGAGTTCACATGTTTCAATTGGACTCAGGTTGTACCCATGGACCTAGCAGGTCCTAACTAAGTCTAAACTCACCTTCATGGATAGGTTATAGGGTTGGACTTGTGAATGGCAGGTCGGGTCAAGTCCCAAGTTAGACTCGACTCTTAACAAAAGTTAGATATTTGTTTTCAAATATGTGTGTCAAACTTGAATTTTTTTCCTTATTTTTAACTTATATTAGATCTTCTTATTTAATATAAATCACAAATAAAATGATTAATTTTTTATAACTAGTTGGAAAAACAATTTATTCAAGGAAAGTTATCAACTTGAATTGATTTTTAAAAACTAGTCGAGAAAACAATTTATTTAAGGAAAGTTATCAACTTGAATTGAAAAAAAGCCAAGGAGAACATTAGGGTCAAAATGTTGCACTAACTTAGCGATTACACTATTAAAAAAAAAAAAAAAAACTCTCTCTCTTTTTTTCAAACTAAAAAAATCATGGTTTCAGACTAACGAGTTTATAGTCCATGCATTTACCACATAAGAGTTTCCTAACAAAATAAAGAGATTTTCTACCATTTTTTTTTTTTTTTTTTTTTTTTTTTTTTTTTTTTTTTTTTTTTTAACATTAGCACTCCTGAAAATTAGTTAACGTGTACAAAAGATTCACAAGGGCTTGCTTTTATGGAAAACAAAACAAATTATTAGGCGAAAACAAAACAAAAATTATATTATTTTATATTTCCATTCCATTTTTCATATTTATCTTGACAATCATTTTTTTTCATCTTTTCTTTAAGGGAACACGGTTCTTTCTATGGGACCATCATTTTTATTTATTTATTATTTTTAAATATCTTATAGAAATAAAAAAGAAGGTTAGTTTGTGAGAGCATTTTCGACTGCCACCGTCTTCTTGTAACAATCCTATTTATCCTAACACTAAACTACCATTTGCCAATTGTAATAGTCTTTTGTCTACTTTTTTTCTGTACCTAGGGGTGTTCATTAAAAATAATCGTTTCTTTCTTTTAAAAGGTTTTATTTCGGAGAAAAAAGTTACAAAAAATAAAAATTAAAAGAGCAAAAAGAGGGTAAGAGGAAAAAAAAATTGCTAGCAAGTTTCAAATTTTGTGGGATTTTGAAGATTGCAACCAAGTGGTTAAACTTAACCGAAGCTTAATCGTCACCCACTCCTAAGTCAAGATGGCTGAGACAAATAACTTTTGACAAAGAATTGCCACTATGAAACATAACTCAAACCAAATTTCTAGAACTTCCCCATAATGTTGCCCAAACCAATAAAGCTCCTCAAGTCTGATAACTCGAGCGTCAACTTGAAAAACACAAAGCTAGTGCGGCTGCTAGAATTGTAAGAATTCGAATCATGAAACAATAACCTAATAATGAATGGATTTGAGAAGAAGCAAAAAGACATGAAGAGAAAATCATTCCAAAAACTGATTTAAAATGCAATCTTCAGATGGCCAGAGTTGCTAAAAGAAGATTAATCTTGTCAACATCTAAACTATTGAAGATGAGGAACATTCAAGAGGTTTAATGTGCTTGACTTTGAAAAATATAACGTACTTGGTTGTTCCATGATGCACACTAGGCTATATATTCATAAAATGAAGTGGTTCAATAAGTATGATAAAAAAAATGGTGCAAGTTTTTCATTATAATCTTGTTTACTCAACTTTGCTATGGTATTCACAACTGGAATTTATTGAAATTAACACGAGGGATAAGCTCACTCAACCATAGCCAACATAAATTCAACTTAGAGTTATCTTTATTTTCACTATATCTGCACAGAATGAGACTTTCAAAGAATAGATACGAAGGTATAGGTATTTTGATGCATGATAGTTATAGTTGTAGAACTACAATTCATCTTTTTTTTCCCCATTTTTTTAGCATTTTATGAGATAAAATTAACATAAGGATAACAACATGATTATTATTTCAAAGAATCCATGAACCCTAAAAATAGACTGGTTTGTGATAAGATCACATTCTGATTATATCCATGTATTGAAAAGTCTTATGGGTGTTAAAAGAATTGAAAAATTCAATTAACTAGGTTGCCACAATCTATAATAGATTGATAAGAACACATAAAATAAAGAGATTAAGTTTCACTTAGTATTCAATAACTCATGAATGATACATTCAAGGACTACAATACTCAAAACTCAACTCAACTAACTCAATGGTATAGCATGCGACTTGTTTATAGGCTCACAAAAATATCCAAGACTTAATTGGTCGAAAAAAAAAATCCAAGACTTAACCTCAAATAGAAAAGGAAATTGACTAATCAATAAGATTAAAATAAAATAGGGACTTTAAAAGGACCAATCATCTAAAATGGTTAAAATAAAATAGGAAAATGATATAGTGAAACATATAAATTGAAACTATAAAATTAGGAAATCTCCATGCATCTTCAACTACGAACTTGCATTGAGGTCCCCTTTAGTCAATCAATCTCTTCGAGCCGATCTTTGAGTCAACCAGCTAGTCACAATTTTATTCCTCATGTCCTTGGATGCTCAAAGATGCGAGAAAAGCTTTAGTGGGCAAATACTAATTATTTTTTTGATATATAAATGCATTCATAAAACAAAAAAGGTAGTTATTTTAGAAACTATCTACTATCTATTCCACATGTCAAAATGTGATTGGTAGTTATTCATCATGTGTATATACGTGTGATATGTATTACTTATCAAATGTTTTTCCCAAAAACACATCTACAAATGTCCTATGCTAATTTCATTTTCATTTGGTCTTGTTATAGTTCCATATTTCCTATCAATGCTGCGGGATTGAAAAAGATTCACCCTTGAATCATGACTAAAATATATAAACGAAATTGCTTAGATGGCTTCTTCTTATTGATTCGGCTAGTCAACATAAACATATTTTTTCGCCCCTTAGTTTTCTTAATGAAAGTAATCTTTTCCTACAAAACTTTTATTGGACTCATAGGAAATAACTCAAACACCTAACCATGTCCTTGAAGAGTATATTCGCTCTTGTATTGTCATAGATAGCTTGATTATCATACTATTAAGGTCTCTCTAATAACAAATGAATAGCATTCATAGAAGGGTAAATATCACATTTGGTATTTAGACTTTGTTAATTTATGCAATTGACTATCTGAACTTTAAAAGTGTCAATTTATCACCTAAGCTTTTTCCATTTTTACAATTAACTACCTGGATTTTACCAAATTGTAATTAAATAACTAAAATTCACATATTTTTGCAATAAACCGCCTCATCTAAGTACCATGAAAGAACTCAAAAGTTTGTAAGTTGGAAATTAACACATTTATACTTTAGATAGTTAATTACACAAATTAACAAAATTTAAGTATCAAATATGACACTTATCCTTCATAGAAATTATATCATAAAGTACATAGTTAGTATAATCACCATTGAAAATAGACACACAAACTTGCTTATGAACATGCGCAAACCCTTGATTATTTTGCTAATGAAAAGTATATGGTCTTAGATGTTATACGACTTGTAATCTCAATTTAAAAAATAAATTTATAGAGACCATATTAGTGTAACTACCTCTGTTAATCACACTCAAACATGTCATCCTTTGCATTATACTCTTAATGTAGAAAAGATGAATTTGCTGCTCTAGATCTGCTAGTTACGGAGTTTTTACCACTTCTTATGATGCCACTAATATGACGATCGTGAGATCTATAAATTCTTCTTTAGTTTCATCACTAGCGCTACTTTTATTTTCATCTTCTTCACTTCTAGTAGCTTCCACTTTTATTAGCATCACCTTCTTATTAAAACACTGCAATGCCTTATGCTTATAACACAAACTTCTAAAACGATTCATATTCCTCGATTGGTTCTGTTGTGCCTACTTATAATCGTTTACCTCAATGCCTCTCCTTTATTTTCATGTCATTTGAGCCCCTCTTGAATACCTTTCCCCCAGCCCACATCTTCAGAATTTTGTTGATAAGAAGAATATTTTTTTCAAACGTCTCTTTTGATAACAACAAGCTAATTTGATTACATTCTCCAGATTTTAATAATTTTACAACTCAATAACACTTACTATGTCAAATTTAAACCATTGATGAATCTAGCTAAGGATTCATTAGAGAAATCCTAGATCTCACATCTAGCCATTAACATTTTAAATTCCTCCATTTACTCTTCCACACTTTGTTTATCCAACATAATGGTGGATTGTAACTTAATCAACATTTTTATTTGTAATTGTCTAGCACAAATCTATACCCCAACCTCTTTTTCAATGCTCATGTCTGCATTTTCTCCCCATTAGTCATATGCCTTTCTTCTCACATTAGAAACTAACATAATTTAAGAAATCCAGAGGTGCCATCCTCACCATTTTCTTCCCGTACCATTCATAACAATAAAAAAATTTTCAACACATGAGACTTAATTTAGATTTTCCTCATACTGGCTACTTCCAACAAAAGATGGATTTAATTTGTCAACACATGATACTTAATTTAGATTTTCCTAATACTGGCTACTTCCAACAAAAGGTGGATTATTAATTCAATGTTATCAATTCTCATATGAATTTCATCACATTCATCTCTCCTTTTAACTATCCACTATCCACATTAGATTCCATGCTTGGATTATGCTTGCTATGGCTAGTACAAACACAACTGCTCTTATCTTGCATAATAAACCTTTCCATAAGAGATCTTAACATCTCTTGCATCCCATTCATCTATCACTTTGTAGTTGACAATTGTTGCTCCATCCCATTCATCTATCACTTTGTAGTTGACAATTGTTGCTCCATCCCATCCTGTCACTTTGTTGATGTTAACACTACTTAATAGACATCTTCACAGATATTAACAACCACTTACAACAACCTCCTAAAGCTCCACAACCAACAGCTGCTCCAATTCTTAAAAATCCAAATAAGAATGGAATGTAAAACTTACCACGAAGTGTGAAACCTCTACTCTGATGTAAAATTGATTCACGTACGATTGTTGCAAAACTAATTGGATTTTATCTTTTTTTTTTTTCTAATGAGATAAAATTAAAACAAGAATTTAGATGTGATTGTTCTTTAATAAAATCCACAAATAGTAAGACTTAATTAGTTAGTAATACAATTTGATAATATCCTTGGGTTATAATACTCTTATGGATGTTAAATGAATAAAATGGTTCAACTGACTCGCTCACCACAATCTATACTTAACTTATTTCTAATAGAGTTAATATTCAAGAATAATGATAATCTAAAGTCAACCTAACTAACTAAATGACAAATATGTTGTATGTCTCTAGGCTCACAAAGATATCCAAGATTTAGCCTAAAATAGACAAAGAAATTGACTAATAAATAAGATATTAAATCAAATTGGAACATTTATAGAACTTATCTTCTAAAACAACTAAAATAAAATAGTATAATGACACAATAAAGATATAGTGAAATTATAATATTGCGAAATCTCTATACATCATCGAGTATGAGCTCACACCTAGATTCCCCATGTTAATCAACCTAAATCGATTGACCTAAGCCAATCAACCATTGGCTAGTTCAGTTGATCTCCTTAGATTGACCTTCAAGTCAGCTCATTCTTTCTACTCACAATTTTATTTTGTGAGTTCTTAGAGGCTTGAAAATGCCTCTACAAGTGTTCTTTATTAATGTCTTCCCATCTAGTTTTGTTGCAATTCAATGGTTCTTATGAGGTTTTTTACTGCCAGGATTTTCCTAACTCTACTAGTGAAAGTTATTACATCTATGTTCATCAACACCTTATATGAGCTGCATTAACCACTTAATATGAGACATGGCTTCCAATTTGCAAATTTGTAAACAATATGAAATAAGGTCGAAGATGCTGCTATTAGAGAAAGGATTAAACTAATAAGTAACTAGTGCTTTCTAAACTTATGAACAACAAGAAAGACTAGCCATTAATGTGGTAAGTATAAAAAAAATATGTATCACAATCACCTTAACTCACAATACTAGGGGCCTAAAAGTATAAATTCCAATTTAGGTGAAAACCAACAAAACCCTAATTTAATGTGCCAAATTATGAGTTTTATTAGAGACGGAAACATGTTAGTGTTTGAAGTACCGATAGCCACATACAAGGCCAAAGATTAAAACTCCAACTTGAGATGTAAATGCTACATGGGCTAAGAGAGACATTCTATACAAAAATTGCTAAAGTTTAGAGTAGAGAATCTAAGATCTACTGCATGCTAAATTAATTCATCTAGCTTTTATTGAGGTTAGGGTATATGTCAATCATGGGGTCCCCCAACAACATATTGACTTGAGAAGAAGTAGAGGATGCCTTATGTATAGAGGATTTATTCACGAACTTAAGATAAACCAGAAATAGAATAAACATCGCAACAAAAGGGGTAATCTTAATTACCTTAAAACAACGTTTGCACTAAAAATAGGAAGTCCCAAAGGGGTGAGCAGTAAATCTAGTATAGATTATTTAACTTATGCACAAACAAAAACAATGAAAAACCACATGTAAGTTTAAGATTCTAATGAAACAAAGATACAAATAACTAATCAATAGCTAAATTAATATAACTTTTGGGTTAATGTTGGGAATGGTACCTAAACTTTGGCAAAATATATAATACCTGAATTTTGAAATTGATCAACTTAGTATCTAAAAGAACTTTTTTGATTACGCTAACAGTACCTCTATTAAATTGGCCAACACCATCATTTGATGTAGTATTTTTAACCAATAGATTAAATTACACTAGAAGGTATAAATGTTTGAGGGTAAGTTCACATAAAGTATCAAAGTTTTAAATAGTTAAAACGAGGCATCAATGTTTTACAAAGCTCATTTAAGATATCAATGTTTTTATTAGTTTTCAATTAGGTTTCCTCAGTTTTCATTAATGGTCTATTATTATTACCTTAACTCGCTCACTTTGCAAAATATTGATACCTTAAATAAATTTAGTCACAAATATTGATTATTCTTTTGAACCACATGAAATATTGATACAATAAATGAATTTATCCTCAAAAATTGATACCTTTTGATGTAATTTAACCTTAACCAATATGACAGAGGTACTGTTGACATACATGAAAAGTTGTTTTAGATATCAAATTAATCAATTTTAAAGGTCATGTACCTAATTGCATGTTTTTCCAAATTTTAAGTATCATTCATGACATTCACCCTATAACTTTAAGAGATAACAAAAGCAAACGCCATTTAGATCTACATTTTAGAAGTCCGTTTTTGGAAGTGTGAACTCTTAATGCGTCCATATTTGATTTTTGAAATGTGGACTAATAAATGCACTTAGGAGAACTAATTTTAAAATTGTGAATCTTTATTATACTTAAGGAAATGGAATTTGAAAGTGTAAACCAATAATGCACTGAGGATATCTAATTTTGAAATTGTGCATCCATATTTAATAGATTTAGGAGAATTATATTTGAAATTGTAAAACCTCAATATTAAGCTTTCCTGAGATTGGTCCTTCAAAATGATAACTTGCAAAGCTGTGGATTTATCTTAATCATTAAATATCTAAAAGGCCTACCTTTACCTTATTCCTTTTCTCTTGTTGATCTTACTACCATAAGTTGTCTATTATACATAAGAAGACTATGCTTACTTTTGATTCTAAACGGCTTATTGCAGAAAGTCAAACAAAATGAGATCAGAACTTGACTTACCTTATCAAGATTTTTATCATGATCTTGATGATCACAAGTTTGTATGGTAAGAGAATGAGGGAGAAATGTTACTACGATTTTGGGGAGCAAGGGAAAAAGGGTTTAAGAGCCCAATAAAACTATAAAGAGAGAACTCTAAGTTATAAGGAATTAACAGGTAGATGGTTAATGAAAAATTACCATATCACCCCTATTTTTAATCCGAATTCAAGGGTATTGAGGTTTTATAATGGACTTAAGTTGGATCACAAGTGATCAAACCATTTTGATGGGGCCTATAATAGGTTGCAAATTATGACTTTGAGCAATCTATACTTGACATGTATATTACATCCTCATGTGTGCTTGTGTGCTTGTGCGTGTGTGGCCATTGTGTGTGCGTCACACATTTAAGTATGTATAAGAAAGTATGGATGTAAGTGAATGTCGATGTGGATGTGTAATAACAAAAAATAGTACAACTCAAATATAAAATCATTAAGTAAATAATGTGAAGTTTTGAAAATGTTTTTTAAAAATCACGAGAATCACTCCAAATTTTTTGCATTTTAAAAATATTAAAATACAAACAATCTAAATATTGATTTAAAAATTTGAATTGATTTCAATAAAATTTTAAGATAAAATTTTTCCATAGTTTTACACAATCAATAACGAATAATAATTCAATCACATAACGAGAAAATATAATTTCAACCATAATCAGATAATGCTAATTTGGATAATTATGCTTTTCCACTAAAAATGTTTATAAAATAGTAAGAGCGAATTCACCAGCAAGTGTACTGGATCAAATCAAGTAGTAATATGATGAGATGAGTATCGTTCCTATGAGGAATAAGTAAGTACCAAACTTGTATTAGTTCTTACTAATATTTAGGCAAAAGATTTCAAGTCAAGTATCTTACTAACTCTAATTATTCTACTTTCTACTCGTTGCTAAACTATTCAGATATTGCTAAATCACATAAACTTATAATTATTTAGAATGGGAACATAGATTAAATCCTACTCTTGCTAATCAAGTTGAAATCAAGTTATATCAACTATTAGAACTCATGTATATTCATGTGAAACTATCAAGATCAAAACTTCTATTTGAAGTCTTAAAACCTTTTCAACCTTAAAGCAACTTGTAGCTTCCACTACTCAAATTATCAAAGGACTCTATATTACAATTAAGAATCTTCCAACATTAATTGCCTAATCTGTTAAATCGAATTTTCCCTAATCCCTTAGTGAGAAATCAACTTAAAAACATCGCATTTATTACAAACATAGTTTCTAAATCAGATGAAATCTCTTAGCTTCCGCATCTTGATCTCAAATCTCAATTTACAAATTCCTTTGAATTTGGCTTCTTTCTCGAATTATCAAACTTATTATGAAACTAACTTCTTCTAGGTATTTGATTCATACTAGGAATTCAACATGAATATTACATGATTCTACTAGTAACATAACATGAATTTAACCATTGTTTTAACAAATGATAGATTTAATCATATTCCCACCATTACAATTTAGTTAGACATAATGGAAACTACAACTAACAAATCAGTAACTACAACTAAACTCATAATGAACATAAAATAAGAAAATCAATGTGCATAACATGTAGATAAGGAAATTAATGGAGAAATCAAACCGTTAAGATTGGTTCACAAGGCTTGGAGATTAATATACAAAGCATTTAAAAGTTAATTGCAAATGTACACTACAAGATCTATGTTTTTCCCTTTAAACTCTCTATTTTGTGCTATCTATCTCCCCCTTCTCTTTTTTTTCTTCAAAGTGGCCATTTGAATACAAAACAGACTCACGAAATTGCTCAACTACCACTCATACGCTAGCAGTTACACATGATACGTCGGCAGTGTTGCAAGTAGTGTTAAGGAATTTTAAACTGTGATGGATGAACACTAATGAGAACGCCGCCAGAAATGCCTGCATATCTTCAAATTGCAGAAGCCACTGCTCCAAATAACGTACACTGGCAATGTTTGATGGCGGTGTAAGGGATTTTGATTCTGTGATGCTCAACACCACCATCAATGCAGGTGGTGTTTCTTGTTGCTTTGTTGGCATGCGTTTTCTTCTATCAATGCTGATTGTGTTGCTCCTTTTGATGGCCGGTGTTTTCTTCAATTTGGTTCCATTTGCTTTATTTTTGGACAATCCTTGCTCAAACTCATTCCAAGTCCTCAATGACCTGAATTAACACTAATTAACCCATTACAGTACCAATTCTTACACATTCGATAACAAATTGCAAAGATTATAATTCAATTGAGAGATGGAAAGCGTATAAAATGTGAGTTTATCATATGCAAAGAACAAAAATGAGGCATCTTGATTTCAACCTTATCAAGATGATCACGTTATTGAAATTTACAAAAATATAATATTTGTTATGATTAAAAGAAAGTGAGCATTATATATTTCATATGACACTATTATATATATTTAGATAAGAATGAAAAGGCGAGCCTAGAACCTTCAATAGTTTGGTTTGTCATGTCGTTGGGGTTAATGTCGTGTTGTCTTGTGTTGTTTCAGGTGAAGAGTCAAGGCGAGTCGAGTCGTTAGTCGTCTATTATCTTTGTTGGGAAGAGTCTTATTCAAAAATCGAGTAAATGAAGGTTGAAAATCGCTAAATTAATTCTTATTGATTATATATATTATATTGCATAAAATATCAGTTGTGTAAAGTAAGGAAACATTTAAATCCCAAAAAGTATGAAAAAAGAAATAATTGAATAGAGAATAGATAGTTATAAGGAAGTGATATTAAACATAAACAATAACAAATTTCAATAACTTTCATGAAAATGAAAATAGTAAGAAATAAATAAGATAAAAGATCAAAACAACGTAATCATACTACTTATGATATATAAACTCAATAAATATGAATGTTTAGCAAAAGAATCAAAATCTCTTTAAGTAATGAAAAATAATAGTAAAACTTGAATTTAAAACTTAAGTTAGAAATTTGGTATTGGCTAATCAAAATAAGTCAAGTAAAATAATTAATACGATAAAATTAAATAACTTGTCTTAACCAAATAATAAATAAATTAAATTGGATTTGAGATTTCAGATAACCCCTTCATTTAGCCAATTTGCTTTAACTATTTTTTTTTTCCAACCAATCAAAATATTTTATCTTTTATAAATTTAAGTTAAATTTTCTTTCTTTTAATTCTTAAATCTCTAAACTCTTAGAAAAATTTAATTTCAATGTTTAGTAAATTTATAAACTCCAAACTTTAGATTATTTCATAATTTGATTCATCTAATTCTTTACAATTATCAAATTGAACCCCTTTTTTTTTCAATTTGCAAATGACCTAATTTTCTCAAATTCATTTACCTAAATTCTTAAAATGTTCTAAATTATCCCTTATTAACCTAAAGTCTATTTTCTTAATTATCATAAATTTTGAGTTTAACTGCTTATTTAAAAATATCATTTTTAAGCCTGAACTCAAACTAAATATCAAATTTACAAAATTAAATTTCTCAAGTAGATTTTCAATTCAAGCTACTGATTTATGTATTGTAAATTATGAAATTATCTTCTAATTATTTTTTATACTTAAGATAATGATTTGAAAAGTTTAAACCAAAACATTTAATCCTAAATTTTTATAAATATCCCTTTGTCTTTATCCTTTCTTTTGACTTTTTGTTAGTAGCCTTGTTTTTCTTTTCTTTTCTTCCTCATTTCCTTCTTTCACCTATGCTTCTTCCCCTTTCTTCCTCTTCTCTTCATCTTCTTTTCTTTCTCAAAATCTAACCATAAAATCTCAAATTTAAAAAGATTACAAGAGAAATAGGGAATGAAAATTATGAAAGAAGATGGAGATCAAGAACATAGAAACTTCAAGATCTTAGGAAGGATAGACATAAAGAAAATCAAGAAGATGAGTTGTCAAAAAGAGATAAGTTGTTTGTTCTTTAGTTTTAGTTGTTGCTTATGTTTGTATATGTGAATTTGATGCTTGATACATGTTGGGTTGGCGAGGAGGATGATGAATAGTAGATATAGGGTTTGTTGAAGTAAGTTGATGAAGTGTTTTGGAGATGTTGATGGAGTATAAAAGTTGTGAGTAGAAGTTTAATTTTATTTTTATGATGCATTGTTTGATGTTGGATGTGTAAAAATTGATAAAAAGATTTAAAAGAAGAGAAATAATTTCGTGCAAATGAAACAGGGGCTACACGGGTTGTGTAGGGGGGACCTGTGACTGATCAGAAGCTTGGAATGAAATGTTCCAGTCATATACTACCCTCCTATACGGGTTGTGTATACCCACTCGTGACTCCATAGTAGGCAAAATCCTTTAATGCATGGATATATACTACTGATATACATGGGCCGTGTATATTTCCCTATAACAACATTGTTTTGTAAATTGATCGTAGCTTTTTCATTCGAACTTAGATTTAGGTGATTCAAGAGGCTAAGAAAAACCTAAAAAGAGATCTACAACTTTTATGTTTTATGTTTTGGAAATTATAAAAGTATAAAGGCCTAAAATTTAATTGTTTTCAGCTGCTACATATCTAAACAAAGTTAAAAAATTTGTGTTTGCTAGTTAAATATATATAGTTAAGTATAAAATGAACTTAGCTAATAAAACTAAGTTCAACTTAACTCAATGGATTTGAATGAATTAAAATGAATTAGATTGATTAAGTTTATTCAACTTAGTTAAGATTAAGTTAATATAGACTCAAATTCATCAAATGAATTTAGTTAATAAACTTAGGTTCATTATAGTTTAATAAATCATGGTGAGTTAAAATGAGCTAGCTTAATTTAAAATCTTGAAGGATAATTAATATTGTTTAATGAGATGAATGAATATAACTTAGTAACTAATCTAAGCTTAATATGGAGTTTTGGTATGATATAATTAGTTAATGGACTTAAAGTTTATTTAACTAGAAATGCTATAAGAAGCTAAAGATGAATATAACTTAATAATGGGATTAAGTCATTAAGTTAAATCTTTATAGATTTAATGAACAAATGTCCCAGAGGTAATTGTAGTATGTTGACTTTAATTTGATAAAGGAAGCATGTTGTTTTAAATGCTTGATATGTTGTTTTAAATGTTTGATTGCTTTGATTATGAGTATTATTTGTATATGTATGTGTAGATAAACTTCTTGTGATAAATGACTATAATCAAAGAGGAAAGGAATATTTTGACAGATAATGGAGAACTATCCGTATCTTTGCAGGGTGATCTTCATAGCCATGGTGGAGTTCCTACTTAGTGTTTAATTAAATAGGATCTTAAAATGAGTTCATTTTCATTAACCAAAGTTTGTCTTTGATATATCCTCTGTAATAGCCTTAGCCAATATTTTTTTAATTTCTGTTTGAATTTCATATATAAAGGATGATGACGATTTGATGCTATTGATATGTTAATGATGATGATATTGATGATGAGATTGTTGATGATTGGATGTTGGTGGGGATAATGATTGGGTTCCTAGAAGATTTCTATGGCTTAGCTTGGATGTCAGGTGGGTAACATTGACCCTATCACCTTATTTGTGCTCGTAATGTAGTTACATCTAAAGTTAAGATAAATATAATTGAATGTGCTAAGGATTGGGCACTCGATTGTTGTTTGGTGATTGTTTGATTGATAAATTATTAAGATAAAAGTGATCACCTATTGTTTGTAATAATTAAGTAGTTGTTGTGGATGAGTGTTTGTAAATTGATTGGTTACCTTAACAAATGGACTTAATACTATTTAGCCATTTAATTAAATGAACACGTATTGCATAACACCATACTTGTATTAGCATGGTATTTACGTCATGTATTAATATTCTGATTTTGTAATAGCATCTTTGAGAGTCCAGTGAATCTGGTTAGGGCTACTATAGGGTTGTTGGCTTCATGGGAACAAAGCAAGCACCAAAGGACGTCGCCTGTGTTGAAGTTAGCTTTAAGGATTAATACTTAGGGAGTTTATATGGTTCTACGGGAAGTGGAGGGTATATTGATGGTATAAATGTTTCAAATTATGCACAAAATGAGTTTAAGAAGAAGTCATCATTCCTTAGTTTTGTCTAAGGAGAAGTTAGAGGCTATGTTTGATAAAACGAGTTTCAAAGAAAATCCTCCCTCCTTATCTATGTCTGAGGAGAAGTTAGAGGTTATTTTTTAGTAAAATGTATTTTGAAATGAAATCCTTCATCCTTAGTTATATTTAAGGAGCAATTAGGGATTATTATATAAAACGGTTTTGTGCTGAGAATGTTGTGAGTTGAAGGCTCTAAATTGAGAAGACATCCTTTTCCTTAGTTCACAACTCTACCAAGCGTGAATGACTTGAGTTGGTCCTTCAACCACCAAGAGAGGGCATATGTCTCCATTGGTTTGGGTTCCAGTCATCCAAACCGTGCATATTATATGTTTGAGTGTGGCATTACATATATTTGTTAATAAAATTTGTTTAGAATTTGTTTACTGTGTGATTTGGTCTTGTTATTCACTGAGCTATAGATGAGCTCACACTCCCATAGCTTTTGTGCATGTATAGCTCAAGATCGGGATGGGTTAAGATTACATGGAGAGAGATCTCACCTTTAGTTAAGTTTTTGAAGATAAGAAGAGAAGCATAGAATAGAATTCATATGTTTTGAATTTAAGTTAGGAATTTTTGTAATGTATGAAATAAGCTTAGAAGAAGTTTTAGAGCTTTTGTGTAAAAGTTTGAGATTTTGAAAAATGTATATAGTCTATTCTATTTTACTATTTGGTGGAGGATATCGATTTTTGCGGTTCTGGTGGATTGTAGGAATTTGTATTTCCTTAGCTATTAAAATGTTTTTATGAAATTAAAATTTGTTTAGTAAATATTAAGTAGAGATTTGCAATTCTTTGACTTGTAAAACAGTTTTCATATCTTGGATGCATACTTGATATGATTACATTAGGTTTTCCTTCTAGGCTCCTTTTTGAGGCAAAACAAGATGTGTATACATTGCTAGCATATGTAGTATGCAACCGTGTTTAGTATGATTTTATGAAATTTCAACCAAATGCATTAGAAGTGAGAGGGTGTAGGATGTATCTATAAGGCCCTATTCGTAACCTCCCTTGTAGGTATTGGTTTTTAAATTTTGGAATTAAAATTTCCATTGTAACATGTATGGACCATTTTGCAACCTATACTTTATAAAATTTATAAGGTATCAAATATTCTAAAAATACATATAGTTTTTTACTACATTTTTATAATATTAATTTTTTTGAGGTAAATTTTCTAACAACTTGTCAATATTCCCACAATATTTAATATAACTAGTATATTCATGAATTCAACACATGATACTATTACAATACTACAATATATTATATAGTTTAGGTCTACTTGCTTAAAATAAACAAAAACACTAAATTTGTTATTGGTTTTTATACATATAAAAGGACATTTGATGGAGAGCATAAATATGATACAATAAAACAAATAGAGTTTCAAACCATTTTGACTCCGAACCTACTTGATTAAGCATTGTAAGAATATGGTATTGCATCATATTGAATATTGTTAATTAATAACCTTTACAAAGTTGATATATGATATTTTGAACTTTTACCAAAGGTTTGCTAGACAAATGATGAATCAATGACAAATAAAAATCAATAAGATAATTTAGATCAACAATTTAAAACCATAATGATAAAATCAAAAGAAACAAGCTTTAAACATCATCTATAAAGTGAATATAAGAAAATAACAAAATCACCTTGTCAAGAAAATCTTGTTCTTGAATCCAATTTCAAATGATATTTTCTACTTGATCTTGGCGTGGAATCCTTAATCAAATTAAAATAAAAACTTTCTAGTCTCTAATGCCCTAATCTAGGTTTAGGAGCAAAAAAAAAAAAAAAATGATTCATCTTAGTTTCATTTGTTTCTATTGTTTTAACATCCACTCAAGCAAATGTGTTTTTCAAGAAATATAATTAATATATGTAAGAAAAGATGAAAATAAAAGTATATATTTTCCTCCCTTTTAAAATCAAACACCTAATTCATATAAAATTAGTCTTATGAAGTCGAATTAATTAAGATACTATTAAGGATCTATTTTGTTCCTTTCATTTTCATCTATTTTTGTCTTAAAATCCACTAAAATTAACATATTTGTTAGAAACTAGTGATTAAAGGGATGAAACAACCTAGACTTACATAGAATACAAAAGGAAATATTAGTAAGGGCAATAAACTCCTTTTACAATTTTCTAAATCCTATAGATACAAAACTAACCCAGATATCTTCTTTTTGCAGTTTTTCTACCCTTTACAAATGATTCTTCTCCTCTTAATATCATTGTTCACCAAGAAGGCTTGATAAGACCTTTTATCTCGCGTTTTGGTAATTTTTTGTTCAAAGTATATCTTAAAAATGACTTCTTGAAAATTTCCAAACCCTAAGTGCCTTGTAACAAAGTGGAGTAGTGCGTTCCAAGGGCTAAAATTCCTTCTTTGATAAGTTTGGATTGTTCTTAGAATGTAACGGTGCGAACTTATGTTTTTCTAGTGTTAAGTTTCACAATCTTGTGTCACGACTTGGGTATTGATTATTTTTTGGGAGAAGTCATCTCAAGAAATTTTAAAGTAAGTTTCTTATACAATTTTTTATTATTTCATGTTATGAATGGGAAGTTGTTGTCAACAAATGTTGAAGAAGGCCTATTTTCTGAAAATTTAGGTAATAATTGATAATTCATGAAGGTTTAGATTGAGGATAAATGATTTGGAGCATGCTATGTTGAAGTTTAGCAAGAATGTATATAATTAGAAATGTACCTAAGGTTGAACACGAACTTGTTGCCACTCGTATTCTCTTTGGTTGTATACAATCACTTATTTTCCTTCGATTTCTTCAATTTCTTCATTTACTCTTCAAATCAAAGCTCTTTCCTTATAATTCCTATTTTAAAATGAAAATTTACAACTACATTTCCTAAAGCCATATCATTTTTCAAATAGAACCATAGTTTAAATGGGTGCTATAGTAGGGAGTATAATAAAGGAGAACTTAGGTGACACTATTAAAAGTTTACTAGTTTCAGAAAATTTGAATGCTTTTCATACCAGGTTTAGTAGGTTATGGAGGGTCAATTATAATTCGTATTGATCTTTCAGGCACTTGTATAGTATGTTTTATGATTATGTATGTCTAATATAGTAACATGAATGAACTTATACTAATTATACATCTTAAACACTGTGTGCTTCTTATACTTGACTACTATTATTAGGTTAGGAATAATAATGCTACTAACACAACGCCTTGATGATCCTTATGTGGTGTCGTCTCTATATAGAGTTGTACTTGTATAGGTTGAGAGTAGATTTAAATGATACATAGACTCATGGACGCTAGAAAGTACCTAAAATTATGTATAAGTAATATATATATATAAGGGCGGCGATTTTCTAGAATTAAAAGTTAAAATATTATAACTTAGTCTTATGTGAATCAATAATTGTTGGTACATGCATATGTTCTTGTGATATCACTCCTTTATCTTTTCATGTTCAAGTGATGATGCTATAACATTCGATCTTTTTTATTACAACATTGTGGAGGGCCATGGGAAGGATGATAGTACTAATGACTAGCCAAAAAATATACGATTAAGTTTGTTAGTTTGTGTAGATAAAGACTCTAGCTAGTGATACATTAATTTCCATTGTTATTTTGGGCATGGATCTTGGTAGTTACTATTAGTAGTATTTATATGGTTTTGTGAACTTCGTGAGCCACATGATGAAAGATTTCTAATGTTTGATGTTTAGTTGTCTCTTATGAGTTGGAGATGATCTAATTTGTATGTCATTGTGATGGAGCTATTGTGATATGTAAGTTGAATGTATGATTATTATCATACACAATATGGACACATGGTAGGTCATAGTCATCTTATTATTTAAGGTGCTACAAAGATGAAAATTAGTATATATATATATATATATATATCCCTCTATTAAAATGAAATACCCAATAAAACTTTGCAAATTTGTATTTATTTGCTATTCAAATTTTACAATATTACGAATTAAAATTTTCTTTTCTAATGTAGAAAATAGCATTTTAAACCTTTTCTCTTAAAAGTACACGAATTTTTGTATCCTAATTCTCACACCTCAACTCAATCACCACCTTTTTCATGATTGTGAGATAAAAATAGATAAAATGCATATAAGATGACTTTCTAAATGTTAGACTTAAACAAATATGATTCAGATAGAGACAAAATAAATAAATAAATAAAAGATAATCTAAACATTCTCTGAGATGGTTTTCAAAATGCCATATTTTGAATGACACAAATCATATTCTAATAAGATGAAAAAAAATGAATAAAGGGTATGGAGGTATGATACTTCTACCTCATGTTATGGTAGTAAATTCTAAAAAATTATTCAAAAATTATTTTATGGCATTTAATACCTTCATGAAATCTATTCAATAAAAGTAGATTAGACTATAGTACAGATTTTGTTAGATCTAGCGTGTATTTGCAAAGGAAATGTTATAGAACACATACAATAAGAGAAATCAACTAGGGAGATAGTTGCAGATCCACATATAGGTTTTAGTACAAGCAGATGGACTTCAATGTATGAATGAAATGTTAAAAATGGTTGTTATTCTATTATGAGCAACTACGTGGAGTACATATAGAAAGCTAAGGAAGACACATGTAAGCTATTTACACTTGTAAACTATATAAAATCAGTTAGTTGAAACAAAAAAAAAAAAAAAAATAAAGCTTTCTAGACTAAACCCTTGTCTGATGAAATTAAAAGCCATGGACTCTCTTAATTTTATTGCAAAAGGAACAAATTTTAATTACAAAATGATGTATTTATTGGGTCTTTTTTTTAATAATACCACTGTCCATCCAAAACAACTGTTATGAGGAGCCTTTGAAATGTTCATCAAACATTCTGTTTGTCTTATCATATTTTAGTTATTTTGATATTATATTTTTGTCATTTTCAAATAAATGTTTGTCAAAAAACAGATAATGATGAAAAACTGACAGTTTTACTAATAAACTAACTAAACATATACAATATAAATATGATACAGATTTGAAACAGATAAGTTATAGATGCAAATCGATATAAATATAATATAAATAAAAATCTGACAATCTAAATAGACGTTTATTACATGCAGTAATAGTAAACTAAACACTCTCCACTGTAATTGTGATGACTAAAATCATATATGGTGACAGCTTTGTTTATCAAATCTTTTAGTGTCAAGTCTGTTCTATGATCTTAGTACCAAGAAAAGCAACTAGAAGACACTAAAATATCAAGGGTGGTACTATAAGAAAATCTCGAAATAATGGCCAACCAGAAAAATCTTAGTAGGACATCGTAACTGTTATATCTTCTTGGACAAAGATGTGGTGGCTCATTCAAAGGGCTTCACCCTTATGTTCACTCATTTTCCCATTCTTTAATTAACCTGGGTCCTGTGGTGGCTCACATATAGTTGTACTAACATTTTGTACATAATATCTTCGTCATTTCCATCTCTCTTATGTTTTATTTGGTCAATTGTGATTTTAGATTTAAATGTAAATAAATGAGAGAGAAATAATAAGTTAAAGGTGAGAAAATTACGAAAACAAGAAGAAAAAAAAACCTTATTTTAGATGTATGAGCAATGTAAAACTTGAAAATAAAAGCTAAGTTTTCATGGATCTTTTTCGAATTGCTCGAATTGTTGAACTTTGGAAAAAAATAAATAAAATTGATTGATTATAACTTACTTATCATATGAATAAGGATTTAACTTTAAATTTCTATTAGGTATGATAGGTTGTTTTATGATTGTATTGCCTTGGTATTCATAAAACTTGACTTAAAATCCAGTTAATTTAAGTAGCTGCACAAATAACTTAGCAAAACAATAAGATTGATTCAATTATTCCCTAAGATTTGACTTTAGTTGCTTGATTGTAATGTTTTGTTTCATACCTGTTTAGATTGATAGACCACATAGGAATAGGCGATCATTAGCTAGAGGGGGTTCTCTACCATTACCTCCACCACCTCCACCTCCTGCTCCTACCCTAGCTCTACCCACTATACATTAGATGCCGTAGTTTTAGCAAATGCCACAATTTCCACCAATGCCTTATTTCCCTCCTATGCTACAGGTTTCAATGGGTGACCCAACTATTATGTATACTATGTTTAGAGATAAATTTGTTGTGGTGCAACAATACCATCAAATGATGTATCAACAATAACATTAGTTCATGGAGCAATATCCTCCACAGGGAGCTAGATAGGGAGGCGAAGAGAAGCCTATTGTAGGCTATGGAAGCTAAATCAGACTTTCACGTGTTTACTCGTTTGGTTCCAGATTTTGATGGCTTAATCACTGATCCCACTATTGCGGAAACTTGGATGGTTGAGTTAGAGAAGGCTTTTGCAGCGATTGATGTGTTAGATAAGAGGAAAATTAGCTTGATGGTTTATATGTTGAAGAAGGAGGTCTATGATTGGTGGCATTAGGCTAGTGATTGAATAGAAAGGCCAATTACTTAAATGAAGTTTAGGGACGCTTTCTTCATCCAATATTTTCCCAAGATATTTAGAGAACAAATAGTTACCACGAAAAATTATGATATTTAATTATATACATTGACGGGTATTTAACTAATAATTTATGAAATGTTATCTAATGTTTCATTACATTCTACTTATCTAAAGCACTAATAATGAGTGTATTGCATGATGTACGAAACTCATAATTTATATATATTTAAAAATAAATAAATAAAATGTAGCAAGTAGACTAGAAGAGCCTACTTTTGCATTGTCATGTAGAGACGTATCCACTTTTGGTCAATTACTGCCACATGTAGCAAAACTACATTATTTAAAAATACAATTTCATTCATAAACTATTTATATAATTATTTATCTTTTACTTTTTTTTTTTTGAGGCATCAAAAACAAGGATTTGAATCTACTACCATACACAGTTATAAGGGGAAAAAAATGGAGCCCGTCAAATAAAGGACTATGGTATTACTGGGAGAATAAAAATTAAAGTTTCATTTAATTAATTCTTGGAATTTTGTAGGTAGAATAATTATTAGGCCTACTAAACTTAAATGTGCATCAATTCATCAATCCGTCCAACACTCTCCAAAGTGTGCCAAATGATTCTACAAACAAGTATAGACAGAGCATTTAATGAAAGATGAATTATTTAAAGCTTACTGTGGACGTATGGCGATTTAATAAAGTTCGAACGTGTATTACTCAATTGAACTGATAATTGCCGCATCCCAACCATTTACTGTCTACAAGTTTAGCCCCTTCACTTCATTAAATAAATAAAATTGTTATATAATTAGTATTAAAGAAGAATGGAATAGAGCTTAATATAATTTTCTTTTGTCAATATTTCAGACAATTCTAATATTAAATTATCATTCATAAAATTATGTAAAAAATAGCTATTTAATGTTGTGTTTTAATAAGAATATCTTATAGAATTATTATTATGGTCAATTAAAGGCCATATAACTTTCTTATAAAGGACAAGGTTATAACTGAATTGCAATTATAATAAATAACAAATAGTTAGAATTGTAAAAGTCATTTTTCAATCATCATCAGTTATAATTTTGCTTTTACAAATTAGTGAGGTTCTTTACCTTTTTTTCTTATGGGATAATGTCACAAATACATAAATTTTAATAAAATATGCAATTAGATACTTAAACTTTGAAATTATTTAATTTAATATCTAAACTTTAAAATTGATTAATTAGAATATCTAAAACTTTAAAATCGATTAATGTAGTACCTGAAAGAACTTGACAAGGATACTATTAGTGTATGCGAAAAGATTTTTTGGGCATTAAATTTATCAATTTCAAAGTTTATATATTAAATTAATTAATTTTAAAGTTTGGATACCTAATTTCAAATTTTATTAAAGTTCAGGTATCATTTGTGACATTAACCCTTTTCTTATTAACAATTATATCTATGGTTTAATAAGGTATTAAATAAAAATTGCATAAACAAAAAGTGATCAATGCTTACAAAAGTTACAAAATCTTGAAATTATTGCCATTTTATTTTTATCATATACAAACTCGAAACTTATGCTGCAAAGTCCGATTCTAAATATTTAGAACTCAATTCATGCCATCATAATGATAGGAACCAACATGGAACAAAATGGAAGAATTATATGCTACACATGGACAATGTAGTGGATTTTTTTCAAAGTATTCAACACCCACATACTCGCGTGTTAGAAAGCCATTGAAAGTTACATACCATATATATATATATATATATATTACACGTAACGTATAATACCACTGAATCTTTTTCGATATACTCACCTTTTATGAAGCCATTAATCTATGCAAAGTTTTTATGCAGAAACATAACCCCTTTGAAAGAATAAATGACTATTCAACTCACGTATTGTATTTGGAATGGATCTCTTCATTCTCTCAATTTTCATCAACCATTTACCGATCCCCTCCTACCTTAGAGTTCACATATGCATGTGTGCAAGTACTATGGGATATGATGAATAATTGAGCTTATAAGGGGAAAAAAATAAAGAAGATGTCATGAGTCGTGACAATCATATGTTAAATATTTTAAACAATTTCAATAGTTGAAATACCCCTAAGTCTTCACCTAATTAAATTAGAAATAGTTTAATTAAATGATATAATAGGTAGTTAATTTTGAATTAGAATTAGAATTTGATTTAAAATTTAACTCAAATAGTTTAGTTAAATCAAGTAAAGTAAATTATGAAATATAATTAGATAGTTTGGCATAATCAATTAGTAAGTAGATTAAATTGAATTTGAGATTTTAAATATCCCTTTCAAAATCGTTTAATTATTTTATCTATTTATTTTAACAAGTTGAAGTTCATAATCACTTCCAATTTTTCAATTAGAACCCCTTTTCTTCAATTTCAATTGCCTAAACCTTTAGATATATAATTTAAATATTCAGTAAACTCCTCAACCCTTGAACTTTAGTTAACTTTTATTTTCTAAAATCCTTATAGTTCTTGAAATCAACTCCTTATTTAAAATTATAAGTTCTTAATCCAAACTCAAACTAAATATCAAATTTTTACAAATTAAACTTCTAAACTGGATTTTCAACTCAAGTCATTAAGTTCTACTTTATAATTCTTCATATTTCTTTCTGATTATTTTTAGTACTTAAGATAATTATCTAAAAAGCTTAAATCAAAACCCTAAACGATAATTATCCCCTAAAGATCTTTTAAAACCTTGTCATTTTCTTTTCTTTTTCATTTTCCCACCTGCTACCTCTTTTTCTCTTTTCTTTTTGTCTTCCTCTTCTCTTCTTCTTCTTCTTCTTCTTCTATGTTTCCTTCTTCCTCTTCTTTCTCTCTCTAAAATCAAATTCTCAAATACAACAAAATCATAAGAAGAATTGAAGATGGAGGAGTTGGAAGTTAGGCCAGAAGAAGCTACATCAACTTAGGAGGAGGAATACTAGTGAAGATCAGGAAGCCTAAGTTTGTCGAATATGTAAGTTAAGTTATTTCTTTATTTTGATTGTTGATTAAGCATGAGAATGATAAACTGAAACTAGAAATATGATGGGTTTGTGATAAAATTTATAAACTTATAATGTATGAATATGTATATCAAAACCTAGGTTGTTTAAGCATGCATAGGCTAAAGATATGATGAAATGAATTAATGAAATATGAAATAGAAATATGATTAAGAGTGTTAAATAGACATGAAGATAAGTTTGTATGATGATGTTGAGAATTAAAATGTAAACAATAGATGAAGGAGTAAATTTTTGAAGAACAAACAAGGAAAAAAAGTGACAATTGGACATGGGGCACTCATTACGAGTGTGATGGAACCCGTGATGGCCTTGGTTTCTTATGATTTTTTAAAAACACTCGATCATGAGTATGATGATGCTCGTTATGCCTTCGAATTTGCAAAATTTTAAGCCATCACAGGTGTAACAAAGGGCGTGATGCCCTCTAATCACACTTTTTTTTTTCTCTAATCACATCATCTATCACAGTTTTGATGAGCATCTGGTGACCATCACACCCTCCATCATAGGGATGATGAAGGTGAGCCTTTGATGACCATCACACCCTCCATCACGGGTCTGTTTGGATGATCTATCTTTTGTCTGTATCTATATTTGTATCGAAACGGTATGTGTAAATATATTCGATTTGCATTTATATTTTATTCATATTTGATCTATTTTATTTTTTTATGAGAATTGCTAACTTTTGTTTATCCGTATCTATTTCTTAATAAACAATTTGTTAGAAAAAAAGTTTTAAAAAGTGTCTATATTTGCTAGAAAAAGCTAGACAAATAGGCCCTTAATCAATTTAGCTAAGTTAAATTAATAAAGACTTAATTTGTAATTAGCGTATATGTAATATGTTAGGTTAAGTCCTAATTTATATAAAGAATATGTTGTTTCTAGAATATGTTAGACTAAAGCTTTGTTTAGTAAAAGATAATTTGACAGATAATGGAGAATTGTCCGTATCTTGGCTGGACGATCTTCACAACCATGGCGGGGTTCCTACTTTCATGTCTGATCAAATGAAAACATGGAATGAATGTTTAATATGAAATTTGATGTAAGTTAATAAATATTTGATTGTTTATATGATTTAATTTCTTAAATAAATATTATGAATGGTTGATCCATCCTCCGATTCTACTTGGATTGTGGATGTCATAAAAGGCACATATGACGTGTTTGTTGCGTGCTAGGATAGACATATTAAAATGAATTAAAACTTAAAGATGACTTAATAATTGGATGTTCCCTGTACTTGTATCGTTTAATCCGATTTAGGGAGCAACAACCTTAACTGGAGCTGAGTAAGGTAGTTAGGCACTTTAGCTACTTCCTACAATAATACAATGGTATACAATGATGCAATGACAATTCATAAGTGGCTCAGCGGGCAGTTGATGGGGTAAATAGTATCGGTGTAACATTTGCTTAAGCTTTGGGGTAAGGTAACACGATTTAGTTCACTTTTATGGGACCGGTTGAACTAAATGATGTTATGGATTGAGATAAGTAAAGATGTGTAATGGCTGTGAACCCTAGATGAGATTATTTTTCTTTTTCGATTAGAGTAGGAAATATAAGTATCCGGACTGCTTATATCAACCTCCTAAGTAGCTGCTATTACTTAGGAGCCCTAATTTCTCATAGGTTTGTTTTAGAGTGTGATTGCTCAAGTGTTGCTTGTTTTACATTAAATTAAAGATAATAACCTATTGATTGATGCATTGCATTAGATTAAGCTCGTATATTACTTGTGTGTGCTTGTGTTATGATCGTATTGGGCTTCGGCTTATTGCTTTCCTCTTTCTAGGTGATGATGATGGCTTGATGATGATAATGATGATTTGATGGTGATGTTGATGATGATGATGTTTGAATCGGTGGAGTAGGAGATGACTCGGGAAGAGTTTGTTGAAGAATAAGACGAGTTAAAATCGTTGGATTTTACTTTTTTTTTATTTTGTATAAGAATTGGATTTATATCTCTTGGAACTTGTAATATTCTTAAGCGCCATAGTTGGAGCCCATGTTTTGTAATGAGCTTCTTAGCTTTGTTGTACCATCTATAAAGGTATGAGAAATACGTGATTGTATGGTTTTGTTTATGGGAGTTGATATACTCTTGTGAGTAGAATATGAAAAGTCTTATAAAGATTTATTTTGTAAAATTTAAATCCAGTTCTTTCGAGAACCTAACTAAACAATTTCATAGTTTAAAACTGACTAGCAAATATTTGACATATCTTTTAGGATAGCCTAAGCATATAACACAAGTATTATACGTAGCACTGTACATGCGTTAATAAAATTTTGAGGCGTTACTATAGTTATTTTGAAAATTAACAAAAATAGGAGAAGAGAAAATGGGAGGATCTGAATTTTTTATATTACGACCATAGACATTAGAATTAACTCATAAATAATTAAGGGAAAAAGTTAGAGTAAGTCACAAATGGTGGGGGTTCACTCGATATGATAGCTTGTGAATGAAGGAAAAAAAAATAGTATACTTTCCTTAGTATTAAAACCTTAGGGTATGAACTCCTATTAATAGCCTTCTTAGGAACATTTTATGACTTGGGGTTGAGGGACATTATATGTATTGTGAAATCCCATGTGTATAGAGTAAAATGAACTGTGGGAGAATTAGTATTAATTTATAAGATCAAAATAGTGAATATCAAGTTAATATTGACTAAAAACTTTTAGGTTAAGTAATTAAAAAATGACCTATTAGTTACCAACTAGCTAGCTTGACTATTTACTACTTTGGGCCGAAGCATAACAAATGTAATCATAACCTACAACCTACTAGTAAGTGGTCATTTTTGGCATGAAATAAGGTACAATTTGGTGAGGCCTATTTTGAATTGCTTTAGCATAGGTCCAAAGAAGGCATAGTGTTGTCACAGTGTGATTTTTGGTACCTTTATCTAGGATGACCTATGGGTTAAGAGTAGTGGGAATGGATTGAATCACACATTAAAAAAGAGGAAATAGTTGAACATAATTGTAAGCTGACAATGAAGCTATGTTTTTCCTTTTCTTTTATTTTTTTCTCACTCTTTTCCTCTATTGGGGTGCATGCGGCTGTTGGGTTGGTAGGGGAAGATCGTAAAATCCCATTCAGATATAGAAGTCTCATATACATTGTGGACATTTTTTTTATTAATTTATAAGATTAATGTAGTAAATACTAAAACAACACTTACTATAAATTTGTAGGTTAAATAGTTAAAAGAATTTATTAACTACTTGTTGATTTAACAAATGATTAGTTTGCAGTTGCCCCCAACTTTCTATATGATCCAAGCCTACAGTGGTATTTTGCAATGGAGGGAAGGGTCACGCATTACATTTCACAAAATTTTTCAAGGGATTAAATCTAAAGAAATATACGAGTAATTTTCTCTTATCTTCTGGTGACATGGATTAATGCTAAGATACCCTAGCATAATTCATTGCTTTCGTTAAAGTATCAATAAAGCAAATGTCTTATATTGTATGAAGTGTCATAACATATTGATTTTAACATTTACTTTACACTTCCACATGAGAAAAGATGTTTACTACTATACATTATGTGTATATATGATGGGAATGCAATCGGATTGGGTTTTAGATGGATCATATAAACTTGAAACGTGACCTGTTATCTTATAGCGTTTATCAAAATTGAACCTATAACCGTATAAGGTTTTCATACTATATCAAACACATCCTATAGGGTTTACTTTAGAATCTGGAACCAATTCGGTCCGCTCAGTTATGATTTTTTTCCCTTTTCTTTAACCTGTTTTCAAATTTAAGTGATAAAATCCAAGAAAAAGGCTAGGGATTTTAGGGCATGTTATGTGTGTTGTGTTATGAAGAGTGTGGTCTGTGTTGTGTGATTGTGTACACGATAGAGGAGAGGCGAAGGTTAACTTAATTTTATGAATGTTAACTTAATTTCTTTTTTCAATTTTAATCATAATATAAGATTGAGTTATCCATTGGATATTTTATAGGATCTAAATCCAATCTTAAAACCTTATAAGGTTCAAATCTATAGGTTTCTATTAGATTGAGTAGGTCAGGAATTCAATAATGGCTCGTTTGATTGCATCCTTAATATATGAGTAGTAGATAAACATTGATAAAATTTTAATACTACTAGTTTTATGAATTATGAATGATATTTTTTGTTATCTTACACTACCCATGTCTAGGGCTATAAATGAGTAGAGTCGAGCTGAGTTGAGTTTTTCAAAGCTCGAGCTTGGCTCGTTTAAAAATTACCAAGCTCCATCTTGAGCTGAGCTTTAACGAAGCTTGGAGACTATAGGCTCAAACTTAAGCTTGTTTAGGATATAGAAGCTTAAGCTTTTTTTTTTTTTTTAAATTTTAAATCATTTAAACAAATGTTGGTAATTTATTCTATGGCCCACAAACCATTCTAACTTCTTGAAGGAAATGGTATACAGACATCAACTATGAATTGATATTATTATAGTTAACATAAGATTGTTAATGATTTAATTAAAAAGCTTTAAACAAGCTTGGCTTGCAAGCCTAATATTGAGCCTAGCTCATGAGATCTAAACGAGCCTCTTCGTGAGCCGGCTCGCGAGCTTAAATAAAAACTTGAACTTGACTCATTTAATTAAACGAGCGTTATATCAAGCTCGGCTTGGCTTGTTTAGAAATTGAGCTTGAGCCAAACTCGAGTAACTTACGAATAGCTTGGCTCATTTACAGCTCTATCTATATCTGTATATGGTTAGTACTTAATCAACACTTGTATTATATATAATTACATGGTATGTAATACCTAATATTGTTTTTTGTTTTATATAAATTCGAAATTTCAAGAAATCTATGCTATCCGAGGTTTTATATATAGATTGCCTATTGTTTTATCGTATGGTAAGAGATCTGATCTTGATCGCATAATGGCCACCAAATCTGATATGTCTGTGGATGAGAAGTAGCTCAAATAATGATTAATAAGTTCCAGATATTTTATGCACAGCTCTCTAGCTAAACTTTTGGCTGTGATTTTTAGAGCCCGACCAGCACTCGGATGGTCACTATCACCTTAAAAAATCTAAGGTAAAACCCTATGTATGTGTAGGCTAGTTAAGTTAGATCTACCCACACTTCGAAGTACTTAGAAGTAGTAGAAAATTACAACTGCAAGGTGTTTTGTCAATAACGGTTGTCCCGTGGGTCCAATGTCATTGTCATGTGTTAATCTGCTGAGTTGTACGAAGACTTACACGAGCCTTACCTTCCGTATCCACTGTACGGGACTATTGAATCTTCAGTCGGACCTCATCAAATCAGGTGTTCGTCACCAGCCATTTGACACTGCCGGTGTTTCACGATAAAATGGGAAGTTCATTATTGAATTTTATATGCTTTCAGTAGCGGTGGAAGGGTTTATTTAGATTATTTGGTTTTTATTTGTATCTGTATTTTACTTATATTTAATTTATATTTAGTATATTTATTTTGTTTATGAGTAAACATATTTATTTTTTATCTGTATTTATTTATTAATAAATAATTTATTTGGAAACAATAGAAAAATATTAAAATGATAAAAAAAAGATAAAACAAACAAAGGCTATATCTACTGCGAAATAAATTCAAAGAACATGTGGAGTAACATTTGGCATAATCTACAAGAACAATGATATTTGAAAGTCTTAATTTGCTCATGGTGAAATGCAAGCAGGATCTGAGATGTAATTGACCATTCTTGATCGAAATTGAAAACATGATCTTTTTGGGGTATCTTTCATATAGAAAAACAGCTATAACAAGTTTGTTAGCATGCATGTCCATAACGTAATAAATCTGGTCCCACGAGTGTGGCCAACAAATTAATTCCAATGTCGCTTTTTAATTTTTCACATACGAAACATATATTGTTTCGATACATATATTGAATGAATTAGAATAAGAGGAATTGAATGTAATGGATAGGAAGGTAGAATGATAAATCCATTTATTTCTTTAGATATATTATGGAATGGAATGAAATTGATATGGTATTTGTAAAAAATATTCTTAATAATTAATATGAATAATAAATGTGCAAAAGGATGAAAAGGTAATTGTAATAGTTAATCATTTATGAGGAAGGAATGAAATTGCTATTCCGCCTTCTCAAATCCGGAATTGAATTAAGATGATGGAATTGAACTTCCCCTCAAAACTGGAATTGTTGATTCTCAGAATTAGGTTTTATAAATACATTCAAACATAGGAATGGAAATAGAACCTGAAATATCATGATTCCGTTCTAGGTTTACTTATGTATACCAAACATGATTTATAGCTTTTCCTTTTCCTTTTTTTTTTCCCCTTCGGATACTATATGATGCTTAATATGTACGATTTCCACGCTAAAATAATGATTTTGACAATATAATAGCACATATATATATATATATAATTTTGTAAATATTTGATAGTATGTAAAATTATGTATTATTCTTAACTTAAAAACACATGCACATATTCTTTTTGAAGTGAAAACGGATTAAAATCTCCAAAATATACTTAATTGCACATAAAATTGAATAAGCGATATTTCAATTGTAAAACATGCGAAAAAAAGTTAGAGTGAATGAACAAGAACTGATTTTGTGTATTATCGCAGGTCAGGTTCTGGTATCCTGATCGTAGCCTCAACAGCGTTAGTTGCATCCAAATGCCCATTGGAATTTTAGACACAGGTTGAATGCCACGTGAAGAATGCCCAGATTCCTTTTTACAAAGTTAAAGTCAAGATGATACTATCTCTTACCATTTGGACCCTACCTTATCCACCATGACATCCGGACTACACACTTAAACCCTACATACTTACGGTAAAACCCCAACTCAATCAGAGGTAAAAACATGTTCACCATTTGGATGGTATCACCTATGGTGTTTGGATGATATGTGTATTTTATAAAAATCCCATGTCATTTTAGTGGGAGTTGCCCATATTTACACTTTACTCATACTCACTGTTCTTTGAGCTAGGGCTAGGGTAGATTTGGGTATTTTTAGTAGTTTTTAGTCTTTCTTCCTGTTTAGAAGCTTGGGAACACGTTTCGGTAGCACCATTGAGCTTGTGAAGACCTCAAATTTTGTACAAACTAAGAAGATTTCTTCTAAAGTCAATTCATAGGCGCTATTAGTGTTACTTGTGTCTCCTTGTATGTTTCTTTCTTATAATAACGAGCTAAACATTTTTCATTATGGGTTTGTATTGTTTTGATGGGTGAAATGTCTTAAGTAGTGTGTCATGAATATGTGTTTGTTGATTAATTGAAGTTTTAGCATAATTTTATCCATGGTGGGAATCAAATTTCTATATTCATCAATTGAACACAAATAAGGAGATTTCAAGGCTGTTTATCTCAACTCAAGCTCAATATGGCCGCTGAAGAAGAGGTTTTTTCCTTTTATTTTTTTTTAGTAACAAATTTAAAGATCAATTTCGGAATTCAGAAGCACATTCTTTAGTTGTTGTCCTTGATTTACCTATTAATAATAGGTTCGAAGGATAATCCAATTCATGTAGTCCAGGGACTTGCTTGTTAGATATTGAAATAGCTTGAAAGAGGATTGCGTTGCAAAGGAAGCAAGCGACTTGCTGATTAGAAAGCATTTTGCCCATAGAGCGCCAGCTTGCTAGTCCTTTCCCAAATGACTGCTAAAGACCGATCGCAACTAGGTCGCCAATAGCCCACTGAATTGGCAAGTCGGTTCCTTTAAGCCAGCGTGCACCTTTCGCCTGTTTCTTTCATAATTTGTTTTATTAATTTATTTATTCTTTTATGTGGGTGGTCATGTTAAGTGGTCTATCGGCTAATCTATTGGTTTTCGTTCCTTTTATCCACGATAGAACATTAGTTCTATTGGTCAATAAGAATTCAAGTTGTATTACTAGTCAATAGAATTTAATTTCTATTTAACTTATTTATCACTCTATTTTTAGGTACCTTATCTAATTCTTGTTACTACTTTAATGCCCTTTTGTCATTAAGGTCTTTTTTATTTATATTCATGTAATAGACTACTATAACAACTTATCTTTCTTATTATTATTATTAGACATTTTTGTGAGTTTACTCTCTCTCTATTAGTTCTTATCAATATATTATGATTGTAGTGAAGTAAAAACTTAAACTAATTTGCAAGTCATATCAAATTAGTACAAGAATGATTCGAGTTGTTCTTAGTGCGTTGTATCCTTGAATAACATTATTTATATCCCTAACCCCAAACATTAATACATTTGAAGCCTTATTTAGAGCTTTCATGACTTGCTCGAGAATTTGAGCAATCAATAAGTAGAATATCCCGAACACATGAACAACTAAGTATTTCAAAATATACGACATTACGACCCTGCATTTTTTTATGCATATAGTTTCCTAATAGTTTATAATTGTTAGTTAGTTAGCCATCTTCATTTTAAAATTTTTAATCTTTATTTATAGTAAGTTATCTAGTACTTAGCATGTACCTTCATCATGGATTTGACCTAGTTATTCAACAATTTTATCACAACATGCGACTTGATACACTAACAGATTAGGTATGCATTACATGATTTTATGCAAAACCATTTTAAGTAGAAAATACTCTTCCAAATCAAGTAAAAAGAGTTCAAACTCTTTATAAAATTTCTAGCTATTGGAATGCATTTAATATAAGATGTTTTTGGGGAATTTATGCCCAACATCTAAATTGTGGAAGCTTGCAGGTTGATTCTTTTCTAACTCTTGAACCTTCATTTGCTATATAATAAGGTTATTAAGTGTTGTGAACTCTTTTTCCTCTTGCAAATGAATTTGCCGATACTCAAAGAGAGTGAAAGAATGTAGTACTAAGCAAGATCATTTGAAATCATTGTATAAGCACTATACTCGAAAATTGTTTTGTATAGCTCTAGTCGTAACTTTTTGAATATTATGATTGTGGTATGTAATAGAGTGTGTGTGAAGTCCTTGTTTAAGGTATTAAGTGATTGTGGAGAGCATGGGGTGGCTTGAACTCCATGTTGAAAATGTGTGCTTGATCTTCTTATTTTTTCTCTTTTACTTTTAGTACTCCAATTTTGTTATACTTGTCATTTATACATTATTTGCTATTAGAATATTGGACTAAATCCTAGAGTAATTTGCTTTTCTGTTTCGACGTGTTGAGTTATATGTTGTATAAGTGTTGACATATATACTGACGTGTATTTTATTTTTGCTTTTATTGTTTTTATATGCTTCTCTTTTAGAAACACTAGTTAGTTTTAAGTGAGATAGCTGGAGAATTTACTTTCCTCATAATATGCGATATATTTTCTTTTCACCTCTGCTCTGGGTTCTTTCATTGATTATTCATGAAGATTGATTTTTCGTTCATTCATGAAGATTGACTTGGTATCGGAGTGTTTGAACCTAGTATGATTTATATGCTCTTGATTTTCTGGTTTGATTGCAGTTTTGTTAAGTTTTCTTTTTCGGTGACATGAATAATCGAAGTAGGCATTTGGCTTTGCAATTAGGAGTTCTTGACCTCTTTATATGTTGGGATCAGATATGCCTGGAATGGTTCTAGGTAATATCAAATTTAATGGATCTAATTTCTTATCTTAGAGTCACTCGGTTAGGATGGCCTTAAGAGCAAAGATGAAATTAGGGTTCATTGATGGAAATGTTCCAAAACCTGATAAAGGGACTAATGAGTTAGTCCGATGGACTAATTGTGATTTCATGGTGAGATGTTGGATCCTTAATTCCATGGAAAATGAGTTTTCTCAAACTTTCTTGTATGTTGAATCTGCTCATCAATTGTAGAAAGACATATGTGAACAATTTGGTCAAACTAATGGACTAATGATTTTCCAAATTAAGCATGAGATTATTAATCTATGAAAAGGAAATATGTCTGTTTTTGCTTACTATAATAAAATGAAGGCTCTATAGGACGAGTTACACAATCTTTAAATCCATATCCAATGTGTGATTGCGGAAGGCTCACTTATTGTACTTATGCTTTTAAGGACATATTACAAGATTATGAAACCAAGGATTGGCTAATGCAATTCCTAATGGGGCTTTTAGAAGCTTTTAAAGCAGTTCAGAATCAGATTTTGTCTTCCGATCCCATGCCTAATGTCAATAGAGCGTTTTATTTAGTAATGTGGGTGGAAAAACAAAGGCAGATAACCTGTAGACTTGCTTTAGATTCTAATTTAGTAGCTTATAATGTTGTTCGTTCTAGTAGAATAGCAAGTACTATTGCCAAAGAATCTAGAAAGGCTAAATTACATTGTGGACATTGTAATAATGATGGACATACCATAGAGTCTTGTTTTGAGCTTATAGGTTATCTCGAGTGGTACAAAGGAAAGTGAAATAAGAAAGGAAGCAAATACCAATTAAACACACCTATCATCATACACTTACCTAATGGTCAAAAGAAGTACATTCTTTATGCTGGAAATGTTCCTATTAGCTCACATGTCATCCTTAAAGATGTTCTTCTTATTCTTGATTTTCAACATAACTTACTATCAATAAGTAAGCTTTTGACACACACAACCTTGTCCATTCGTGTTAATAATACCTCTTGCTTGTTCCCGGACCAGAAATCTAAGCACATATTAGCTAGAGCTGCTTTGGTAGCTGGGTTATATATCTTACATGCTGATGAAGCTTCTATTGTTTCTTCTAAGAAAAACTATCAACACTGTTCTGCTGATCCTGTAGCTCTTATGTCTAAATGTAATTGATTTGGATTTGTTTCATGCAAGACTTGGACATACTTCTATATCTAAGTTATCTTATATTAGTTGTTATAAACACTATCCAATGAAACACTTTCTTTGTAATACTTGTCAATTGGCGAAAATACATAGATTACCCTTTCCTTTAAGTGAGCACGTCTCATCTTTTTCTTTTGAATTGTTACATGTGGATGTTTGGGGACCTTATCATATGTTATCTCTTTATGGTGTATGGAATTTTTATTTTATTATATTGGATGATTTCTCTTGTTGTGCTTGGACTATTCTTCTTAGTTCTAAGACTCAAGTAGCATCTCATTTGAGTCATTTCTTTACTTATACATAAAATCATTTCCATACTCTTTCAAAGTTCATTAGATCTTACAATGGCATCAAATTCTTATCTCATGAATGTCAAACTCTTTTTCTTCGACTTGAAATAGTTCATCAACAAAGTATTCCATATACACCACAACAAAATGGATGAGTTGAAAGAAAACATAAGCATCTTCTTGACACATCAAGAGCCTGAAGACTTCATGTTAATTTACCTAAAAATTTTTGGGGAGAGTGTATTTTGACAGCGACTTATTTAGTTAATCGAATGCCTATGTCAAAGTTAAATTAGTCGACTCCTTATGAAAAATCGTTTCATAAGCCACCTACTTATGATCATCTTCGTGTGACTACATCCCTTTATTTGGGAAGCATAAAGATAAATTTGATGCAAAAGGTTTGAGGTGTGTATTTTTGGGATACTCTCCAAATCATAAAGGATATAGGGTATATGCCATAGATGAGAAAAAGCTTATACACAATCGAGATGTGACTTTCTTTGAAGGAGTTTTTCCTTTCAAACAAGATGATAACATTCTCACTAATTCTTCACCAAACAATTTCTCAAACACCTACACATCAAACATTATTCCACTAGAGCATGTTCCTTAATATTTTGATCATGCTTCTGCTTTTCCAAACCCAAATACGCTTCCTGCTATATCAGATTCTCCTCCTTCTAATGCTACATCAAATTTTCCTTCTGACCTTAGTCTTACTATCATATCATAATCCATAGATTCTATTGCTCCACGATGGTCTTCTTGGATTTCTAAGCCACCTTCATGGCTTGATGATTATGTGCATTCTATTCATTAGGTTTTTAGTGACTACTCAACTTTTGGTGTCTCTAATTCTGATCCATCCATTTCCTCTTTTCAAACACATTATGCTCATCCTCTTTTCACTTCATCCACCTTCACCTCATACCCTAATGACTATGTGGTTGCTTTAGCTAATGTTTTAACAACTAAGGAGCCTTATTGTTATTCACAAGCTACTCAAGATAATAAATGGGTAGAAGATATGAATAATGAGATAGTTGCACTTGAGGAAAATAACACTTAGGAATTAACTAGTTTTCCTAAAGGAAAGAAAGCAATAGGTTTCAAATGGGTATACAAAATTAAATATAATGCTGATGGTAGTGTTGAAAGATATAAAGCTAGATTGGTTGCCAAGGGTTATACACAAGTTGAAGGTGAAGATTATCATAATACTTTTTCATCAGTTGCTAATCTTTATACTATAAGAATTCTAGTTGTTGTTGCAACTATAAAAGGATGGCCTCTTTATCAAGTTGATATCAATAATGCATTCTTGCATGGATCTTTAGAAGAAGAAATCTATATATTGCCTCCTCAAGGATATACAAAAGCTAAACCTGGGTAAGTTTTTAGATTATTAAAGTTATGGTATAGACTTAAGTAAGTGTATCGACAATGGAACAACCTTGAAATGTCTAAGTTTTTGTTCGATCATGGATTTCATAAGTCCAAGAATGACTATTCTCTTTTAGTTCAATCTAATTCATATGGTTTTCTTGTTGCTTTGTAATATGTTGATGATCTTCTCTTAACTGGTACAAATGTTGCTGCAATAGTTGATTTGAAAAATCAACTTAATGATGTGTATACTATTAAAAAACTTGGGTAAAGCCCGGTTTTATCTTGGAATAGAAATCACCAGAACCTCTACTGGTATCCATTTGAGTCAACATAAGTTCATTACTAACATTTTTTTTTTTTACGCTGGAACATCTGGTGCTCGACCAACTCGGACGCCTTTTCCTTTTGGATTAAAACTGGATAATCACTCTGGCAAGCTACTGTCCAATCCAAGTTTTTACAGACGTTTTGTTGGGCATCTCTTATACCTTACTTTGACATGTGCTAACATTAGCTTTACGGTTCACCGTTTGAGTCAATTTTTAGCCAATCCATGTGTTCCTCATCTTCAAGCCTTATTTCATGTTTTACGGTATCTCAAAGGTAGCATATCCATGGGAATTTTTTTATCTAGCAGATTCTACTCCTATTCTATCTGGCTACTCTGATTTTGATTGGGGTTCATTTCCCATTGATAGAAAGTCTGTTAGTGGTTTTTGTGTATTCCTTGCTTTGATTTCTTGGAAGGCAAAGAAACAAAGGTTTGTAGCTACTTCCTTTGTTGAGGTAGAGTATTGACGCTTAGCCTCTCTTGTTAAAGAGCTTTTGTGGGTTTCTTATATTTTACTTGACTTGGACATTCAGTTTCCCACACCTGTTGAAGCTTTTGTTGATAAAAAGTTAGCCTTATTAATGGCTAACCATCCTTGTTTTCACAACTGCACCAAGCATATTGAAGTCAATCTCCATTTTATTCATGATCTTATTTCCACAAGCTTTTTAAAGACATCATATGTTCCTTCTAGACAGCAGCTTGCAGACCGCCTTAATAAACCTGTTTCTAAATCCCAGCTCTTATTCTTTTGTGGCAAGATCGATTCACTCCATCTTGAGGGGGCTGTTAAGTTATATGTTGTATAGGTGCTGACGTGTATGCTAACATGTCTTTTATTTTTGCTTTTATTGTTTTTATATGTTTTTCTTTTTAGAAACAGTAGTTAGTTTTAAGTGAGATAGATGGAGAACTTTACTTTCCTCAGAATATGCGATATTTTTCTTCTCTTCTCTACTTTAGGTTTTTTCATCAATTATTCACGAAGATTGATTTTATGTTCATCCATGAAGATTAACATGAGGGTTGGGGCCTTATTTATAAATAAGTTATTTTTGAAAATCTTATCTCTTGTACTAATAATTTTATAGGTTTTGTATAATTCCTAGACATCAAATACTTTCTATTAGACTTTCAAAAAAATTAATGATAGTTTATTGAAAATTTTATAGTATATAATTTTTAAAGGTTTCTTTCTTTTTTGCTTTTTTTTTTTTTACCTCTTTGATAGTACCTTTTGGCATCCTTATATTTTATAGAAAGCCATCAAATTAATACTATAAGTAACTTATAAACAATATGACTTTCAGCTTCTTCCTTTCATTTTATTAAAAGCCCCCAAATCAATATTGAAAGTAATCAATAAACAACACAACTCTTCACTTCTTCCCCTTTTTTATTTTTCTTTCATTCTTTTTCCAAATTTTTTTTACTCTTCTTACGTTTTGGCAACAATAATTTTTAATTACCCATAAATTTTCATTTTCTAAGTGACATATCTTTAAATACTGGATATTATTTGTTGGAAAATCTAAGATTTTTAAATATCTAGAAGTAAATGATAATTTTTTTGTTCTTATAACTCAAAATATTATAACTTTTATAAATATTATTATAATGAATTATATTATCATCAATGATGATGCAACTTACAATATATAGAATATATTTTTATAATTAAATATTGTGTTGACACAATCTTTTAAGTATAAATTTATTACCATGTTAATTACAATAATATTTTATGTAAATATATAATTTTTATTAACATAATTAAATGTTTTAAAATTAAGTAGCACTTTGTGTGGGACATCACCTATTTAAAGAAAATAAAAAATTCCACTTAGTAATGTTAAGAGCCTTGTAAAGTATAAGTAAATAATTCATAATAAAGGGTACATGTGTAATATAATGTTGGTAACAGGGTATTTTTGTCCTTAAACAAACCGAATTAGACACAAGGAAGTCACATATGAATGAAGGACGAATATTGCCTTAGGCCGGCATCTAAGCTGCTAGCCTAAAATCCTAAGTCGTCGGCCTAAATATGATGAACGACGGCCTAACTTTGGCGTTGAAGCTTCGAGAATTTCTAAGGAGAATAGTCCTATGTCGAACTAAAGGTCGCCGGCGTAAGATCAGCCTATGTCTGCATTTTTCCTAAGCTAGGGTTATGTTTTTCCAAAGCCAACTCTCTCTATAAATAGACCCTAGACCCCACGACTTTATCATACCTTTTTCCTCAGCAAAACTCAAGGTATGTGGGTCTAATCTTGGTCTTTTTCAATTCCTTTCCTTAGATAGATAAATCTAATTCTAGTTTTATATACGATTGAAGGAGATTCGGAAATCTACTGGAGGAAACCCTAAAGCAGATTCTGAGAGTTTCAGTTTCAAATCAAAGTAAAGGTAAGATCTTTGTCAAAGTCTCGTAGTTTCTAAGATTGATAGATTACATGAATGGGATTATAGTAGTAGTATATTATTTATGATAGGAGAATTGATTGAACGAATTAGGGTTCCTATTGCGAACAAGATCTGCGAGATCTAAGTAATTATGAATCCGTTCTTCATCTGTGGATTTAAAGTTATGAACTTTCATAGTTGTTTTGCTCATAGAGAATTGTATATATATGTGTGTATGTGTTGTGAAGGGAATTTGTGGAGATTCATTAAGAACTTTGGAGAATTTGTAAAAAAGGTTTCTATAAAGTGCAAACGGGATAATAGGTATGTTGATCTTCGATTAGATTTATGGAATTAGGGTTAGGGTATGAAAATTTTTATTAAAATTGGAATTGATTGCAATATATATTGTTATATAGGAGTATTATGAGATTAAGGTTCCTACTATGTTAATAGTTACAGTTCGAAAGATTTGGATTGAAAGCAAGTCCAGGTATGACCTTACCATGTTTGGTTGTATGTGCTTGTAGAATTAGTTGTTATAAACCTGAATTAATGGTTATCAGACTTTAATTGAATCGAGTGTTGCTTGTGCTTGGCTGTGGTTAGTAAAGACCATGGTAGTAGTGTGATATTAACATTGACAACCTGATGATCCTTGTACCGCGTTGTCCCGTGTAGAGCCGTACCTGGAGATGATTCCAGTAGATTAGGAGTCGTTACCAGCTTAATTGTGGAATGCAATTATATATGTATATACTATCTATACTATGGTTTTCATCAGTATCATGAGTTACTCCGAGTTTAGGATTAGTGATCAATAGTCATAAACTGTGTTGGTTGTAGGCTAATGAAAAGATAGTTAATTTGTGCTTATTGCATTAGAATATAATTTGTATGTGATATCGTGATTTGCATGTTCATGTGCATGTGTTTTCGGTTTGGCATATTAAGCGTTTTTTGCTCAATCCTTATTTTTCCCATAGGTACATGTGAAGATTCTATTATTGATGACTTGATGGGCTATGACGTATTCATCGATGATTGGGAGAGCGATAGCGGTTATGACCATCCTGCTGACAATTGAAATTAGTTATTAGTAATTTGAGAAGAAGAAACATATGATAAGTTAGTTAGTTTTCTTTTGGAGACTTTTATACGTAAGGATTTCTTTATTATGTTTTAGATTGGATATGATGTTTATGCTAGTTTATGATGAGGAAAATTCATTTGATATGAAAAGTTTTAAAAGTTACCCTATATGTGAGTGTTTGGTGATATTGGAAATACATGTTTGTAGTTTTAGAAATATATAGTCTTAGCGTGTCTATTCTAGTAAGGACGTATGGCGGGCTAATAACGTCTTTAGGTTAGGGCGTTACAAGCCTTTTGTGGATTGTTATGACCCTCATGGCAAGACAATAACGATAGAGGATGTTGAGTGGATTAGGGTTATACTTGTGGATTTGGCATTGCACATGCATTAATTTCTTTTTTCTTTTTTTTTTTTCCTAGTGAATGCATATGCATCCATTTAGTGTATACTTTATATGACTGAACAAAGATATTAAGTACATTAGAGAGGAAGGGAGAAAGGATTTAATTTGATTAATTTATTAGTTGGCTAAAGTAATTTAATGATTAAGGACTAAATTAAGCTAATTGGTTTAAAGGAATGGTAAGTTGAAATGGGTTTTGAGACTCTAGTGTGTGGTATGAAAGGCTTTTTTTAGGCTAACATGCCTTGTAAATTTAATTAAATTGTTATTTTTACTTATTAATTGAATTAAATTAATTAATTTAAATATTTCTCTACTATTTTTAAGATCTTAATGTTCGTTTAGAATTTTGAATTGAAACTTTAATGTTTTATTAATTTATTTTTGGGTTGACAAATATACTATTCAATTTAGGGTTATGGGGTTTATCTAGCCTTACTTACATTGACTTAATTCTGTCTTTAAAAAATCTTAGGTGTTACATCATCAATAATTCCATACATACTAAAAACTTCAGTCTTTGTCATCAACATAGTAACTCCATCCCTATTTTTTCTACTATCACTCTCAAACCAATAGATAGCAAATATTGCAATTAAGTTAATAATTTTAATCGCACCTATTCATAAAGAAATGTGTTAAGCTAATAGTCTAGTGGCCTAGCTTAATTAACACACTTTCTAGTTCTCACTTTGATTATGATTCATTAATAACTATGTCTCACATGATATGTTATCAATCAAGGTTACGTACTTGTATTTAAGATGAATTTACAACTTTCGCTATTTTACTTAAGCTTGATTGCAATATATACACTACACAAAAAAAGACCTAAGGCATCAACAATGTTAGTTGCATTTATCTTTAAATTTGTTGCCTAAAGGCTTAGGTAATGAACCGTTGCACTTAGTGTCCATTGCTTAAAATAAAATGTAACGAATATTTTGCTATATGCAACATCATATGTGTGTTGCATAACTAAATTGAAAATATAGAATAGAATATCAATACAACAAAATTTTAACTTTAACTAACAATATTTTACTATTTATGCAACACCTTAATTTAACAAAGGTAACTTTATATATAATATATATATATAATATATATATGTTAGGCAACAACTAATCGTGATTATATGTAATAATTATTATCATTTTTGCATCAATTTTTGAAAGTTGTTTCAATTAGCACCATTATCATATGCATCAATTTTTATATTGTTAGCAATAATATTTTTGTCGATGAAATTTTTAATTATAGAATTAATTTTTCCTTTCATTTCAAAATTGTTTATACATTCAAATTATACAATATCTTATTATCTTATCATGTTTTGTATGACAGAGACGGCATATTGAGTAGAATAATATTAATACTTACAATTAAAACTGCTTATAAATAACAAATATGTACATCAAAAAAGGAGTTACTAAAATCAAAATGCCTACATTCTAAAAATATTCATTTAAAATTAGATTAACATAAAGGTTAATATCAAAATCTAAATCTAAAAGAAAGCATATGACTAAGCAATCTTGATTAGCAATCATTTGTCTTCATATCCTTCTGTATTTTCGTTAATTTCTTTACCTTAAGAGTTGTCTTGCAAAGGTAAGAAATATAAACTAATTTAATTGAATAAATTATAATAAAACTTTAAAATAGATGTTACTAATAAATGATCATTTGATTAAAAAAAATGAGTGATAAATTTCACTACTAGTTTACTAGAAATATAAGTGTGTATTCTTGTATATGTATTTATGTATATGAAAGAAAGATTCATGTGTTATTTTGTATAAATTGGATAGTGTCTTAAAAATATCTAGTTACATACATATATGTATATATATTTTTAAGCACATATGTATAACTCCTAATAGGCTAACAAGTAATAAGTAACAACACACATAAAGCTTCTAAAGTTGGTAGTTGAAAGTATAAAAGGAGAAACCAATTAATACAATAAATATTTACATCATAAAATTTTTACAATATTAATTTTTTAAAAATAAACCTCAACATTCAACAAATTCAAGGACAATCAAAACCAAAATATACAATATAGTATATCAAACGATACTATGCCGACTGCACATGTATTCTTTTTAACCATGTGCTAACTACACACCTTATTCTTTCATTGCATTTACTTTACAAGTATTTTGCACAAGAAGGAATTTAGATGACGCATATAATACATAATGAAACAAAACATTAAAATACAAAATATTTTTAATTACAAAACATTTTACAACAAAATAAATTATCAAGTTATTGGGCCATTTAAACTACTTCTAGTCAAAGAAATACCTTTCTAACTAGCAACACAAAAATAAAATAAAGAAAAGATGTATTGTCATTATTCTTCTAGATATTCTTCCATTCATTATAGAATATTATAATTACCTTGTTTAAAACATTTTTGGAGTAAGGAAAAATACATTTATACAAAAGTAGATATTATAATTTTACATGACAAAGAAGATTTCCTGGGGTAACAGAAATAGAAGATAATAGTTAAAAGAAGTAATTAAAATTCTTGTGGCAACAAAAATAAAAGATAATAGTTAAAAAAAGTAATTAAAAACTTTAACAAGAGATATCAATCATTCGCCATCTTGTAGCTTTAAAAAAAAAAACAACATAAAGTCACTGTAGACTTATTACCATATGTAAGGCTAATTTTAAATAAAAATATGTTTAGTATTGGAAACCTTGTAACTTAAGATAATGACCCGGAATTTTCAAACATAAAAAAAAAAAAAAAAGATTACAAAATGCTTATCAATAAAGACATGTTATACCTAATGTTATTACCTAATTTCCAAATCCTTCATCAATCGTTTAAGGGTTTTACTTAAGGAAAGGGAGTACAATGATTTTATAGTTCTTTATGTTGGTTCGTTTCATCATATTCTGGTTATTTTAGCATCATATTTTTATCGCTTTTAAATATTTATTTGTCAAAAAACATATACCAATAAAAAACTAACAGTTTTACCCATATATAAACCAAATAAATATAATACAGAAAAGTTAATGCAGACTAAATACATATACGATACAGATAAAAATTTAACAATCCAAACAGACCATATATTATTTTAACTTAAGGATTATGGCTTTCATTATTACAATACCATTAACTAACTAATTAGAATTAAATTTGTTTGTCAAATCCTCCTATTAGCTTATCATTTATAATTAACTATTTAGCAAATACTAGTTTATTTATTTACATCTAACTAGCTACTTCCAACTAATAACTTACTAACCAGCTACTAACTATCAATTAAAATTAACTATATGAGATTTAGTTAACTATTTATTAAATAAAAGTTATATTTTATGTCGGCTCTCTAAAATAAATAAAGGATGGCATGTTTGTTTAATTAAGTTTCTAGGGTCAACCTTTGTAATATATAAATAAATATTTTATAATGAAGGATAAAAATGTCATTTGATATAAAATAAGAGGATTTTATAGTCCGTCCTAATATACAATTTATTATTTTGTCAAATGGCAGACACGTAATGGAAGATGGAGAGGCACAGTTGAAAACTGGCTAAAGGCCATCGGTTTTCCTCTTTATGCCACTGGCATAGAATTTGAGCACCACCGACGTTGGGCCGGCCTATGTGGCCTCAGAATTGTCTCTAAATGTTTTAAGCTACTAGCTTTCATAATTAGGCCGCTAGCCTTCATGCCAACGTCTACATACAAAAATTGAAGAGTTTCAAGTTTTCTTTATATCCTTAGTAAGAATGCAACCGGATTGACCATTAATGGGTTTTCGACTCATCCAACCCAATAAAAATCCTATAGGGTTGAACCGTATAGGGTAATAGGGTCAAGTTTAGATATAGGTAAAAAAATCATGTAGGGTATTAGAGTCGAGTTTGGATACTACTAAAACCCGATGGATACCCGCCCGACTCATTAGTCCTAGTTAAAAAAAAATTTTGCAATGCAAATACATTTACTAAATATAAACATAGTAACATGATAAATTTAAAAACAAGTTGGCAAAGAGAAGATGAATTGCTATATTATTAGACTATTATTTTATTGGCTTAAGTCTATTGAATCTATTGAGGAAAAAAAAAAAACAATAAGCAAGGCAGGTATGGGTTGATAATTAGGTGGATGGTCGGGCGGGTAATAGAGTTGATAGTTAGGCAAGTAACGGGGTGGATAGCGGGTTTTGGAGTAAACCCTGTAGGGCGAGTTTGGAGATAGAAAGAAAATCCTACATGGTCATAGGATCGGGTTTAGTATGCCCTAAAGTGTAGCGGGCTTGGGTTTGGGTTCGGGTTCGGGTTCGGGTTCGGGTTCATATGAACCGCCCAAAACCCATCTCGGTTGCATCCCTAATCCTTAGCCTATTCCTCCTTCTTCCAAACCATTTCCTTAGCCTAGAAATCTCTCTTATAGTGACTTTTACATAAAGGAAGATCAAGAATCAAGATCAAAGGGAGTTATTTATCATCAATTCTTTAGCAATCTAAGGAGTGATAACTTCCTAAGGTTCTCTTTTGATTTTGAAGAGGAGTTTTGGAGAAAAACCTCAAATCCTATTAGAGAATTAGTGTTCTGCAATCAAAGAGGAAGAAGAATCAAGGATAGGTAAGAATTATCATTTTTTTCCTCTTTTGGTGAGTTAAATGTGTAATCTTTTTGTAAGTTTTCTTAGTATATTTTGAAAGGGAACCAAATTCTTAGAGTTTTGGAGGAAACCTTAATTTATGGAGTTTAGGGATTTTGTGGTCTTACAAATCAAAGGAAAAAGGTGTGTATAAATTTAGAGTTTCTTTCTAATTTAAGGTTTATATGATGATGGATTTAGGATTATTTTGTGAGAACATATTTTGATTGAGTATTTGATTGTGATTAGGTGTTTGGTGAAATTAGGGTTTTGTTCTTAAGTTGATTTAGGTACGACCTTACCTTGTTTGTTGCTTGTGATTGTAGGTTTAGAATTTACAAATAAATCTAATACTATATGACTTTAATTTGATTTGCTACTTATCTGTGGGTGGGTTTAGTAACTTAGGAGGACAATTGCTACTAGGACAGTGCCCTGATGATTTGTTTGTGGCATTGTGCCAAGTGGAGTTATGGACAGAAATGATTCTAGTAGTCTAGGAGTAGTGTGAAAACAGTACCCAGGGTGTGTGGGAGTTCTCAACACCAATATATGTATATATTATTATTTTTTATATGGTTTTTTTTTACGGGGTCATGAGTTACTCTACGTTTAAGACTAATCATGAATGGTTCTAAACTGTGATGTTTACTGGCTAATAAAAAATAATAATTTATATTTGCTGCATTAGTTGTTAGGTTGTACGTGGAAGTGTATAATTCCTGTTCATATGCATATGTTTGTGGTATGGCGTACTGAGCCTTTGTGCTCATTCCTTTTTATTTTTTAGGAATAGGTGATGATCTTGTAGTATTTGATCTTTTTGGATATGATGTTTATGTGGATTATGGGGAGGACAATAATGGACTTAATTATCCAGCTGACCTTTAGAGTATTTTGGATATGAAGATAGACATTTGAAGACCTTGTGAAGTTTTAAACAGTTTTAATGTTTTTAAAATCTTTATTAGCCACGTTATTATGATATTTTAAGTTTGAATTATGTTGGCTTTGGTTTATGCCAACTATGTTATCAAGAAATTATGTTAGTATGATTTGTTTTAAACAAGTATTGTTACATGTGAGTATTTGGAGTTATTTGGTTTATCATTGTAGATTAGTGAAATAATAGCTTTAGCGTGTCCTTATCAAGTAAGGATACGTGGTGGGTTGTAATACCTCTAGATTAAGGTGTTACAACTTAATTGGTATCAGAGCTTAGTTTATGAATCTTACTAGATCTAAGTTGTGAACTCCTTAGGATGGTGAGCAATGATGAGTGGGGTAGCACATAATTGGGGTTGCTTATCTAGCTAGTATGTTGTTATCTTGCAGTTTTATAATGTTTTGATCCTAATAGTCTGTAATATCTTTATTCTTATGTTTTTTATGTTTACCCTTTTAGAATGCTACCTAGAAGAAAAGTCCTTGATGTTGGTTCCTCCAGGGCTGGTGAGGAAGAATTTAATAGAGGATAACCATCTGAGAATCAACCACCTTTAAACTAGCCACCTCTTTACTAGTTACCACAAGATCTACCACCATCACCACCCTTACCTGTAGGACAATAGATACTAGTTGATGTAGCTCAGTTAATGCAAGCAGTGAATACACTTTTAGGAGTAGTTGCACAACAGCATCAGACCATGTGTCAAGATGCGGAAATGATACAGGTTAATGCTAAAGCCTGGAGACAAGAGACTCAAAGGTAGAATGAAAATGGTGGTAATGATGCCAAACATACAGATGTCCTGAGTCTTAGTAAGTTTGTGGATTTAGTATACAAATTTGAGCCAAAGTTAAGAAGACTAGTAGATGCATAATTGTGGATGGAGGAGGTGGAGAAGACTTTTGCTACTCTGGAGATACCTAGAAACAAGAAGTTGGAGTATGCATCATTGCTGATAGGGAGAGCCAATAATTGATGGCTGAGCACCAATGGACACATGCTTAGAGTGGTTACATGAGATAGATTCCAGCAGGCCTTTTAAAGGGAGTGTTGCCCTAAAAGTGTTAAATAACAAATGCTACAAGAATATTACACATTACAGCAAGGAAAGATGACTGTTGAAGAGTATGAAGCAGAGCTGAACGGGTTGATGAGGTTTTTACTAGATCCTCTAAAGGAAAGTGAGGAGGCTAAAGTAAGCAAATTTATTACTGAGTTAAAGCCTGAGATATAGTATCAGGTGAACTTGATGGATTTGACCAACTACCTAGCTATAGTCAATAAGGCAAAGGTTGTGGAGCAAGGTTTGAACAAGATGAAAAGTCATGAGCCACAGAGAAGTCAGATCTATTTAGGAAAATCAACTCCTAGTGTTCCTATCCAGGACAAGGGAAAAATGCCTATCATACAGTAGGTTAGGTCAACAATTCAGAGTGTTGAGAGAAAGTGTAGAAGGTGCTTTGGACCTCATGATGTCAAAGATTGCAAATGATCGGAGAATGTATGTTTATCATGTGGCAAGATTGGACATAGCCATAGAGTATGCATAGAGAGAGTTGTCCCACAATTTTTCTGTTTCAAGTGTGGGTAGAGAGGACACAAAGCTATAGATTGCAAAGAGCCTGAAAGGCAAATAATTCCAGTAGTTTAGATAGGTCGAGCTCAGGGTGGTCAAGGACAAAGAGCGCCAGCCAAAGTTTATGCTGTTCAGCATAGAGATACCTCCAGCATAGACACTATTGCAGGTATACTCCATATACTCCTGCATAGTGCTTATCTTCTTTTTGATATTAATGCAAGCTTTTCATGCATATTTGATTCATTTGTATTTGTACATGGTGTTTATGTTGAATTTATGTTTAGATGCTTGTCTGTAAACACACCATTGGGGAGTGGAGCTATGTTGAACCGAATTTGTAGGGATATGGATATAAAGGTAGAAGGTAGGCATCTACCTGCAAACTTAGTAGTCTTGGGCATGATAGACTTTGATGTAACTTTGGGAATAGACTGGTCTTGGGCATGGTAGACTTTGATGTAATTTTGGGAATAGAATGGTTGGTAAAATAGTATGCTGTGATTAACTGTCACAACCTGGTAGTGGAGTTTAACCTACTAGATGGGGATTAGTTTGTACATAAGCTTGATGTACAAGGATCACTAGTGTTGCCTACATACGAGTTGTGGGGAGGATCAACACTAGATATGGCAGCTATGATGATAGAAGATAAATGAATGATATCTCTTACACAGATACCAGCTGTACATGAGTATCCTCAGGTTTTTCTAGAAGATTTACTAGGATTACCATCAGAAAGAGAAGTGGAGTTCTATATTGATATGGTGTACTACACCCATATCTAAGACACCATACAATGTGGCACCAACAATGTCGGGTACTACACCCATATCTAAGACACCATACAATGTGGCACCAACAAATCTTGCGAAGCTCAAAGTCCAGCTAGATGATTTACTCAAGAAGAAGTTCATTAGGCCTAGTATGTCACTTTAGGGAGCTCTAGTTCTTTTTGTAAAGAAGAAGGATAGCATCATGAGGTTATGCATAGACTATTGAGAGCTGAACCAGGTGACTATCAAGAATAAGTACCCTCTACTAAGAATAGATGATCTATTTGACCAATTAATAGAGAAATAAGGTATTGTCAAAGATTGATCTTAGATCTGGATATCACCAACTTTGGGTTAGAGCAGAGGATATATAGAAGACAACCTTTAGAACCAGATACGAGCATTATGAGTTTATAGTCATGTTGTTTGGTCTTACAAATGCATTAACCGTCTTTATGGACCTTACGAACAAAGTCTTTAGAGATTACTTAGATTCGTTTGTAGTGGTCTTTATAAATGATGTTTTGGTATACTCTAAAACGAAGGAAGACCATGCAAAACATCTAAGGTTAGTTCTTGCTATATTACAAGATGAGAAATTATATGACAAGTTCACAAAATGTGAGTTCTGGTTAGAGCAAGTGTTTTTCTTAAGACATGTCATTGATGGAAATGAAATTTCAGTGGATCCTAAGAAAGTGAAGACGGCAGTAGAATGGCTAACTCCTAAAAATGTATTAGAAATCAGAAGTTTTCTGAGAACGACAGAATACTACAAAAGATTTATGGAAGATTTTTTCAAGATTGCAAGCCCATTAACCATACCGACACAGAAAGGGATAAAATATGTGTGGGATGAAAACTATGAGAATAGTTTCCAGTAATTGAAGGAAAAGCTAGTATTTACTCCAGTGCTAGCCTTACCAACAAGTGGTGAGGAGTATGCTATCTATAGCGATGCCTTTATACAAGGATTAGGTTGTATGTTGATGTAGGAAGGCACGGTGATTGCATATGCTTCTAGACAACTGAAGCCCTATGAGAGGAATTACTCTACACATGATCTGGAACTAGCATTAGTAGTTCGTGCCTTGAAGTTATGGAGGCATTATCTATATGGAGAAAGATGCAAGATATATACAGACCATAAAAATATGAAAATACATCTTTAATTAGAGAGAGTTAAATATGAGGTGAAGGAGATGGTTAGAGCTGATAAAAGACTATGATGTAGATATTCAGTACCATCCTGGAAAGGCAAATGTAACAGTAGATACCTTGAGTAGGAAGCCAGGTAAGAATCTTGCAGCTTTGATAGCCTCTGAACACGGTCTAATGGATAACATGAGGAAGCTTGAATTAGAGATAGTGACTAGATAAGTAGGTGCAAGATTGGCAAGTTTGTAGATTTAACCTACCATTATAAAAAGGATCAAAGCAGCACAAGTGGGCAATCCAAGCATACATGAGATGAAGAAGGGAATGGAAATAGGCAGAGCAGCTAAAGTTCATTTTGATGAAGAAGGTGTTATGAGATACAAAGAAAGATTTTGTGTGCTAGAGCATGGAGAACTTAAGAAGGAGTTACTTAAAGAGGCACATTACTCTGGTTATTCTATCCATCCATAAGACAACAAGATGTATCAGGATTTGAAGAAGTTGTATTGGTGGAATAATATAAAGAAAGAGATTGCAAAGTATGTATTTAAGTGCTATACTTGTCAATTGATTAATATTAAGCATAGGAAAAATTGAAGCCTTCACTTATATCTCACTGGAAGTGGAAGCACATAATAATGGATTTTGTTATTACTCTACCTAAAACAAGAGAAAAGTTTGATTCGGTATGGGTGATTGTAGACAGGCTTACCAATGTAGCCCATTTTATAGTATCTAAAACTAGGTATACCATGGAACGGTTAGCAAAGTTATAGTATCTAAAACTAGGTATACCATGGAACGGTTAGCAAAGTTGTATATCAAGGAGATAGTGAGGTTGCATGGGATAATAGTAACCATTGTATAGAGACATTATATTTGCTAGGAGATTCTGGAAAAGTTTGCATAAAGCTTTAGGCACTAAGGTTGTCTTAAGTATTACCTATCATCCTCAGACAGATGGACAATCTGAGCAGACCATCCGGATTTTGGAAAATATGTTGAGAGCATGTGCTTTAGACTGTAAAGGTAGTTGGGAAAAGCACTTGTCTTTAGTGGAATTTGCTTACAACAACATCTATCAAGCATCGCTTGGAATGCCACCTTATGAAGCCTTATATGGTAGAAAGTATAGGTGGCTGATCCATTGGGATGAAGTAGGTGATAGACAAATTTTAGGACTAGAGCTGGTATAAGATGCTATTGATAAGGTCAAACTGATCAGATAGAAGTTACAAGCAACTCAAAGCTGTCAGAAGAGCTATGCAGATAAGAGGAGGAGACCTTTGGAATTTCAAGTGGGAGAACATGCTCTGCTTAAGATCTCACCAACTAAGGTTGTTGTTAGATTCATTTTAAGGGGCAAGTTGAATCAAGGTATGTGGAACCTTATGAAATCCTGGAAAAGATAGGCCATGTGGCTTACAGATTAACTTTACTGCCTAGTTTGGAAGGAGTACACAATGTGTTCTACGTATCTATGTCGACGAAGTCTATGAAGAATCCTGAACAGATAGTAGCTTTGAAACTATTGGAAGTGTAACCGAATATCTCCACCATTGAAAAGCTAGTAAAGATTATTGACACCAAATGGCAGATTTTGAGAAGGCAAGTGATCATATATGTAAAGGTGTAATGGACTAATCAACATGAACGAGAAGCTACTTGGGAGCTAGAAGAAGAAATGACGACAAAGTATCCCGAGCTTTTCAATTATTCAGGTAACTTTCAAGGACGAAAGTTTCTTTTAGAGGGGAGAGAGATGCAATATATAAATAAATATTTTATAATGAAGGACAAAAAAAGTATTATTTGATATAAAATAAGAGGATTTTGTGGTCTATAATAATATATAATTTAATGTTTTATCAAATGACAGACACGTAATGGAAGATGAAGGGCGTAGCTTAAAATCGGCTAAAGGCTGTCGGCCTTCCTCTCTATACCACCGGCGTAGACCTTGTGCACCACCGGCGTTGGGCTGGCCTACATGGCTTCAGAATTGTCTTCAAATATTTTAAGCCGCTAACTTTTGTACTTAGGTTGCTAGCTTTCATGTCAGCATATAGATACAGAAATTGAAGAGTTTTCAAGTTTTCTCTATATCCCTAGCCTATTTCTCCTTCTTTAAACCATTTCCTTAGCTTAGAAATCTCTCAAAATCTCTCTTATAGTGATCTTTGCATCAAGGAAGATCAAGAATCAAGAATCAAGATCAAGGTGAGTTTTTTATCATCAATTCTTTAGCATTTTAAGAAGTGATCTCTTCCTAAGATTCTCTGTTGATTTTGAAGGGGGTTTTTGGAGAAAAACCTTAATTCTTATTGGAGAATTAGTGTTCTGCAGTCAAAGTGAAACAAGAATCAAAGATTAGGTAAGAATTATCCTTTTCTTTTCTTTTGGTGATTTAAATGTGTAATCATTTCCTAAGTTTTCTTAGTGGATTTTGAAAGGGAATCAAGTTCTTGGAGTTTTGGAGGAAACCTTAATTTGTGGAGTTTAAGGATTTTGTAGTCTTACATATCAAAGGAAAAAGGTGTGTATAAATTTAGCGTTTGTAGTTCTTTCCAATTTAAGGTTTATATGATGATGGATTTATGATTATTTTGTGAGAAGATGTTTTGATTGAGTATTCGATTGTGATCAGGTGTTTAATGAAATTAAGGTTTTATTCCTAAGCTGATTCAGGTACGACCTTACCTTATTTGCTGCTTGTGTTTGTAGGTTTAAAATTTACAACTAAATCTAATATTGTATGAATTTAATTTGATTTATTGCTTATCTATGGATGGGTCTAGTAGATTGGGAGGACAGTTGCTACTAGGACAGTGCCTTGATGATTTGTGTGTGGTGTTGTCCTGAGTGGAGTTGTGGATAGAAATGATTCTGGCAGTCTAGAGGTGGTGCAAAAATGGTACCGAAGGTATGTGGGAGTTCCCAACACAAATATATATTACTATTTTCTATATAGTTGTTTTTATAGGGTCATGAGTTACTTCGGGTTTAAAACTAGTCACGAATGGTTCTAAACTATGATGTTTTATGGCTATTTAAAGATAATAATTTGTATTTGCTGCATTGGTTATTAGGTTGTATGTGACAGTGTATAATTTTTGTTCATATGCATACGTTTGTGGTATGGCGTATTGGACCTTTGTGCTTATACCTTTTTATTTTTCAGGAAGAGGTGATGGTCTCGTAGTATTTAATCTTTCTAGATACGACGTTCATGTAGATTATGGGGAGGATGATAGTGAGCTTGATTATTCTACTGACCTTTAGAGTATTTTGGATATGAAGACATCTATTTGAAGACCTTATGAAGTTTTAAACAGTTTTAATGTTTTTAAAATCTTTATCAGCTACCTTATTATGATATTTTAAGTTTGAATTATATTGGCTTTGGTTTATACCAACTATGTTATCAAGAAATTATGTTAGTATGATGTGTTTTAAACAAGCATTCTTATATGTGAGTATTTGGTTTATCATTGTGAATTAGTGAAATAATAGCCTTAGCATGTCCTTATCAAGTAAGGACATGTGGAGGGTTGTAACGCCTTCAGACTAGGGCGTTGAACCCTTTTTTATTTATTCTTAGGGAGTTTCTATGGTTCCGTCGACGGACCGTCCAGTCAACTATCTAAATATTAAAATAACTATAGTAATTAAAATATCAACTATTTTAGTGATTCAATCATGGTTGAGCATAGTGTAAGCAATCGGATGGTGATAGGACCACTCTTGTAAAAATTAATGATGGGACCATAGAATTTTCCTTATTCTTGATTTCAGGTTCCTTGGAACTTGTAGCAACTACTATACAAGAGCGTTCATAGAAATTTGAATCATTATTATCTCCAATTAAATATTATTGATCAATTCATTAATTATAGATATAATATAAGGGAAAAATTTTGAATTTCCACTCTTACTTTTTTTTTTTAGGGCATTTTTGGAAGTTTATGCGAACTATTGTTCTTGACCTTTAAGCTTTAAATGTACATGTCACCTTTAATACTTTCAATAACAGGCATTTACTTGCTCAAAGTCAAACTAGGAGTGAAAATGAATAATGATAGTTTATACTATTTGAGATCAGCTCAATATTAATTGGAGTTTGATTCTAGAATAGTTCAGTTGGGTTTGAATTCGAATTACTTGAACAGTTTATTAAGTTGAGCTCGAGCTTCATATCCTTATTTTGATTAGCTTGTGAGCCTAATTGAGCTCAAGCCAAGTATAAAGTTTAATTGAAATTTGAATCAACTTTAGATATTAATAATATTTTAATTAAAACTAATTTTTTAGTAAATCGAATCTAATCAAGTTTAATTGAGTCGAATTCAAGTTTATATAATGTTATATTGAGTCACATTTGTGCTTAAAATTTTAAGTTCAAACAAATTCAAGTCGAGTTATTCGAACTTTGAAATTTTAGTTCGAGCTCGATTTCGGACTCAACACTATACTATTTCAACTTGTTTACAGCTCTAACTCAAACTATTGTTAGGACTTGCAAGTGATTACTATAAAAACTTTTTTTAAGTGATAAATTAGAGGTCTTAGCTATAATTTGGTTAGAATAAGTACATATTTGAAAAAATTTCGTAAGGTAAAATTATATTTTGAATGTCTAGGAGGGATATGTCAACCTTATCTATAATTTTGGTGTATATAATTGCAATGCGCCTTAATTTATTTCATAGGAGCTTAGGTAGGCGTACGCCGGTGAGTTGTGGGGCATTAAATTAAGCGTAGGTAAAAAATTATATGACGTACGATGCACTTTGGAGGACTAAAATAAAAGCAATAGTACCGGTAGATTTATACTTTATGATACAAAAGGAGCATTGACGGATAAGAACATTAATACTAAAATATTTCCAATGGGTCATACATTAGCAAGACTTTATCATAAAGTTCACGGCATCTTGGTACAAAAGATGATGGAGTCCCCAATTTGTGGTGGTGCACTATCTTTTGACCACACAGATTGCGGCATTTTTTCGACACGTAGAGGCCGTCCACTCCAAGGAATCTTCAAACCGAAGCATCCTTGTTACATAAATTTTTGGACGAACTTTTTCAGCTTCCATTTTATAAATTCAACGACCTAGTTTGCACCTTTATCATGTTTATATTCTATACAATAAGCATACAATGAATCAAATCTATGCATCATCCATTTGAATTCGGCTCGTCGGTGTGATTTAAAATAAAATTATTTGAGTAATTTACCAAATTAAGTTAGAATAATTCGAGCTCGAGTTAAATTTTAATGTTGGATAAATTTGTTATTTAATAAAAAAAATATTATTAGATAAATAAGAAAAAAGCAAGTTTAGTAATCTCAAATTTTAAACTAAGTAAGCTCGAATTAGGTTGAAATTTAAACTCTTGATTTGAATTTAGAGTCAGAGCAATAAGCCATCTAAACTTCATTAACCATTCTCAAACACCAAGAATAAATGCATAAAATAGAGCAAAGATTCTTTATTAAACTTTTAAATAAATATCACTCAACAGATATGGAAATTTTTCTTACTAGAATCCTAGTACAAATCGTCACTTAAAAAAGTAAACTGCTTTAAAAAAAATAAAAAAGGAAATAGTTTAAATTGATGGTCCTTTCAGCAATAAACTTTGGTTCGAAGGTTCAGTACATAATACAACCCCGCACGGGTTTCTTGTGCATGGGTCCATTCCACTGTCAACTCCACACGTCCCGTCTATTTTTCATTATAATGGCCGACTGTATCCGCCAGTCAATCAACACCTCCCTGCCTACATTTCGTCTCTTTCTCCATTCTAGATCACCGACGCCCAAGTTCATCGTATGGAAAATGAATGTATGTTTTTGCAGTGAAACTTCTTATTTCTTCATTTAATGTCGTGTATCTTTCCATGCATCACCTGTCGACAATGTGGATTTGGTATGAGATTTCCATGGTTCACAACCAAACTCATAGTAGAAGGATGTAGATTGTTCAAACTCAAGTATGATCATCTTGCACCTAACAATTTTTGACGGTAGTGACAGTTTGCAATTATAGTGATCGCTACTAAAAAGATGATAAATAGCGATTTGCATAATTCCAGGAACACAGAGGTCAAGCCGTGTTTTGAAGGGAAATTGTCAAGATTTGATATGTGATTTTACCAAAAAGGAGTTGAATTTCGTGTTTGAAGGTACAGAATTTTAAAGTGGTTAATTTAACATCAAATTAAACTTTGCATGACTATTTTTATAACCTTACGATCTGTTACCTAAAGCGTAAGAGGGAATCTATTAATGCTAGACAGTAGTAGATAAATAGTAAAAATTTAATTATATGTTACTTCTTTCACATCATCAAATATTGTCAACAGGATAGTAAAAATACTTATAAAAAGTTTAATTGAGTGTTAAATTAACAGCTTTATAGTTTAAATATCAAATTAAATTTTTATATAAAATTTGTGTATCAAATTTGGAGCTTATGTTATTTTGAAAGTTTAGTGATTTTTTATTCACATTTAACCAATACCACTATATTTTAATAATGTAGATTTTGATATAACAAGATTGATAATAAATTTACTTTATGATCTTCTAGAATACCATTTATTTTTAAGAATGTCGTACTGTACCGCATGATTATAAATAAAAAAAAAAAAGAAAATCACTTGTTGGTTATAACATGATTTAATGTTTTGATATAGCCAGCTTAATGATATTCCCTAAGTTATCCTGGAATAGTTTTTAAGGTAATGTAGTGTAAAAGATAAGAAAAGAGTTAAAGTAAAGAAAGAGCTCTAATAATCAAGCTAATCCTAAAAGCAGAAAACCATAAGCACGTCTTAAAGGGCATGCCTATGACCAAAAAAATATCAATTGAAAACTCTGTACATCAATATAATAAAGGCAAGTTGACGGATGCCAATATGAAAAGAGCAGCAAATATTTGTCACCTGGATGTGTTGGGCCGGTGGGGACACCACCTCATTAAGCGGTAGGTAGTACGTATGTGTGAGGGAGAAAAAGAAATGGTCTCCACGCACTTGTTGTCGGACCACACAAACTTTATATACAAATAAATGTAATTTTTTTTTCATCGTATTCTATCCTGTTAGAGGATGGACCTTCTCGATTATTTTACAAAAAACTTATACATACTAACTGAATTAATCACAATCAAAATAGAAAAAAACGTGTATTTGTCCAAAAATTCCCACCATGACAACAAATCGCCTGTTTATTGTTTAGTATGGCAGTTAATTTCACAAGAAATATAGCTCATTCGTGTATTATACCTTTAAAGCATAAATTTTATGTTCGTGCATCTCCGGCCTATTATACCAAAAGTTTAGTGAGTTAATCTATCTTTAAAACAGAAATTTTATGTCCGACCTAAAGGTGCCGTCACTAACGGTGCCTTCTTCCCAAACCTAAAGGCCTTGTTAATGACAGCGCCTCTCCTATCCTTTCTTTGTAATTTTTTTCGTCCCTATCCCTTTTCCATACTTTTCTTTTGAAAAGTACACAGTTGAGGAACCAAAACCAATTATTTAACATCTCAAGAGATACTTCAATCGTATTGTGTCAATGAAATTTTAAATATGTTAATTATTATGATTATATAATGATTAGATAATTACAGATCCTAAATTATAGTAGAAATTGATTTACTTTATACTTAAATATTCTTTTCCTCTTTCAATAGGTTCAAACATTCAAGATCATAATGTTGGAGTATGTACTCCTATTAGGTGTGCTGATGAATTCAACCAACACTCCCCAATATTAGATTATTAGGGATTGGAGAACCCTTTATATATAATTCATTGTTGTTTACGTCTAATCAATCCTTTTTTCCCCCGACAAGAGAATAATAGCGTCTTAATAGTGCGGTTTATCCCCCTTTAATCATTACTATTATTAAAGTATGGTTGGTGCTAAATTTGTATGGCTAATTTTCTACAAATGGGTTCTCTTGTCCGGTGCTGATTGGCGGTGTGTGTGGTTGTGGAACTGTGGATAGGTTCGGTTAAGGAGAACATAGGGAATATAGTCCTAACACATCATTAAGATTTCTAGGGTTTATTTTAATTCCGTATGAGGACGAAACTCCAATAAAATAGATATGAATGCCATCCGGTTGCTCTTGTCGTTTTCTTTAGGTAGAAAGGGACGTAGGACATTAGTACATTGAATTAAGGAAGAACACGTGTGGCTATGACATATTAAAGTCGGAGGATGGTCTTGATGTCGACTTCGAAACTGTACAGTACAGCTGGGTGTGTCTAGCTACTTGGATATTAAATTGTATGATATTGGTGTGTGACTCCCTACCTACGGCCGGACTCTGGAATTAGTAGGTGCGTGCTTGTTTAATGTTTGATTCTTTATGTGGAGGAGGAGTTTCTAGGAAGGATCTGCCTGTCGTCGTTGGTTATATCTCTAAATCAATCCATGGTTGTTCCAGCATGACATACGACTTTATCTTGTAAACTCGTTTAATTAAGAGAATTATAGCATAATGACATGTATATGTATCTTACGTTAGCTAATCCATCTATTCCAATTCTATATTTTAATAATGACGTTGTCCTTTAGGATTTTCTTTCATGATGAACAGCATAATGGATCCTTGAATACTATTATCCTTATGTATTAGTGATTTTGTTTCACTTCTTATTCCGCTGCTTGAATGTTCTAATGTGCACAACGTGCTATTTACATAGTAAGCGTACTCGGTTTTTTTTTTTTTTGTCAAAGAACAAGAAAATAAGAAGCTGGAGCATAGAAAATTGTGGCGACTATAACTTTATCCAAACGATAATAAAGTTTTAAAGATTGAACTAAGAGCTAAAAATGTTGGCAAAGAAAGTTTGAGCTGAAAAAAAAAATTACTTAGCAATACTTGAAACTAAAATCAAATTAAAAGTGGGTCACAATTTCATCAAAACACCACTAAAATCAATTAGAATGACCTAATATTTGATGTTGAGTGTTTGTTAATTTTGTCCTTCACATAATATAGAATTGCAACAATACAACGTGTAGTTTGTCATATATATATACATTATAAATTTTCACTATATAACTTCTTTCTCCTTCATAGGTGCTAACTATATTCTATTTTTAATCATGTAAAGCATAGTTATGTTACTGAAAACCCAAAATAATAATAGAAAAAAAAAAACTCTCACTGTTACATATTCAAGATAGCAAAAAACTACAAAATCCCCATATTAAAAATTTACATCATTCAAAGAAGAGAGAGAGAGAGAGAGGATCGTGGTTTTACTTTTGTTTTTGGTATATATATTTACACACACATATCTAACTTGGTGATTAAACCTAACAAAAAAATAAAAAGACAATTATATAAGTGATATGGTAGAAAACACATGTTATATAAATGAAAAAGTAATTAATATATAGTTTATCTTTTACCTAATTAGTATCTGTAGTCATCAATAACTATGTGTAAGCATATTCTTAAAACTCGAAGTGATCATATTAACTGGTTCAAAATGTTTGCCTAAGATTATGTCTATGGGTGAACTCATTTTACTAAAGTGAGAAGTCATCTTTTGAAAAATATCCCTATTCCATTAATGAGTAAAAGGGGTAATTAAGCTAAAAGGTTATCAAAGTTCATGGGTGGTGATAAATGTAAACTCTAAGGTAATTGTGGCTGCTGGTTAGTAACATAAAACATAAATTATAAAGCTTAAATTTTATAGCATCTTAATGGCCAAGTAGAAAAATTATCTTGATGGATAAAGAACAAGAGTGAAGTTGTCCCAAGGAAGATTCATGCTATTATAGATGATCTGAGGGTAGAGTAAAATGAGAGAATCATGATGAAATGTTGTTATGTATATTTCATTTGTGTCTTTATTACATCTTTTGAAAAAAGATATGCATAATTTCACATCGTGTAGAGAGGTAAAGACTATGAAGAACACAATTTGAACTAGTGGCTTGATTGGTTAGTTTATGAGCAATTGAACTACAACTCTACTGGCTTTTTATTTAATCTCGCTTTGGTTTAATATCATAGCCCTTATAGTCGTAAAAAACTTCCTCAACTAAAGGGAACAATTTACTGCCACCTTGTCAATCTGATGAAATACACGAGACATCCATAGAATCTGGTGGCTAGCTTCTAATTACATTTCTCAAGGCGAAACAAGTGTTGACTAATTTTTTTAAAACTATCCAGATACAAATTACATAAAAATAATTACTAAAATATCAATGTAAAATCGTATGCAGATCATGCAATTTATAATTTTCTTAATAAATGATTTTTACAAGATGTGATCTAGTAAAAGTTCTATAGTGATAAATCTACAAAGTGCGATTCACTTATGTTCTATAAGAATCACATATAAGAGGTGTAATTCATGTTATGTTTACTATGAAACTTATAGACTACAAGAATCACACCTTGTCATTGTGACTCATTTATTGTTAAAGCGAATCGTGTCTAACCATTGCAACCACTTATTTTTATATAGGGTTAATGACAAAAACAGTAACTAAACTTTTGCAAAAAGAACAATTAGGCACCAAAGTTTGGTTTTAAATAATTTGGTACTTGAATAAAATTTTTGTTGATTTTTTTCATACCTAAAATTTAGTTTTGACAATTTTGGTGTATGAGCAAAGTTTTCGTTGATTTTGTTTATACCTGAAATAAGTTCAATGAGGTATTAAAAAAGTTTGTAAAAAGTTTGTTCAGGTACCAAAATTATCAAAATCAAACTTTTAGCATACAAAAAGTCAATAAAAACTTATTTAGGTACCAAATTGTTCAAAAGCAAACTTCAGCTACTTAATTGTTTTTGTTGTGAAAGTTCAGATACCATTTTAGTCATTATCCCTTTTCATATATGAATTGCATGTTTTGGGTCCAATTCATATATGCTATTTATAAATTTCTAAAACGCATATAATATACACAATTTAGCATTGGTAATGTAATAATTATTTTTGTATAGTTTATATTTATGAAATTTTTATTTGTACATGTTCGTAATCATACCGTTTCCTCACATTTCTCGTTCATATACAAATGGTGATTGGCATGTTGTTTATACTAAACTCAACAGCATCAGCAATTTTAAAGACAATTCATGTTGATATAAATGATACTATAAATTCATTCTAGCTTTTGTATATTAGAAATGTTGCTGCACCACTTATAGAACCGCATCCGTTTTAACAAAACTAAGCTGCCACACCCAATTTGGTAAATTAAGGAACATCACATGGACTATTTCACTAATATACAACTCTAAAGGATCACATATATATAAAGAAAAAAGTTCCTATACCGAAATTTGCAAGAGAGATCCTCATATCCTAAATCGATATAGGAAAACCATGGAAAACTATGCTGGTGAACTATATGTTTAAAGGAAGACGTGAGCTATGCTAATAACTATACAAAGATGCACAAAAGGAATGAAATCCACATGTCTAGAGAATCCATCAACCATTATTCAAAAAACAATCGTCCTATTTACTCAAGATATCCCATTAATGAAATTCATAGAGATATCTCAAATACTTTTACTGGGATTCCTGAGGATTGTAATAAATGAAACCCATCCGATGAAGATGTTTTAACTTTGTTTTGTCAGCAAAACTAAAACCATAGGGACAAAACATGAAGAATTATGAAGAATCAAAACGTTGTTGAGATGCTTCAGGCAGCGCATTACCCCAATGAAGCTTCACAAAACGTTAATATTTGTAGGCGTAGGGATTTTATCCGAACACCAATAAATTCGTTCGAGCAAAGACCTTATAAAGTCATTCAAATGCCCAGAGCTTCCTATGAACAAAGTCACCCTTCCTTGTACTTTGCAGTCACATCAGAGTTTATTTAAATGCTTAGTGGTGACATTTGAACAAGGTCATTAAATCCTGTATGACTAATTTGAATATAAATACTGCACTTTTCTAGAGTTTGTTTGCTCTTGTCCATTTGTTTTGCTCCTTTAACTCGTCTCCAAAGCACTAAGCTTCTATTCTAATATTCAATTAGCATGCATTAATGAAACTAATTCTTGTTTTAGCTATTTTTACTAGTTGTTCTTATGGTTTTCTCTCTCTAAGAGACAACGGCATTTTAGGTAATATTACTTTGGAGTATTAGGCAATAGAAACTTAGGATAATTAAGATTAACAAGAACAACTTCTAATCTCAATTCCTCACTGTTCTTTTTAGCAAAATCTTGTAATTTGATAATTACCCGATATTTTTCTACAAGAACAAATCAAAATACTAATAAATTAACTTATTTTTTTTATTTACATGACTTACAATAAAAAAAATTAATGAGACACGACTGTCTGATATAATAGATGAAACTAGACTTCTTCTTTGGCCAGTTCGGATCCAACCTAGGACTTGAACCGTCGGGTTTAGGTAAAAAAATAACAGCCTAAGTGGTGGGATGGATAGGACCCAGGGACCCATCGGGATATGGAGGAGGTCCACCGGGGTAGGACCCTTTTAATCTTTTTTTTCAAAAGTCCTAAATTTAAAGCAACTTACTGCATTAATAATTGTACTTTTTTTTGTAAGAAATAATTACTTTTGTGAAAGGTTTGAAACTTCAAATGTTATTACAGATTTTGTTTTAGTTTTTCTTTTCTTTTTTTTTTTTAATTTGGAGGATCCTTGTGAACGGGTCAGTTTGGGTGGATCTAGACCCAGTTTAGAAGTGACCCGTTGGGGCGAGTCCAAGCAAAGACCCTCTACAGCTAATCCAGACCCGACCTGGAGAGATGTCTAGATGAAACTTGCATGATATGATCTAAAAACATTATTTAGGGATATTTTTATAAAGAGAACAGTAATTTATGAGGAGATACACAGGGTAGAGAAAATTACAAAATCATTGATGTAGATTTTACTTGTCGTTATGACAAAAGAAAAAAAAAAAAGAAAAATATCTTACTGTCGTTAAATACATCATGTGCATAACATTGAAAGATTAAAAAATTGGTTTTATAAAACTTTATACCCCATTTGGTCTTCCTCTAATATTTTTTATCCTCTAAGCTTTTACGGGATAATACAGAAAAAGCTAACTGGAAGAAGAATCTCTTAAAAATAGGAACTAAGTAGAAATAAAATAAAAAACTTATGAACAAATTGATCAACATTAGTTTAAGTTAATACAATCTCCTAAGCAATAATGAAAAATAGACTTTACACGAATAAACAAAGCACATTGAAATGCATGACCATAAAAGTAAGGGCGGGATTGTCTAGCAGAAATAATTTCACATTATTAATTAAATATTAAAAATTGTCAAAGGTCAACATAACAATTTCAAAAGTTAAACGATACTTTCTCATTTTTAAGTTAGTAGTTAGAATTGGCCGAAGGTAGTGACAGTGACTAACTATGATTGAGAACATCTAATAAAAAGTTAAAACAATAGTTACCTCTTTTGGAGAATATAGATTATATCTTTTTATATTATATTGGCCTGTAATAGTTAGTACCATAATCGGTGATCATAAAAAATTACTCGTAATCATAAATATATTCAGATTTCCTTATCATTCTTTAACCTTCCCACTGAGATTTTCCGTTCCCAACTTCCGAAAAAATTTTCACTTTGGGCTCCAGTTAATCAAGACAGGCCTCCCATTTCGTTTTATTCCTTTTTCTTTTCTTATTTTTCCCTTTTGAATTCTTTTCTTACCCTTCCTTTTAGTACCATTGATTTTTTCCTTTTTTTCTTTTTCGCTGTTGGTTCTTTAATATAACGGATTCAGCTAAAAAAGGAATTTTACTAAATAATTACAAAAATACTATTAAAATGAAAATAATCTTAATTTTAGATAAGTTAAACTCTTTTTTCTTTTTGAAGAAATAAGATTATAAAAGTATTAGTGACCTCAATTTTTCAAGAGACAAATTTAATAAATATAACAAACTCATCTTTTAAAGAGATAGAGATGGATTGGTAGTCTAGTGACAAAGTCATCTCCTGAGAGATGAGTTTTACACAAATCATCAAATTTGTCTTTTTGAAATACAAGTTTGGCCTACTAAAACTTTCACGTTGCATTTATCCCAATTCCTATATACAAATCACCTGTCAACACAAAAATAATCCAATATACAACAAGAAAAAAAAAAAAAAAACTCCCCATACGGCATTTTCAACAAAGTTCGCCAAATCTCCACCAACACACCAACAACCTACCATAACATTTTAGTTAGGGTGTTCATGATTTGGTTAACTGGTCCGTGACCTAATTTTTTAAACCTGACCGTAATGATTAATTTTTTAATATTTCAATCCTGGATCAGTCCATTATAAACAGTTAATCGTCTTCACGGTTAACTTTTTTTTTGTTAATTTTTTTCATTTTTGGTTTTTAATTATTTCACATAATGGTTTCAACAAATCAAATTAACAGTTTTGACAAATCCTATCTTTTAACTTTTATCATAGAATTTTTCTTTAAATTATTATATATTATAAGAGCTAAAAAAATGAAAATCAAATTAAGGAAAAGGAAAAAAAAAAGAAAAAGAAAACTAGCCTTTGGATGAATCATCACTAACAAAATCAAATTAAATGAATTACCACATTAACTCTCATCAAACATATAATATAACATAGTACTTTAATAAAAATTTAAGGAATATTAATATATATAAGTTATATGTATATATATTTAAAAAATAATATATGTATATGAAAATATATATAATATATTTATTAACATTGAAACAGTTAACTGCTAATCATTGGTTTTTTATGGTTACAAGCTAAAACCGAAATCGAAAGCCCAAAAAAATAGTAACCATAATCTAAATCGAAATCAACAGATTGGTTAACCATATTTTTTCAAATTGATTTTTTGATTTCAGTTCGGTTTTTCAGTTTCATCTGTTTTTTTGCACATCCCTAATTTTAGTTAATCTAATTAAACATAAGAAAAACTAAAAAAAAGAACATAACATAAGAAATAAGCTGTACACGGAAGATACAATAGATAAACGAAAAGAATAATAGGAAAAAATACTATTTCATTATTTTATTATGCATAATTACTTGAATGCATAAATATAATATTATATAAAATTATTTATACTAATATATAATAAAATAATATTATAAAAAAATCATCTACGAGCTCATTTGTGATCCTAGCTAACGACTTCATAACAAACCTGTTCACGAGCTTTACTTATAAGCCCTTAATGAGTTTGTTCTTGAGCAGGATTGCGAACTAAATAAGCTTCATTTTTAACTCTAAATAAGCTCGAGTTGAGCCGTGCCTAAAATAAGCCGAACTCAGGAAAATTAGCTCATTTATAGCCTTAGCTATGGCTATGGCTATGGCTGTAGCTGTGGTTGTGGTTGTTGTTGAGGATGCTCCATGGATGTTGTATCCACGTGTATAATTTGAGTGTCATCCCAATCTCCTCCTAATGGGCTATAGTAAGGACTTTGATAATAGTGAAAAAGGTTTGCCTCAATCTAAGTGAGACTCTCGCTCTGATCATCTAGCAATGCTAGCTACCTCATATGTGGAGTTGGATGAGTCAAAATGGCCGTAGTGGAGCTCTCAAGTAAAGGATTCTCAATAGGAGAGGAAAATGATATCGAAGGACCCAACTCTCTTGTCTTAACTGTGGTGGCTAATGATTCATCTCTAATATATTTAGTACATGCCTACTCGGCTTCGCCCTCACCTTAGGCCTCTACATTTGCCTCGGATTCATGCCTTACATTGACTAACTTGTACCAACTATAGCGGTAAGGAATCAAGACTGCAATCAGTTGCCTATCATAACTCACCACACTATTCCATTGCATAATATTCCCATGGGCATATATTACAAGCTTAGCCTTATCCATTTTCACTATGACCCTATCGACTTAAAAAATTTACACCAATTATATATTTTAAGATTTTCTTTTAGTCTTAATCCAATACTTTTCATTATTCATCCACAATGTTTTTAGATTATATTGGCTTCTTAATTTAGAAAAGGGTACGATTTAGAATTTGAGGTGAATTCTACAAATATGCTATTAATTCTTATGAGTACATCTTTAGCATTCATAAAATTAAGTGCATAGGGCATTAAATACATAGAAGCATGTATTAGGATGCAAGTGTGAGAATTCTACATGAGAAATATGGTCTTATGTGAAAAGTTTAAAAGAAGAAAGACCCATTAACCCATTATCTAAAGGTTTTAGGTTATAGATGGTGTTAAAAAGCTCACTTATATAATCCTTCACAAAACCCATTGGATTTCTCCCAATTGAAGGCATACTTTAGACCCTATCAATTAGTATCAGAGTCTAGTTCGGTTGGGAAACTCTTATGGTTGGCCCAACATGTGGAAAGAAGAGTTTTTTAGTGTGACTCGTTTGTGAAACCAATAGTGAGTAGGTCACTCACAAAGCGGGTTTAGTAGAGTCAATTTGATAAGCTCTTGAAGGAGAGTATGACCTACCCCATTGTGGAAACTCACAATTGAAGGGGAGATTGTTAGGGTGCAAGTGTAAAAATCACACATGAGAAATATGGGTCTTATGTGAAGAGTTCAAATCAAAGTAGGAATGGACCAGTATGCTTGCATAAGGAAATCCTAAATATATGTTTATATATTTAGAAGACTTCAAATCAAGGGTATCCTAAGTATAAGACATATACTTGGAAGATGATTTAAACAAGGAGATTTTTGCAAAACAAAGGAGATGAGATTATTGTATACCTACAACTAGAGTTAAAGGCCGTCGGCCTACATTGAATATACAAGCCAACATTTAATTTGCTTAAGCCAGCCTACGTATGTCCGTTGGTTTTCTTTGAGTTGTTGCATATATATTCTCCTTATTATCCTAGGGTTTACATGGAATAAATAGTGTGCCTCTTCTCAAGCCTAGATAGAGAAATCTAGAGAGAGAAAGAGAGAAAAGTGAGGGAAATCCTAAAATGAGAAACTCTAGAAGAAAATATTGTTTCTATTGTAATTCACCAATTTGTGGAGAAGAATTATGAGATCCACTAGACAGATTTAGTGGGAAAAACTTACAATCTCATTATATTGTTAATAGTGGAAGATTTGAGCGCTACTAGTATTGTGGTTTTTCCGTATTAGATTTTCCATGTTATATCCTAGTGTTATCTATTTTGCTTTTTCACATTGTTTTATTGTGTATTATTTTGGTAAGAGGAGATCTAGTCTCTAATCACAGGTTGATTAATTGTTTGATTAATCGGTTTTGTTATTATCGTGGTTAGTTTAGGCTTTCTTCTAACAACATGAACCAAAAAGTGGAAACTAGTAAAATATAGGCTTTAATGTGTAATTTATCCAGTCTTCATAAAGGAAATACTAACTAAAATATTACTATAATAACTTTAAGCACAATTGAAGTTTAGTTAATAAATTGCGCCTAAGAAAGTAAAGTAAATGATGAACAAAACCTATTAACCAGTTAATTGACTTTAGTTTTATGTATTTTTTCAGTATGATACTGCCATATTGGTGATAACAAATAAGGAATTGGGGGATATGAAATTGGGGAATGGATAAAGAAGATCAAATCTACAAGATATGACAACTAATCATTATAAAAAATAAAGGAAATTAGAGCAAGAACTTAACTGGGGAAAATTTTCGCGAGTGCTTGCAAGCTAGGGTTGGAATCGTACGATTCAAAATCCAAATAAGGTGCAAATAGGGACTGGGTGATTGCGTAGCTTCGGTTTTACAAAACATTAAATGCCAATTTGTCTTCCCCTACTATTTTTTATCCCCTAAACTTCTACAGAAATATAGGAAAAAAAAGGCATCTGGGAGGAAAAAAAAATGCTGGAACTAAGTAAAAATAAAATTAAATACTTATGAACAAATTGATCAATTTTAGTTTAAGTTACATGTCTAAATAGATAAAAATACAAGCACATAAAGCAATAATGAATAACAGACTTTACGCAAATAAACCGAGCACATTGAAATGCATGACCATGGAAGTAAGGGTGTAATTGTTTAGCAGAAATTGTTTCACATTTATCATATCCAAATATTAAAAATGTCAAATACCAACATTATAATTTCAGAAATTAAAGGTCTTTTGTCATCTATAACTATGATTGGGAACCACGAAAATTCTAATAAAAAATTAGAAAAAAAAGTTACCTCTTTTTGAAAATATGGAATTTTTTTTATTATAAGGAAAAAATTAGACATAGGCACAGTTCGATTTCAAACCAGAACCAACACAAACTTGAACCAGTTAAGGAATCATTGGTTTTTATGTTCTTAAACGGTTCTACAACCTAGAACTGGATGAAACTGGCGGTTCCATCGGATAAAAAAGAAAATAATCAGATAAAAAGTTTTAAAAGTTATTTTAAATATATAATTATTAATATTTACACTGAATAGTAAAATTTATTACCTATTTACAATATTTATTGTTTTATTATCAATAATATAAATAAAAATAATTTAAAATTATATATAATTTAGTTTATATAAACCTCTCCTAAAAAAAAAATTTATTCCTTAATAACATAAGACTATTTTTTGTTTTGTAATTTTCTTGTTATCCTTTAGAGTATTTTGCAATATTATATTACTAACTATAATTGATATTAGTTGTATTGTATATAAATAAACGCACATTCTAATTTTTTTTTTAAATTTGACTAAATAATTTAATACTTTTAGATCAAATAATTAATTATTTTGAGTTTAAAAATTATTTGATTAAAAATAAAATTACTTTTTTCTTGAAAAAAAATGGTTCCGCTATTCCAAAACTGGAACAAGGAAATGCTAGTTCTATAGAACTTGACTGGAACCGTGGGAGACGGTTTTGATTCTGGTTCCTCATTTTCAACACTCAGAACTGGTGGTTTTAGTTTGATTCGATTCTGGAACCATGCTGATCTATGGGTAAAAAAAAAAAAAAAACTTAATTGTGTTATTGCTATGTCGCTTTTACAAATAAGTGACATCTGAAATATTTTTTTAACAAACAACTTACCCAAGCTTATTGATCTATAATAGTTAATACTTATAACTAGTGATCGTAAAAAATTAAGCCACACTATATATATTAGAAATAAATTTAGATTTACTCAAACCTTCCAACCTCCTCCTCTTAGAATCTTTGATTTTTTTTTTTTTTTCCCTAATAGGTTCAGCTAAAATTTTGAAATTCATCAACTGAAAAACACGAAAATCATTGTAAGCACTCGTTCTCTATAAGCAAGGATGCATTCATTTTAAGGTATATATGAGAAATAGAATTATGTTATAGATGATTTAAGGATCTTACTCCACGAGCTGACATGAACTAATATATTATTTCGTCTAAAAATCACGAACGACGAACATATTAAGTAGGATTTATTTCTTCAATTACCAGCAGCCCAGGTACGTATTGGTGCTTTAAGCACAGGGCCTGAGCCCTGGACCGTGTGTCGTGGAACGCCCTACTACATGTGGACCGAAATTGCCAAGTCCAGATGCCCATGGGTCAGTGAGGCCCATGATCGATGCCATGGTCCTATACTTTCACTCCTATAGACATCCCTGGTGACCAAAAATTTATTTTTTTCCTTTTCTTTATAGATAAAAAAAAAAAAAAACAATACTTACTGTTTTAAAATTAGCCTTTTTATTTAAAAGCATATTTTGGCCCCAAAAAATTTTTAAGTATATCCGTACAATTCTTATTTTAAAGTTTATAGACTCAAAATTCTATCTAAAATCTTAGTGATGAATATAAAAGTGTAAGTTTCTACAACTAATATAAGCTAGTTTTTAAAAATTGTAAGTATGCATACAATAATCTTAACAATCTCTCTCTCTCTCTCTCTCTCTGTTGCCTCTCTCTTTTGACTCTCTTTTGATTGATTACTAAAATAATTCTACATATTTATCATTCTCGATCACAACAACCACAAATCTATTACTTTTGAAATAAAACTTGGTTGTAACCTACTATTAACATCATCATTCATGATCTGAGCAGTGTGAAGATTATGGAGATTAAGTAAATATTATTCTATCAGCATCTTTTAGAATGAGTGAATTTTTTATATGTTTGTTGTCTTTTTTTTTTCCTTTTACTTTATTTTCATCTTTTACATGATATTATGTTATTCTTTTATTGAATTTAGTCTACTCACCAGTTAGTTGGGTTTTATTCTATTAAAGGAAAAAAATTCTATCCCTTATATGTATGTAGATCGATTTGATGATAGAAGGCAAGTGTCTATTTACACGGTTGGATCATTATATCTCTAACTCTTTATTCGTCATTTTTCTTATATCGATCATTCTATTCGATGTAATTTTTTTCTAATGAATGAAATTTACTTTTACTGGTAAAAATCAAAAAGTGCAAATTATGTATCTATATTATTTGAGCTGAGTACTACTTTTGCTGTCTCACCTTATGTGTATAATTGTAAAAAAACAAAAGATATAAAGGGTGAATGCCCCTTGCTATTTAAGTAAACTAACATATCATTTTGAATATCCCTTTTCTTCTCTTTCTTTTTCACGCAATGCCACCGTTTCATGACATTTAGTGAGAATATAATATTCGAATTAATCGGGGTATTTTGATTGTGAAATGGAAATAATAGATGTAACTTTGGTGGAAAAATATAAGGGGATTAAAATGTCCTTCGCTCAAATGTTTATCTAATTTTTTTTTTTTTTATATTAGATTTCAATGTAACATTCGTTTTGTCGCCTTTTATTTATTATGTCTATGTTATACTTTTTATTTTAGTTTCTCCAATGGTTTTGCATGTTTGTAACTCAGTATTAAGTAATTATTAAAGTTGCACATGAATATTGCTTTTTATTATTATTTTTTATTTTTTTTTTGTTATTTTTACATACTTAATGAGATTGATGCATTTTTTATCTTAGATACTTTGTTTCATGAAAAGGGATGAGACCCACTTTTTGTCTTTTTACAAATTTTTTATTAGCAAAATCAATTCTAAAATCTTCTAAGAAATACTCGCATTTCATGTCATATTTATTAAGTTGTAACTACCTAATTCTTCATAAATTTTTATTTTTCCCGATGATTTTGTCCTTCCTTTTTTTCCCCTTTTAGTTAATGTAACCGAAGTTTGTTTCTCTACCATTCATGTAAAACTTTCGAGATTCCGGCTATAATTTATTTTCAAGAAGACATTAATGAACAAAATGAAGTCCATGTAGTCTTTGATTGCTTGAAAATTGAGGACAAGAAATGGAAAGAGACTTTTGTTCCATCTGGCTATTTAAAGGTTTCATTTGCAAGGAAAATAGCTTAGAAAAATGGTTACATGTTAAAGCAATAAATTTGCATTGAAATCCATTCAATTTTTAGCTAGGTCTTAATTTCAACCTTATAAAATTAAATATTTTTTCTTCTCTATGTATGTTTCTTCTGTAATTTCTTTTTATTTACATTTGTGAAGAATTTAGGTCGTTCTCATAATAAATATTTCTGACAATATCACTTCATGTGCAAGCAAGTATTTTCACACACATTTAGGTTCATTTTATTTTCGCTATTTATGGTGTGTTGATTATGTGAGTTATTACTTCCACTTTTCTTTGATTTCCCACAAATATAGCAATATTTCTAATGATTATTTGGACCTCTCTGCAACTGTATATGTAACATGGAGGTGGAAGCAATTATATATTTACATTATGCTTTATCTAAGAAATTAGATTCCAACAAAGTAAAGAATTTTGTATTTTTTTGCTTTGAAAGAACTAATTTAAACCGGCTATCGGAGAAATTATAGAGAATAGCTTGTTTATGGTTAACTTCTTGACAGCACCTTGTTTTATTTTATTTTATTTTTCCTTTTTTCCATCAAGTTTCCAACTGGAGGTGGCTTCCGAGAACATCGATTAATATTATCAAAGGTCTCATTGCTACGTAAAAATATTGAGACTGAAGTTGATATAGGTTTTTAGGACGAATTATAATAAGTATACTGTTGTATTGGAATGCGTAGTATAGCATTAATGTTGTGTGGTTTTTTTTTTTTTTTTTTTAACACAAAAATAAAATTATAAGACAATATTAGGAATTTTTTTTTCCCATTTTCCTGCTTCATCTCGAAATGAAGGTAAATTCCTTTTTTATTTCCAAGTTTTTTATTTTGATTCGAGCAATGCGTATTCTCTCTGTCTCTCCTCAACCACCCCGACCCAAACCCCAACACCCCATCCCCCCCTATTTGAATCTTTTATCTTATTTTAATATTTCCATAAGATTGGTACATTTAGTAATTCTCAAATAATTTATTTTCAATCATATTATCATAAATAGTTTTTTTCACAAACATTTCAGGTGCACATTTGCTAGTAAATTATCATACGAATGTATAAAATTTTTTAGAATCCAGTATTAATACCACAAAGCTAAAAAATCATTGGCTACTAATGCACAATATTGAAATATAAAATTAGTGCAATATGAATGCATTACAACTTTGGCAAATAATAATAATAATAATAATAATAATAATACATACATACATACATACATACATACATACATACATACATACATACATATGATAAAATACAAAACTAAAATAATTTATTGTTTGTCAATTATGATGTCACATCAAAACTATCTTAAGCTAACTCTCCGAATAAGTAGTTACTATGTGGTGGTCTTACTGCCAGTGATGTCCCTATATTCCAATTTTAAGTCTTTTGAGATACTTATTTATACTTCATCTTTAGTGATCTCAGTATCATGAATTCACAAATTATCTTCCACTCCTACTGCCTTCCAAATCCACTTGTGCACCAACTTTTCCATATTATCACTCTCGTCATTAATGCCTACCTATCCTCATTCAAATTGCCATAGTATTGATAGCCTATTAGAGTCAAATCAAATAAAATCATATAAATTTTATAGGTGGTAAAATGGTACATTTAAACTCATTATATCATCATAAGTTTATGCATAAAAGATTTTAAGTTTATTTTAATTAAAAAAAGTCTAATAATATTATAAACATGTTTAACCATAAGAGTTGACACATGATTTTAATGGTTAATTAATGTCATTACTTATGTTTACAAGTTAACATAATTTTCTAAGGGAAAAAAGTAAAAAAAGAATTTTCAGCAAATGTTTGCAGTGCTACAACATTAACCAATAGGGGCAAGTCACTGGTAAAAATTTGACCGATTGAGGCAAAAAATAAACACAAGATTTACCTCAATGTCTCAGTCAAAGGCAAGTTTCGCCTCTCATTGGCAAAAAATAGAGGAAGGACTCGCCTCTCAATTTTGATATAAATAGATCCCCTTGCCCATATTTTACCGCATATCTCTCTCTAAGGTTACTCCCTCTCTATCTCACATGTTGATGCTATGCTGGAGTTTTTGCCAGCTAAATATTTTTTTAAAATTCTGCTAATTAATATTTATTAATTTATTTTACTTTTTTATCTCTTTTATAGGTATTATACAAATAGTTTACTTCGAGCCCGATATTTGAAGTACTGTTAACATTTGAAGGTTAATAAATTTTTTTAGTAATTTAAATACATTTATTTTGAAACTACTATTTAGATATATGTTATTTAACTTATATTCAATTTATTTGCATATGTGTCTAGTTTAACAATATATGTTTATTTAGAAGTTAGCACTTGGATATTACTTATTTAATACAAATTTAATACATATTTAATGAATTTAACTATGTGACATGTAGATAGTTTAATAATATGATAATTTAGAAGTTAGTGTTTGGATATTAATTGTTTAGATAATTACATGAAAATATTTGATACGATAGGGTGTTATCATTAATTAAATGCCAATATAGAATATCTGCATGAAATTAGTAGATGATGCGTATTTGACAATGTCGCATTATAGAATGGGGTTAGAGCATTCTTACAAGTTGATGCAAACCACCAAAGGGTAGGTAAATTGATAAGATGCCCTTGTAGAGATCGTCTCAACACCTCATGCCAGTCTATTCAATCATTGAGTATCACCTCTTGATGAGGGGAATAACTTAAACCTACTTAAGGTAGATCTACCATGGTGTGGAATCCAAATATGTAATGGACAATGAAGATGAGGTCAATGATCATGGCCAACCGCATGAGTACCCACACTTTGAACATGAAGCATATCATCAACTTTTGAAAGATCTTGCTGCTAATATGAGTAACCTCGAAGGGGATGACATCGATAGCGGGGATAAAAGTAGTGTAGCTAATGGGTAGTAGTGGACGTGGACAAGAATGTTAAAAAATGCAAAGAAACCGGTGTATCAAGTTGTTCCAAGTTCTCAGTATTTTTTATAGTACTTCAGATGATGAATCTAAAGGTCAATGACAAATAATTAGTGAAGTCCCTCAACAATTGGCTTGCTTTAATAAAAACTTTGTTACCGAATAGTAATTTGTTACCATCCTCATATTGTGAAGCACGCAATATGCTTAAGCAGTTGAGCACGGATGCAAACACGATCTACACGTGGTGATCGAGCTTTCAAGCCACCAGTTGCATATATATATTATCGACTCGGTAAATGAGAGAGGTCTGTAACTTAATTAGAGATGTAAAGCTACCAAATGGACATACTTTCAACATATCATCTTGCCTAGGTGCAGATGAAGTAAGTTTTTAGGGGTTTGAAGAGCTGTAATTTCAATGTCATGCTTCAATAGATCCTCCTAGTAGTCATTCGCGATTTTCTCGATAACCGAATCTATGATGTGTTTTGTGATGTATCCCATTTTCTTAAGGAATTGATAGCCAAAGAACTTCTATCAATTTACTAGAGTCTTTAGAGAAGACCATAATCCTATCACTTTGTAAGCTGGAGATGATATTTCCTCATGCATTTTTTAACATCATGGTCCACTTAGCTATGTATCTTCTAAGGGAAGCACGTATATGTGGCTCTATATAGTACCGTTAAATGTATCTAGTTAAGAGATATCTAGGAATGCTTAAGGGAAATTTGAGGAACAAGGTAAGACGGGAGAGCTCCATTATTGAGTCATATGTTGTGAGAGAGAGAATTCAATTTTGCTCGTTGTATTTCGAGAACACGAACTTAAGAATAAATATGACCAACACGTAGTGGGATGAACCGTTAGATAAGGTTCATCCTCATCATTTCAGATATCCGCACAACTATACATCTTATGCATACTTGCACCATATTGGTTTCGAATGTTGAAATCAACAAAATGTATTGGATTGTGCTAAATAATTAGGAGAAGGTGCAACCACATGTAAGGTAAGTGGTGTTACCTTCATTCCTTTGTGATCGGAGTAATCTACCTCTCCACTATTTCCTAACGTACATTGTTAATCCATTTTTGTTTAGGGTGTTCAAGCAAGAACTTAATGCGTGAGGAATATGCAACATGAGATCAATAGCTGTGGGAAAATATGGCTAATAGGTTTTAGTGTTTTAAATATTGTAATTATAGAATCATACTAAATTAGGGGTCTTTGACCCATTAAATTGTTTGACCCATTAAATGAGTCATTAATGAGCCATTAAATGTTTGACTCATTAAATTAGGAGATTTTGCTATTAGTTGCCTTTTTTATCCTTTAGACAACTTGTATATATTTGATTCATTGTAAACCTAAAAATAATATACAGAATTCTCTTTCAATATTTTACAACATGGTATCAGAGCAATTCATCCTGGAGTGCTTTTGATTTTCTGCTTCCACCTTTTTCTTTGTTCCTTCTTTTTCAACCGGCCTTAATTGCTGGTGGTTTTCTTTTTATCCTTATACCTACGACTAGCCAGCCTTAATTGCTGGTATTTCTCCTCTATTTTTGTTTTCATAGGTGCTATAGAGCCAGCCTTAATTGCTGGTGTTGTTTCAATTTTTTTTATTCTGATTTGTGCTAAGCGACATGTCAGAAATTTGTTCTTTAGCATATTCAGGTGAGTCTTCACTTTCTATTGGATTAAATGTTTCGGATGCTACCTTTTCCACCTCTTGGATTATGGATTCAGGAGCTACCGATCATATGACCCACTCACCAAATGTCTTTACCACCTATTCCCACCCAAGCAGTAGGAAAATAGCCACTGCAGATGGTTCTTTGACCACTGTTGCAGGAATTGGAAGTGTTCAAATTAACCCATTGTTAACCTTGCAAAATGTCCTTCATGTCCCTAAGCTATCTACCAATTTGATATCCGTCCAAAAACTTACTCATGACTTACAATGTAATGTAGTTTTCCATCATAATGATTGTGTATTTCAAGAAAAGGGTACGGGAAGATGATTGGATATGCTAGAGAAAGAGGTGGCCTCTACTTTCTTGAATCAAGTCAACCAACCATCACCAAGGATAAACAGTCAGTGTCATTTGTTTCCGAGTCTTTGTCATCCAATAAAGAGAAAATTTGGCTCCATCATCGCCGACTCGGACATCCATCATTTCAAGTCATTAAACTTTTGTTTCCATCTTTGTTTAAAAGTCTAGATGTTGAGTCTTTCAATTGTGAAAAATGTGAACTTGCCAAACACAAACGTGTACCTTTTCCAGCAAGCAATAAAAGAAGTTCAATTCCTTTTTATTTAATTCATAGTGATGTTTGGGGTCCATCTATGTTACAATATCTCTGGGGCACGTTGGTTGTTTCTTTTATTGATGATTGCACTCAAGTTTGTTGGATTTTTCTTCTCAAACAAAAATCTGATGTCAGCATTGTTCCCAAATTTTTGTGCCATGATTAAAAATCAATTTGGAGTGACCATCAAGAGAGTTAGGTCTGATAATGCAAGGGACTATTTCAATCAAATTCTAAGTCCATATTTTCAAAAAGAAGGGATAATACATGAGTCATCTTGTGAATACCCCACCAAAATGGAGTTGCAGAGAGGAAAATGGTGATCTCCTTGAAAAAACTCGAGCATTGTTATTTGAAAATCATGTACCTAAAACTTTTTAGGGAGAAGCTGTTCTTACAGCAACATATCTCATAAATAGATTGCCATCTAGAGTCTCGGGTTTAACAATCCAATGGATGTATTGTCAACCTTTTACCCTAACCTACATACTACAAATAATCTTGTTCCTAGAGTGTTTGGGTGTACATCCTTCGTACATGTTCACAGTCACAACCGAGGGAAACTGGATCCAAGAGCTATAAAGTACGTATTTGTGGGATATTTCGTCAACCCAAAAATGTTACAAGTGTTATCATCCATCTTCTCGAAAACTCTTTATTTCTAGGGATGTTACCTTCAATGAACGTGAATCTTACTTTCCAAACCCCTCTCTTCAGGGGGAGAAGTTAGTAAGAGAAGACGGGGGTTTGGGTTTTGACTTGATGTTAGATTTTTCATCCACTAGTGACCATACCCCGGGTCAAACTGAGCTACCTGAGTCTGTCATAGTCTCCTCTGAACCTATGTCTGATCCTGTAACAACAGCTTCTGGGTCTACTCAACCTGAAACCGAGTCTATTCCCGAGGATGTTAGATATGGTGAAGGCAAGATGAATGCAAGGAGGAAGATGGTTGCCCCCAAATCTGTGCAAGTCCAAAAGTCCGATGAGGTAATGATTTCTGAACCTATACTACAAATTGAAACTGAACAGAGGTAGAGGGTGAGACCCATAATGGTGATAGTGACACAGACTTGCCCATTGCAGTAAGAAAGGGTACAAGAGAGTGCACTAAAAAACCTTTATATCCCCTTGCACACTTCCTATCCTTTGAGCGTTTTTCTCCATCACACAGAGCCTTTCTAAGTAACCTAGAAACTGTTGTATTCCTTCCAATCTATCTGAAGCTTTGTCCAATGAAAATTGGAAACAAGCTATGAATGAAGAAATGGAGGCACTAGAAAAGAACAAAACATGGGAGTTAGTGGAGTTACCAGCAAGGAAGACACCTGTGGGATGTAAATGGGTGTATACAGTGAAGTATAAAGCTGATGGTTCAGTAGAGAGATACAAGGCGAGGTTGGTAGCCAAAGGGTATACTCAGACATATAGAGTGGACTATCTAGAAACGTTTGCCCCGGTAGCAAAGTTAAATACTTAGAGTCCTATTGTCTTTGGCAGCCAACTTTGGATGGGATTTACAACAATTTGATGTAAAAAATGCTTTCTTGCATGGAGATCTAGAGGAAGAGATATATATGGACATCCCACCAGGTTATAAAAAAGGAGTTACTAATCACACAGTGTGTAGGTTAAAGAAGGCATTATATGGGCTTAAACAATCTCCTCAAGCATTGTTTGGCAGGTTTGCCAAGGTTATGGTGACATTAGGATATAAGCAAAGTCAAGGAGATCATACACTGTTCGTCAAACACTCATCTTTAGGGGAGTCACAATTCTCTTAGTTTATGTGGATGATATAATTGTTACAGGAAGTGATGACAAAGAAAGACGTTTTTTGAGTGAGTGCTTGGCAAAAGAATTTGAGATTAAGACTTGGGAAGCTAAAATATTTTCTTGGAATTGAAGTGGCACATTCAAAGAAAGGTATTTTTATCTCTCAACAAAAGTATGTAACTGATCTACTCAAGGAGACAGGTAAAACAGCATGCAAACCGGTGAGTACTCCAATAGATCCGAATGTAAAGCTTGGAATAGCAGAGAAGATGCTATGGTAGACAAAGGAATGTATCAACGGTTGGTAGGAAAGCTCATTTATCTATCCCACACACGACCAGATATAGCTTATGCTATGAGTGCGATTAGTCAATTCATGCACAATCCAAAAGAGATTCATCTTCAAGCAGTACATAGAGTGCTGCAATATCTTAAAGTACACCAGGAAGAGGAATTCTCTTTAGAGAAGTGAGAATCTAATACTTGAAGCCACACAGATGATGATTATGCGGGCTCATTGATTGATAGAAGATCGACCACTGGATATTATACGTTTCTAGGTGGAATCTTGTGACATGGAGGAGTAAGAAGCAAAATGTAGTAGCAAGGTCTAGTACAGAAGCTAATTTTCGAGCAATGGCTCAAGGTGTATGTGAGTTACTTTGGCTAAAGATCATTCTAGAAGACATGAGAATCAAGTTAGAGGGCCTAATGAGGCTTTATTGCGATAATAAGTCTGCAATTAGCATTGCCCACAATCCTGTGCAATATGATCAGACAAAGCATATTGAAATTGACAGACATTTTATCAAGGAAAAATTGAAGAGTGGATTGATTTCACACCCTATGTATCTACAACTGATCAGCTCGCTGATGTGTTAACCAAAGGATTAAGTGGTGCAACATTTGAAAATATTATATCCAAGCTGGGAATGGAAAATATCTTCACCAGCTTGAGGGGGAGTGTGGGAAAATATCGCTAATAGGTTTAGTGTTTTAAATATTGTAATTATATAATCATACTAAATTAGGGGTCTTTGACCATTAAATTGTTTGACCCATTAAATGAGTCATTAATGAGCCATTAAATGTTTGATCATTAAATTAGGAGATTTTGCTATTAGTTGCCTTTTTTATCCTTTAGACAACTTGTATATATTTGATTCATTGTAAACCTAAAAATAATATACAGAATTCTCTTTCAATATTTTACAACAATAGCAAGTAGTCATCTTACTAAGTGGTTTAGAAATAAGGTTGCAAGTCACCCACATTGTTTGAAGCAATTTTTTTAATGGGTGATTCATTGACTTCCTATCTTACATCTTTTGTAGATTATGCAACTTATGTTTATCCATAGGCAATAGGTGTAAGGAGATTTGGAAGCGTTGGCATGGGACTCAGATGCTTCCGCTATAACTACAAAGCTTACATTGTGAATGGAGTTCGGTATAACACTAACTCTAGGGTGATATGCTTGAGATTGTGAAATAGTGGTATATACATAATTGGTGCAGATGACGGATAGGGGATAAATTTCTATGGCATTCTCACTAAAATTATTCAATTAAATTACATGGTGGTCTACATGAGTATTTTTGTTCTAGTACAGGTGGTTTGATACAAATCGAGATAAACCGAAAAATATCGATGGAGACATTATCTCAATCAACACAGAAAGGACATTGTACAATGATGACCCGTACATTCTTACAGAACATGTGCAACATGTATTTTACTTAAAAGACCCGAGCAAATGATATGGTGACTAGAAGATTGTTTATAAAGTTCATCATCGACATATATTCACTCGTGGTCTCTTCCAAGTTGAATCCCTAGAAAATTGTGATCCGAAGGAGCTACCTCTTACTAAGGAGTCCTTGCAATAGACCGTTGCAGGGTCTTAGAAAATTCCAATTGATTGCATATTTGTTAACCTAGGAAACCTAACACACTTTCCTGACTCAAGCAAGGGTTATAGTAGGGTTGGCGATGATGAATCTAACGAATAGCATGCATGGCTGATTTTTTTTATTTGTTATGTTTGTTTGTTTATAGTGACTTTGATGTAACATACCACTAATGATTACTTTTTTTATTGTGCAGGATGCAACGTAATTTCTTTAATTAGACCATAAAGGATGCTGAGGCATGACCCGAGTAGTATGTTGGTGATGTTTTCATATTGATTGATCTATTTTTTTCCATGTCCACATAGGATCGATGCAATAAAATTGTTACTTCTTTCCATTGGAGGATTGTTTATTGCATTACTCATCGATCCACGAGACGGAAGGACCGATAACCAACCAAACCAGCCTACATAGTAAAGGTGGGTGAACAAGCCAAGAGTAGGGGAAAATTTCATCTATGACCTTCTCGATGGTCCACTTGCTTAGGACTTCAATGATCTAGCGGTTGTAGTTGTCGAGGAGGAGGAGACCGAAGCAGCCATCGAGCAGGAAGAGGCAGATATCATGGCAGACAAGAGGCACTAGGGCACGTATAAGGGGATTAGGGTAGAGAAGGAGTTCAAGAGGACCGGCCGCAAGCCAACCCTTACCATGCTGAAGGGAGTTATGGGTCTCATGTGCTCTTATCCTGGAATGGTTAGGTTGGAGTTCCTGCTCTATCATAGGGCATCCATGAAATTGTTTGTTTTGGGTATGTGTAATAAGGCGTGGTCCGCATTTTCAAAGGCATATTGGCATGGCATTATCCAGATGGTTATGGTAAGTAAGGATGTAACTAAGGCGGGTTTGAGATGATTCATGTAAGATCTGAACTGAACCACGACCCAATAGGCTATAGAGTTTTCTAAAACCTAATAAGAACCCTATAGGATTTTTCTAATTGTTCCCAAAACTCGACTCGACATAATTCTAGACTACCCGATTTTAACCTAACTCCACCCGATAATTACTTACATATTATTTTTTATTAAATTTACATTGAAAGTAAAAGCTTTTGAATATATTGTTTCATGTCATTTAGCCTATTGTGAATATTAAGATAACCTTCATGCTTGTAAAATTTTGTAATTCAACATATAGAAGAATAAGCATGTCCCAATTGAACACATATTAGAGAATAACCTGATTATTAATATGACAATTCATTCAACATTTAAATTCATGGACCGATACAATTTTGGAAAATAAGAACTTCCAAAACATGATGCTCATAAAATGAATACAATTGATAATAAACGAATCCTTTCTGGCTTCACAAAATTCAACTCTACACTTACTGCAGGGCTACCAAATCCTATGTGTCCACCCCCTCCATTGGATAAGACCAGATCAAGCCCAACTCTGTTTGAGATGATGGCTAATGAGCATGATATCCATCCAAGAACATAGATGTCTCAACATCCCAACCCATCAATTTCAAAACCCCAGATATTTGTCCAAGACAAGCAAACCTTGAACATGCAACGAATATTTAACATTTTGGCTACTAGAAGTCCAAGAAACCAATTTAACAATTCTTCGACTAACGACATTAAACTTTCCTTAAGCTCCAAGGATGGAATCAAATAGCTTAGAACCATTATTAATCGAACCAAAATTGAAAACCTACCATAGGACCACCAACGTAGCCATCATTAGAAAACATCATCGATGTCTACCTCTAAACCATATTTTAAAAAATATGTTTAAATGACTTGAAACTTTCCCAATTGTGCTGAGTTTGTTTCAAATATATTAAGGAAAAACAGCAAATACATCCAAGAACATACATCAAAAAAGGAAAAGGCAGAATATAAGCATGAGAGAGAGAGAGAGAGAGAGAGAGAAACCAACTTCGGTGAACTTGAGGTTAATCTTGGAGCTGTCGTCAACCAAAAGCAACCAGCTTCAGTGGAGGATGTTGAGGATGTCGTCACTCGTCCGTTGTCATCCTACCAAAACTAGAAGTATAAGCTTATTTATGTGTGTGTGTGTGTGTGTCGGCTTACTTCAGGGACTCGGATAGAGGCACTAGCGGATATGGACAACAATCAATAGAGATGAGATAGTTCGAGGGTGAGAGTATGAGAGAGATAGTATGCGTTGTGGGTATTTTAGTATTTGTCAAAATGTAGCTAGGGTTTGATTTTTGAATGAGTTTTGAGACTTTGAGATCTAGAGCCATGACCATGTGGCGTGTATTACACAAGTACCATTGATTTTTTTAATTCTTTTCATAATCGTGCTGCGTTAGGTTTTTTATCGGGTCACACATATGACTTGAAACCTAACTCGAGTTCTAATATAATACCCAAAACCTGCCTCGAAACCCTATAAGATCAAACCTTATAGGATTTTTATTAGATCGGGTAAGTCAGGTATCCTATAACAACCTGTCCGGTTGCATCCTTAATGGTAAGTTTATTTTCTATTAAATACATTTGTATGAAAAATATATTAACTTTAACCATTCACTAACACATATAGTTTATCTTCAATGTACAACAAAAGTTTGAACTGCCGAAGAATTGGTAGATTGTGCAACAATGGTGGATCATGTTGAACTTTCTAGCAACCAAATCTTATAGCTAAAATTGCAATAGGTTAAAGTTGTACATCAAGGCTCGAGGTGGAGGCAAGATAGCCATTAACAAGCTATCAGTGAGTTACAAACACCGAATCGAAGAGTGGAGGGAGTTCATCCACTTCATAAAAACAGATCCGGATTACTAGGTATGTATGTTTTCAAAACATTAAAGGGCACGAGTCTACTCGTGACAATCTGCCTAATCCGTTAGCTATTCCCTTCTTTTTTTTCCTCTTGTAACATCAATATACGGTAAACATAGGTAATGGGAAGAAGCAGAAATTGATGCAAACGGGAGGACGAAGTTCATTCTATACCTTGCAGCTACGAGGGCAAGTGACAAATTCATATTCTACTACAAGTCATGATACCTTGAATGGTGTGCGAAATTATTTTTTTAATATTTATTCTTATTTTCATATATTTTTACTATAGAAACTTACACTCATCAACAAGTACAAGTACACACATTTGAGGAAGAAGAAAGGGTAGGTGACTAATCGGTGGAGTCAAAGTAGTCGATGCGCAATTACTTAGTATATTTGATCTTCACTTCTATAGAAGTACACTATGTTCATCATTTCAAAATATCGATAACACTATTGTTCTTTTGTTGCCATAAGGTCATTATAAAGTAATAGAGGAAGTAGGAGGATGTGCATGCTGCTACATCAGGTCAACTGCTTATGCGTAATGAAGAGATTATGGAGGAGGTTTTAGGCCACAGATATGGTTATTGCCATGGCTTTGGTTACAGTATGATGATAGATCAGTATAAACTTCCCTACTATGAACAGCCCAATGATGAGAATATTGTTCACTCAAAGTATGATAAGGATGCACATTAGCCTCAGATGGAGCAAATGTAGTAGAGTTGATATACTAATGAACTACGTTCAACTCCTCATATGTCATCCTTTAGGCAATATCCTTCATATTATTAGCTTGCACCACATATGGGTTCTCTTGGTAGCAATTTTGATATGAGTCAATCGAGCTTCACTTTGATATCGTTCATACCAATGACACTACATCTCCAGTTGTACTAGGGATTTTACAGGATGTTGATCTACCCATCTGGCTTCATGCATGCACTACAGGATCGATCAACCAAGTCTTCAGGCAACTTCGCAAAGAAGTAGAGCCAAGCTCTTGGGTTGAGGTTTTGCATTGTGGGTAGAGGGCCACCTTTTAGCCAATCTTAATCGCAGCTTCCCATCTTTTGCTCATACCTATTCCTAGCTGCAACTCCATTGCTAGGCTTAAGCTCATCTAGTTTCCTACTTAGTACCCTACCCAGCCTTTTGCTTAACATTAGACAATGCCTTCCATTTCCTCAGCCACGACATCCTAGGAGACCTCATCTATAAGATTGACTCATGCCCAACAGCGATAGTCTCAATGACATTAAGCATGATGGGAATTTGTTTTCTCTATTTCCGATATTAGGATTTTTTTTTTCTAGATTTCGATCATTGGTTGTATTTCTGTTGATTGTGAGGAATCATTTTATGCTTTTGGTTTGTATAGATGGATTGCTTTGTGATTTCCATGTTTCTTTATGTTGACTTTTGATAAGGGGCAATTTACCATACTAATTTAGGTTAAATTATGGTTGATTATGCTTTACATCATGTTTAATTTAAGAGAATTGATACTTAATTTGAAAATATATTCATTTCAGGTTTAAAAATGTTAAACATTAACATTTTGATCTAATTAAGCAAGGATTGAAGATGAAAACACCACTCAGACATGATCACACCCATTATAAAGATAGTAATCATCTCGGACGTGTTATAAAGGAACTATAATGGGCGTGACAATGGAGAAAAGAAGAGCTAATGGATCACAAAGAAGATCATGGCCCTTGATACGACTGCAACCTCAGTAGTGATTTCTACTGACCATGCAAGCACACTTGATATGCATGTTATTTAAAAAGTATATAGACGAGATAGTAGCCTATGTCACAATTGTTACCAGGGTAGTGATCTCCACTTATTGTATAAAAGGGGGTTTGATACTACCGTTATTGGAAGGGATTAAACAAAGCATAGTGTTGATAACGATCTTTATCATGGCCGTTACCAATAGGGGACCGAATTGCATGGTTTTATTAAGGTTTGATTACAAGCATTATGATGGCTTGAATTTGTGATTCAAAGAGATAACAGTTGTCATCACAGCCATAATATGCCTTGGATAAAGGGATCTAAGAAGATAACAGGTAATGATGCGGCCGTGATGGCGGTTACTTGTTGAATATTTTCATGGGAATTCAAATTCAAGGATCTTTTTGAAGGCAGAGACGTACTAATGGAGGATACATATAAATACTATTTTGAAACATTACAAACATTGATTCACCACTTGTATCACTAAACTTAGTAATTCTAGATCATCAAGTGTTTCACTCATAGGGGTTGTTTCTATGTTTGAGTCTTCTAATATTTCCTTTTATTATGCTAAATTATGTTACTGCATTATGCATAAGTAGTAGTTAAGACTTATGAAACAGTGTTTATCATGTACGTACATGGATTAAATGGCCATTGTTGTTGATTTTGATAATCTCTATAGTTAGCTTAATGTACTCTAATTTTAGGTGGTAGATGACTTAGAATCAAACAAGACTTCCATAGGATGCGATTGGAAAATCTACCTGTGGATTAGATCCAGGCTATAGGGAGAAGTTACTCATGTTCCTAGAGATAGGTTCATGAAACTTTATGCATATATACATAATTTACATTGGGTTAATGTTCTTAATGCAATTTTAGTCGACTGTTAACTAGGAAGAGATTCTAGTTGACAAGGCTAAGATTAGGGATCAATAATCTTGAGAGAGATATTAATTTATTCGACAGAATCCCACAGTTAAGAAAGGCATAACAATTATTAGATGCTATAGTATATGTTAATTCATCGATGAAGCAAGTTTAATATGTCTATCATTTGTTGGAGTAATATTAATTTAATGATTATATTAGTGACATTAGGTGTAAATATTACTCAATTTAGTTAATCTATTACTTTTATCTAATTCAATTTTTAAATTGCTAGATAATAATAAATAGGGGGGGTAATAATACTTGTCGAGAACCCTGAGGAATACGACTCAGTAGTTTGTTCCTATACTACATATGACTAACATTAACAAAATCTTAGGAATTGATAATAGAACTTAATCATTTAAAACTCGATTGAAAAGAAGTGCACCAACTTTTCATATTTCATAAATCTAGAAGTGAACTATGTACTAAATGTCATAGCATGGAGCATTAAAGACCTAAAATTAATATGAAATTTTCATTTTATGTGTGGAAAGTATGATTGCACATTATTGTTAGTGATTATTTTAGAAAATTATAAGTTTAGCGGATTTTAATATAAAACAATATAATATAAAAATGGATTAATATCATGAATGATACCTAAACTTTCTATAATTATGCAATTAGGTATCTAAAGTTTGAAATTGGTCAATTTAGTATCTGAAAGAACTTTTATGTACGCCAAAAGTACCTCTGTGGAGTTCTTATAGGTATTAAATTGATTGGTTTCAAAATTTTTAAGGTATTAAATTGATCAATTTTAAAGTTTAGATACTTAATTACATATTTTACCAAAGTTTAGGTACCATCTATGACATTATTCCTACAAAAATATACAAAACGTGTGTTATTTACTAATATGTGTTAAATTTTATAAAGTACAATTATTAATATATAATTTGTGTATCATATATCAATAAATTTATTAATAGCATTTGCACATATATAATTTATATCATATTAATCAATTTATATTAATATTATTTACAACTATATATAATTAATTTATATCAGTAACAATTTTGAACAAATTATAATTATAATATTATATAAATTATGTAAATAAACTTGCTGGATGGGTGTAAAATTTTTCAAAATTCTGTACCTGGAAATATTGACTTGTGCAAGAATATTCAAATAGCTATAGGAGAGAAGAAATTTGCCTCAAAATGAGAGGCAAATTTTGCCTCATGGTAGCACTGTATAATTCATTCGCATTCTCACTCATGCTTCTTCCATTCTTTTTTTCCTCGTTACGCAATTATTCTTTGATTTTTCTCTCTAATCTTGTTCTTTAGTTCGTTCGAGCGTGGTTTTTTTTTTTTTCCTTCCATTTCATTTGCTATGTATTGATTTCAAACTATTTTTTTTATGTTAATTTTTCAAGTGCTATTCATTTTATGATTGCGTTAACATTGAATTAATAAAAACAACTTAAAGGTAATATCTTGTTTTTATGGGAATGTATTTGTTTTTCTTCATTTATATTTGTTCAATGACTTATTAACTAACTAATGAATTTCAATTAATTTTTCAAGTATTTGATGATTTCAATTTTGTAATATTTGCACATACAAGAATAATTTGACGACAACATAATAAATTCATTATTTATAAAATTTACGCATTTAGATAAAATACAAAAAAAAAAAAAATTCATCAGTTTTAATTAAAGATTTAACATTTGTATTTACTATAACTTAAAATAATAAAAAATAGTATATTCAAAAATTGTTATATAATTGAAATCAATTATTTTAATTTTAAAATGATATTTTAATTTAAAAAAATTTAAATCAGTCAGATTTTGAAAATAAAATTATAATGTGAGGCTTGTTTCGTTTCTAACTGGGCTATAGAGGCGAAAATTGCCTCTTGCCTTCATTAAATGGTGATTTTCGCGTCTTTTGGCCTAAGTTATTCAATCTTTTTATGCCTTAGGTGAAACTTTCTCCTCACTAGACCTAATGAGGTGAATATTTGCCCTACTAAGATGAATAAATTCACCTATTTTGCCCGCATTACCATTGGTGAGTTTGAGAAGGCATGAAGCTACCTCACTTTTTGGCCCATGATTATTCATGTACACACTATTTCTTTTTTAAACATATATACCATGACTATGGATATGATGATATGTTGCTAAACTTAAAAAGAAAAGATTACTACATAAATATAGAATTACTTTTATATGTATAAGGAATCTAAGATTGATGCACAAAATCATTCTCTCAATTAATAACTTAATTATAGGAGTGATTCTTATTCTAATAGTTTAATTATAGGATCTTATTTTCCTTTCTTATGATATGAAATTAGTATATATTATAGCTTGTACATGCACATAGATAATTATCAATACATAGCATAATTCCAACTTTTTTATGGCATCAGAGCATTGTCACTATCACATACTAGCTTTTATTTTCTCTCAACCATGGATATTGATATTGATCATACAGATCAAAATCAATAAAGTTTGGTATCTACTAAGAATGCACAAAATAGGGAAAATATCAAATCTCCATACTACTTGCATACATCGGAATCATCCAAGCTAGATCTTTATCAGACAACCTTTGAATGAAAGTGGAGATGATTATTTCACTTCGACAAATAGCTTCCTAAAATACACTTCAATCCAAAAGGTGGGATTTGTAGATGAACCAATTGAAAATCTTCATGTTTATTCCAAGTATTATCACTAAGGGATTCAATGCAATGTTGCGGTTGAATCATGGCTAATTAATTCTATTTGGAAAAAGTTGCAAGTTAATGATGCTCATGTAGACACTACATGAGAAATTTGGTCTAATTTCCAGGAGCGAATTCACTCCTAGAAAATTTGATTTGAAGCGAAAATTGCTTTACTTCAACAAGAAAAATCACCAATTCCATATATTATGGAGTTTGAAAAGTGTTTGAAATGAATTGCAAAACCTCAAACCATTATTTGTGTGTATTTAACGTGCAAGTGGGAAAGTGTAGGAGATGCATGAGAAAGAAAGTTTTTGACTTTCTAATGGAACTAAATAACACCGAAAAAATAGTTCAATTTCAAATCCTTAGCATAAAACCACTTTCAAGACTTGAAAGAGCATATGTTATGGTTACTTAAGAAGAGAAGTAGACAGTGTAACTGCTAATAGTGTTTATGTGATCGAGGCTATAACCTTATTAGCCAAAGGACTAATGGGGTGACGAGGAAATGGATAAAAGAATGACTATGGAGGTAAAAAAACATGATTTCAAATTTATTGTACTCATTGTAGTAAAAACAATCAATCTTGAGAGAACTATTTCGTAATCATTAGCAATCTGCTGAGTTAGAGAAAACCCAGGCTAAGAAGAGATCAACAGTGATCACGTCCTGCTACAACCCTACTTGCAGAACTAAAACAAATATTGGTGGCCACTGCTGATGCCTCTCTATATCCAAGTCTCACATCAATACAAATACAATAACTAATTAGTTTACTTGACCATTAACTGACAAAATCAAGTGCTAGACCTTTTGCAAGTGTGGTTTAAAAAATTGATGTGTAAAACAAACTCATAAATTATTTTAATAAGATAAATTACACTGGAAGGTATTAACATAAAAAAATAAGCTCAATTAAGGTATCAATATTTTGAGTGGTTAAAGAAATGAATTGACATTTGACAAAATAATTCAAATGAAGAATCAATGCTTCACATAATTCATTTAATATATTAATATTTAGATAGTTTTTTTATTAATTGAACACAATTTTTCTCAATGGCCCATTACAAATATCTTATTTGACTTATTTTTCAAAATGTTAATTCGTTTTTTAACCATTCAAAATATTAATATCTCAAATGAATTTACTTTCAAATATTGATATCTTTTGGTATAATTTACTTATTATTGATATAGGGTAACTGACTATAGGACTTGCAAGATCAAATCCGTGACAGATGTCTCTATAAATCCTAAAGTTCCTTCAGTTCAAATTTTAAGGGGGATAATATTATATACCAGTTAAGGTTATAGGAAGTGTGAACGATAGAGAGGATTTTAGTCTGAAAAAAGTCTTCAATGTAACCGAATTTCATTTTAATTTATTATCAATCATTTATATGACTATTATAATGTTTGAAGCTGAATTTTGTGTGATTTAAGACATACGCTTGAAGACGTTGATTGGAGTAGAGTGCAAAATAAATCATACTATTTAGAACCAACAAGGCAAAGAAGGCAAGGGTGGGCATGGACCGGTTAACCAGTCCATGACCTATTTTTTGAACCTAACCATTACAATCGTTTTTTTAAAATATCAAACTTAAACCGATCCATTACTAACGGTTAACAGTCTTAACAGTTAACCATTTTTTTTCGGTTAATATTTTTTATTTTCGATTTTTAATCATTTAGCATGATAAATTATACACAATATTAAACATTTATAGATATTGATTAACCGTTAATCATTAGTTTTTCATGATTACAAATTAAAACCGAAACCATTATAATGTTATATATTTATAGTCATAGGTTCTATATAGTGCACAAATAAAACTATATCTCTGTTTCATAGAATTTTGAGACGGTTCCTTCCAAATGTGTTCACATAAAAAAGAATCGACTTGGCTTATTTGAAAAATACATTGGCCAATGCTATCGTGAAAGCCCATTTGAAATACATAACGAGCATGTATTGTAGCAGTTAAGACCTGGACCCATTGCGTTTTGACTTACCATAGACAATTAAATATTCTCATCACAAACGTGCGCACAAAAGAAAAAAAAAGATAAACTTAGCTTTTTGTATTTAAAAAGTATCATGGGTTCCCACCGTTTCTAAAAGTGCTCTAAAGATAAAAGCAAATAGAGGAGCTTACGACCATGGAAAGTAGATTAAAGAGGCAAATATAAAAGCTTCCAACCTTGAGTGAATTTTGAAAGGAGCTCATTCTTTATATCCTCGATTTTTCTTTGAACTTATCATAACTGAGATGAAAAAATTATTTTTTAAAAATTAATTATATAATATTATATATATAAATATCGGTTAACTGTTAACCATCGGTTTTTCACTATTACAAACTGAAACTGAAATCGAAAACCGAAAAAAATTAAAACCATGAACCTAAACTGAAACCAATGGATTGGTTAACCATATTTTTCAGACTGTTTTCTGATTTCGTTTGGTTTTTCGGTTTAGTTGGTTTTTTTCCCCATCCCTAAAAGAAGGCATTTTTGGCAAATAAAGGCAACGTCAGATATGTGGCATTTTCATTTAGACCATTTACCAATAAATAGACTCTCCTCAATTTCAAATTTTCTAATTGTGTCTAATTCATAGAATTCTTTCTTTGTTAATGCATATGGCAAAGCAAAGCAGACTACCTTTTAGGGTTTGAATCATGCTCATTATATTTAATTTAGATAAGTTAAAGAATGATCTAATTCCTTAATTATAAATGGATATATCTCAATGTTATGAACCACTTTAAAAATTTGATAAAAAATCACAACTTTTTAAGTTTTAATGTTTGGAAAATTTTGTAGATTGATAAAGCCTAGACCATTTTAAGAATGGCTAAGCTCTCTTAACTCTCTTACTCTGTAAACATACTTGCAAATGGTATTGAATTTTTCATTTTATTATATTTTTTTTTCCTCTCAATAAAGGATAGTCGAATCTTCTTACAAAAGATTTGGATCTTTTTTATAACCTTCATAAATATCTCTTTTTCGCTTATGTTTAACTTGGGCAGCACTCTGGTTAATTATTAAACTTTCCAAACACATAATTTATATCTTAAAATCACATAATTGATGTAGATATACAAATTTGATTACAAAGGCCTTGAGCCTAATTCTTATTTGGATTTAACTCTTTGGGCTAATGTGACAGGGCTCAAAGAGTTAGGCCCAATCCAATTGGGATGATCATGGGAGTTTTGGCATGGTAGGCTTGGAGTAGGGCCCGTTGGAATTGGCCTGCCCAATTCCAACCCCTCTCAAATTGGCTCACACACATTACAATGAAGGCCTCAATGGGCCTGGGTCCATAAGGGAGCCCACACCATATCCATAATGAGAGGGACTCATCCTGGCCGTTGGTCGTCTGTCTCATCTGACGGACGACATCGAAGCCAGATTCTCTATAAATACCTTAGTCCTTACCTCATTTGGACAAGGTGAAATCTTGGACAAACACCGTTGTGCTGCCGGATTTCCATTTTGTGAATCGATTACTTGACTCACTCAAGAACGCACACGATATTCGTGGTACTTAGTGAGGTTGATGCTCAATAGCTCCCTCGCCTGTCACACGTGTGTTAGAGCCTATTGAGATTGCCTACTCCTCCTCCCTACACGATCTCTCTTGATCATCCTATCACGTGTTGTTTCCCTAGGTCACGCGTAGCGCGATAGTCACGCGACACGCACGTGATCGTTGCATCCGGATTCATACCCACACATTTTTGGCGACTCCACTGGGGAAAGGGAAATCAACACTGTGATGGCACCTCCAAGAAAGAGACCTACCGATCCCACTGAGAGTACAACTCAAGAAACTAATGTTAATCTCGAGGCCGCTGAACATGACATGCCAGCACTTGAGGATGTGAACCAACCTACTGGTGCTCAAATCGACAATGCTGCGATCTTGCGTGCTGTGCAAGAAAATACCAAGCAAGTCAATCAATCAATGCAAGAGTCTGCAAAACAATTCCAACAATTCATGACAATATTTGCTCAGTACCTGCCTGGAATAGCTGCTATTGCTGCCACGCAACAAGGTGCGACTTCGTCGACCCCTGTTGTTGTTGCGCAACAACGCGCTTCTCAGGCACCTCAAGTTGCTCCACCTGCTAATCCTACTCTATTCCTGAACAAGATCCTACCAGAGTTGGAGAGCAAATCCCTCCATTAGAGCCTGTAATCACACAACCGCTTGCACCTCAGGTAATGAATACTGGAATTCAACTTGGAACACCATCAACTTCCCAGCCTGCATTACATGCTCAACTTGGAGGATCTTCATCCTCACAGGCTACACCACCAATTGTCATTGGTGGACTGTTCAACCCAATGCAACTTTACTCCAAACGGCCACTCCAGCTACACCAGTTGAAGTTACTACTTCAACTCCTAAAGGTACTTTCGTCACGAAGGAAGATCTGGACATGTACCTAAGGGAAATACAAGCTAAGTCTGATGTGGGAGTATTGGATCTCAAGCTCCCATACAATCAACGTATTGCTGCTAAGCCATACCCTCAGGACTATGTGAGTCCAAATTCATGCTATTCAATGGTAAAAAGGGAAGTGCCAAGGAACATTTGTTGAAGTTCATTGAAACACTAGAGGTTTATGGATTTGATGATGATTTAAAGTTGAAAGAATTTTCTAAGTCCCTCACAGAGAAAGCGTACACTTGGTACGTCAATCTTCCCCTGGATCTGTAGATTCATGGGCAACCATGTGCAAAATGTTCCTAGAGAAATTTTCTCCACACAAGAACGAGTGACCTTGACTGATATGGGACGAATCCGTCAAAAGCCCAAGGAAGACTTGATGGATTATTGAGCGCTTCAGGGAGCGTTCACTAGACATCCAAGACATATGTGATGAAAGAGAGCTGGTGAAAATTTGTATCCAAGGCATGTTTACTGAGTATGCGGTGCATCTAGAAAATCTTTCTTAGCTTCATTCTCCACTTGGTTGAGAATGCGCGAAGGACTAATTCTTGCACGACAAAGAGGAGGAATGAAGTTTAACAAGAGAGAACCATCGGTGAATTTGGCTCAAAGTGAAGATTTCAAAGAAGGGAAGAAACCAAGAGTTGAGAAGCCCAAGGGTGAGAGGGCAAAAGAAGCACAAACATATCCTTGCTCAATGGGAAAGGTGTACGCTGTGCTAGATCAGTGGTTAAGAGATGGAAATCTCAAACTCCAAGAGTAGAACGTTTGCCAACTCAGGAAGAAAAAAATAATCCTAAATTTTGTAGATTTCACAGGATTGTGGGGCATCCTACTAAGGATTGTTTTACTTTGAAGAGGATCTTTAATGAAAGAGTTGAGAATGGTGAACTTATCATCGAGAATAATGATGTCAGGAATAACCCACTTCCAGCTCATGGCAATCAACGTGGTGCTGTGAATGCCATTACCCATGATCCTACTATAATGGAGTCAACAGACACACAGTTGGGGGACATGAAGAAAATGACAATACACTCAAAATTGAAACTCATGGGGATGATAATGTCATCTTTACTTTACTAAAGACTTCAAATTTTAAGAATTTCTTTGATCTCCTTGGATTTGATGATCATGCACGATTTGCAGCAACGACTGTACTTAACCAAATTGCGCAAGGTCATTATAGTGGATGCGACATAGTTCAACCTAAGAAAGGAGTGGTCTCTACAAGGGATTATGCAATTACATTTACTAGAACTGATGCACACTTGAAGAACTTCAATCACAATCGTCCTTTGTATGTAGAGAGTATACTCAATGGTTACCCCATCAAGAGGACATTTATCGATAATGGATCCTCACTCAATATCATGCCCATGTCTACTTTCAAAGCTGCAAGAATAGATATCCGATACTTGATGAAGCATCCCATCGCAGTGAATAGTTTTATCGAATCTTCTACAATGACAATGGGTTATGTCAAAGCAAGTTTTAAAGTTGGGCCCATTCATAGCCTTGCTACATTTCATGTAATTGATGCACCGGTGTCCTATCACCTTCTCATAGGAAGGACATGGCTGCACGAGTACAACATGATACCCTCAACACAACATCAGTGCATGAAAGGTCATTGGAGTGGAAGTGATATCCTAATCCATGCGACAAAGAATCCATTCAATCGTAATGAACTCCACTTTGCTGAAGCTACCTTTTTCTATGAACATGAACAAGAAAATGAAGCAGATATGACTTTAGTGGAATCCAACGGAATCACTACCCACAGAGAAGAAATTAAGACTCAAGAATTTAAAAAGAGAAAGAAGCGTGGTTGTCGTGGAGGTGTAAAGAAACACAAGAAGGCTTATGATAGGATGGAAATGTAAAGCAGTGCATGAATTGAAGAAAGAGCTGTTTATGACAAAGAGTGTTATTATCATATCTCACTCATTTCCTTTTTGTTTCTGTGTAAACAAAGCATTAGATGCTTTTACCTAATGAATGAACTGTATTACTCAATCAGTGAGTATTGTTCGTGAAAATATGATGGCATGATCACTTATTCTCCTTTCCATCGCTATTGTCGCTGCAAAGTAAGAAACTAATCTTCTTAGCGCGCAAAGCTAGTTTAAAAAAAAAGGGGATCGACATCAGATTGAGTAAGATTACCCTTTAGTAATGAAAGAAAACAATAACAAATATAACATTTGATTTAGACATCGTTGCTGACAGGTCAGAGCTTAGCTCCCAGGCGCACGATGTTGATAGCTCATCACCGCTTTCTTCTTGGTATTTCTAGTTGTCAAGTAGTGGAGATAATCCCCTTGACAACCCCTATTGAGCCAAGTAATCCTTGGCATATGGTATTCTACACAAGTACTATATAGTTGAGTAGTGGGAAATACCCCTTGACTAATAAAAATTTATCGATAACAAATGCTATCGCAGCATGAGCGCGATTGATAACAAATGTTACTATCGCTGCATGAGCGCGATTGATAAAATGTTATCGTCGCTGCATGAGCGCGATTGATAATGAATGCTACTATCGCTACATAAGCGTGAATGTTCATTTTCCTTAAATGGATTGTCTAAACATCATTGCGAGGAAGTAGCATGCTACTTCAATGCACATGATAATTCCACTCATCTTTTATATTAGATAATATTGCTGCTTGGTTGAAGCTTTGCTCCTAAGCGCGTATGATCAAAAAAAAAAGAAAGCATGTTTTAAAACTAAGTGTTGTATTTCAATGACAATCCTTGTTATCTAGACATGCTCTTTGTCTGTGATGCCTATAATAACTCTACAAGTGTCAAAGGGATTGAAGTGATCCTTACTACGTCTTTTCATGTGTTGCAATCATATGAGAGCTACTACTCCAAAGCGCATGATGACTAGATATATCACCAAGGCGAAAATGAGTATCAAGAATATAAATGGATATAGAGATGATGAGTTGATTTTATTGTCCTAGTCAGTTTCATATTCGATACAACTCATATTGAAAGGAGAAGGGAGACAATATTGCATGACCAAGAAGATTACAGCAAAGAAAGACACGAGTAGATGCCTATCACAAATCAATAATGTGCAATGCACATTTGTGATGCTTGAAGTGCAAAATGTTTGTTTGAACGTGATCCTCACTTATGCAACGATGCATGAAGTTCATTTATGCAATATGCTCAAAACATGTACGTGCATGTGACACTAGCTTCCATGAAAATAATGCTTGTTTCAAACAAAGTCAATATGTTCCTTCAAGGTATGGCAATGATGGCCCGAGCGAATTCAAAGGAGCGCTGGTATAGGATTCATACTTTGAATGAAACCATCAATCATTATCCATATTATCGAAGCAAAAGTCAATGATACATACCAGACAGTTGTCTACTTTGGAGTATTTACTTATTATGATATTGTTCATCTACAAGATGGTGAAGAAAGCAAGTTTGATACAATGAAAATAGTAGATGAAGTTGTTTATGCAAAACCTTGATTTAGAGGACAATATGTACTACTTGTGAACATAGCATGAGACATACACAACAAGTGTATTAGCTACCAAAGTATTGAATTCATTCACCAAACGACTAGGCGCACAAGATGAGAAAGAGTCCCCTCTTATAGTAGTGCGGTTCCAAGATCATCGCATGAACAAGTGAGACACAGATAACTGAGGAGAGCCTCTCTCATAGCGGTGCGGTGCCAAGATCATCACGTGAGAAATGGAACACGGACGTAATGTGCGGTTCCAAGATTGTCACGTAAAGTTTGGGACACGGACGACTGAGAGTGTCATCATACAGTGCATAGTCTCAAGATTGCCATTTATGCGGTCGGAACACGGACGACAAAGAGCTTTGTCTTAAATATCATGAGACACCATAATCATTTGGTGAATGAATAGAATACATGATAGATAGGAATGTTTGAAGATTGAGTATTCTTCTTGAACACAAGAATCATTAATAGTTGATGACATTAATATGAGTTCATAAAACAAGAAAATCATGCCTACAAAGACGAAGTCAAAAGGATACGTGATGAAGATTCAACACTTCAATCTAGAGCCCTGCATCGCAAGAAAATGAGATGAGTTAGTTTTACAAATAAGGAAGGTTTCACTCATGCTAACAATATATAATAAAGAAGTACACACATTCTTTGACAAATACAAACCCACTTATGATGGCTCTACAAGACAAGGAATTAAATGGACAAGACATGAAACACATATACAATTTCTTGATGCAATGGCAAATGCCTAGAAATAGTCTTTCATGTTATTTTGGTATGCATAAGCCAAATTCAACATGGTGGAATTCATTCTCCAAGTGCTTATAAAGATCAAAGGGGTAATCATGCTTCAAGAGGGTCTCAAAGAAATGAATTCATGAAATTCTTGTGAAATATTATTAGTCATGATGAAGAGGGGAACCTGAAAATGTACTTTGATGTCACAATTGAGATAGTTACAACACAAGAAGTGAAAATATGTGGTGTGATTGGACCTTGTGTTTCCCTGCATAAAACAAATAGCTTAGTGAGCGAAAATGTCATTGATGATGCTGGTACATATATATATGGACGGTAGATAATATTACAAGTAAAACGTGCACTTCTTTCTTTTTCCAAATAGGTGATGAGCAGAAAGTTCAACCTAGATCTGCATTCTTTGTTCCACTTACGGACTCACCTCCCATCAAGAGCATATGAGTCATTTGCATCTTCCCCACACCCTTCTGATCAGTAAAAGGGCACGAAAGTGTTGCCTCATCTAGCTTACTATTTTGCACATAACCAGACACCAATGCAGTCCACCAACAAAAACACTCATGATCAAACACTATCCAATAAACATGAGCTACTGTTATTGTATTTTACCCAAGCAACATACCAAATAGAGGAATGTTGAGTGATTACAACAACACGACAATCAACTCAATCAGATGATATTTATCAAGCAGTAGCAAATGAGAGAGTAGCCTTGCTTGCTATTGCTTGGGATCGAAAAGTTCAAGTAGCTAAGTTGCTCAACTCAGAATTAAAAGTGTACAAAAGTGGTCCTTCCATGGAAAGAAAGAATTCAAGTATTGAGGAAAGGGTGACTGGATGGGTGCCTTGAACATGGCAATGACACTTTATGATCCAGGCTCATGGTGTAATTGACCTTCTGAGAACTTTGGATCATGTACAAGATTATAAAAAGAACAATTCACTCGTGTTGGTGGTGTTGCTGTTGAGTTTTGTGTTTATATAAAAAGGACGGATACCTTTTTTGATGATATATATTCTAAATTTGTGGCGGTTCGACATAGAGAAACATTCTTGGAACTTTTAGAGCCATATATATATTGAAAGACATGTTGAGCTCTTTACCTCCTAAGATAGTGCAAGCATTAGTAGAACATTATAGCAGCAAAGGGTGGTTACAGAGGGTTAAGCAGTATGTTCTCCATATGGATATATCATCCTTGGATTTTAATTAGGTCGTGAAGTTATGCCGTGAACATGGATTATATTGTGCTTTGGTGTATCTTTTCAATAGAGGATTGGATGATTATAGATTTCCCTTGGAGGAGCTATTGGTAGTTCACCATACAACTCCTGGGGAAAGTGCTGCTGCTTTGGGATACAGGACGCTTGTTTATTTGAAATACTGCCTTTTTGGTCTTGCTTTTCCTCCAAGACATGGAAGTCTTCCTTAGTCACGCCTGCCTTCACTTAGGAAGGAACTATATTACCTATTAGAGTTAGATATTGCAGCTACGTTAGATGTGCTAAGATGTGTCTTTACGAAATCTGACGTTGAGAAGTCCCATCTCCTTTATCATTCAGAAAATCACAGTGCAGAAGGAAGCAACTTTTTAATGGAAGAAATAAATTTCATGGTCCAAGATGTGGTAGATACTCTTGTGAATTTTATTATTCACTGCATCATTGAAGTTGAAGACGGTGCCTACGAAAATAGCATGAATTGAGACTAAACAAATTAGTGACTTACCACTTGTCAAAGCGCCAAAGAAATGGGGAGTTATCTACATATACCCACGCTCTACGAGTCTCTGGAAAAACTCCACATAAAGCCGTTCCTTTCCCACCAGCAGCATTATATCTCTCAATGAGTATAGGAGGCAATTCCCATGTATCATCTATTTCCACTAATGGAGGCCACTTTCTAGGATGACTAAAATAAGGATGGCTGGCTATCTAGAAGCTTCAAGGGCTTCTTCTAGGTTGACATGTGAAGTGGCTTCGCGAGCTATGCGGTCGGTCACAGTGATACCCGTATTGGCCACGTCCCGCATCTCTTCAAGGGCTTTGAAAGCTTCAGAAAGGTTTGAACATTTGACATACATTGTGAGCACTGCATTTCGCACTAGAACACCTGAATCTAAACCCATCTTAATAAGGTAGCAGTGCATCTGCATACCCTGTTGGCAAGAAAGAGAATGTGTAAAACAAGAAAGTAAAGAGATAATGGTAATCTCATTGGGAGACAGATTCATATACCTCATTTGAGAGAAAAATAGCAGGGATTCATTACTATATCCATAATTAGAGAATCCGGCCATAACGGCATTCCAGGAAACCACACCAAGCCTTGATAATTGACTCCGAGAAGATGCATTAGGAATGCTTTGATCATACCCAACTGCAACCTCATCAGGCTTTACTCAAGATTCTTCAGAGATTTTGGAAGGTCGATTAAGTTGTTCAATGATTAAAAGCGTGCCAATATTCACGAGTGAACATGATATATAAAGTCTATTCTTCTATGTGCACTACGTGTTTGTTAAAATGATCAAGCGAAGAAGCATAGCACATGGAGACATAAACATGCAATTTGAGCTTACTAAATGAACCGGAGATGCTTTTCCACATGGGTTGTTATTTCCAGGTTGGTAACTCAGTGAGGCTGGGTATGTCCATATCTGCTGCCTTCCGAGTGGTGCTTAAGACCCACGCTACTAATTTCATTGGCATCATTGCTACTATCTGCATCAGCACAAATATCCGTCAAATCATTCTTCCTGGAAGAAGAATCCTAAGCATCTTTGAAACAATAGTTACCATCATCATGGTTGCTACTCCCCCTGAGAAGTAAGCTCGTCTAAATGCACGCCAAGGAGTTTCATATGTTGGTTTGGAAGGCTTAGATGTCGTTGACACAAAAACCATGCAGCCCATACCTGCTGATGGAAAAACCATTGGAGAGATAGTGATGCGAGGAAATATAGTCATGAAGGGTTACTAACCAATAAGGAGGCTTTTGCTGCTGGATGGTATCATTCTGGGGACCTCGGTATAATTACATAGAGATTAAGGACCGCTATAAGGATATCATCATATCTGGAGGTGAAAATATCAGCAGCTTAGAGGTAGAAAATGTTCTATATATGCATCTTGCGGTGTTAGAGGTATTAGTTGCGCTAGGCCAGGTGAGAGATGGGGTGAATCTCCTTGTGCTTTCATCGCATTGAAGCCGGGAACCAATAAATCTAACAAGCCCCGATTAGCAGAGGATATAATAAAGTTTAGCCGAGCAAAGATGCCTGCATACTGGGTGCTGAAATTCGTTCTCTTTGGGTCCACTGTCGCAAACTACTACTAGAAAGATTCAAAAGCATTGGCTGAAGGCCAAGGCGAAGGAAATGGGACCGGTTAAGAAGAGCAAGCTATAAGCCTATTAATGTTGGTTGGTAGTAACTTTGACCAACTGCGAGTTCTTTCCCTTGTTGTTATATTTATCTTACCGTTGTATAAAAGCCTAAGAAAAATTAAAAAAAAAAAAATGGCCTGTGCGTGTTGATATGGGATGAGAATTCGGGAAAAAGAGAAAAGGAATGGAAAATGTGTGTCTTGTGTGTCCCCATATAGGACAAGGAAGGCAGAAAAATAAATAAAAAGGATGTCCTGTTTACTAAAATAGAGCAAACATTGCCTTGTCCTATATAGGAATAAAGCATATATTGCCTTATTTTGTGTTGTACTAGAGCTATTAAATAGTGACACATGTTCCTATTGATGTGTGTATGCATGTACGGGACACATGAAGAAGCACAGGATAAGGCAATTAGTGACCGATCATGATTTGCTGGCAGAGATTTTATTAAAAACGTTTTAGCCGTTGCGTCGATATTATACAAGCTACACACATATATATACTTGCAGCAAGAGCTTTATGGTATAATTCACTTAAATTAAAGCTGCAATGTACAGCAAAATGCCGACCACCAAATGCATAACCATACATGCCATACATCATATGTGCTGGTGGAGCATTGAATCCAGTAGCTTGTCCAGGTAAAGTATTTTGAGGTGGGCTAGGCCCCATGGCTATATCCTGCATGCTTCTAACCGCTGAGATTGGTGCAAGCTTTGGTTGTTGAGGACTCGGCCCTGGACCTTCCTTATTAGCATTAGATTGATATTCATTTCCTGGTCTACCCTGAAGATTCTCCTCATTTCGTATTCTCAAACCAGAGGACGGAGCAGTAGACTGCTGAGTAAGCATCATAGGACCAATCTAAGTCTGAAAAGCTGGACTATGGCATTGCTTAGCCAGGTGCACCATGGAACCCGAACATGACGAATATCGAAACAATAGATTTTGTTATCAGCACATCTAAAAGCCAAGAGATGAGTGAAAGCATCACTTCCACTGGCAAACTTTGTTGGATCCATCTAAGAAACGTCAACAGACCAAGCTCTTTTCTGGTGCTCCATAAATCGTGACAAAACCCGAGCGGTGCCTGCATCCCATATATGAACTACTCCATCGTAGTCAGTTGAAGCCAGCTGTAGCAAAGTACTTTTCATCACAGTTGAAGCCAATGGAGCGTATAACATTCGCAAAGTTAAGTAGATCCCTACTTCTGAGGGTTCCATGGACTGCAAACTTATGATACTTAGTAAACTTGCACAAGCCTTCAAAAATGTTCCAAGGAGTCTATCATCTAAGCAAGAAAGATTGACAGTGGAGTTTCAATGAGAAGCTGATATTCTTTCAAAGCTTCACCATCCCAATGTGGTGGCACTTTACGGTATTGTACAAGATGGCCCTGGAAGAACACTGGCCACTGTGACAGAATATATGCAAGCAAAAGTTGTAGAAACTGAGGCATGATTAGACCAGTTGCTTACCAAGCAAGACTGATCAACAGCTTATGCATAAAAAAAAAAAAAAAAAACTGAGCTCTTCACAAATGTGCCAGGCTGCTCATGACAGACCCAACATCGTTGCTACTATTCTCATGTCCAATTTGCTATGTTATAAAGGTCAATGCGAGCAACACTAAATCTCCAACAGCCACACGATTAAGCAAAATGGTACACTCCAGGATGTTGAGCAAACAAGCACTACTGAGCCTTGTTTCAGCTATCTCAGCGTACCAGCCATAGGATAGAACGTCGACCTGACTTCCATGTTGATCAAAACAAATCAAAACAGATATTCACCAACCTAAACAGAGACAAATCGAGTTTTACTATAGTTACAATACTGAGATGCAGAGATCACCTCCTCCAATTGAACACTCGGGAGAATAGATTCAATCCTGGAGGCCATCAAGATGGACCTAAACAGCTCCAATCACTATTTAGCTCTTATGTTCATTCTGTCAAAAAAAAAAAAAAAATCCAATCAATGAGATGCATCAGGATTGCTATCCCTACAGTAAGGTTCTCCAGTTACTTTGAGTTTGGGCATGAGCTTGCCAGCTTTAGCTCGCAAGCAAAAGAATCTATTGTTGGGAAATCCCTTAAGCTGCTATCTAAGGGAGCATCGGTCCAACTGTTCAGAATAGACGTTCTGGAGATCTTTGCTCTTAAATTGGGAGTATGGGGAAATCCTGCTAAAATATGTTCACAATGATTTTGAAGGCAATTGCTTGCCTAAAGCTGTCCGATTAATATTAAGATTTTGAACAAGAAAGCAAGAATCGGCGGTAGTATGATGCATCCGTCAACTTGGTGATACTTAGTTAAGTATAAAGTTGAGACCAGCAAGCTAAGTATGATCAAAGATTTCATAAAACGCAAGTAAAATCAACTCGCCAAGAAGGATCATTTATATGGAACAGAAGCGAAAGATGAATTCATATACAAAGGAAAACATGCCGATACACTATTGTTTCAGGGATGGTATAATTTCAATATGAGACAATATGCTTATCAGATGATACTACAGGAATATCTCTCAAAAGAATTCAATTATTTGACGGTGTTGCACCAGATTCCTACATTGCAAGCCATTAAGAAATTAACACACCAAGCAGCAGTGCAGCTAAGTTGTAGCGCACATGCACTAGATAAGACTTTTGTCATTCGAAAGGGCTCAATTAATGCCCAAATCCTTTCGATATGACCCGAAAGACTTCGGTCAGGGGCCAAAATGTAGATGTACAAATTTGATTACAAAGGCCTTGAGCCTAATTCTTATTTAGATCTAACTCTTTGGGCTAATGTGACAGGGCTCAAAGAGTTAGGCCCAATCCAATTGGGATGATCATGGGAGTTTTGGCATGGCAGGCTTGGAGTAGGGCCCGTTGGAATTGGCCTGCCCAATTCCAACCCCTCTCAAATTGGCTCACACACATTACAATGAAGGCCTCAATGGGCCTGGGTCCATAAGGGAGCCCACAACCATATCCATAATGAGAAGGACTCATCCTGGCCGTTGGTCGTCTGTCTCATCTGACGGACGACATCGATAGCCAGATTCTCTATAAATACTCTTAGTCCTTACCTCATTTGGACAGAAGGTGAAATCTTGGACAAATACCGTTGTGCTGTCGGATTTCCATTTTTGTGAATCGATTACTTGACTCACTCAAGAACGCACACGATATTCGTGGAACTTAGTGAGGTTGATGCTCAATAGCTCCCTCGCCTGTCACACGTGTGTTAGAGCCTATTAAGATTGCCTACTCCTCCTCCCAACACGATTCTCTCTTGATCATCCTATCACGTGTTATTTCCCTAGGTCACGCGTAGCGCGATAGTCACGCGACACGCACGTGATCGTTGCATCCGGATTCATACTCACACAATTGATAATCTAATTCAACAAATTAAATGGTGGTCGGTAATGAGGTTATCAAAATGAATATCAAATAATTTTAGCTATGAAATTTTAGGTCAAGTGGTTGAAACTATCCATTAATTACCTGTTGGGCATGACGAATGACTACTTTTACATTGTGGCATTATGATAATTAAGAACATGGAAAGGACAAAAGGAAATACAAGGAGATTGACTTATTTTAGGATTACATTGAGTAGCAAAGTTAAAATCTTGGTAGTAATCTAAATTACAATCACTATGGCTATAATATAGTGTGCATGTGTATACAACACGGAGCCATAAAGCAATTAGTATTATAGTTGCAAAATCAACCATCAAATGCAACAAAAGCTAACCAACTAAGAAATATAAAAGAGAAATCAAAGCAAGAAGAGGCTTTCACCCTTTTTTGTCAAGAGCTTCACTCTTGGCTAAGAGTTGGTTAGATCCTCATATTCTAATAAGGCCACTTTTCAAACCTTTTACGTTGCAAACACAATACATCACAAACCCTAGAAATCAGAAATCAACATTACACTTTATGAAAATGCTATTTTTATATAAGTCACAGCATAAGGAGCTACTTCATGTAAAATTTTTTTTTTATAAAAATTGTACAGCATGGGCTCATACAAAATTCAAGACAATGAGTGGAGGAAGAAATAAGAAGATTGTTCTTGAGAAGAGTTCTTGAGAATGTAATGTGTGTTGAATTGAAAGAAATATGTATTTCTTGTGATAAGAGTAAAATGACAAATAATATAGTTTAGTATGTTGTATGGGCAAATTACATGTCTTGAAGAGATTTGTACAAGGTTTATTTTAAAGATATCAATACATAAGGCTATTACTTTAGATTTGCATGTTGAGTTGTGGGTTGAACATAGTTAATGCTTCCATGCTTATGGATTGTAGTACCCTAGATCATGAAGTGCTAAAGCTGAATTTTTCTTTGAATGAACTTATTTATAAACAATGGTTTTGGAAAGCGTTTCATTCCGTAACTTTCATAATTTCATACAATTTATCATACAAGATAATGTCTTTAAACCCTTCATTTATACGTAGAACTAAGCGATTGCTCGAATTGTCCATCCGGCCAAGTATTTCATTTTCAATTTACATTACTTTATTTTATAAAAACATTGAGTAGTAAATTTATGAAGCTCTCTAGACCTAAATTTTAACATAATTTTATTATTTTTTTTCGGTGCATGAGAGACAATTCGCACGACTTCCTATTCACATGACCCTCCATGGAGTGACATTATTACTCATGGTGAGCTTAAAAAGCGTCCAAGGTTAAAGCCATAATAATGTCGTTTGCCAATTCCTTGCGCAAGTACAGCAGACAATTAGCAAATGGGAAATCATACCAACCAACTACAAACGAATCATTCCATCATTCAAAAAACACACCAAAAGGGCGGAAATCACGGGGCTGAGATGCGACATTGACTGATTTAAAAGAACCTAATAAGACAGTGACGTATTTGACCACTATTCGCTTATAACGTCTTCTTATGGCTCGTGCAATATCACAAACTTTCCTTCATTTGGGTAGGGTTTTCTTTTGGGGTGCTTATAATGGGCGGTTGTCTTGGCTAAAGTTACTGACATGTTGGGCCACCGGTTGAAATTTTGGCGTAGTAGTATGATGGTTTTTGCGATAAAAGCTGAATATATCTGTTTCACTCAACCAGCTTTAGAAAATTTTTATTTACTATTTTTTTTTCCTTCCTTGATTCAATAAAAACTGAAGCCTCTAGATTTTATAAAATAAAATAGATTCGATAAACTTTACCCTTTTTTCAAAAAGTGTAGGATCATTATTGTTTTGAAAATTTGAAATTTCCTCATCAAGTTGTTGAGGATAGTTGGGATAATGAAGGAAGGAAAAGGGAGATCAGGAAAAGAAAGGGTAAAAAAAAAAAAAGAAGGAAAAAGAGAAACTATTATGTTATATCTGGTTTGTTGGAATGGATTAAGACCGTAAAAGAGTAATAGTTTATTTCTTTTATAATTATGCGCATTTTTTATCAAATGTTTTATTCTGCTAGGAATGATAATTTCTCTAATAAAGGAGAAAATAAGAATTCTTACTCTATCCTATAATATATCAAATACACATTACTCATTATAAAAGTTTTTACAAATCAAACAAAAAAATAATTATTCTACAGTAATAACAACAGAGTGACAATTTTTATTTTAGAAACCAAGTTAATAAAGGAAACAATGCTAGGCTGACAGAAAATCATTTCGATGAGAACCACTGAAAAATTATAACATAATAACTGCCATACCAGAGCATCAGATGCTTATACATGAAGATATTACAGGAATTTTTAACGGGGATGTCCAATCATCTGGTCATTGAACATTATTATACAACATATTTTAATAATCTAATATAAATATAAAACGTTAAATAATCGGTTCTATAAAAAAATAAAATAAAATAAAACCATAAAATTTTCCAAATACTATATGCTTTGATCTTTTTGATAAGAAATCTGGATTTGTTTCTACTTGATATCATTTTTCCTAATAAAGGTTATGAGTCGTTGTGCAGTTTATAAATAAAAGATATGTGCATATATATAAGGTGTGCATGCATAAAATTTGATGGATACCTAATATCATCTTTCTCTTGTAAAAAAATAAAAAATAAATAAAGAAATTTAAATTTCAAGAATTCTTATCTCCTTAATCATCGTTTGTCTCCATATTTATTAAAATAAAAAGTGCACTTTCAAGCTGTAACCTGGTAACTATGTCAAAATGATAATTCTCCACCCTAAATTGTTGTTGGAGGTAGTATTTCTAAGGGTTTTTAATTAAGTTTAGGGGATTAATAACTACACGTCTTCAAAGTTATTCAAAGGGGAGAAAAATATATACATTTTCTTGAATCTACTATTAATACTCGCAAGAGCCATATGGATGTCCCCTCAGGACATATTAATAATAAGGAAAGTTTATAAATAAATAAATGATAAATAAGATGGATGAGACAAAAACGACGAGGAAATTGGAATATCCGCTAGAAAGGAAAATCCAATTGTCTAATGTAATTAAATTGGATATAAACGAATGACCATGAGATGTCGCATATACCCATATAAATTAACTATTCGGAGAACATATAATACAATAATTAAAACAAAAAGCACCTAAAATTAAAAACATCACAACACAATTAAAGGTAACGATTAAATCGAAGCAATCCGGCACAAGGAAAGTTAATTATTAAGAGCATAAAAACATGTACTTTGAAATAGCTAATAAAAGATGCCAAAAAAGATGGTAGAAAGGCAAAAACGAAGTTTAAAAACGATATCAAAGCGATACCTAAACCATAATTCAAACGGACGGAGAATTCCATCATACATGAGGATTTTAGAGAAGGATGAGCCAGTCCTAATTTGCCTTTTGAGGACCCAAGCAGCATTGATATAGTTTTCTGTACATATATCACACAAAAGCCGGAGCTAATAATTATATGAAAATTAATTAAATGATAGAATTCACGGATCAAAGAGGCTAAGGCGTAAATGCTAGTTGTCAGGTATTGTAATAATTAAAAAAAAAAAAAAGCAACGTGTGGTTATTGGAAAAGAATGAAAATTAAGATTAGGATTGGGTAGGTATGCCATATCATTGGTAAAGAGAAATTTTCCTAAAATGCTTTTCACATGCTTAGTATCAAAGGGATGAGGCAATAACAACCTAGTACCATTTCTCAAGAGAGAATCCTGGCACAGATTCATAGGCAAAGAAAACAGCAGCATATAATACAAGTTGTTATTAATGAAAATTAATATAGTTAAATGAAGGTTACAAACACAAGCATATAACAGCAGTTACCTTTGACTCACCGTAGCATCTGTACGTCACTGCTAATCAAGAAAAGGGCGAAATAAAATTAAAATGAAATAAAAAATTTAAAATTTAAAATGCCAACAGTAAAACCTCATTATTATTATTGTTTCTTTCGTTTTTTCTTATGAAGGAGTAATGCAATATGACGGTGGTGATTTTGATGAAAAAAAAATTATTAATAATTCATATAGAAAAAGAGATGGAAGTATGTGTATGCTTGGCTCCTCGCACGCCACCGGCAACAATCCGACTTTCAAGCGAAGAAGGAATATGTGCTTGTGGCATACAGGGAGCCAGGCATAACTCATTCACCTTTCCTTTGTCTAAATTTACCCTACTTCCATGATGCTTCCTTCTTTTGCTTCTCCAGACACCAACAACCTACTCTACATAAAGAGTGAGATGCAAAGTGATGTTTTTTGAAAGAGTGTGTGTTTTGTGTTATATAAAAAGAGAAGGTAAGAGATATGGTGAATGGGGAGATGGCAGAAGAATTCTTATATAGAGAGAAGAGAGCTTTAAGATCCATACATGAACGATTCAGTCAATCATTTAATTATTATAATAAATATATTGATTAAAATATTAATTATTTTAATGATTTGATTATAATATTAAATATGGTAGAATCGTGAGATAGTTCCATCAAAATAAAAAATAATGATAAAAATATAGAATTTTATAATATATGCTGGAAGGAATTTTTTCTTCCCCTTTTTTTCCGCTAAGAAAGAAGGCAACTAATGCGCTTGACTTTTATAGGGTATTATTATATATAATAATAATGAACTTACGTTAAAATTATAAATGTGATCTCCCCTATATATTAATTTATTAAAGTGACCCGTCCTATATATTAATATATTAAAAGGTTCCACCACCGCCATACCAATCCCTTTTTTGAACTTTTTAGGCTCCTGGCTTCTTCTGTCTTTTTCTGGAACTTTGGACTACATTGGAATCCGACCGTATTACTTTAAGCTTTTGAGTTGGCCATATTATGTGTCTGTATATACGTTATTCAATCATGGCACCTTACTATTTAAGATTAACTTTCCCTATGATAATATTTTCTTTGTTGGATGAACCTCTCTCAACAGGCAAATATGATAGTTTGATGTTACTTCTAAAAGCATCACAGCTCTTAAGATTTTTGAAAGATACTTAAAATGTTATATCAAAATTTTAAAAAACTTATTTTTTAGAAAACTTTATTACTTTATTTATAAAATTTTTCATATAAGATTCTTCATAACTTTTTATAATTTTATAAGACATACAAAACATTAAAAATTATACACAACATCATAAAAGAAATTTAAAAAAAATTCGGCTACTGGAAACCTGGAACCGATCTTATCAAAGGACTGCTTCTTCCCTTAAGCATTGGCTTCATCCCATAAGAACTGAAGTAGAGGTCCTTCTATCTTTGGAATTGTTGCCAAGGAGAGACCGTTGGGATGCTCTGAGTGCTAGTCTTAATTTCTCCATTTCCTATCTTTAATTTGAACTTTTAAAATCTTTTTCAAAAGAGTTATTTTATTATAGGAAAATCATAGAATTCAAAGGTTCTACAAATATAATCTCCTAACAAAAGAGAAAGTAAAGGGGGTGAGGGATGATGCCCCAATGCTTAATTGAAAAACCCTTTTGTTTTTTTTTTTTTCTTTTTTTCCTTTGGATACAAATTAATCAGCACAAGCATTTGCTTTTACATTAATTTAAATAAAAAAAAAACGAGTCAAATTTAGGCATGGTAGATGCATTATTATTAACAATCGATTTTACGTACCAAGGACAAGACTTAAGGCATTGAGGGTTGAGGAGTTTGCTTCCCATATGATGCGTCTCCGGTTCCTCTCCGTAGAAAGGAGACCTCAAAAAACAACCATAACTTTTGCTTGACATGTGCCATCCACTTCGATTTTTTTATTTTTATTTATTTCATCTTATTCTAATCATTTTGATATTTTATTTTTATTATTTTTAAATAAATATTTATTAAGAAAAAAATAAAGATGAAAAACATATATTTTTATTTATAAACAAATCAAACATATAAGATATAGATAAAAATTAGATAATCCAAATAACTCTCGTGCCAGCTCTACCATTGTTTTTATTCGAAGCTCAATCAGTATTCTAACTTCACACAACACCATCCAGAGGCACTATCCATCTACTTCGACTTCATGACGCTGATGTTGGTTCTGGACTATCTTACCGAATCAGCATATGCACCTTTCGCCTCTATATATATGCAAAATGGGATGTAATGGCATGAATTACTTGATGAGGATTCTGTATCTTCTCTCATTGAACCTACAAAAGCACATGTGTTTCGACATAAACCATAATCCGGTGCATATGGCAGATGATAAACCTCGCATTCTTTACAGCTGCTCAAAAACCACAACCAATAATTGAGCGCGCGAGAGCATCATGGAAGTGCCTCCATATCACAACCTTATGACTTCAAACTAAACCACTTCATCCATCCAATCACATACAAAAAATTTACACAACTATATCTTCGTTTTAACAGAACACAAAGAGGGTTGCATCAGGTCATCTTTATGCAGAAAGACCAATGCGAAGTTTTAGGGTGTAAATTAATTATATAGGATCTCTCTTTTTCAAGAATCTCTCTATTTCATTAATAAGGTTCTTATAACATATATAAATCCGACTGTATTTCAAATAAGTAAATATCATAATACTTATAAAATGTTAAGTATTAGTCCTCAACAAAGATGTCGATGTTAAGACAGAAACCCTATTTTATCCACTAAGAACCTTTGCCGAGATTTTTGTTCTCAAAACCCTAGTGGGAGGATTGTTCACGTTTGTTTTTTTTTTCCCCTTTTTTTATAAGTGAAATGATCTTAAATTTCTTAAAACTCTATAATTACTTACTTCCATAAGTGAGAAAATAGTTGCACTAAGGATTAAACCATGAGATATACATACCCATCAAAGCGGATAATACCTTCATATGGGAAGTTCTTGGTGTCACATGTATTGGAATGATCATTTATCAACTGGAAGGGCTGTTATGTAGCACTTTAGGACAATATGCCAGTCGGGCATCTCTTAAAGCTATAAAGAAACGCCTTTAGGATCCGAGCGCTATAACAACAGTATCTCAAGCAACTGAACTAAAAACAAGACTGCGAGCGTATCATGCTAAAACCAATAATATCTCGATGAATTAACCTTTGCCTCCACCACTACCATCTTATTTTTGTTTTCCCCCGCTTCATTACATGATAATGGATTGACAAATTCTTAAAATCAAACACTTATATTGATAATTTTACAAAACAAGAAGAATTTAACATTTTTAAATCTAATAGCATGCATCTTGAATAATTGGAATTCGTAGTTTTTTTTTTTTTCAATTTTTTTTTATGGTGTCATTGTCATTAATCAAGATCGATGGCCATAAGTAATAATGCGAAAACGACTCTAAATCTAATGTCGCAAATATGTGAAATATTTGTTATCATTTTGGTAAACTTTTGAAATTTAAAGCACAAGCAGCAGCAGAAACAATAATTAGAATAATACAGTGTAGTTGATTTGGTAGTGCATAATTATGATGTTGGCATTGCCACACGAAAATAATTTTAATCCACCCCCATCCCTTTTTAAATCATAATAATGGATGATTTACAAAGCATCCATTTTGACTCCATGGACCAATACCAATTTGGATGAATTAGAAATTCGTGTTATATATATATATATATATATTTTCTCTGTATTCATTTAACCCCATCTCTAAAATAGTGTCTTTGTTTAAACACAAGCATTTTTAGGATGTTATATGTGAACTCTTATGTGACCATTGGTATTTCATTTCATTTTATTCCCTCTCTAGATACATTAAAAAAAGATTTGGATGTTTAAATATACAATTTTAAGGGTAGAGAATCTGTAAACACATAGAAAGTAAATATAATGGTCTAATTCATACCTTTGATGTAAAATTTGCTAGCTTATGTTTTTTTTTAATACATATATATATAAATATATTTAAAAACCATTAGCTTTTATTATTATTATTATTATTATTATTATTATTATTAACTAGAAAAGAAAAATTCGTTCCATTAAGATGAGTTATCTTGGACATTATCCCAATATTCAAGGAATTAAATCCCAGGAAAACAATTAAAAGACAGGGAGTCGGAAGACCTAATTGGAAAGGCACACATTATTTTACAACCAATGGTTTAGATATTCCTTTTATCAACATGAACTCTACAAGAGAATGAAAAATCAATGCTATAGCCAAATGAAATCTTATAAAAAGATGAAAACATAACAAACAAAAAGAAAAGAAAAAAAAAATACTATTAACACACTATACCAAATTCAATGGTCACAATCTGAATCAAACTAAATCTACAAAAAAGGAGTTGTAAAAGTGGAAACATAATTGTTACACTTGTAAATATAATGGTTAAGACACAAATCTGATATTAGATGCTGTAGATAAGTTTGGAAAAGAAGGAGGGCAATTAAGGTTTGATAAAGAGCTTGCGTGTGTCTAATTCTAAAGTTTTAGTGTTTCTTTTTTTTTTTGCTTTACTTTTCATATCATTTGCATACCATATATTCATTTGCAATATGTAGGGAGATACAAGAATAAACTATTTAAAAATATAAATCAAGTATGAGTTTAATAAACAGTAGCAACATGTGTATTTCGACCACATATTCCTGATAATGCTTTTATGGGATATTCCAGATTTGGCCTAAAAGATGAACAAAAAGTTAAGATCCTCTTATCTCTTTAAACTTTTCTTTCTCTATGCTAGCAATGCATTATCCATCTTTTTAATTTTCTGCCTTTGTTTTTTTTTGGCCTTTATCTTTCACTAGCTAGTAAAAGCCTGTTACTTTTTCTCTTCCAAGGATAGGGTTGCCTACTTGCCTTATGCAATTTGAAAGTAGTTCAGAATTGCATTATGTCCACCACAGCACACCGATGAAAAGAATATATTTTGATTAGTAAGGGCACCCACATATACACAAAAAGTCATCATCTTTATTTCATTTCTTCTCCCTTTCTTTTCATTCCTTTTTTCACCCCTAAAAGAAAAGCAGCATTATCATTTTGTTAACCCTATGATTATGACAATGAGTGGACCTACACTGACCGAAATAATAGCCCTCATACTAGGGATGAAAAAATCTATTCCAAAAGCATCTTTATAAAACCGATGAAATACTAAGGTTTTATTTCTCCTTTTAAAAGTTATTGTCATTATAACTGGTGAAAAAAAAAAAAAAATACTGATTCAATATGTGGCCAAAGAGTCTTGATATTTATGATCATTGTTCTACCATATATTGAACAATTACGGCATATCATGTGTTTTGTGATTGGATTATATGAAAACCCAATTTTCACAAGTATGGTTTTTCGATAGAAAATTATATATTCAACACTTGACACGAATTTGGGGGGGGGGGGGGGCGCGGGGCGGGCGCCGGTGGTGGTTGTTGGGTGGTTATGGACCATTGATAATTTACTATAGGATTTGCTGATTGTTAGAATTGCCTATGTCTTAAGTTCTGCATGACGCTCCAACTGGCATTTACCGAATTACTTAATAAGGCAACAAGAAATAAACAAGTAATTGCAAAAGAAAGAAATTACTAATGATAAATTATCTACTTTCACCGTCCATATCGTGTGAAAACATCAAATAGACCTGCAAACTATAAAACCCATCATGTGGCCGACATGCCTCCTAGGGTCATATCTTAGTCAAAGGTTCAACCAAACATCATCATTGCAACTTCACTAGAGTTTAAACAGGAGCTTTGAAAGAAAATACATGTTTAATGAACGTGCAAAGATAGAATTATGCATAGGACCCATCAACTAAAAAATTGGTCAAACAACATTAGCATGCAAGCTTTACTAAGACTACCATAACAACCTAACAATTCATTATAGAATTAGAAGGAATTGAATTTCAATTCAAGAGAATTATAATAAAATTATAATCAACTATTACAATATTTAATTAGGTGTAAAAAAATAAATTAAATAATTATTGAAGTAAAAGGTAAAATATCTATAATGTTTATTATTTTTATTAAGAGAGAAGATAATTGTATAAGTGATATTTTAAAATAAGGGTATTTAGGACAAAATTGGAAAATAAACTATTAAATAATAATTCATGAATATGAGCACATGAATTACGTAATAATAAATTGTCATTCCCTTCAAGTGAACACCATGATAATAACTTTATATAGAACAAGAAAGAAATTAATGGCTATTCATGTTAAGTGAACAGACGGAAAATATAGAGACTTTTACAACCTAACTCATGTCAATATTAAATATGAACATATATAGACTTAAAACCTACTAGAAATTCATATATATTCCAAAATCACTCATATATTAATAACTTCAAAATTAAAGTCAGGGTTCATACTTTTCTTTAAAGAAGTTACATCGTTTTTGCTAGTCCCGAATGCACAATTAAAAGGATGGTGAATTGATTGTGTTAAAAAATTTTAACATTTTAGAATTAAACAACTTTAAAATTGTCGCTCTTAATTTTGCAAGTGAATAGATAGAAATAAATAAATAAATGTGTGAAATTTAAAAGAGTAAGGAGAAGAAAATTAGATAGCGATATATAAATGTTCCTCCTAGTGAGCCAATCCTCCTTTCCAACTTCATGCTGGGGATTCGATTGTCTTCACCAGTTGCGATCTATTATATCACAAATAATTAAGAGTACAATCAAGCCTTCTTGGCTAAATTCATTGCCGAGTCTTCTTAGATACTCATTAGCTAATCACTTACTATAGTGATTAAACGCTTTCAACCATCTCATATGGTGAAAATCAAAAGTGTTAATGATGAGCAAATATAAGTTCTCTCTACAGTGTAAGTTTTGTGAAAGGTTCTAGAAAAATAAAGTATGAAAAAAGTAATGAGCTTTTCTCAAATCAACACAAGATGGTTGTTGTTGTTGTATATATCTCTTGATTCTAATCCTTCTCCTTTTTGTCTTATAGTTGTAATCTTCAAAACAATATCTCGAAAATATCTCACTTCAATTATCTTACTAACATGGAAATATCAATATTTGAATTTTAAAACCGATCCTTTTGCATTGAACAAATCCAGTTATATCTTCATATAATCTGGTGCAATATCAATTGCAGATTTGGTTTTTAAATTCGTGATAATGATGCTGCCATTTGAGATATCTCATTATTTGAGGAAGTGTAATCTTTATCTATATCCACCAAATCCTTGTCTATCCTTATCTAGTATTATTCAAGTAAATCTTCAGAAAAATAACTTGAAATCATCCTTGTAAATCTGACGAAATAAATTTGCTAAAATCTTGAACAATCAAATCTATGAACATCGATGAACATGATTTAATGAATAAGATTTAATCTTTATAAAACAATTCCCATGATATTAAGACTTTTGTAGAACACATTAAGCATATTACCCAAATATACTTGACAAGTGAGCTGGACCTTTATAATCAATAAATATCCAACTTATATAAGTTTCTCATAAATCTAGAAAAATTCGTGTCAAGTCCTAGATAAATGTTCTATGCTAACTTCTAACTGTTTCTATCTTCAGTTTTTAAATACAAAACTTCTGGAGTAATTTCTGACAGAATACTTGTTCACTGTTTTCCTTCTAATAAACTTTTGCAACAACTTCTATCAAACCTTTTCACCAAAAACATCTTTCAATTATCTTTAAACTTGCTTAAAATATTATTTCTCATTTCTAATAATTGTGTTTGATAAATTAGGATCTTATAACCTTTACTCATTAAAGAAACATGTTAGATATCTTTAACTCTTTTTATCATCATCAAAAGTTATTTGAGAGAACTCAATAGTTCTTATCTCATAATATATGTAAATTAAACTTACAAATACTGAAAGAGTTCACCATAACAACGCTACAATATTTATATATGTACCTAGAATGTTTCTCTACAATAACCACTAAGCTCTTTTTACCATTCACAATACACCTCACTATATTCATTGTTTCAATATATCATCACATATCCTCTATTCATCATCTAGAAGTCTTCAACTAGCGATCTTTCCAAACCCACCAACCAATTGCAGATAATGATATAGTTATTTATACATGCACCACTTATACTTGAAAAAGATAAATCAGTAAGTCGGAGCCCAATACTGTACACCATAAACAAATGTTTTGATCAAGCAAACACATATTCACATGCAAGCATATCACTAATACAAGAATTAACATCTTATTATCTTTATTTTAGGCAAGCACACAATAGAGGGATAACTTAACATCTCATCACATGTAAATATAATAATAAATGTATGTGATGTTGGGTACTCTAACATTCATGAGTCCATATATTAAACATTGGATACTCCATAATATCCATAACATTACAATACCTATATCTACCCAAAATCATTTCCATGTATAACTCTACTTTAGAACAATGCCACACATGGATCATTAAGTTATTGCGATAATTGCATGAGTATTCTTCACCTACTAACAGTAACGCACAAGTAACAGATAAATTCTTATAGCCAAATAGTCATTTAGTCAATTTTCAAGCCTAAATTTTGATTCCCTGTTCAGTTTCCTTTAATCTGATTTACATTAAATTCTAACCCGTTTAATATAAATCCTCTATTAAGAATTAAAAATATTTTTTAATTTTGAAAAGTTTTGGAGTAGTCACCCCACAAAAGCTAGGAAAAAAAACTAAGATCAATGGATAGGTCAATCTTAATTTTGCTGTTGATCTATGAAAATTGTTTTAAGAAAACAATAACTAGAAATTGATGAGTCTGGACTATCTTATTAAAACCTAAATGGTTATCACCTTTAGCTTTCAATTTCATATAGTTCTCTTAAATATCTTAAACTATATTCTATGTGATATTTACAATATATTTACAAAATTTTACTCTCCTATTTTATCATGATTCACAGATTATCTAAGTATACAATCCAATTTTATTAAGATTTATAAGATAAGTCAAGTATATCATATTTTACCAAAAAAAAAGGCAATTAAATATTTACATGCAATAAATTAGGAAACTAAAACTACATCAAGTTTACAAAACAATTTTTTTCTTTTTTAGAGTCACTCATTAGGTACCTACATACTTGCTATTTGGGATCAAACATCACATATTTCTTTTAGATTGATGAAAACTTTAGTTTGTTGATCAATTTTAAAACTTAAATCTTATCACTTTAAGTTCATAAAATTTTAGTAATTTTTTAAAAAATTGAACTTTTTTTCATGTTAACTCCTAAATCTATCAAATTAGGTTTAACAATTATTATGAAAGGTCTGATTTTCTAGGTGATAAAAAGATTTTTGAAGCAAACAATATAAATATATACCATATCAATCATACCAATTCAACCTATTGTATCAATTCATCATAATGGATATCAATTTTCAACATGTTAATTAAAGTAAATCAAATTTCACCGACAATCTCAATTCATGATGTGAAGGTAAAATCATTCACAAAATTTTAAAAGAACCAAGATTTTAATAGAGGAAAATAAATTTATGTTACAATTCTAAATTAAGATACCAATACAATATATTACAAATATCAAAAGAATCAAATTTAAAGTATCAACATATTATGATTGAAATTTGGCATTTATAAAGAATCGTATCATCATCAATATAACATATATATACATCATGTCGTAATATTAACTGTGCATGAAAATCATATTATTAAAGAGTATATACACAAAGGAATTTGAGATCAACCTTCTATATATACCTAAGAACAATATCATAGAACAATCATTCATGAATTTTTTAGACAACATATTATAAGAAAAATATTGATTACAAGTGTTTATAGTTTTCAAAAAGAACACCCATTAAATATTAAAACAATTCACAAAGCTGGTTTTTTTTAATTATTATTATCATTATCATTATTATAATATTGTTATAACTTAAATGATGATGATATGATATTATTATTATTATTATTATTATTATTATTATTATTATTATTATTATTATTATTTAATAAAAAAAAGATAGAGAATCCAAACCTAATATGCGCATGGAATAAAGGTGATCGGAGCGGTGTGGGTATGGTTGGGTTTAGGGCTATTAGAGGCAGCAGAAGGGATTGCATTGGATTGGCCTAATCGAGGCCAGCCGTCACTCCTATATGGTTGGTGTAGTTCAAAAACCACCAATAGGTGGTTTGGAAGCTTGGGTCGTGGCGATGGTTGGAGATACTCCAATGATGGGGCTACAATGGTTGTCGGCGACAAGCAGCTACTAGGATTTGGAGATCTCGGCCCTTGAGGATTTCTGTAACCTCCAATTTCCTTTCAACTTGTATTAACACGAATTTGAAACCCTAAATCACAAACAAGAAAAGCAAATTAGTAATTCATGTGAAATTGATGTAATTCATGCTTAGAATGAGTTGCTTGTGCCCTATTTGTAGTGCTAGGGTTTGAGAATTAGTGCTCAAGGCTTACCAATTCGGATCAATTACAAATCTAGGGTTCTTGGGCAAGTTTTAATACGAATTTTGTGAATCTCTCAAAGTAAGATGCGATTTGCCAATTAAATTAGATATTTGATACTTGTACACATGTTTGAAACTTCCATATCTTCTAACTTTCCTGAAAAAACACAATTTTGCACGGATCATGATTTTTTAGGAAAGTTGAATATTGACTTTTCCAAATTTCAAACTTCGATTTTCCCTAGCAAATGTTTACGGAATCTTGTGATTTTGGTATCAATAGAAACCTAATCCAAGATTAGTTTGCAATTTTTCCGTCAATTTGATAAAATTACAAATGAGATTGCGTCAAAATTGGGGGTCTAGGTTATTCGAGTGTGTGTCAAGGTGGAAGATGACCTGTGCAATGACGTCAACGTGACGTCAACATCCTTTTTTTAAGGAAAGACTATCATTTATATTTTTCATATCCTGTCTTTGTCTAACTAAATTTTGCTAATTTAATTATTTTGGTCCTACTTTCTAATTAACTCCTAAGTATACTATATGAAAAGTTATATTAAGTTTAAATTGAATTTTCTTAAGGCTTGTAAAAATTGAATTTTATGTCATATTTGATTTTTTTTTAACATATACTAAAGTTTAAATAACTAAGCCAAATGGGTGTTGCATCAATTTATGAATCTATCTTAAATAAACACAGACAAAAAGCAAGTTATACATATACCTAGAAAATTGATCTGTCTTGTACACAAGAACCTTATAACCTAGATTACAAACAATTGAATTATTCAGAACCATGCATACTCCTAAACTGATGTATAGTCTACACTTTTGTATTCTTGCCCTAAGCCTTACTTATATCTTAGTTTTCATGATCTAGAATTAAATTGATTACGATTTTTTTAGGTAAAAAAAAAAGAATAAGGTGATTTATAGAGCATTATAATATGCATAGGCTGGTGCATGATCATATATGAAGCCGTGTATTGCTTAGACAAATCAAACAAGTCACAAAAAGGTGCATGATTAAGTGCATGGGTCATGCACTTGGTTGTGCACTTTTAGATGCAAGATTTTAAGTCATAGAATAGTGCATAGCCGTGTACACGGACTGTGCACTTCCAAGGGTCTTATTTCATAAAAAATATAGAGAGATACACAGATTTTTAATAGGTTAAATTAGGAAAATAATGTAATATAACATGATAATATGGGTTAATTTGAGCTTATTAAATAATAATAGTTAGATAATAAAAAAATCAAGTAAAAAGGAACTATAGGATATAACTTTAACTTAAGTTGTATGTGTTGATATAACAAATACAATTAATATAGTATTTGAATTAATTTGAGATTAGAGATTAAGAATAATTTAAATTCTAGCAATATCTTATTAATTATCTAAATTATCATAAATGTCCAAAATGAGCTTTATTTCTCAAATTAATGACCTAAATTCTAAATTCAAAGACCAAATTCAATAATTTGATTTCTAGAAATTCTAAGACACTAATATAAAGCTAAATTACCTAAAATTTACACTTTTTTTCTAATTTGTCAATAGAGGAGTAAACTTGGGATTATTGAAAAGATTCCACTAATCAATACTTAAGTAAAATACTTAAAATGCACCATGTACATTTAACCTCCTTATTTAATCAACTTCTAAGCTACTCTCACACTCTCAAACACATGTCTAAATATTTAAGACATTTGTGTCTTTTGCCGCCCCAAACCTATGCTCAAACGTACAAGTTACAAACCAACACTATGTAAGCCTAAAATCCTCATTTTACATCATCAAATTCTCTCTCTTCTCTCCACAAAATTGCTATGACTTCCCATTCTTTCACTGTAAATTTCCTCTAAAATTCATTTAAGTTCCGATCTAAATTCAGCACATCAAAGTTAGGCTTCCATCTCTTCTATTCAACTTAAATTAATTCTTATGATCTTTATATCTAGTCTAATCTCAACATTGATTCTTTTAGGAAAAATTTAAGAATCAAATTTAATTGAAGATCAAGAATCTTAGATTCAAGTTGATGTAGTAGATTAACTAAATTGAGAATAGTATCAAACCTTTTGATAAATTTTATTTGATATCTTATTTAGTAAGTAGATTTAACTTGTCTAATGCTTAATATGTCTTGTATCGAATGTTTGATACATGTTTTTTAGTGCTAATTGATGGATTAATCATAGATATATGTTTTGATTTGAATTTGACAATATATAATATATGATGTCGATGTATAAATATATGTAGGAGTTGATTTCAAATCTGATTTGTTGATTAATTAAATTATGTTAAAATCGATGAAATAATTATAGATCTAAATCTAGATTTGAATTTGATATTGATATTCATGCTATTTTTTTTAAATGTCGAGATGTATATGAATGTATATGTATAATATTAATTTAATTTATATGATTTCTTGAATTAATTGATAATCGATGCTTTAATAGAAAAAAAAATAAGTATGATTATGTATATATGTACGTGTCGAATCATGCATATGTATGTAGATAAGGATTCAAGTTTGATTTGATGATTTATGTATGAATCATGTTGAATTTGATGAAACATAATTTAAATAAGTAAAAATCAAGACATGCATGTATATTGAACATGTTAGTTATGCTTAATTTTATGATTAAATGATGAATTTTAATTTTAATTTGAGTAAATATTCTTTAAACCGAAGTTATATAATTTAATTAATTAAATAATTAAGGTGATTTTGATAATTGTTAATTAATTTATTTATGCAATTTAAAGTTAAAAACCAGTCGAAGCAGACCTAATTTGATGTTGAATCGGGTACAATTAGTGTCGGTATGACTTATTTTCATGTGAACCAACCATGTTTTGTTAAAATATTGAAATTAATTAAATGAACCGACCTGTAATCTAAGTAAACCGGTCATATGTGCTGCGTCCAAGTTGTTTTAAAACTAAGACAGTTTTAATTAAATAATTAAAATTTAATTATTAGTGAACCGATCATAATTAAATTAAATGAAATTAAATAAAGTATGAACCAGTCCAGCTTTTGGTGAACCGCCTTCCTTTTCCTTGAATTGAGCCCAGGCTTACTTAAATTCATCTCTAGGCTCAATATCTCATTCCAAGCCTATTCAACTAATCTCTCAATATTAATGGGCTTATCTAATTATCTTAAGGTACATTAACATTGAATTAATCCAATTATCTTATCTTTATCTTTTATGGGCTTAAATCCAAAATAAGGGCTTAATACCTTTTACCACATCTAATTGAGCCTAAATCCAATTATTGAAGTCCATTTATCAATTTTTAAGTGTTGAACAATTATTGGGCTCAAGTACAAATTTCTTAGACCAAAAACCTAAATAAAATAATTAATCTCGAATTAAGTTTAATTAGGAACTTTCACAAGCCTAATTATCGAAATAAAATTGTCATGTATCGCCATATAGTTGTATAAATTAACTATTCAGAGCACACACATATAATAATTAAAACAAAAATATCTAAATCTAGAAACATTGTACAATGAAGGAGAACAATTAAATCGAAGTAATTCGGCATAAGAATTAGATATTTAGAGCATAAGAACATATACTTTGAGAACGCTCCTAAAAGATGGATACTACAAAGCTATGGATAATTAGATAAAAATTGATAAAATGATTATAAATGTTAGTAGAAGATTATTCTAAATAGATATGGATTATAGGATTGAGGTGGATTATAAGATATGTATTTTGGGCTTCTAAGTCACCTAGTGAAAGTCCCTTTTTCTCTTGAGAGAACATCTGTATGTGTGTCATTAAGTGGTATTATTGGATAATTGCACGTTCTAGGTCTCAAAAATTCAATCAATCCAATTTTTGCTATTAATAGCCAATATCACTGGATTATAGGTCATAAATTTTGAGTTTTAGAAGTCACCCTTGAAAATATTGTTCTTTTTGTGAGGGCATTTGTGCAAGTTCCTTAAAAGTGATTTGGTGGAAAATTGTGCATTTTCGATCTAAAAAAGTCCACCTGCCCAATTTTTCCCAAATTTGGTTGATTTTTGTACTATAGGCTGAATTATTAGCTTCTAGGTCACTAGTGAAAATTCCTTTTTTTAAAGGACATCTACATGTGTCATAAAGCAATTTTGGTGGAAAATTTATGTTATAGGTGTTAAAAATTCTAGCAATCCAACTTTTGTAAAAAATTATCGGTTTTTGTGGATCATTTGACCTATATTTTGAACTTCTTGAGTCACATGGGAAAAATCTCTTTTTTCTCTTGTGAAGACATCCAATACACATGTCATTAAGTGGTATTAGCAAAAAAATTGCATATTTTAGGCCACACAAGATCAATCAATCATATTTTTGCTAAAAATAACCCATTTTATATATCATGGATCATGAATTTTGAACTTCTACGGTCACCTAGTAGAAATTCCTTTCTTTCTTGAGAGATATAAGTGCCCATTAAGTGATTTTGGTGGAAAATCATGTGTTTTTGCCTCAAAATATCAACAATTCAAGTTTTGTTAAAAATGGTCGATTTCGGTTGACTATAGTCCATGATATTTTATCTTTTGAGGTCACCCAATGAAAATCCTATTTTTTTTCTTGAAAGGACATCCGTACAAGTGTCATAACGTAAGCTTGATGAAAAATTGCATGTTCTACACCTCAAAAAGGTAATCAATCCAAAATTTGCTAAAAATGTCAATTTTAGTGAACTATAAGCTATGTATTTTGATCTTTCGAGGTCATCAGGTGGAAATCCCTTTTTTTTTTTCTTGAGTACATCCATACAAGTGTCATCAAATGATTTTGGTGGAAAACTACATGGTCTAGGCCTTAAAAAGTCTAACAATCCAATTTTCACTAAAAATGTCTAATTTTGATAGACTATGAGTCATAAATTTTGAGCTTCTAAGGTCACCCAATGAAAATCCTTATTTTTTCTTGAGAAAACATCCAAATAGGTGTCATCAAGTAATTTTGGTGGAAAATTTTGCGTTCTAGCCTCAAAAAGTCAACCAATCCATCTATTGCAAAAAAATGATCAATTTTAGGGGACTATAAGGCCATGAACTTTGAGCTTTTTCGGTCACTAGATGAAAATCCCAATTTTTTGTAAGAGGGCATCCATGCAAGCACCATTAAGTGATTTTGATGGAAAATTGCATATTCTAGACTATAAGCAATAGATTTTGGGATTTCCAGGTCGTTCGGCGAATTTTTTTTTTTTCTTGAGAGGACATCCATATAAGTATCATTTAGTAATTTTGGTGGGAACTTGCACGTTGTTGGTCCCAAAAATTCCATTAATCCTATTTTTTCCTAAATATGGTTTATATTTTTGGACTACAAGCTAGGATTTTGAAATTCTAGGGTCACTCAGTTAAAATCCCTTTTTTATTAAGAAGGCATATGTACAAGTGTCATTAAGTGATTTTTGTGGAAAATTGCACATTCTAGGTCTTGAAAAATTCACCACTCCTCAACTACCCTCATGCACTGATAATCATTGCATCATGTTAATATTAATGCATCTCATGAAAGTTATGAGATGGTAGATGGAACGATTTCTACTTTTACTAATACTTTTGTTGAGATACAAACCATTATAAGAAGACTCGGAAAGAGACATCACAAGAATAGAAAAGAACTATCAAATGGGTTTCAATAAGAAGAAAATCGTAGCAATCATAGGATAGACACTCCCTCTCCACCAAGGAACTTTTTGAGAAACTGGAAAATGGCTTATCTTCTCCCTCTTACAACCTCATTATTATGCAAGATGACAGGGCTTCAAACCCCCATTATATGCCATGGTGCAATAATTGTTATCTTGCATCATAGAGATGGTGGGGACTATTGTCGACATAAGTCCTTGAGGAAAACTTCAAATTACCTAAGGGCTTGATCGTTCAAATCATGTTTCCCCAACAAAAAACATGGTGAAAGGAAGATTAAAGAAATGAAGCTTAACAAAAATGGGACCTAAATGAATAGATGATGGAATAAAAGTGATAAGTGAAAAAAGAGGAGAAACCTCGATGAGAATCAACTTACAATTAATGAAGAAAATGAAGCATCGAGTGAGTCACACCCATAATAGAGATCGTGGCAAGGATTATTGAGAATCAATGCAGATATCACACTGATGATCATGCCCATAATAACACCGGTGATAGCTGTATCATGCCCATGATGTCATCGATGATAGATGATGATATTTATATCAAGGAGATCACTTCATTCGTCACACTCGTGAGGATTGTGAAGAAATTTGAAGAGCGAATACCACGCCCACGTCCAAGCAGTGATCTAGCTTATGATAGCAACACAAAACTAGTTTTTTTATTAGATATCTTTCATTAGATTTTATTATAATTTACTATTTTACCCTCGACCCATTTGCGGGTATAAATGGGACTTATCTTGTAAACAATGACAATTAATTATCATTAAATGAAATTCTTTCTCTTGAGAGTTCATGTTACTTTGAAATCTTTCTCTTATCAGTCCCTTGTGATTGTGGTGAGATTTTTACATTCTTATCAATTCTTAATTAGATTGTGGCAAGCAAATCTGGTTCTTAATAATCTTCATGATTGTGGTAAACAAACCACATGAGTTAATTTGTGAGTCATATCAAATTAGCAAGAGTATAGTTTAGGTTTTTCTCAGTGTGTCATATCCTAAAGTAATGTTGTCCATATCCTTTCTTTTCTATATTTACTAAACCTAAATACAAAATACCTATAAAATATTTAATCTTTGTGTGTTTTCATAATATTTAATTCTTGGATTATAGAACGAATTGTTTGTGTTGTTCTTAGCACATCATATTTGTTATCAAAGCCTTAGTGATCATCCTCCTAAATGCATAATATTTGTTTTCTTATTGATATCCTAGTGATTGTCCTCCTAGGCACATCAAACCTCTTATTTGTAGATGATTCCAAAAGTGAGAAAAATCTTCTAAATTACAATTGTTCAAAGCTCATCCATTGTTTACTCCCATCTGTCTAATTAATGGAACGACATACCTAATGGCTAGTTGCAAAGTATTGGGACATTGGTTTTATTTGTAGGAAAATAATGATGATACACAAATATCAAGTCTCCAAAAGAAACAAGGCTCAACTTTTTGAATATGAAAACTTAAGCCTTATCCCAAAAATGCACGAGCCAACTCCTTTCCCAAAAAGATATTCGAAATGAACGATTCACAAACAAAGCAAAACATCATATATAAAAGTTACAAAACCTACTAAGTAGGTAAGATAAGAATGAGTAAAGAATTCAATCGTATAAAAAGCAATAGTTACTACATCAAAGATAGCTTACATTCTGACTAATTATAAATCTTATCTAGAAAAAGAAAAAAAATTGATAAGAAAATCACAATCTCCTATACTAATTGAACCCCTTATCTTAAGCCAAATCCTCCAAAAACTCTTTAATCTCTCGTTACATTTCAAAATTGGCTTAGGCATGGAGCAAGAGGGTAAAAAAGGAATACCAACTAAACTAAGTGATTTAACACTTGCATTTTTATCTGCTTGGTCATAAGATTTAGTCTACCCTTTGCACATAGCTTAGCCTTCGGATGATCCTGAATAACCAAATTAACAAGCATTGGAACATACTCTTCCACTCTATCCCTAGGAATGATCACTGTTTCCCTATTGGGTGAGAAACTAGCTCCCTTTCCTAAATGGATTGTTAGGCGATTCTTTACTTGATCATTTGAGACATTCACAAGTAATTCTAACCACTTTAGGGGAGAATCACTTCTTTTTTAAAGCGTTCTAAGTGTTCTTTTGAACAAAAGATGGTAAATATTAGGGCATATTGTATCCAATGAAGGAGTTAGACTTAAACCATCTAGGGTTACTATTATAAGTGATAGGCCTATACCTACATGCCAAAGCAATTACATGCTTTTTTGGGCTATTTAGATACTACGGATGTTTTATTAAGGGCTATGCTTTTATGGCTGCTCCTCTCATTGACCTTCTTAAGAACGAAGACTTTACTTGATCTTTAGATGCTATAATTGCTTTCAACTCTTTAAAGAAAGCTTTAATTCAACTCCTATTTTAGCTCTTTCGAATTTTTATAAGCCTTTTATTATGGAGACTAATGCTTCTCGGTTCAGCATGGTGGTAGTTTTTTACAACAACATCACCTTACTGCTTATACGATATATATATAAAGAAAACATCTATATTTCATGAAGGCATCAACTTATGTTCCATTGGTATTTGTTATCATAGAATTCATACATAAATGGAGACAATATTTACTTAATACTATGTTCACCATCTAAACGAATCATAAAAGTCTCAAGGAGTTATTAACTCAGGTTATGCAAAATCTTAAGAAACAAAAGTACCTCTATAAATTGTTAAGCTATGATTCTGACGTTGCATATAAGAGAGGTTTAGATAATCAAGTGACAATGCATTTTTTCAACAACATATTGATGAAGGTTTATATTTTGGAATTTTTTTGGCCTTTGCTTCTTTTCTCAAATGATTTGAGGAGTATTTCTTACAATCACAATTTTAGGCGTTAATTTCAAATTTGCAATAAGAGGTGTCTCTTTCTTTAGGGATTTCATGTTTCTCCACTGTTTAGTCTTTTTAGTTTCATGAAAACTTATAAGGATTTTTTTTGGAAGGCATCCAGAAACAAGTGGAGGACTTTGTGAAAAATTGCGAGGAATGTCATTTGACTAAGACAAACCCATGATCTCCTTCTAGTTCATTAACCCCTTTACTTGTTTCTAATCAGATTTAAGAAGACTTATCTATGGATTTTATAACTTATCTTCTTATCTCAAGGTTTTACTATCATACTAGTAGTTTTGGACCATTTCACAAAGTATTGTCATATGGTCCCCTAGATTCTCATTTCAATGCTCCTAAGGTAGCTATTTTATTCACTAGTATGGTTTTGAAGTTGCATTGTTTTTTAACGACTATAGTATTTGAGAGAACCCTAATTTTATGAGTAAATATTGGTAGGAGTTATTTTGCTTCAATGGAACTAAGTTGAAAAAGACTAATGATTATCATCCTCAAAGTGATGAATAAACTAAGGTTAATGAATATATTACTTCAATAATATCTCAAATGTTACGTCATGGATTGTCCTGACAATTGGGTACAATTTTGCCATGAGCTGAGTATTCTTATAACACTTCATATTATGAAGGTGCTAAAGTTACTCCCTTTGATTTGGTTTATGGTTTCCCTCCACCATCTATTCCTAACTACATAAGAAGCACTTCTAATATTGAAGTAGTGGAGTCTACTTTAGTTTCTCATGACTACATGTTAAAGCTTTTGAAAAAAATCTCTTATAGACATAAGCAAAGGTTAAACACATGGTTAACAAACAAAGAGTGGGCACGTCTTTTTCCTTTGGAGATTTAGTTTTTGTGTAAATCCAACCCATAAGCAAGTCTCTTCTACCCAGTGTATGAGACACAAGTTGTCTAAGCATTATTATGGACCTTGCTATGGTTAAGTAGATCGATGCCTCTACCTATGAATTGGAGATACTAGCTTATGCTAAGATACATCATGTCTTTCCTGCTCTTAAGAAGGCTCATGGTGCTTCAAATCCTTCTTTAGATATACCTACTGAAGCTTTACGAGGATACCCTTTATTGAAGCCTCTTGACATATTTGGCACTTATTCTATTTTTAAGCATGATGTTCCTACCAATTATGTGTCAGTACATTCACAATTTAATCGCATTTTCTACAACCCCAAAAAATTAGTGGTGCCTCCTAGGAGCTTTTATCTAGCTCGGTCAAGACAATTGCTACATTCATAAATTGCATATATACAATTTAATAGCAACACGATTAGTAATTGTATAATCGTAAGTAACAAATTAAACACTAACAACATACAAAGAAAGAAATAAGCATATTAGGGTTAGGGATTACCTAAAAAGGGACAAAGAGGGCAAAAGTAATGAATTTGAGGGTTTTATGATAGTGAAAAGGAATTAGCAAGTTAGTGGGCTTGCAAATAGAAGTAGACCCACAAACATAACTAATTTATGACGAGGAGGATAACCATATTTTAGAAGACGTAATGATAGTGATGTTAAGGAACACAATTCATAGTATGATAGCACAATGATATTGGCTCAAAGAAATGGAACAAGCTTTTTAGATTTCAATCATGAGGTGTGCCATGAGTGCTCAAAGTTTTATCTTCTTTTAGAGTAAATAAGATGATGAACCATAATATTAATAAACATAATCTATATTAGACATGATTAAGGTTCCAAAACCAGACTGAACTAGATGCAAAATCATTGGTTCTAATTCTAGAAATTGAAGAATTGGAATTGGATACTTAACCTCTGGCTTTGTGGTTTTAGTATTATAGAATAGCTAAATTCTTTTTAAATAAAATTAAAATTAAAAAGTAATTTTTTTTAATTTTAAAGAAGATAAATTTTAAACTCAAAATAATAATCATGTTTAAGAATATTAATCTTTAACCTACTTTTTAAAGATTCATTTGGGAAGTATTTTTACATACAAATACATCTAATTTTAATTATAATGTTACTAATGTTAACTATAAAATATTCTAGAAACTGAAAAAAAGATTACAACATGAAAAGTAATCCCACTATATAAACTAAATCATGTAAGCCCTACAAGGTATATTTACTTGTTGTATTCTTAATAATAACATATTAAATGTCATGAATTTGTAATAAATTTTTACTATTTACATAAAATAATTAAAACATTAAAAATTATACATTTAATATTAATTTTTTTCTAATATTTTCATTTTTTAAATATTAAAATTGACTAAAATACTATTTCTACACAATTTTATGTCACTAAATGGACTAGGAACGAGGAAATGACAATTTCTTAACCAGTTCTAAAACTTGTCAACTAGTACAATTTTAGTTCTAGAACTACGGCAACAATTATGTAAACCCCTCAATTTTAGGGCAAATTAGAGTAAACATTAACCTAATCAAATCGGAACTTCAAAAGTTAACAAAGATCAAGACATACTAGTGGTTTTAACTCCGACAATCTCGTGTTCGAAACTTGAGGACAATAGAAATGAGCTAATGGTGGATTGTAGTTCAGAATAATATAAGATAGCCTAAAAGTATCATATTCACAAAATATTGATCGTCTCAGACCCGAACAGGATCAGTTCTCAAAAAACATATCTTGGGATAATAAAAATATTTCGAAAATTAATATAGATTCATAATTTCATAAGGAATCATAAAATATCAATTTCGTAATTTTTCGGTATTTAAAAATATCAAATATAGCTCGTTTACGCGTATTTTCCTTACTACCGATACTTTATTTATCTTATTTACTATTTATTGTACTATTTCTACTATTTATTACTATTCACCTATTTATACTTTTCCTTATAATCTACTTCTTACATCTTACACACCTATTATTTACAATTTATCTTTCCAATGTTACATTTTACTAAACTTTTCTTACAATTTATTACTTTTCTATATCAAAATTAATTTTTTTCACTCTCTCTCTCTCTTTCTTCCTCAAGGCCGGTGCCACTTTCAATTCCTCTCTCCAATTTTATTTCTTTTTTTATTTACTTATTACATCTAAAATCCCTCCATAATTCTCTATAAATATCACCTTTCCCTCCATTTCTTTCACACATTTCATTTCACATACCAAAATTTTACTAAAATCCCTCCATAACTTTTCTCTCTAAAAATTCACTTACAAACACTCTCTTCCATTATCCTTCTTTAGTAAAAATAAACACATCATCTAATTGTTCCTTCCGTCTTCAAACATCTATTAACCTTAGGTAAAAATTCCAAAACCTTCTCTTTGTTCATGTAACATAACATGATCAATGTGTGTGTTTTGATTTCATGTACTCCTCATGATGCTAATGCTAGAGAATGGATTCATGAAAAACATATTGTTCATGTCTTGTTCATCTTCATAATTTATTCTTGTTATGTTACTCATATTCTAATATTAACTCCTTATATGTGATTATGTATCTCCATGTAACTATATTTCTTAGAGCCTAAATTCTCACTAATCTAACCTTTCTATTTTTGCTCTTATTTATTTCTCATTTATTTATTTCATGCTTAATAAATAAGAATAGTCATCTTCTAGTCTTAGACTTGTCCCCATCAAGTCAAAACATTTTAGGACTTGTTCAAAATCTAAGTCCTGAGGAGCCTTGACATGAATCTAAGACTCCCATGTTTTTCTTTTTTTTTTTTTTTCTTTATGGACTTGTCTATTTCTAACATGGGAAGACTTGAATAAATAATTAAGATTTCTACAATTTTCTTTCTTCTTAATCTTCCTTATGTTTTTCTTTTCTTTATGATGGAACTAGTACAAATCTAAGTTTTGGGAAGTCTTGATGCAAGCTAAGACTTCCAAATTTTGTTATATACTTATGATTCCTATGTCTTTATTTTCTATATAAGTTATTTTTAACTTATAGCATAACTACTAAGTTCATATTCATGTATAATCATATGACGATGTTGTTATCTCAATAAAATCTTCAAGATAACAAAAGAATTATTTTCTTTCACATAAAATATAGAACTAAACTCTAAAGAAAAATGATTTTCGACTTAGGAGACAAATTTTCATTAAGACTTAGGAAATGGTTTAACTATATCTTGTTCGAACTATTAAATAAATTTTATCATAAATTTTAATTTTAATAATTATTTGCTATACAATGTTTTCTTAAAAACCTATGTATAGTATATACAACATCTTGAAAAATACTAAGAACAAAGTAAGTTTTTCTAAGTCAAGATTAAATTCAAATCAGCAGTTTAACATTCACTTGGGAATGTAAAAAGTATTAGACAAGTTAAGGAACCAAGTTTTTAATAAATAAAATATATATTTATAAAGTTAAGAAAATATTAAAATGATGTCTTAATTGAGTGGACATTCATTGGTAACAAACTCAAAATCTTAATTTTCTTCCAATAACTTGAAAAGAGATTTTTGTGAACTTTATTTTCTAACTTCTAAAATAAATTGTTTTATGAAAAATCATTTTTGGAGCAACATCACTAGAATCATGCATATAATATAAGTATATATCTATATTAAAAGATTTTCCAAATATACAAGTATCTATGTGTTTATTATAGACTTTTTGGATGAAGTAAAATTTTAAAAATTTACAATTTAAGGGCTAGATTTTCGTATCTAGTGTGTACCAACCCATTTTGAAACTCAAATAGCTTTTCATGTAAAAAATAACCTTAGAAATAGATAGATCTTTTCGAGTAGATAGAAAATGACATCTAATATGTGAAATTCGAGTTAAAATGAGCAAATTATAGTCATTTTAAGTTGGAATTTCATTTCCGATTTTTGACGAAAATAATGGAATAGAATTATAAAGTTTAAATAGAACTTTCATGAAATACTCATTCCAGGTATTTCTTTCATTTAGGTGATGAAGCTTGGGAGGATCTGTATTCGGAGGACTTTTATGAGTGAATAATTTTTTGTAAGGATGGTCAAGTGAGTTTATCTCCTATTTTTTTATTGTTATTTGTGCTTGTAGCTAGACTAGAAGTAGAAAAGATGAAAATGAGATATGCATGATAATATTGATTGAAAGTATACTAACCATATCAAGACATGAATTGTTATTAATTAAATTCGTGTTTTATTATTATGATGGAGTGTCTGCAAATTCTATGGTCACCTTTAAAATACCTTAATCACATGTCAAAAATTATATAAATTGATTTATGTATATCACAAAGCGAGCCACATTACATTAGCTACTATGCCCTCGGTGGAGAGCATAGTAGTGGGGTTTCGCCAAAAGCCAAGACTGCCAAGATGGGTGAATAGGAGCATAAAAGAATTATTTAAGGATGGTGAATATGAGCCAAAAGAACTATTTCAGGATGGAGTGAGTAGGAGCCTGAAAGAACTACATTAGATTATAAAGCAGGCTTTTAAATAGCCTGAAACACCAAACCCTGAATAAAGGGCATAAATCATTCAAATATATGATTTCCAGTTGATCATATGTATTGCTTGCTCACGTGTTTGATGCATTTCATATGCCTATTTAATAACTTGTTGATTTTCTTGATACGAGTACGCTAATTCGGGAATATTTTTACAAAGTTAGTTGAGCTTACACCCTAATAGATTTTTGTTTATGCAAGACCAATATCTTTTATACCCGAGATCTCCATATATCAGAGTAAAACTATGCTTTTGGAAAGCTTCTGGGGAAATCTTTTTGAAGATCTTAGAATAGATTTTCTTTAAAATCTTTTTAGCTATAATTATTGTTATATGTAAGACTAAGACTTTAGTTTAAGTATTGAAGATTTATCAAGGGAGTGACTCTAATATGATGTAAAGACCTTATTTTCATAATTTTGAAGATATATGTTTATTTAGATTCTTGCATGCTATATTTACTTTCTCAAACTACACACCCCACAAGTGTCTTCTATTTCTATAGTGGACGCCTTACGTATAGTGTCAAAGTTTCGCATGACTTTGAAAATCATTCTTAAGCTTTAATACTGTATGTGGTGGATTGCCATGTTTAGGATACTATTTGAAGCGTGACAAATTATGTGTCTATATTTAATCTATGGAGAGCTTTAGCAATTGCCCTTCTCTTATTATAAGGTATGAGTGATACTACAATAGTGAAGAGTGGAATCAAATTCGATTCATATATGTAAAAACGATGGTGTATTATTTTCGGAGAAGTTTCATGATCTAAACTATTACTCATGATGAATGCATTAAGATGCAACGTCAAAACCAAGTAAAGTAAACTATGCTCTGCAACATTTCTCATAAGTAACACAACTTTAATTGATCATTATGTATAGAAAAAATGGCCTTAGACATAGTGTGGCATAAGGATAATCATATTCTTCTCTAAGAAATCATGTTAAGTTACCTTTCTTACCCTAAACATGGAAGAGCTTAACTAAAGAAAATATCAATTTTAGATTAGAGCCTCCGAAACGTGCACTTCATTCTTTATATAAAAGGTTCTAACCATTTTTGAAACTTAAATACGATATACAATTTAAGATAAATAATAGCTTTCTCCATTATTTACAAAGGGTGGGCACAGATCGGTTCGGTTTTTTTCCTATTCCAAACCAAACCATTAAGTAACGGTTTGGTTCGGATTAGAAATCTGAAAAAAAATATTGAATAATTAATACATAATAAGAGTTTATAACTGAATAAATAAATTTCATACTTTATAAGATTAAAAACTATTAAAAAAACAAAAGTTCATCATCAACCAAAAAAATACATATCATGAGCCTAAAATAATATTTAAATGAACAAACTGATTTTAATCAATATTCACCAAATAATAAATCTCAAATGAAATCATATGAACATATAGTAATATTATTATATATTTTTTAAAACGGTTTGGTTCGATTTTATGGATTGGTTTGGTTTACCTTCTAAACCAAACCATAAATTTAACGATTGGTTCGATTAAAAATTTTTAAACCAAACCAAAAAAAAAACCATATTTTCTGTTTGGATTGGTTCGGTTACGGATTGGTTTGGTTCGGTTGGTTTTTTTACCCACCCCTATTATTTACCACCTTGTATATGTATAAGATATCTAAGGCTATGAATTGCATAGAAACATTTATTTTTTCTAAAAGCACTTATTGACCAGGACGGACGCAAGATTATACGACTTGTGGGGAGGGGACAAACCTTAATTAAGTTAATCTTAGAATTATTTATTTATATCACTAACTATTATAGTTATATTATATCTTATTTCTTTATAAGGATTTCACTAATGATTTGAATATGATCATTTTTAAAACTTTATGAAAAATTCATTCAAACAATAATTAAGAGTACTTAGTGCATATATTACTTGAAAATTAATTATCAATAAAAAAATATAGAGTTAATATTTATGTAAGTTTTTCTTTTAACAAAAAAAATCATAAAATATATCTAGAAAAGATATTTATTTAATAATTTATGTCTATTTTTATAACGATAATTATAGAAAAAAAATGTTAGTGAATCAAATCATATAATTAGTATGCAATATGATTGCTTTTAGCACAAATAGATCGTAAAACAAATTTGGATAGAATAGCTAGTTAATAATTTATGCTTATTTTAATAATATTAGTTGCATAAAAGAATGATATTAAATCACATTATATAATTAGTGTACAATAAGATTTATTTGTAATACGCATGATGCAATTATTACTTGTGGCATACTTTGAATAAAAAATACTTATTCAGAAGAAGAATTTATTTAGTTAAATATAATTTTATGATAAAATAACATAATGCTATTAGTTATTGTGAAAGGAGGGAAGGGTATTTGAACCCATGACCTCTTAACTATTATTCTTATGTCACTATTGTTTTTTTATAATATACATATCATGTATATTTTTAAAAAAATCAAAAAATTAATTTTTTTCCCTAGTTTGGGGGGAGCGAGGCTCCCGTCGACACCCCTAAACCCGTCCCTCCTTATTGATGAGTTAAAACTATGGATAGATGAGCAAGAACATTCCTTGTCACTATAAGTTGACATTTCTACACGGCCCTACTTCCCCCATGGTTCTGACGCATAGTGATAGCATAAGATGAATCACAGACAACCCAATCACTTCAAAATAGCTTGTTCATTCCCTCTTTAATCTACTAAAACTGCTATTATGGTGTTTAGTTAAGAGAAATTACAATTGTAATAAATTGTGATTACACAAAATAATAAATAACAATTGTCTATTTTTTCTATCAAGTAAACACTGTAAAAGATATGTAATAGTCATTGCAACTATAATACATTCTTATTGAATTTGAATTTAATCCCCCGTATTTCATATAGTTAAATAAACAAGCTAAAAGTGGTGTAAAGTTGCCCCATCTTTAATGTAATTTTGACTAATGGGAACATTTACACTATGTTTTGTATAGGAGAATTAGGAGGGGAAAGGAAATGAGGGGCATTAAATTTCATTCTTTTGTTTGATTTGAAGGGGAAAGACAAGAGAATGGAAAATGGATATAATATTTTACATGAGCTCTTCTGTTTTTCCATCTCCTCCAAAATGGAAAGAATTAGGAGGGAAAGTGGCAAATTGTTTGGATTTACTCGTTTATCATTCTTTTGTCTTTTATAATAATTAATGTTTCATTCATTTTCTTTCATCCAAACACCCTGAAGATTCATATTATAAAAAATTTCCTCTTCTCTATTTTCTTTTCTTCCTAAATCATTCTATTATACCAAACAAAGTGTTAGAATGAATTTCATTACAAACGATCACTCCAACTTGTCTGTTAGACACGGAAGGCACAATAATGATGTGAAGATTGATGAAAAAGTCAAGGGGATTTCACAGCATCAGATTTTACAAAACAAAAAATTTCAAAGCAATAACTGATCAATCTCATGAAAAGGTTAACCATATGAGACATCATGTGAGGTTGAGGAGAAGGGAAAATAAAATGATACTAACCGGTGGAACTAAAGCATTCTCTTTGAATTCTATTTGAGGTAAGTCGAAAGATCTAGACGAGGCAAAACTAACGCTACAATAGATAGGAAATCGACGTATAGATTCAATACATTTGCTCCAGTCCAATAGATGGATCTTACAAAATGTGCAGATCATCTGTCGATCATATCAAAGTAACGTTTAATTTTGCTTTCTATGTTCGATGAACCTACTTTGAATCAACAATTATTGTTTACTTTACGAATATTATGCCTAAATTAAACTAACACATCTTGTTTCAATCGAAATTTACATTTGTTACTATTTTAAATTTACAATTTAATAGATGTATCTAACTTGTAATAAATTTTAGATATTAGTAATATAAAATATTACAAAAAACTTAAGAAAGAAAATTTACTAGCCCATAACATTTAGTTAGCCCATTACAATATCCTCTTACGGAGGATGAGCCAATACATGATGAATAGGGTAGATATCTCTCTCCTATGAATACAAGTTTGAAAAATTTAGAGCCAAATTCTATCTCGTGACTCCTAAAAACCACTTTGAATCCATCTATGTAATATCTATAGGTTCTAAGTATCTTAGGGAAACTATAACAACATTATCAATTTTTTAACTCAAATGTTATTGATCTTATATGTCCAAAATAAATTGTGATATTCAAGTAGTAAGTTTTGTTTTCTTTTTCTTTTTACAAATTTCACTAATAACAAAAAATAATATTGACATACCAAAAACATAAGTCAGAAAGCCAAATTAAACTTGACATTTGAGATAGATCCAACCATTCAATAGAGTCCTAATCTAACATCTTGGGTTTACGTAAGCTAGTGGAATATGGTTGAATTTTCGTTATATTTTTTAATTCAAATTTAATGCATCAAAAATATTGTGTAGGTACTGCATATATTTGAGGATCATAAGTTATTTTAGAATTCAAAACCTATAATATACAAAGTGCAAATCCTCAAACTCTTTGGATTAAAAAAAAAAAAAGGAGAAAAAAAAAAAGCAAAGAAAGAAAGAAAAAAGTTCAAGTATGAAGTAGGTTCTAAGATGAATGGAAAATCATTCCATATATTCTATTTTGTAATTATAAGTTCTAAATATATAGAATTGAAACCTGAACATCTATGACATATGTTATCTATCTGAAACCTATCAAACCATGCATTGTCTCACAAATGGAAAGGTTCTACCAAGATGTATTTAAAGTAGTAGAAATTAGTGAAATGAAAATATTTTTACAAACTAATGAAGTCCAGTCCCAACAATTCAAAATTTCAAATCTTTGTAGTATTCTAAACCATTAACCAAAGAAACAGCAAATATGGTTAAACGTTTACTGCATGCAGCTCATATCAACGTCCTTAGGGGCTAAATGGGCCAAACATTTGTGACCAGCCGCTGCAATATAGCCGGTTTCTGCCAACTTGCTTTGCCGCAGGAGGCTAGTCGTAAGTGGTTGTCTATTAAGGTGAGACTCTTGTAACAATCACCGAGGATTAACCGTGCTTAAACCATCTCGATATGTTGAGCATACGTCCGATAATTATATGTGAGTTAAAAGATAAAATAATAGGTTATTTATAAAATTCTATAGACTTGTGTTTTCTTCTAGGCTCTAGTCTCATAGATTATTCAACGTCTGATATTTATATCCAGCCATTTTGTAAAATATAAAAGCAGGACACAGGAGAATGATCATATAAACTCCAAACATTCAACTAATTTGTTTTAAATATTAGAACAACTTTCACAAGTATCTTTATTTATTTACTTACTATTTTGGATTAGGGTTGGATACAATCTATTCCTTCCATGTTCCAACGAAGTTCATGGATCCCAAAAAAATAGGGATAATGTCATGGATAGTATTAAAACTTTAATAAAATATGCAATATGGTACTCAAATTTGAAAATTAATTAATTTAGTATTTAAACTTTGAGATTGATCAATTTAATACTAAAAAGAACTCGGCAGAGATACTATTAGCATGCGTAAAAAGTTATTTCAGATACTAAATTGATTAATCTCAAAGTTCAAGTACTAAATTGATTAATCCTAAAGTTCATATTATAAATTTATCAATTTTAAAGTTTAGATGCCTGATTATATATATATATATATATATTTTTTTTTTTTAATTCAGATATCATTTTTAATATTAATCCCAAAAAGAATATGTATTGTGCGTAGGTATACACATAGATACACATTCATATATGTATATGTGTATTATCTTACGGACTGGTCTACTCTAGCCGTGCATGAAATGATTTTTTTTTTTTTTTTTTTTTGGGCCAAAGAAAAGATATACATAAAATGTTGAAAAAGCAAGGAATTCCAACATTCCGGATAATTGTTGAGATCTCCGGCGGTTTTTCTTAACCACCAAATTAAACAAGAAGTCGGGAAATAGAAGAAGAATGGTTAGACCACCAAAATAAGAATAACCTATTTACTTATAGGACTAGACAAATGATTTTAGCCCTTAATTTCGGCTTTACGTCACCCTATAATAACCCCCCTATTTTCGCATATCTACTTTCATCCATATCTTGCTCATTCTCAAGCATTATCAAATGTCTCAAGACAATGGAGAGAAGCCCGAGCTCGTGCTCAATACTGTACCGGAATCGAAACCGAAACGGGTCATAAGCTGGCCCCTGTTGTCCCTAAGAATTGTAGCTTTTTTCGCAACGGCATCAGCTACTATTGTGATGGGGATGAACAAAGAGACCAAAAGCTTGGTGGTAGCTACCATTGGAAACACACCAATTAAGGCCACGCTCACTGCTAAGTTTCAACACACCCCAGCGTTCGTGTGAGTTTTGCATAGACTTGAAGCAACATTTACATTAGTTCTCTTTTTTTTTTTTTTTTGGTGCTGATTATTGAAGGTAGAGCTAACGATGCAGGTTCTTCGTGGTGGCGAATGGCATGGCTAGCATTCATAACTTATTAATGATTACAATTGAGCTGTTTGGAGATAAATTTGATTACAAGGGGCTCAAATTTCTATTGATTGCCATTCTTGACATGGTAATTTCATCCTTTCATAACGAGACAAAAGTTTTGTCTCTAAAACGAAATTTTCATTACAAAAATCATCGTTACTAATTGTTTTTTATAAAAGATAATTATTTCTTTTACTAATTTTTATTCGTAGAATTTCTATCTTTAAAAGTTAATTTTCTTATAGTATATATATATATTGTTTAATATTCATATATATATGCAGCATTCTAATTAAGAAAGAATGGATGTGTATATTTTATACATTTATTATAACTTCTCTTTATAATTTCATTTATTTTATCAAACCATGTTGGTAATATATTTACTCTAATATATATATATATATACATATATTTATATATTATATAAGATACCAAAACCTGGAAATATACTTTAATTTATAAATTATTAAGTGAAATCATTTCATTCAACTTTGTATCATACACAAAATGCTAAAATATATGGATATGAGTGGTTTTTTATTTTGTCAAAACATTAAAGTTGAATACATATAATTATATCTATATATATATATTTAAAAAGGTTATATTTAGTCATTTCACATCAAATAATTTTATTCCCTTCACTAATTTGAGGCGCTCTCATCACTGCTGGACGATGTTTCTCTTATTTTATTTATCTAGTTATTACCTATGAGACAGAAATTGTCTCTTGAATATTCAGTAAATTTATAAATATTTATCGGTATATCAGCCGCAATCCCTATAATTGAAAATCCAGGTTCAAACGGAGCTTTTAGTTCTTGTTTAATGTCTACTAAGGATGTCGCACTTCCAGCTTGTTTTACATATTTTTACCACTTGTCATATTTGGCGGTTTACCTAACCATGAACTAACCAAAAAATTAAATATGTTATATATATGGGTGTGTCATGTGTGTATTCACAACGATACTGCTCCAAAATCACTCGCTAAGAATCATCTGAAATAATAATTTTTGCATGTTTTGCAACAATTTTGGAATAATAATGTTTCATGTGATAGTTCAGGTTTTAACTTATTGAAAGGAAAGGACAAGTGAGTTTATCAATCTGTTTTTCGATAGTTGGCTTTGATAATGCGAACAAAGCTTTTCTGATGCACTAATCTAGTTTTGGCTATGAATTTGGTAATCTATATATATTGGTGGGATCATCCAATCCATCTTAAAGTAATGTTTCTCTGTTTACTTTTGGGTAACTGTTACGAATCATATCTAAATTTTGAAAAAGGTTAATTAAATATTTAAAAAAACTTTTTATATATATATTAATACTTCTACCATATTAGTTAAAAATGTCATATAAGATGATAATATTAGCTAATTTGATGAAGTACTATTAACATGCATAATTTTTTTTTTAAATATTAAATTGATCAATTTCAAATTTCGAATAGCTAATCATACTTTACTAAAAGTCAGGTATCATATACGAGATTAACCTTTTTTTACAAGCTACCGATTAAATCTTTTTATATATATATATATGCACACACGTATGCATACTAAGAAAAGAAAATCATGTGCCCAACGTGAGCAGATGACAGTGGCCCTAGCCTCCGGTGGGGATGGTGCAGCTACTTTCATGGCGGCGCTAGGGAAGTATGGGAACTCCCATGCAAGCTGGAATAAAATCTGCGACAAGTTCCAAACCTTCTGCGACCACGGTGGTGGTGCTATCATTGCCTCTTGCGTTGGACTGTTCCTTCTAGTTGTCATCACTGCATTATCCATCCTCAGGCTTTTAAAACCAAAATCCATCAATTGTACTGTGATTCCCTAGAAGAACCGACCCTCTAATTAAGTTGTTGTTTCAAGGGTTTCTCGCATCGTCTATGTATTTTGCGTTTTGGTTTTAACGTACATTTGCTTTCTTTGTTCACCTTTGTTTTTTTTTTTTTTTACTTTGGGTGTCATGTAAGCATTGAACCTTGTAACGTGCAGGCATCATCCTAGTTTGAATAATCTTTTTCTTCTCAATCTTTGAATCTCGGATAATTATACGTCTTGTCATGAATTTATACCTATAAAAAATAGTGTTATCAGACCCGAGTTCATCCTCTTGATTTAACCAATTGAACCTAACCTCTTATTAGGAACGACCTAATTTAACCATGACTGACCCTGATTCAATCTGATCTTGCTTATAGACCCTTAGCCCTCTAACATTTCGGATAAGACCCATGTTGAATTTGACAACATTGATAAAAAGAAAGCTGTTCTAGGTGGAATGAAAATATTTGCAAATCAATCAACAACTTGAATGTGATGTATTTTTTATGGTATTTTTTTTAATATTTATTCTTTGATATGGGATCTATTTGACAATTTTTTTATATATTTCATTGGGTTAATTTTCCTCATGGTACCTGAACTTTTTTGCTTTAACATAATTATTCTAATTTTCTTACCAAAAAATAACCAAACATTTTAAATCTTTTACTCACAATACTTTTGGTTGGAATCTAACCCTATCTAAGCCAAATAACTGGATTACAAGAAATTTGCCCAAATTTATTTTAGTTTTTATCAACAGGCATGCTATATCAAAGCTTAATTGACACAACGTAGAAGTGTAAAGGATAGAAATAAACTCATCGGATGATTTCTAAAAAACAATCAATTGCAAAACATATAATTTGCAAGAGAAATCTCTCTCAATTAGGGTTTCAAGAGTATAATATGAGTTCCCTTTACAAAAGCCCTAAGTGTTATATTTATAGTCTCAGCAAAAAGAAAAATACAATACAAGCAAACCAAAAACATGTGGAACAAACGTTGGCACCAAGCTGCCAACATTGGAGTCTATGCTGGCAGTGTACATGATGTTACGATGGTGCTATGCCGCTGCACTACATTATTCTCTCCCACCTTAACTTTTTTGATTTAACAGAATTATATCTAATTTTCTTACAAAAAAATAACCAATTTTTAAATCTTTCACTCGATACTTTTGACTGGAATCCAACCCTATCTAAGCTAAATAACTTAGATTGCAAGGAAGTTACCCAAATTTATTTTAGTTTTTATTAGTGAGCATACTATATCAAAGCTTAATTGACACAGCACAAAAGCACAAATGATAGAAATAAACTCAATGGATAATTTTTAAAACACAATCAATTGCAAAACATGCAATTTCCAAAGAAATCTCTCTTAATTAAGGTTTCGAGAGTATAAAATATGAGTTCCTTTTACAAAAGTCGTAAGTGCTATATTTATAGTCTTAGCAAAAGAAAAATACAATACAAGCGAACTAAAAACGTATGGAACAAATGCTGGCACTAAGCTGCTAGCCTTGAGTCTATGCCAGCAAAGTACATGATTTTACACTGGTGCTATGCTGATGGCTTTAGGTCGACCCTGGGCTACACTATATTTTTCTCTCCCACTGTAAAGAACTCGACTTCGAGTTCTCATCTGGATACAATGTTGAGTTGTTTGGATGGAATGGAAATAGATCAATAACATCGAAAGTCTTAGAAATCTTCATGCTGTCAAGAAGTCCAACCACATAAGTGTTGTCATTGATCTTCCATACAATCTCATAAGGACCATACTTCCTGGGCTACAACTTGCTATACTTACCTACTGGAAACTGTTCCTTTCTCTGAAAGACCATCACTTGATTCCCTACTTCAAACAACTTTTTTTTCTATGCTTGTCTACATCTTTTTTATACTTTTCATTAGCCCTCTCAATCCTTTCCTTAACTTCAGCTGTGATAACCTAACAATTTTAAGCCATATCTTAGTAGCAGTGTTGAACTCAGCTCCTTGGGTAACTTAATCAAGTCCAATGCATGTTGTGGTGTCTTGGTATAGGCTATGAAGAAAGAGATTTTCCTATAGTCCTATAGATTGAACTGTTGTAAGAAAACTCTACTTAAGCTAAAGCTAGATCCCATCGTCTTGGCTTCTCACCACATATACTCCTGATTAGATTACCAAGAGTCCTATTGGTTGCCTTGGTTTGCCCATCAATCTGAGGGTGAGCTATACTATTGAAGTTCAATGATGAGTCAAACATATACCAAAGTGTCTTAAAGAAGCAGCTAAGGAATATGTTGTCCCTATTTGATGTAATAGACTTGAGGACTCCATGTAATGACACAACCTCCCTGAAAAACAACTTGGTAATAGCGTGGGCATTTGCAGTCTTCTTACATGGAATAAAGTGAGCCATCTTAGAAATCCTATCTACAATAATAAATACAAAGTTAGCATCTCGATGGGTACGAGGTAAACCTAGCATAAAGTCCATGGATAAGTCCTCTAAGATATTTTCAGGTACTAGTAGTGGTGTGTGTAACCCAGTATTCTAGGATTGCTCCTTTGATGTTTGATAGATGTAACACCTCTACACAATCCTACTAACAACCCTCTTCAACTGAGGCCAATAGTTCCTATCAGTCACTGCTGAAAATGGTCTTATCTTAACCTAAATGCCTTGCTAATCCCCCATACAAGTCTCTAATCAGCGTCTCCCTTAAAGAAGACACAGAGATACATAGTTAGTTCCCTTTCCGTAACATCTCAGACTCCGCCCACTGAGGTATTATCTGCTTTGGCCACAGGTCATATGGTTTTGTCTTTTTGATGCTAGTGCTTCCTAGGGGATCACCCATCATAGGATTGTTCTTCCTAGAGCATGCTTAACTTTGGAGTTCCAACAAAATCCTAGCCATTACACCAAAAGGCGTCTCTGTGATTAAAGTTCTACTATCTATATTTTAGGGGTATCACATACTTCTCCAACTTATAGAACTGACGTCCTTGTCAGTTTTGTTACATAAGTCTAAAACCACACAAGGTAGTGAGGACACACTCCTCCACTTATAACTGATGAATTGCTCTGATACCACCTATAATGCCTTGAAACTCTGCCCACCGAGATATTATCCACTTTAGCCATATGCAGCATAGTTTTGTCCTTTTGGTGTAAGTGCTTCCTCGAGGGTCACCTATCCTGAGATTACCTTGTCCAGAGCAAGCTTAACTTTTAGTTCCAAAAAACTCCAAGCCATTACACCAAAACGCGCCTCTGTGAAAAAAAGATTCATTTTCTATATTTGATGGTATCACACTTTCATCAAGTACCCTTCAAGTATATATAACCACCACATGGCTCTTTTGTAATGCTCTTTTCACATATATCCTTAAAATCGACATCATCTGTATATAACTCCTTCAATTGCTTAAACCCCACAACTTCAGTGCTCATAGTAACAAACAAATTAGCTCTTATACTCAAGGTGTCAGCTGCTTTATTCTACAATCTAAACTTATGCATCAGTTTAAAAGGAAACTTTTGCAAAATTGAATCCACCTACCATGCATGTCCTTATTGATTCTGGTTTGATTATTCATATGCTTTAGAGCCCCACAATCAAAGTACAAAACAAAGTCTTTCCCTACCAAATAATGCCCTTAAACTCTCAATGCCCTTCCTAGTACCACACAATTTTTTATTATAAAAAGTGAGTGGTCTTTTCTTCTGGGATAATACATCCTTAATACTAACTCCACTAGCATCACAATCGACTTCAAACAATTCATCAAAGTCAGGAAGTGCTAACACAGGAGCACTATATTGCTTCTCTTTCAGAATCATAAAACTAGTTTTAGCCTCCCTCCCCACTAAAACTTTCCTTTCTTCAAGCACTCAGTTAAGAGAGCAGCAATAGTACATAAGTGCCTAATGAATAGCCTATAGAAGCTAGCTAACCCGAGGAAACTCCTCAATTTAGTCACAGTTTTTAGAATAAGCTATTCTCTGATAGCTCTGACCTTCTCATCATCAACTCTTTTCCCTTCACTACTAACCACAAACCCCAGAAACAACAATATCTTTGACATAAAAATACGCTTCTTTAGATTAACATATAGTTTATTTTCGTTTAGCACAGTCAAAACATTCCCCAAATGATCTATATGCTCATCTTGAAATTTACTATAAATTAATATATCGTCAAGGTAGACTACCACAAATCTACCAATAAAGGGTTTTAATGCTTGGTTCATGATTCGCATAAAAGTACTGGCCGTATTGCTAAGGCCAAAAGGCGTCACTAACCATTCATATAACCCCTCTTCCATCTTGAATGCGGTTTTCCACTCATCCCTAGGCTTGATTCTAGTTTGGTGATAGCCACTCCTCAGGTCAATTTGGAGAACACAATAGCTCCACTCAGCTTGTCTAACATGTCTTCCAAACGAGGTATTGAAAATTTATACCCAATAGTAATCTTGTTGATAGCTATTGTCGACACACATTCTCTAGCTGCCATCCTTCTTTGGAGTCAGTAAAGTAGGTACAGCACATGGGCTCATACTATCTCTGATAAGCCCTTTTGCAATAGCTCCTAAATCTTCTCCTATAAAATCTCAGTTTCCTTGGGACTCATCCTGTAATGAGGCAAGTTTGGTATACTCGCCTCAGGCACCAAATCAATCTGATGCTAAATATCTCTCAAGGGTAATAGTCCCTCTAGTAAATCATCTGGCAACACTTCTTTAAATTCCTCCAGCACATCTTTCACACCCTCTGGTACTCCATTACTGCTCTCCTCATCCACTGTCATGACATTCTTCACAGTAAGCGCATGCACAACTTTGGACTCCTTCATATCTTCTTCCAACTCTTTCTCTGAATAAGTGACTATTAGGAAAGAGCATCCCTCTTCTTTGCAAGCTTTGGTGCGATTCGCTTTCTTTAGAGGTAACAAAGTGTATTTCACACCACCCGTTTCTAGCCTATATGCATTTTCTTTCCCCACGTGATGAGCATTCACATCATATTGCTAGGATCTTCCAAATAGTATGTGACATGCATCCATGTCTATAATGTCATAGCAAACATCATCTTGATATTTGCCAATGGAAAACGACACTCTATATCTCTTCTTCACCTCTATTCATTCAGCAGATTGAATCCATCCTATAATGTAAGGATTATAATGTTTTTCTATTGGCAACTATAGCTGATTAACAACCTCTCGCCTAATAATAGTCTCATCGCTCCCACTGTCAACAATTAGATCATATACTTTGTTCCTAATAGTGCACTTAGTGCAAAACAACTGATGTCGTTGGGTGTTCTTAATAAGCATGAATTATTTTTGTTTAGAATAGCCCATTAAGTCCAATTTAGAGTTTATTGACATGATTTATAGTAGAATTGGTTTCATTTCAGGTCAAATTGGAATTTAATGGAGATATTAGAAGGAATTAAGGAAGAATTATGGTCAAAGAATGAAAATTCATGGGCATGATTCAAGCAGCAGTGGAGGAGATCGAACCCAGTAGAAAACCACGATCATGATTTATGGAAACTTGAAGAAAATCATAAATCAGTACCTATCTAGACATGAATCATAACGTGATTTCTAATAAGATGTCATACTCTGTTTCTTGGGTTGATAATCACGGGTGGAAAAGGAGTGAACGAGCAGCGTCGAAAGAACCAACATACACCTAGGAGAACGTCATGACCGTGATACGAAGTGAAGAATCAAAATAATTCTCAGGAGAAGGAAAACCACAGAAGTGATTTGGAATCGCCAAAGAATTTTTAATTGACTCAGTATCTACCTAAGGAAGAATCATGACCATAGTTGATGATTAGGTGATTGAAATTTAGGTAATGGATTAAGGTCACGGCTGTGATAGTTAGAAGGACACGAAGACAACTCTTACTTTGGTTTTGTCAAACATTACATCCAATAAAAAAGGTCGTATATTTTCATAAAATAACACTATAGATATAAAATAGATTACACTTGTTTTATTAGGTGGGGGGGGGGGGGGGGGGGGGGGGGGAGGGGGAAGGAATCATCTAATTCATTTGTTACACCAATATACATGTTTGTAGTATCCATCAAAGGAATCCTGGTAATAGTTTGAAGTTCAAAATCTATTGGAATTTGTATTATTCTGGGAGGAACTCGAGAGAGACGACTGGAATCAAGTGTTCATTGTTTATAACAATGTCTTGATAGTTGTAATAGAAAGGAGTTTTCCTTCTTTTTTCTATCATCATGTTTCATTTTTGTTAATTATCGATTTTTGTTACTCTCATTGTTACATTATGAGTGAGTAGTAATTTAAGGTTTACAACATTATATTAACATGAATATGTTTAGTACTGAATCCTATCTAGTTAATTGCTTCTTTCTAGTGAATTGAACTTCATTATAATTGAGATAATGTAGTGCACGACACAATCTTGCAGTAGATCTCAATAGAGGATGTTGAGAAACGAGTCTATTTGGTAGATCTGATTCATTAGAACAAACTACTCCTGCTAATAGAGATGTTAATAGGAAGTTTGCTGCATGTTTTGTGAAATTCAAGGATATTAGTTTATGTTAAAGCAATCTTGATATGCCCATTCATTAAGAGAGATTCTAGTGAATGCATTTAAGATTAGAATTGAGTATTTCTGAGAAGAATACTCATTAATTGAGAATTTTTGCAGATAATGATTAATAGGAAGAATATTTTGATAAATCATGTTGACATGGTGAAGTAAACCTGCTGTGGATTGGAATTGTCATTATTGTTGTCGTAATTAAATTGTTATCTCTATCCACTACACTTGTAATTGGCATTAGTTTAGTTGTTTAAGTTGGATTCAATTTACTTATCAATAATTTGATTGCTAGATAATAGGAATTTTAATTTAATACTGGTGTTTGCAAACGTTCCATGGGGACGACTCTATACTCTATTTTATGCTACTGAATGATAGGTACACTTACCTCTCAAACCGAGTAAAGAGGAGAATATATGTTTATAATTTATAAAACTCGACAAATAGTTCTCTTCTTGCTTAGGCACTAACATCAATTTCCTGATAACATAAGCCTGCTCAACATCCTCATCATCCTCTTCAGAATAATCCTCTTCTCCATCAGGTTCACAATAAACCTCTTGCCCTTCATCCTGCTCTACTATATTTACACTCTTTCTATTTAGATACTCATTAGATCTGTGTCTAGTTGATTGCAACGATAGCACTTATCTAGGACAGGCTTGGCATGTGGGTTATTCTGTCGTTGGAATTCTCCTGCCTCTAAAGGCTTCTTATCAACTACTTTATTAGCCTTCTTCTCACCACTCTCACTAGCTTTCTACCACACCTTTATTTTTCTTATATACTGCCTTACTACTACCACTACCCTCAACTTCATAACCTTTACTACTACTTTGCTCATGCAGCATCAGTTCAGTTTTAACGGCCATGTTCTTTGCTTCATTCAGAGTCCTTAACACAGTAAGCCTAATTCTGTCTCTGATCTGCAACTTCAGACCATCCACTATCATGTTACTTGTTGGCCTTCACTTTCTCGGAGATCGTTACATTTAGCAAGTCTCAAAATTTAGCAGTGTAATCGTGGACTAAACGCGTTCCTTATCGACAATGCTGATATTGTTGGAAAAGGATTTGCTCATAATCAGGTGGCAAGAAATCTCTTTGTAACAGTTGTTTCATATGGAACCACGTCCGTACATGCTATCTACCCTCTCTCTAGCTTCTATTTTGTAACCTCTCCCACCAAGCAGAGGCTTCTCCTTTCAATCTACATCGCTAACCTCACTCTATGCTTCTTGGAATCTCCATATAATCAAAGAACCTGTCTACTTCTGCTAGCCAATCCAAAAATTCCTCAACATCGAGATTACCATTGAAGCCGAGAATATCTACCTTCAGGAAAAAATCACTACCGTCGCCCTAATCATACCCATGATAATCTCTTCGATACCTACCTCCACCTTCACCACTTTGTCTTCGTGGTTGCCTCTTTCATACAAGATTTTATCTTCCTTAGCGGAGTCTTCATCTAAAATCTGTACCCATTGATTTGTAGCTGTAGATCGATTGATCAGACTGCCATAAGCATCCTTGCCTTCGGTCGTCTCCCACCAATATCCCTATCTCTATTGGCATCTACTGCTATCGTTGAAACGCTCGATCAAATCCTCAAGGCGTTGTTCCACTTGTAGATTCTTTGATCCATGGCATCGATTACCGCCTTAAAACCAACTGTTTAGTTACTCGGACTCCGTATCTGATAACCATCAAGGACACGACCACCATTAATACTATCATTAGTTGCTATTTTCACTAGATTTTACCTTGCTCTTATACAACACAGAAGTGTAAAGGACATAAATCAACTTACTGGATGATTTCTAAAACACAATCAATTGCAAAACGTGCAATTCCCAAAGAAATCTCTCTCAGTTAGGGTTCTAAGAGTATAAAATATGAGTTCGCTTTACAAAAGCCCTAAGTGCTATATTTATAGTCTCGGTAAAAAGAAAAATACAATACAAACGAGCTAAAAACATGTGGAATAAACGCTGGCACTAAGCTGTCAGCCTTGGAGTCTACGTCGGTAGCTTTAGATCTATGCCAGCGATGTACATGATGTTACATCAGTGCTACACCGATGGCTTTGGGCTGGCCCTGGGCTGCACTACATTATTAATAACTTAGATTATATCAAAGCTTAATAACTTAGATTAAGAGGGAGTCACCTAGATACCTTTTAGTTTTTATCGATGGGTGTACCTTGTCTAAGCTAAAGAGATTAGATTAAAAGGCTTTAACAAAAGTTATTTTAGTTATCTGGTGTCAATGAGAACGTTTGGCTCAAGTTAGATATCTCAGGTCCTTAGGATCACTTAAGGGAAATAGTTCGATTAGTCATTCTATATAGCCGATTTGCACTAGGTAGGCTAGCTTGGGAAGATCAACCACTTTTAGTCGTGCAACTATATAAGAAATTTTTACTATTTGAATAAAAGCACTACCATGATTGAACAATGCACCTGGAAACACAAAAGGCATTACATACTTGACTAAAGAAACAGAAATACTTAAAATTAACATTTATATCATCATGTAATTTTCATTACATTCCAAGTGCAAGGGATGGTTTGACCATCTAACCTCTCAAATCATAGGCGTCATTTCCCAAATTCTCTACTACCTTGACTAGGTCCTGCCAGTTTACAGCTAGCTTTCCTTGGCCTTCACAAAACTGGTAGCTTTAAGCCTCCCACTTATTAGCTCACCTTATGATTATACCTTATGCAGATCCTTTATGTCAAAATATCTTATTACTTGAAGCTCGAATAGTTGATATAGATCTAGCCAAGTTGAATTTTTTCGATAGTATCTGGATTAGTAACCAAAATTGATTGGCTATTACATCCAAATCTTATATGCACAAATTAGAAAGTTCTAGTTCAATGAAGTTGACTTCTTTAGTTTCGAACACCAATCGATTTGGGTTTATTTTTTCAATTAAGGTGCGATGAATGGAGCAATAAACTTATAAAATGATGAGCAACTCATTCGCTCGATTGCCTTTTGCAGCTCTGACCTTCTTTTTCAAATTGTTAAAAATGATCTTATTAATAGCTTCCATTTATTGTTCATTCGGGGTAGGCAATCGATGTATATCTCAACTACTGTGGTAATTATAATAAGAATCCTTGAACATTTGGCTATGGAATTGTGTTCCGTTATTTGTAATTATAATGCGTGGAACATAAAATCTTGTAATGATGTGGTTCAACATAAAGAAATCAATGTTTATATCCGTTATCTTTGCTACAGTTTTTGCTTCTACCCACTTTGTGAAATAATCAGCCCCTATTACAACATATTGCCTTAAACCAGTGGGCTCAGGGGAAGGCCCAAGTATGTTAAGTCTCCATTGAGTGAAATCCACTAACTAGCTAGGGAGTGTAGTTAACTACTTTAGGCACGAATGAATGGAGCATGTCTCTGGCATTCTACACACTTGCATACTATGTCACCAGTATCCTTTTTCATGATTGTCCAGAAGTACCCAAGACAAATGGCTCGGATGTGTAAGGTCACACTTTTGACAATATTGTTGCATCCACTTGCATGAAGCACTTTTAGTCTGTAAGGCCTTGGTTACAATGTAAGCCTTAGAGAAAAAGGATACCATGACTGTGTTTGTATAGCAATCTCCAACCATAGTGTAATTAGCAATTTTATACATCAATTTCTTGGCTTTGGTCTAGTAGACAAGAAAGGTACCATGCCTAAGGTAATTGATAATGGGATCCATCCAGCTAGGCTTTTGAACAATTGTTTACTCTCCAAAATTTCTATGCTTTTTCTGTTAATGCTCCTTATAGGAGGAATTCAAAAAACCTTCTTGAGCCACTTGAGATTAGGAATCTTAGCTTATGCAATTTAGAAAGCTTATCAACCTCCATATTCTTGACTCGTAAGATTTTATTAATGCTGTAAGAGGGGAATTCAAAAGCTACTTCCTTGATAATGACTAAATATTTTATTATAGCATCCCCTTTGGTCACATATTCCCTATAACCTATTAGACTAAGGTCAACGTATATTAACCTCTTAACCTTGATCTCCCTAGCTTATTCCAAACCTGCGATGAGGGCCTTATATTCTACTTCATTATGATTAGTGTCAAATTCAAATTTGAGTGCATTACAGACCTTTATGATGGGGTCCTTCCAAGACCATGTTTGCTTCACTTCCGTTGTGTGGAGGACTCATCTACATGGACCATCCACTCAGGTTTGTCCTTAGCTTCACTCACATATTCTTATCATGTATATTTAGTGATAAAGTTTGCGTGAAAAGTTGTGCCTTAATTTCTTTATCTAGGCAATAATGCATACTAAATGCACTAAGTTCAACCATATACTTCATCATTCTTCTTGACATATCTAACTTATGGAGAATGTTCTAAAGTGGTTGATCTATCAAGATTGTCATTTGGTGTGCCTCAAAATACTATCTGAGTTGTCATGCTACAATGACCACCACAAGCGCAAATTTCTCAATCTTCAAGTGCTTTACCTTTGGTAAAAAGGACCAAAATGGATAGAACCAAAGTGAAATTTCATTTTTTTTTCTTTTGAAATGGTTTGATTCTTAAGGTCCACTTGGTGAAAAGCAAATGATTTGCAGTTCAATATCCTAAACCAAACCAAATTGATGAACTATTTTACATATAAATGAAAATCAAACATTTTTTTTCAATTATTTCAATTGAAAATAATTATTTTTTAAACTTTTATTTATTTATGTATCCTTCATGAGAATGGAATTAGATTAGTTATGTCATATTTCAATAATTGTAGTATGTCTATAAATAAGTTAATCTTTAGCTTTTAACCTATGATGTTCTAAATATTCTTTCTTCATTTTGTTCTTTCTCTTACTAATTAGTCCACTTTAATTATCAAGTAGTTATTAGTTTATTTAATTGATAACGTGTTGATTAAAAGCACGATGAATTGAAATTTATGTCTTATTTTGGGATGGCATGTTCTAATTTTATTGTGTCTTGTATATCATTGCAGTTTAGAATAATTTACAAAAATTAGACTAGTATATGATTTTTGTTTTATGATAAATGAAATATCTCTTTGCTATAATTTTTACATATTTATTTAGGTAAATAGGTAATCTTAAATATCATTGCTTATATTTGTATTAATGATAAGAAATATAAAATTAAAGTCTCTAATAAATGAATTTTTATTAGAATAAAAAGAAAAACATTTGAACTGTAAACCGTACCATATCAAACTATTTCTCCTTTTTTGTTTGAAAAACTTACAAATGAACCGTATGGTTAGGTTCAAATTTAAAAGAAAATTTGAACCATAATATATGATTAAGTCGAGTCCACCCCTCAAAGTACATTGTGCCTAACCTTATGGTATTGGTCAGTGTTTCCTTCATTTTGACCATACTATGACAAGCAATAGAGAACAATTGCTGAGTGAGAGATATAAATACAAGTCTTCCCTTAGATTAGTTTGAATGAAATGGGAGGCGTTGATGATAAATAATAAGCCATAGCTTAATTGACCAGCCATAATCTTCATATAAGCCGAAATGCTCTATGATAGATCTACCTAAGCTAAGACCTCGATACTTGATCCCCTAATGAGCCCAACTTAGCACAAACCTTGATCTCCTAACCTTAGACTCTTGAAATCAACCTTAGGTTACAACTCCCGAAGAGAAGCTTATGGCGACCTCATTGCTCGAGATCACCTCATGTAACTCGCTATTTGGTTGACCCTCTTTCTTCTTCCCATTAAGGTTAGGTTAATTATCGCGAGACTGGGGAGACATCGTTAGTTTGGCCATACCCTAGCAACTCCTTCGCCTCAAGCCCAGAGATGATTCCCTTACCTCGAGACCTGGTTTGTTACAAACCTAAGGTCGACCTTAATAGAAAAAGATTCTGTAGGTCCCATTCCAGTATGACCACAACTATAAATAGCCCTTCCCTTCACCAGGTGTGGGTAAGTCAAGCTAATCCGATCTTTTGCTTACTCTCTACTAGAATGTTCTTTTAGGTTTTCTGAGTGACCTATGGATTGACTTAAGCATCGAAGTAATCATGTCAAACAAACCCCTGGTGCACTATTAACCATTTTTTGTATTTGTAAAGCCCAAACTCTACTAGTGAAATCAAACCTTGCAACAAAAGGATTAGTTAGAACCTTTTCATTTCTACGAACATAGCCTCAAATTGTTTGATCCATTTGAAATTGCATGGATTCTTCAATATTATGAAGAATTCAGTGCAACAGTTTGCTCTTTTTGAGAACAGTTATTTTCCTAGTGAGTGCTACACGTACTTTACTAACTTACGTGATGACATGTTAAATATAGCTCAAATGTTATTAAGGTTAGCTTCTAGCCCCACTAGGTGACTGAAATAACCAAAATTTCAATGCATGATTAATTTGCATATATATTATATATATATATGTTATGTTTGCTTGAAACAAAAAATTATGGTAAATAATTAGTTAATAAAATATGGTGTGATAGTATGATTTAGTAATGGTAGTGTATAGCATGTATATGTTTTACTTGTTTAAAATATAAAATTTTGTGAATATATTTTAGTTAATAATTTATGCATGTTAGAATTTAATGTGCTAGGATGAGTAGGTATTTGTATTGCTTTGTGTTGTTAGTTTGATATAAATTAAACTAATGTCATGCAAATTGGAGCCAACCCAAGCTAAAGCAAATTTTTTAGTCTTTTTAAGCCCAAAACAAAGCCTTAAATCAAGACCAAGCCTTAGTCTTTTCCCCTCCTTTCACTACCCCAAAGTCAACCAAATATAGTATAATATCAAAGCAAAAGTTGCAAAACACAAATCAAAACAAACACCAAAACCGACTTTTTCCACTCCAAAAAGACCCACGAATTTTACATCAAAAATTTTCTTATGACATTTCACCCAAAGCTTGTTTGAGTGTTCTCCATCAAGTTAAAGTCACACAAGGTTAGTTTACATGCTTTTATGGTTGTTATTTCCTTTGTTTTTATCATAAGAATAACTTCTTGTTATAGTAGGTTGTGGTAGTTTGAAGGTGATTTTGATGATTCATGGTAATCAATAGAGTTAAATGAGTTCTTGGAGTGTGTTAAAGTGTTTAGAGATAGATAAGTTGTGGTACACAAGTGGTTGCATGTGTAAGAGTTGTTTAGTCAATGCATGAGTTGTTGATAGTGGTGAAGTGTTCAAAAGTGGATTAAGAAGTTGTTTGATGTTGGAAATGTGAAGTTTATATATATTTGGAGTTGTTAAGAGCATGTGGTATGTTGTATGATACTTGTATAGTGTTTTGGAGGATGTGGGACAGGTGAAAAATGTGTAAAAATGAAGTTTGAAATAAGGGAAGTTCGAAAAAAACTTCAAACACCTTGTCATGACCTGTTTGAAAGGCTGAATGGGCCATACTCCCCTTGAAACGCCTTGTATGCAAGGGTGTTTCACCTTCTGGAGCTTTTTGCTCATTTCCCCTGGCTCAAACGGCCTATATGTAAAGGTGTTTCACTTTCTGATCTTTCGAGTGAAATTGTTCCAGACTTGTACGCTGCCGACCTTACCTGTTTACGCCACCAGCCCTTGTGCTAATGTACCTTGTAAAAAAATTAATTAAATTTGTTTGTTATAATTTTATTACTTTATATATATTTCTTTATTTGTTGCTTAGTGTTGTGATTAAATAGAAACCTATATAACCCTATTGTATGTATATATGTTAAGTTATTCATTATATGAGTTTCTATTTGAATTTGTTAAGTGTTAAAGAGTTAATATTCAATTGAGAGATAGTGATGCTTGATATGCAATTGTTTGAAATGTGATATATATATATATATATATATATTGTGTGAATATGAATTATGTGTTGAATTGAACTTTGCTTGAGTTTGACAAGGGTTTAATGAATTAATATAATTATGACTTAACAATGTTTTATATGAAATGGTTTCTTTGATAAATTCCCATACTCAACTGAGTTCAAATTCCAGTCTTTTACCTAATAAACCTCTTTATCAAGGTATGCAGTAAAATGGATGTTGTTTGCTTAGGATAAGCATATCATAAATTTATCTTAAATTAAAGAAGACTTAAAAAGTGTTTGTATTGGTTATGCTTTTCACCATTGAATTTTGTTCGAGAAGCAGCAACTTTGTTAACAAGATTAACATGGTAGTTTAGGCACTTAGGCCACTTTAGTCACGATGCAATGACTTTCATTAGTGGCTCAGTGGGTATTTGATGGAGGGTATAGTATTAGCGTAACATTTGCTTACTCTTAAAAAGGTATAATATGATTTAGTTCACATTTTATGGGGATAATTAAACAAGGTAATATTATGGATTAAGTTAAGTAAAATTGAGTAATGACTGTTAACCCTAGATGAAATTACTTTCTCTTTGTAAGATCATATCAGTAGTATAAGTATTCAAGTTGCTTATATCAATCCCCTGAACAGTTGCGGTTACTTAGGAACCCTAGATTCCCAGGATTGAAATCGGAGTTTGAATACTCTGGTATTGTTTTGTTGACTTAAATAAAGAGAAATAAATTATGATTTTCACCTTGCATTGGTTTAGGAGTGTATTCCATATCGTATTTGTTTTTATTACTATGTACTGGGCCTTTAACTCACTTTATCCCTTTCAAGTACTGAAGAAGACGAGTTTTATGATTCTTTAGGCTTAGGATGGACTTTGAGGACTTTTTAGATGAGTGCGATGATTAAGACTCTTGGACCAACCTTGTTGTTTTTCCTTGCAAGAGAGACCAAACCAAGTTTTATTTTAAAAATGTAATAGTATTGACATGGCTTGCTTATAAGCCTAAGTTTGTAATTTAAAGTATTTAAGTTTCCCTTATTGTATGTAATATATGGTTTTGTAAAATTTGAGATACTAAGTTATTAGTATTTATGTGTTGTTATATTAAAGTAGCTACTCCTTGATGAGTAGTCTTTGATAAAGCTTTGTATCTAAACAGGTTAAACAAGCAATCCACATAAACACCTCCTTTTCAGACAACCTCATGTGTAGTACTTAGGTATTATACGTGGCTAGGAGACTTGACATGTCTAATATTAGAGATTAGGCATGTTGGGGCATTTTAGTGACCAAACCCTAAAAACTTCCTTGATGTTAAATACGCACTTTTGGGGATTAAGATTCATTTCGTAGTGTCTCGATCATTTAAAGGTCACTCATAGATTGATGAGATGATCACCAAGCTTACGAATTTTTACGAACATATCATCTACATACAAATCCATGTTCCTCCTGATTTAATGTTTAAAGACCTTTTCACCATCCTTTAATAGGTAACTCTTCATCTTTGAGGTTAAACAAAATCATTTTATAACAATAGGTGCTAAAAGAAATAATGAATGAAGTGTAAACCTTCGTTAGTCGACTCCATCTTAATCTAATTGTTGCTAAAGAAACTATCTAGGAAACTTAGTTATATATGGTCGAATGTAGAATCAACCAAGAAGAGGGACACCATCTTTGAGGCAAGCATTGTTGAGGTTGGTGTAATTGACACACATGTGCCATATTTGGTTAACCTTTTTTCTGATTACCACATTGGCCAGCCAAGTAGGGTACTTTTCCTCTCTAATGAACCTTGCTTTTAACAACTTTGCACTTCCTCCTCCATGGTGACTTGCTTTTCTAGCAGGCAATGTCTTCTCTTTTGTTTGATAGGTTAGGCGGTTCAATACTTATCCAATGGTAATCGTTTCAAATGATATTCCCGGCATGTTAGAGGAAACCCGAAAAAAACATCTACATTATTACATAAGTGACTAGTTTATTCTTTTAGTCTGATGGTACGAAAGTGCCAATCATAGTGATTTACTCATTGCTATCACCTATCTTTACTTCCATGGTTTCTTTAGTGGGTTCACACTTCCCCCCAAGCTTTGCTTCAATTCAGTCTCTATCTGATAAATCACATCTTTTATTGAAGTTTTTAAGTAAAGTTCTCTAGACAATTTATGGTCTCCCTTATGTAGACATCTATCTAGGTCAGATTAGGGTCCTTATTTGATGGATCTATAACCACCTCATGTAGGTAGCAAGGCAGGTACAACTCATGGATTCATTGAGTCCCGAAGCGTGTCGGAATGATTTTGATCCATCCCTCTTAAAAAAATAAGAAAGAAAATTTTAAATTAAAATGATAAAATTTTAAATACTAAGAATATATTATTCTTTGGCCCATATTCCTTTAATATTATTGAGAACGTGCAATTATTTATACACAACACATTCTTATTGAGTTGAAATATTACCAATATAGGACTAGTGTAACACTCTAAAAGACTAAAGTTTATTTAAAAAAAAAAAGTCCCACATTGTTTGGATGTGGGATTCTTCTATATAAAGCATGAGATATGATTTTGAATCGTTTTTACTACATGTGTTGCATAAATCTAATAACACCTAAGAAATAATAGATTATAGTTAATATTGATTTCTTTTCAAAAACTAAAATTCTAATTCAGTCCACCCCCTAATCTCCACGATCCACAACTATTACCTCTCTCAATGAGGACTTCGCTTACTTTTATTGAAATCGAACAATATGCTTTAAGAGCTACAATACAATGTCTCAATAGAGGTCTTCACTTCACACAAGCATAAATGCTTGAGTTGAGTCTTTATAACTCAAATACCATAGACTCAACTCAAGACTTCACTTAAATCACTTAACAAATTAAGTTGTCATTCCTATTTGACGGCAATTACAATACAAATCATAAATAATGTTGTGAGAGTATTTATAAGATTTTGTATGAAAGAATAAACTCAATCAATAAAAAATAAACTCCTCAATATCTTTTATTTATAGCTTCTCAAAAAAATAAGTCGTATCTCCTTGAATCTCTCTCCAATGGTCAATTAAAAGCTCCCAACGGCTAGTTTTTTTGCCATACCGACAAGCAGGTCCAAATCCTACTGGTTACTCGGTCTAAGTCCCCATTAGGTAGTCGGTCTAATCAAGCCCTCAGTTTCTCCCTCGACCACTTTTGATCGTTTTTTGCTTCTTTCCAATTTGGACCAACGAGTGGGTATGCTCTTGACAACTTTGACATGTTTTCATTTTTTGGCCATAATTTTCTCATCCGAACTCGTTTTGAGGAGATTCAAGATGCAACGGAAAACTTAGAGAGAGCTCTAGAATTTTTATGTTTTGATCTTTAAGAGATTTCAAATGAATCAAGGTATAAAATGTGCTAGAAAGATCTATAATAACATAGCACCATAAAAACACAAAACACATATGTATTCATGCATTTGTTCATTCAAATTATGTGAGTATTTCTAAGTGTAAATTAACACAATTGAGTAGTTAATTGTGCAACTAATTTCCTCATCAAAATTTACATTGAACATACAAGTTCAACAATCTCTCCTTTTTTAATGAGGACAATCATGTACAATTAAATCCCTCAATTAAGCATCCGAGTTTCAAAAGAATTTTCTAAACTTGATTCTTAGTCTAGGGGAATCGCAAGTTACACTTAAATGGCCAAACAAATACTCACACTTAAATGTCAAACAAACATAAAATACACTGTTCATGCATATTAATTATGCATTCAACATTTCTCCCCCTTTGGATTCATCAAAAGGCAAACTTAAAACATACCAAACAAGAGAGATGCACAAGTAACATGAAAGTTCTAAAAGATGTCTTAAATATATTTGAACAACTCAAACTCATGAAAATCCACATATCACAAATTTGTGAAAGTTTCTATTAAAAATTGCATGATTTGAGAGTACAAAAATTTGTCAAAAAAATTTTCAACCATTCAAACAAGTTTAGAAAGCAACATTGAACATGTCTAAATATTGTTTATGCATCAAAAGTATCAAAAACCATTTTTATATATTCAAAGTCCAATTTTGGCACAAACTTAGTCCAAATCATGCATAAAATCAATATATCATCAAGTAATTCATGTTTAAGCATATACAACACTTCACGCAAATTTAAAAAAATATTCATAAGTTCATATATTGCAAATTTGTGCACATTTTAGCCATCAAATGCATGAGTTTTTCTCAAAGGTGTGCAAGATTTTGTTCAAAAACATTTTTCATGCAAATTTAAAATTTTGTGCAAGTTTTTTAGATCCAATAAACATAACAAAACATAATTTAGAAGAAAAAACTTGAAAATCCAAGTTTATGCATTTCATACTCAATTTTAGCTCATTTTTAGCTCAAAATATGCACATAAGTATCTCAACATAAAAAAATTTGTATATGCAAGCACATCAACAAATTATATACATAAACATCAAGGGCACAAACTATTAAACACAAGCAAGCTGGGAATATACCTTATTTTTGCCCCTGAGCCACTTGGGGTACATACAACAACACAATCATCTTTTTAGTACTCATTTTTTCTTGGGTCATTTATAGTTAGCTAGAGCAAATATTTCCCTTATTAGCACCCAAACATACTTGTTTTTGTGACCCAAATGCATAGCTTTCTTTATTGCATACTTGTGTGTAATATGACCAAGCTTGCCACAATAGTTACAAGTCCCATGATTGGCTCTCATAAATCGAGTCTTAAGGGACTTGTAACAATTGTTCCTATCATAGCTAATTCTATACTTGTTGAATCAACTTTTTTCTTTCCAAGGAAGTACTAAAGTTATTCTCTCCCTTAGTAAATTTGGCTATAATAGCATTTGCATTACATAAGCTAGTTTTCAACCTCTCATTTTCATATTTAAGTTCAACTAACTCTTTTAAAATTTCATCATTGCTACCACTGGCACATGTAACATTATCATCACTTTTATCATCACCATTTAAGGTTTTAACTTCAAGATCAAGCAAATCATTTTCAATTGTCAATTTCTCATCAATCTTGCTTAATTCATCATTTTTGCTTTTCAACTTCTTATATTTATTATTTATTGTATCGTTTTCCAATTTCAATAATTTAATTTCTTCACGCAACTTCTCATTTTCAATTTTAATTTCTTCATGCTCATTTCTAAAATCATCTAATTCATCTCCTACTTTCTTCATTAAGATTTAAGCTTGTTATTACTTTTCTCCATTTTAATCAATTTACTACATGCTTTATCAACATCTCACAAATTTCATCATAATGAATGTCGAGCCTGGATTTTTCCACTATCTGGTTCATTTCTCCTAACCCGATTCACATTAAACCCGAACCCATTTAACATGAATCTTCGACTAGAGGTTAAAAGAAATTTTAATTTTTGAAAACTTTTTAGAGTCGCCACCTGATATAAATCGGGAAAAAATAAAAGTTAGGATCAATGGGTCGATTGATCCTAACTTAGCTACTAGTCTGCGAAAATTTGATTTAAAAACCAAACTTTTAAAACCAGATATCATGGATTCGGGGGCTAACCTATTAAAACCAAATGGTTACCACTTTTGGAATTTTAAATTTATAATCTATCATTTATATGCTCAAAAACTCAAATGAAACAAAACAAATATTTATAAGTCACATTTTCTATTTTTCTTTTTATATTTTTTATTGCTAAAAAATTTCACAAAAATAACCAAAATGATAAACAAAAAATATTTTTTCATTTTTTATTGTCGGGCGGTGCCTACGTACTCGCTAATCGAGATCAGACAAAATGTAGTTCTTTTAAAAAAGAACTTAATTTGTTGATCAATTTTAATTTTTGAACTCTTTTCACTTTAAATTCATTAAATTTTGAATTTTTATGAAAATCATTTTTGATGATCCTATGATCTAATCAATTGATTTTTCATTTCATGAAAACTTATTTTTCTAAGTCCAAAAATCATTTTTTTTATTTAAAAATTTTGGTTTTGGAAAATCCAATTTTGTATTTTTATTTATTTTTATTATTATTATTATTTTTTACATAAATTCATAACATATTCAAAATATTTTACAATACATTAAAATTATTTTCATGCATCAAATACGCATTTCTAAAAGCAATTTATGTATAAATACATATTAAAAATATTCAAAAATATAAAAAAAAATAAATTTATATGAAAAATAATTATTTTGATTTTTCTGGATTTTTATGAATTTTTATGAATTTTTTACTATTTTTTGCTATTTTCTGAAATTAATTATATAATAAAATAATGCGGACTGACCTGGGCCGTTGGATGGAGCGGATGCGATCTGGATCGTCTGATCTGAAGACCAATCCTAGCCATCTGATCTCGTTGACTCAATCTGGGGCGTTGATCACCTTGATCAAATCTGGGTCGTCTGATCTGGATAATCGAATCTGGGCCGTTGATCTGCTTGCTTGAATCTGGACCGTCTAATCTGGTTGATTGAATCTGGACCGTCTGAACTGCTTGATCAAATCTGGACCGTTGATCTGTTTGCTTGAATCTGGACCGTCTGATCTGGTTGATTGAATCTAGGCCGTCTGATCTGGTTGATTGAATCTAGGCCGTCTGATCTGAGCTGACCGTTGACCGTTGACCTTTGACCAGGGGGCGGGTTGGACTTCGGATTTTCGGGTCAGATTTCGCGTCAGATCTGACCCGATCGGGCGAAGAAGATGAAGTCGGTGGTTTCGAACGCTTCCTCGGCCGTTTCTGGTGGTCTTCGAGGCTGGAGGGATTGTCGGCCCGACGCCTGTGGGGAGCCACAGCTGGTGGCGGTGGTGGATCGCGCCCAGATCCACCGGAAGCAGCGGTTCGCGATGGTGGCTACCGGCGGCTCAATCGGAAAATTTCAAAAAAAATTTGCAGAATTCAATTCGAGAAAATTGATCAATTCTAAGCACACTTGATCACTTTAAACAACTCTCCAAACCTTTATCACTTCTAATTGGATCAAAAACTCCAAACAAGCTTCGAATTTGTGAATTTTGCAAATTTTGCACAAACTCTCGAATTTTTAGATCTCACTCTCTCAGTATGTTTTTCTTGAAATTGAATTGTGCCTTTTTCTTATGGATCACCCCTATTTATAGTGCTAAGATTAATTGTCGTTTCGTGAATCCATTAATGCTCAATTGTTGGATTATGAATCGTTGTGTTCTTTTATCAAAACGTTTGGGAATTTGGGAGTTGATTCATGATTAATCCTTCGAATTAGACACGATTCGAGTGTTTAAACTTCATGACTCTAAGTTTGGATGAGTTTAATTGAATTAATTCATTCAATTTTGCCATGAATCAAATTTGAAGAGTCACAACTTTTCATATTTTTCCCAATTTTGAAGCTTTGATTGAAGTGTCTTTTGGCTTACTTTGATGCACGAATTTGGTCCAAAATTAATGTATCCCATGCCTCTTGAGTGTATCTATTTTTTTTTTTTTAAATTAATGAAGATTTATTGATGGAATTGTAACCCCAAGTATGTGAACCAATATGCCTATTTTTTAATTGGGCAAAAATTGGGTGTCTACAATGAACATGTGAATAAATGGAGCATACCTCATCATCTAATGCCATTAGACAAACATCTTCATCCAAGTTGAATGAGTCCTCATCGCTCCATGTGGCCACAAATGCCTTCTTCTTTGCTCCCTTGCTTCTTTTTTATTGAGTAGGCAATATTATTAAATATGCCCCAGTTGGTTGCATTTGAAGTAAGTGATGGTTTTATCTTGGGTTTTGAGGAGCCATCATCTTCCTTGCTTTTTTTATCCTTATTTACCTTAAAAAACATGGTAAACCTTCTAGTGAGCTTGTCCAACTCCTCATTATCTTCCTCACTTTCCTCCTTTTCACTTGAGCTTGAGTTGAAGCAAGAGACTTTTAATGCAACTTCCTTCTTGGTTAACTCCTCTCTATGCTTCTTAATTAGCTCACAAGTCATGAGGGTTCCAAGAAGTTGTTCCTTTGATAGTTGGCTTAAATCATGTGTCTCTTCAATGGCGGTTCTTTTCACCACCCACTTCTTTGGCAAGGACCTAAGAATTTTACAATTTATTTCTAAGTTAGTATTTGTCTTGCCAAGAATTGACAATTGATTTTAGAAGGTAAATTACATCCAAATATATCAACCTTTAAGAGTAAGGTCATTAAAGGTATCAACGTTTCAAGGTGTCTAAAAAAGGAATTAGTGTTTCGGGATAAATTTATTTAAGGTATCAACGTTTCAAATAGTTAAAAAAGATATAAACATTTTGCAAAGTGAGTCAAATAAGGTGTTAATAATTGACCATTAATGACAATCTGGGAAACTCAATTGAAAACTAATCGAAACGTTCATACCTTAAATAAACTTTGTAAAAAGTTGATATCTCATTTGATTCACTTTATGAAACGTTGATTTTACTTTTTAACCACTTGAAACGTTGATATCTTAAACGAATTTACCCTCAAACATTGATACATTCTAGTGTAATTTACTTGATTTTAGAATATTTACAAATTCATCATGCATATCATCAAAAGATTCATTAGCCTTTATTTTAAAATTTTTAAATTTTCCACAAAGAAACTAATTTTAGTATATTTTACTCTTGTAGATCCTTCATAGGTATTTTCAAGGTTTTCTCAAATTTCTTTTGCGAATCTACAAGTGCATATTCTACTAAAATCACTATCGTTTAAACCACATTATAATATATTAATTGCTATTTCATTTAATTGTACATTTTCCTTATCAGCCTTTGTATAATTAAATTCATTTTTTTCTTCTATAACTATAGGGTCATTTTCTATAACATTCCATAAGAAAAGATGTTGAGCTTTTAAGAAAATCTTCACCTTACATTTCCAATATGCACAATTTGTTCCAGTTAGGATAGGCGGTCTATTTACTACTTCCTTTCATGAAAAGGTAAATTACACTAGAAGGTCTCAACGTTTGGGAGTAATTTCATTAAAGTCCCAACATTTTGAGTAGTTAAAAAGAGTCTCAACGTTTAGGGTTAAGTTTACTTAAGGTCCTAATGTTTGAAGAAGTGGGTCAATTTGGGTCCTTAATGACACATGTTAATAGAGAAAAGTCTTATGAGTTTCAATTAAATATTCTATCCTGTTGACATGTGTCCTTTGGGACTTAAAGCGACCCATTTCTTTAAACATTAGGACCTCTTTTTAACCACTCGAGACGTTGGAATCTTAAATGGACTTATCTCTAAACATTGAGACATTCTAGTGTAATTTACCCTTTTCATGAAACTTAAGGTGTTACTATCCATGATCTTGGACTCTAGATACTATTAAGTACTTATCCTAGAGTCCTAGCTCTAATACTAATTGTAGAAATCTAATAACACCTAAGTAACAACAGATTATAGCCAATATTAATTTTTTTTCAAAAACTAAAAGTCTAATTCATACACAATAACAAATATAAAGGACCATGATAATAAATAGAGAGATAGAGAAAGAAAGGCTTACATCAAGAAATAACGTGGAGTTCGAACCGAACTCCATGGTCCATACCAATTGCCTCCCTCAATGAAGGACTTCACCCCTTTATTCAAATCAAACAATATACTCCTAAGAGCTACAACACAATGCCTCAATAGAGGTCTTCACTTCACACAAGCACAAATGCTAGAGTTGAGTCTTTACAATCTCAAATATTATACACTTAACTCAAGACTTTGCTTAAATCACTTAAAAATTAAGTATAACGCCTTTCTAGTGTGATGGTAATTACAATACAAAGGGCGTTATACTTATTTCTCTCTTAAGCAATAATAAAAATCACAAAAATACTTTGAGAGTGTTTACAATATTTTGTAGGTAAGAACTAAGCTCAATCAACAACAAAAAAACTCCTCAATATCTTCTATTTATAGCTTCTCAAAAGGTAAGCCATATATCCTTGAATTTCTCTCCGACGGTCAAATTAAAAGCTTCTAACGGTTTTTTTTTATACCATACTACAAGCTATTCCGAATCTCCACTGGTTAGTCGACCCAAGTTGAGCCCTCAGTCTCCCCTTTGATCACTTCTAGTTATTTTTTGCTTTTTTCTAGTTTGGACTGGCAAGCTGGTACTCCTGATAGTTTCAACATGTTTTTGTATTTTGGCCATAAATTTCTCATCCATAATATGATTGAGGTGATTTGCGATGCTACAGAAAGCTTAGAAAGAGATCTACAACTTTCGTGTTTTGACCTTTGAGAGATTCCAAAGGAATCAAGATCTAACATGTTCTAGAAAGACCTGCAACAATAGAGTACAAAAAAAACACAACACACATATATATTCAAGCATTTTATTCATTCAAATTGTGTGACTATTTTTAAGTGTAACTTAACACAATCGAGTGGTTAATTGCAACTAATTTCCTCATCAAAATTCATGTTAAAGACATAAGTTCAACATATTACTGAAATAGAACAAGCTGTAATCATAGGGATTTAGCATCTTTCATAACTTAAGGGTCATCTACTCAAATGCTTTATTAAATATGATGTCAACACTACCTATTTCAACCATCACCTTATTAACTTGAAACCCAATTATACATGTAGAAATAATTAATGCATCTTGATGAGGGATTTAAATACCTTCCAAATCCTTCTAAATGAAATAAATGGAATTATGTACTCTAGGATTTAGGTTTAGAGGTGCATAATTTGTTGGCCCTTCAACCGTTGACTTCAAGCTACTAGGAACACATGGTACTCCAACCATTGTATTGATAACTCTATTAGGCACTCGATTTTGTTGGTGGCTGGCTTAATTATTCACCTTTACTTTTTCTAGCTTATTCCTACAACAGTGAGTTGTCCTTTCAATACTATTGCTCAAGTCAACAATATATTCCCTTAAATAGATATGTTGTACAACATCTTGAATGACAACTGGAAACATTCACTAGTATTGTGGCTGTAATCAAAATATTTTTCATTATTCCACCAATAGAGGTTGCTTCTCATCTTCTGCGATGAAGGAAGGAAATTTCTATCCTGAATTTCCAAGAATAGATCATCTAAAGGCTTGGTGAGGGATGAATTGTGTGTAGATGTTGAACAACCACTTCTTGCCATTGCCCTTCTCATCCTTCGAGAAACGATTGGGATTATCGTCTTTTTGTTGGTTGAATCAATCCTAGACCAACCCCTTATTCTTCATACTCACGTCGTCTTTTCCAATCTCCTACACATGCTTAGTGATCTCTAATCGTATTCATATATTATCCTCTCGAATGATATATTTTGCAACTCTCTTCTAAAATTGGTTTGATATTATAGGCTTACTTTTACTTAGGGATTCAAAAAGCTAACCTTTTAGATTGACCCCTTGTATGGTCATGTATAGTGTAATTTTAATATCTAGTCTAGGGCTTGAAGGGCATGCTTTGAAAATCCGGTCATATAGTCTTTAAGTGTTTCCCTAAGTTACTATTTTACTAGATAAAAGGACAACATGCCTTCCCTAAGGGTTTCTAATTAAAAAATGCTTCAAATACAAGCTTGTAAGGTTATGGAAACATGTAATAAAGTTTAGGGGGAAGTTGCTCATACCTCTTATATCCTACTTTTAAACAGGGTGTTAGGGAAAGTTTTGAAAGTGATGGCATCATTAAACCCATGAAAGGACATTGATGTGCGAAAGTTTGCTATATGAACTTTCATACCTACAAGCACAGCCTTATCTTGGATTGCTTGGAATTTGAGAAAACCATTCTTCTAGCGTTCTTTTTTTTTTTTTTTCCCAAAAATCCTCTTTACAGTCTCTAGTTGGTTATCGTTTAACTACCATGAGATGATCCAAATAGGCTCTATTGCCCACACTTAGGAGGCCTTTGCCTATTAGGGCCCAACAAGAAGTTCGCCATGGGAGTTCATAAGCCAAATTTGTTGTTATTATTATGCTATGGGAGTTATATTCTTCTCCTTATTCTACAGGTCAACATTGGTGTTCAAACTCATCAATACGGGTTTGAAGTCCTTAAACTTCGTCATTACTCATCAATGTAGGCTTGGAGGTAGTGAGCTGCTTGCCCTCATGGATGATGGGATTCCCACTATTGATACGCCTAGAAACTCTAATCATGGCCACTAAAGTGTCTAAAGTAACTAACTTTTATCAATTCTCATAAACGACGCCGAAGTGTTGGTGCTTTAATTTGCTGGTAAAGTGTCTCGAATTTAAGCTTTAAAGTGTATGGGCTTACAAAAAATAATAGAAGGTCAGTAAACTTCAGGGGTTATCTAGTACAACCACTTCGACAATCATGTTAGTACAGTAGAAGAGTTATAAATGTATAAAAAGGCATAATGTAGGCTAAATGTCACAAACTCATCTTCAATATGCATATTGAGGAGTAGTTATAGTGCCAATTGATTGACAATTATCTAAGTGGTTGTCCAATCATAGGAGTAGTGGCAAGTCATGGGATTTAACTAATTTATGGCCAACATGCCACTAAACCACTTCTCAAGAATATAACATATGGTGTATCGTGGGCTAAGTGAATAGATAAGAATAGAAAAAGATGACTGAGCAAAGTGGTCATCTTATGGGTTTAGCCAATTTTACTATGGATGATCGAGTGGACATAGAGGGTAGCTTAGAGGAGTGGTGTCAGTCTAAGTTGTAGTTATGTTGGTCAACCTTGAGAAGCCCTTATCGAATGATTCCCTAAAAAAAAAAAAATTGTTTAATAAAAACCTCTCTTGCAAAGGGGAGAAGAAAGAAGGATAGAGACTTGCTATTTTAGAAAGAGAAATGGAATAAAGTGGCCCCCACGTATCATGGGACCTGGTCCCATTAGCTTAATTGCCTATAACAACTCCTTGGAGGATACTTAGTGTTCGATAGGAGTCTAGGATGAAAATGTGATTCAATACCCCATAGACCAAATCATTGCAAACAAACTAGGAAATGTCTTCCTTTAAGATGAAAACCAAGAAAAAAAAAAAGAGGAATGGGTTTTGGACAGAACCAAAGTATGGAAATTGAGGACATAAACAACCACCACTTGTCAAACCTAAATGAAGAAAATGATAGGTAGGACTCTTGGGAGGGGGTTTTGGAAAACTCTGCGCTTCATATGGAAACTTCTCCATGAGGTTATCCAACCCGAACTAACCTTGTTAAATGTGTTCTTCACATTGATGTTAGGTGTCCTCTATGTGAAGGGGAATAAGAAACAATAGAGCACTTGGGGAGAAGTTGCAAAATCACATGAGCCTAGTGCCATAACCTGAACTCCTTCCCTAACTTCCTATCAACCTTCCAGCTAAATTTATAAGGCTAATCAAGCATAATATGGGTATGAACATCTGAACTAGTAGAGGAAAAAAGACGCCGTGGCCATGTCAATTTACCTTCTTCATTTGGGCAATATGGTTTCAAAGGAATAGGAAGCTAAATGAAGAACCTTTAGGACTAGTAATCCTTTGCACGGTCTAAGATTCTGAATGGTGAGTCTTACAGAAGAAGAAGACGTCCCTGTTGTAAGCCTCGACTTTCTTTGTAAACCAAGCTTGTCTTCGAGAACTGAATCAGAAACCAAAACCCTAAATTGGAATAGCTAGGTTAGAGAAACCTAGAAACCCTAAGTCTGGCTTCACCGAGGATAAAACCATAGAACTTTTGGAGCAAGTTGATCTAGATTATAGTTCTAAAGAATATATCAAAATAAAAAGATTAGTTTTCAGGAAATTACCTGTTTCGAACTCAATCGAGATCCGTTCCGAAAAAACTAGCCCCAGGACTCGAAATTAGAAAAATATTTTGAAATGCTTTTTAAGACCGGAATTTAATAAGGAATTCAAAAATATATTTATTGTAATTTTTTCGGTTTATAAAAATTACAGTTATTACCTTTTATCATATTTTCTTTACTAATCGGTAATTTAATTATCTAATCTACTATTCATTACTATTCACAAGTACAAGCCAATACCCTAATCACACTCACAAGCTATACCCCTACTCTTATATCCTTACAATCTAACCTTACCTCATTACACCATATTCCTTACATTTACTTTTCCAACACATTTTATTACACAAATAAAATTTGAAAAATTACACAACACTCATTTTCTCTCCCTCTCCCCTTGGCCGGCGCTACCCCTTCGTATTTTCCCTCTCATTTGTTTTATTTTTCTTCATTTATTTTATACACACAAAACCTAATACCTCTCTCTATATATACCATTTTATGCCTTCTCATTCTCTTTCTTCATTTCACTTTTGGAAATTTACAAACTCTCTCTCTCTTTTACTCCTTTGCCATGAGCCCTCCACACATACACACACTCATGCATTTTTTTTTCCTTCAAGTCATCTTGTTTTACAAGCTTAATAGGTATAGATCTATACACTATCACCACAAAAATATAATGGCAAGATCATTCATGTGTGGATTCATAAAAATCCCCACGAGCTTCATGCTGGGGATGTAAAATCACTAAAACATGATGATCAAACCATCACAAGTTGTGGATCTTATGCTTTAGGCTCATATTTTTGTCATGATCATAATATATGTTCATATAGTGATAATCTTATGTAGAAATCTTACTTACATTGTTATCATAATAGTACACTTCATTTCATGTAACATGATCATCACACTAAGATCTAGCTTCTAAACATCCATCTTTTACATGTCATTTGAGATCTCATGCATTTATTTTGTTTAGAATGAATAAATGGCCATAAAGATTTTGTCTTATGTAAATGAATATTTTGTTGATTTCTAAAAGTTAGGATATTTATGAAGATGAGCCAAAAAGCTCAAGAACAAATTGTGTTTCATCGAAATAAACTTTTGTAAATTCGGATGAAAAAGAGTTATATTTTGAAAACCTATCTTTCAACTCCAAAACATGAGTTTTATGTGAAAAATGAAGGGCTTATAGAATATGTATCAATAGGAGATTATTTTGATAAGTTAATGGTAGATCTACTAAGAGAAATTTGTCAAACAAGAAATATTTACAAGATAGAAAATTTGAATCTTATGTTAGTTACATGAAATTCATAACTAGGAAAAGAGGGTATGTAAACACCTATTTTTCAAACCCAACATGGAAGTTTTATTAAAGAAATGAAGTCCTTAGTAGATAGGAATAGGGAAGCCTTAATTTTTAAAGTATCAAATGAGTTGTTCTTAAGGAAATCACCTCAAAATTATTTTTACAAGATTAGGATCTAGGAATTGCCCATATTTAAACACTTATTTACAAAGTGTAAAATGAGGATTTTTATTGAAAAATGAATACCTTAAGGAATAGATATAGTAAATACTTAAATTTAGCAAAATAAATAAATTTTATTAAGGAAAATCTCTAAAACAAGTGTGATTTATCAAGAACACAAAACTAGTCTTGCTAAGTTAGGTATTCATGACATCTTGTAAAGTAGAAGTTTTCTAAAAATATTCTTCTAATAGAATATCATCAAGAAGATACATATAGGAAGCTCATGACATACCATTCATGATAGTAACTTGTTAATATTGCATGCATATTTGGCATGGATAGTAGAAACATCATAACTCTTCACAAAAACAATTTCGAAAATGGATGTTTGGCTACTGATTAGAATTGATCCGAACTTTTCGAGACTTCAAAGTTTCAAAATCGAGATATTATATTAGAATTAGATAGATCCTTTGAAGTAGATAGGAATCGGTATATAATTTGTCAAATTCCAAGTTAAAATGATCAAGTTATGGCCATTTTAAGTTAGAATTTCCATTAATTACGAGAATTACGAACTTAATAGTTTTTATAAAATAAAATGGATTAGATATGAGTTGAAATACTCATTTGGGTATTTCTTTCATTTAGGTGACTTAGATCCCGAGGATTAGTTACCACAGGACTATTATTACTAAGAGACCAGCCACCTATGGCCAGGTGAGTATTACTTCTAATTTCATTTCTTAATTGTGTTTGTAGTGATTAGTTGCACTAGATTATGAGGCAAAAGATAAAAATGGATTTGCATGATGGGAATTATGGGGGGTTATGTATTTATTGATGAGTTGAGAAATTGTATTAAGAAATCGAAACCGAGTGATTAACTTATATTTGTTTAAAGTATTATAGGATTGATTGTCTGCGAGATTGGTTGATCACCTGAAAATTGGTATTAATAATTATTTAGATTGATAAATTAACATGGACATATCACTTCACGATGAGGATGGAGCATTAGCATATGTTAGTTACTTGTGATCCGTAAACGGTTAAAAGTTGGTTGATCGTGATCCGTAAATGACATAAATTGGTTATCCATGATCCATAAATGGCACATTAATTCAATGGTAGTACCGTAGTATTTGTTAATATGCTAACCTTGAATGGAGGGCATAAATCCATTCACATATAATTTCCAGCTGATCATATGTATTGTTTGTTCACGTTGTTAATGCATTCCATATAGTTGAATAAATAACTTGATTGAATGATTTGTTATAAATGTCTTTATGGAAGTATTTACTCACTAAGCTAGTGTAGCTTACACCCCCACAGCTTTTTCTTATTGTAGTTTTCATATATATAGCTAAGGCCGAGGCATCCTACCGAGCAGGTACACGAATTAGGAGTTTTCATTAGAAGTTTGTGTTCGATTTTGTATAGACTTCCATAGGAAACCTTAATATTTACCGGATGACTATAAAAGACCACTTTTAAACTTAATATTCTTTTGTGGGGGAATGCCCCTAGAACTTTTGCAATTGATTATGTGGACTCATGGTTTATATTCTGATGCTTATAGTATGGCAAATTGAACTATTTATCTACATTAGTTCATGTATTCTATTGTCGTAAAGGTACACCTTGCATCTGTATGAGACTTTGGAATGATTGTGGTAGTAATTCCTAAGTCTTATATAGTATGCGGCAGACTGTTACGTTTAGGGTACCCTATGGGGCGTGACACCTGCACCCTTAGAAAGGACCTGATCATAGCTGGCCGAGACCTTTGGCTAGATTAAAAATTCAACGGTGATGCTGCCTACTTAGGGAAACTCAAGAAAGCATCCCTTGGCAACATTAATGTAGAGCGCAGCCTAAGGGTGGCCCAAAGCCACCAACATATCATATATGCTGTCGATGTAGATGCCAAAGCTATTGGTGTAGACTCTAAGGCTGGTAGTGTAGGGCTAACGTTTGTTCCACACGTTTTTTAGTTCGTTTGTATTTTTTTGTCCTTTTAGTTAAGACTATAATATGGTATTTAGGGCTTTTGTAAACACAACTCATATTTTGTCATTTGAAACCCTTATTTAAGAATTTCTCTCTGAAGTTGCAATTCTTTGCAAGCTTTGTGTTGTAGAAATTATCCTGTGAGTTGATTTCTATCCTTTACGCTTCTACAGTACGTCAGATTGATATTGGAGAAAGGTAAACTCTTGCAAAGATGGCAACTAATGATGGTATTGACAACAGTCTTATTTTTAACAATGATCAGGATACAAGAGTCTAAGGAATTGAACAGTTAGTTTCTAGGGTGGTAATTAATGCCATGGATCAAAAAGTCTGAAGAATAGATCAACATCTTGAGTATTTGATCAAGCATTTTGATGCATGGCAATAATACCAATAGAGATAGGATATTAGTAAGAGACGACTAAAGGCGAGGGATGCTTATGGCAGTCCAATCAATCGACCTATAGCTGTAAATCGTTGGGCACAGATTTCAGATGAAGACTCCATTGAGGAAGATGAAATATTGTATGAAGAGAGGCAACCACAAGGACTAACCAGTGAAGGTGGAGGTAGATATCGAAGGGACTATCATGGGTATGACTAGGGCAGCAGTGATTTTTGCCTAAAGGAAGACATCCCTAGCTTCAATAGGAATCTCGATATTAAAGAATTTCTAGATTAGCTGACTGAAGTAGATCGATTCTTTAATTATATAGAGATATAGAGGAGTGCGGAGTGAGATTGGTGGCATATAGATTGACGAGAGGAGCTTCTACTTGGTGGAAGAGAATATAAAATAGAAGGCAAAGAGAGGGTAGACAATCTGTACAAACGTGATTCTGTATGAAATAACTACTACAAAAGGACTTCTTGTTGCCTGACTATAAGCAAATCCTTTTCTAACAATATTAGCATTGTCGACAAGGATCACGTTCAGTCCATGATTATACTGCTGAGTTCATCAGACTGGCTGGGCATAAAAATCTTTGAGAAAGTAAAGGCCGACAGGTAGCACGATATGTTGATGGCTTGAAGTTGTAGATCAGAGACAAGATTAGGGTTACTATGTTGAGGACTCTAAATGAAGCAAAGAACATGGCCTTAAGGCTGAATTGATGTTGCAGAAGCAGAGCACTATATTTGCAAGCAACAAAAAGGGGCATGGAGCTAAAGGTGCTAGTAGTAGTAGGGCGATGGTTGAGAAAAATAAAAGTGTTGTAGACAAGCCTAGTGAAAGTGCTAAGAAGAAGGTTAACAAGGCAGTTAGCAAGAAGCCCTTAGAGGCCAGAGAATCCCAGAGGCAGAATAACCTATATGCCAAGCCTATCTTAGGTAAGTGCTACCGTTGCAATCAATCAAGACACATGTCTAATAAGTGTCCAAATAGAAAGAGTGAATATAGCAGAGCGAGATAAATGGGAAGAGGTTTATTATGAACCTAATGGAGAAGAGGATTATTCTTATGAGTGTGATGCGGATGTTAAGTAGACCTATGTTATCAAGAAATTGATGTTAGCGCCCAAGCAAGAAGAGGACACCCAACGACACTAATTGTTTCACACTAGATGCACTACTACGTATAGAGCATAGATCTAATTGTTGATAGTAAGAGTTGCGAGAATATTATTGGGTAAGAGGTTATTAATCAGTTATAATTTCCAGTAGAAAAACATCTTAATCCTTACACTAGAGGGTGGAATAAATCTATTGAGTGAATAGAGGTGAAGGAGAGATGTAGAGTACTGTTTTTCATTGGCAAATATCAAGATGATGTCTACTGTGACATTGTAGACATGGATGCATGTCACCTACTATTTGGAAGACCCTGGCAATATGATGTGAATGCTCAACATACAAGGAAGGAAAATGTATACAGGCTAGAGAAAGGCGCTGTGAAATACACTTTGTTACCTCTAAAGGTAGAGAATCACACAAAGGCCCGCAAGGTATTGGGGTACTCTTTCTTGACAATTACTTATTTAGAGAAAGATTTGGAAGAAGATATGAAGGAGTCCAGAGTCCAGAGTTTAGAGTTATGCGTGCACTTATAGTAAAGAATGTCATGACAGTAAATGAGGAGAGCAGTAGTGGAGTTCTAGAGGGTGTGAAAGAGGTGCTAGAGGAATTTAAAGATTTGCTTCCAGTTGATTTGCTAGAGGGACTACCACCCTTACGAGATATTCAACACAAAATTGATTTGCTACCAAACTTGCCACATTATAGGATGAGTCTAAAGGAGATTGAGATTTTATAAGATAAGGTTCATAACCTGTTGCAAAATGGGTTTTTTAAAGATAGTATGAGCCCATGTATTGTGCCTACTTTACGAACTCCAAAGAAGGATGACAGTTCGAGAATGTGTGTCAATAGTAAAGCTATCAACAAGATTACTATTGGGTACAAATTCCCAATACCTCATCTGGAAGACATGTTAGACAGGTTGACTGGGGCTGTTGTGTTTTCCAAAGTTGATCAGAAGAGTGGATATCACCAGATCAAAATCAAGCCTAGGGATGAGTGGAAAACCACATTCAAGACAAAAGAAGGGTCATATGAATGGCTAGTGATGCTTTTTGGCCTCAGCAACGCGCCTAACACATTTATGGGAGTCATGAATAAGGTATTAAGACCCTTTATTGGTAGATTTGTGGTAGTCTACTTTGATAACATATTAATTTATAGTAAATCTAAAGATGAGCATATAGATCATGTAAGGGGTGTTTTGGCTGTGCTGAAAGAAAATAAACCATATGCTAATCTAAAGAAGTGTATTTTCATGTTAAAGAGTTTGTTGTTTATAGGGTTTGTGGTTAGTAGTGAGGGGATAACAATTGATGATCAGAAGGTGAGGGCTATCAGACAATGCCCTATTCTAAAAAATGAGATGAAATTGAGGAGTTTCCTTAGGTTAGATAGCTTCTACAGACGATTCATCAAGCACTTTAATACTATTGCTATACCCTTAACTGAGTACCTAAAGAAAGGGAAGCTTCAATAGGGAGAGGAGGCTGAGACTAGCTTTGCGTTACTGAAAGAGAAGCTGTGTAATGCTCCTGAGTTAGCACTTCTTGACTTTGATAAATTGTTTGAAGTTGATTGTGATGCTAGTGGAGTTGATATTGGGGGTATATCCCAAGAGAAAAGACCAGTCACTTTTTATAGTGAAAAATTGTGCGGTGCTAGGAAGAGCCAGTCAACTTATGATAAAGAGTTCTACTCTATGGTGAGAGCACTAAGAGTTTGGGAGCATTATTTGGTAAGGAAAGAGTTTGTTTTATACTCTAGTTGGAACGCTCTAAAGCATCTAAATAATAAAACCAGAATCAGTAAGGATATGCATGCCAGGAGGATTCAGTTTTTGCAGAGATTTCCTTTTAAATTGATGCATAAGTTTGGAGTGTTGAATAAAGTGACTAATGCCTTAAGCAAGATAGCTGATTTGTTAGTTATTATGAGTACTGAAGTTGTGGGGTTTGAGCAATTGAAGGAGTTATACAAGGATGATGTTGACTTTAAGGATACATGGGAAAGGTGCATTGCAAAAGAGCCATATGGTGACTACTATATACTTGAAGGGTACTTGATGAAAGGGAACCAACTTTATATCTCTGAATCTTCTTTGAGAGAGAAGTTTATCAAGAGTCTTGTATGGGGGAAGATTAGTAAGGCACTTGGGTCGAGATAAGACTATTGAGCAATGGTGGATAGGTAGCATTAGCATTGGTTGAGGAGGGATGTCAGTAGAATTGTGCAAAGGTATCACATCTGTCAGAAATCCAAGGGGCAGTCCCAAAACACTAGATTGTACACACCATTGCCAGTACCTGAAAATGTCTGGGAGGACCTATTTATGGACTTTGTGTTAAGTTTGCCTCATACCCAACGAGATGCTAACCCAGTATTTGTGGTTGTTGATAAGTTCTTCAAGATGGCTCACTTTATTTGTTACAGGAAGATTACAGGTGCCCAGGCTATTGCCAAGTTGTTTTTCATAGAAGTTGTGCGATTACATGGAGTCCCTAAGTCCATTACATCAGACCAGGACAGCAAATTCCTTACTTACTTCTGGAAAAGACTTTTGTATATGTTCGACTCATCACTGAACTTCAATAACATGAGTCACCCTCAGACTGATAGGAAAACAAAGTTAACCAACAAGACTCTTGGTAATCTAATCAGAAGTATATGTGGCGAGAAGCCAAGACAGTGAGATATAGCATTAGCTTAAGCAGAGTTTGCTTACAACAGTTCAATTCACAAGACCACAGGAAAATCTCCTTTCTCTATGGTTTATATCAAGACACTACAACACGCATTGGACTTGATTAAGTTACCTAAGGGAGCTAAGTTCAATACAACTACAAAGAATATGCCTAAACATTATCAAACTATCACAGTCAAAGTTAAGGAATGGATTGAGAAGGTCAATGCAAAGTAAAAGGAAGTTACAGAAAAGCACAAAAAGAAGCAGTTGTTTGAAGTAGGTGATCAGGTGGTGGTCTTTCTTAGGAAGTAATGGTTTCCAATGGGTAAGCATAGCAAATTGCAACCCAAGAAGTATGGCCTTTATGATATTGTAAGGAAGATCAACAATAACGTTTATGTGATTGGACTTCCCGATAGCATGAACATTTCGACAACTTTCAATGTGGCTGATCTATTCCTATTCCACCCACACGACTCACTATTATATTTAGATGAGAACTCAGGATTGAGTTCTTTGCAAGTGGGAGAGAATAATGTAGAGCGTAACCCAAGATCGCCCCAAAGCCGCCGACATAGCACTGGTGTATCATATACGCTGCCGGCAAAGACCTCTAAAGCTGCCGGTGTAGACTCTAAGGCTAGCAGCATAGTGCTAGTGTTTGTTCCACATGTTTTTTAGTTCATTTGTATTGTTTTCTTTCCTTTTTGTTGAGACTATAAATATAGTATTTAGGGCTTTTGTAAACATAACTTATATTTTGTCTTTTGAAACCCCAATTTGAGAATTTCTCTCCAAAAGTTGTAATTCTTTGTAAGCTTTGTGTTTTAGAAATCATTCGATGAGTTGATTTCTATCTTTTACGCTTTTGCGCTGTGTTAGGCATTTATAGAAATTCTTAGACAAAGATCATAACAAGCTTCTATAAACGAATTGCTTGGACTTCTCCTCTAGATGATGAACTCCTTGCAATCCTATAGGCCATTAACATAAGCACTAAAAACGAAAAAATCACTCATTTCTTGTTTGAAACTAACTCCTTTAATGCATTTCAACCGATCAACCATGAGAGTTCCATGCCTTTAGCTCTATTTTTTTTTTTTTTTAAATCTGGTTTCTTTTTGCATGGCTAAGCTAGCAAGGCTGGAAGAAAACAAGGTGACCTACATCCCCTAAGAATGCATATTTTGGGTAGATAGCATAGCAAGGCTTGACTTAGAAGGGAGTTTAGAGCAACCTTCTCTCCTAGCTATTTTGGATGGTTTGGTGACACTATGGATATCCCAGACTAATTTAGTTACTTGAACTTCTTTTTATCTTCTATTTTCTTCTTTGACTAATGAGAAAAAAGAAAGAAAGAAAGAAGGATAAAAAGAACAAGCACCATAGAGCATGCATAATCGCAAGATAAAAGCATGGCTAAACACCTTTAACATGCTAACACTATGTCGCAAGAGAAAAAAAAAAAAAGGATGTACATTACTGGACATATATGATTCTTTCCTTCTATAATTTATAATGGTGTCATTTATTTATCTTTCTTATTAGGTGTATGTAATATATGAAAATGGCTATTAACAGGTGCTGGTGTCAGTGATACGGAATTACCACTTTTGTAATGGGGAAAAAAATTGCTTCTTTCACCTCATAATGAATTGTTTTTTCGAATTTCAATTTTTTTTTTTGTTTATGGTTTTCATTTCCCTTTTTGCCCTTTTATCATACGTTACTTTAAGAAATTTATATTTTTATTCTTGTTTTTATAGGGTTAATCACAAAAGTTATTAATTAAATAATTTAGATTTATGTTCAACCGTGATTGTATAAATAAAATAGTCTTTATATTGAGTTCTACAATTATCTCAATGGTTAGAAGATGGGTTAATGATGTTAGAATTCCCATTACTTTTACAAAGTTTAAAGAAATAGATTTGAAAATTTAAAATATCTAATAGATAAATTTTAATTGGTTGGTGTTTTCTAATTTTTCTTTTACTAATAAAATGAAATAACTTTTTATATTTGAATTTATTCAAATCTATATTTATAATTATAACTTATGGTACTAATAATGTTTTTAACATCAAATACCACATCTCACCACCAAAGGATTGAGGCACATAACACCAAGATCAAGGAAGAGTAATAATAATATATCTACCAGTACATAACACCAAAATCAAGGAAGAGTAATAATAATATAGATAGAAGATACAGATATTACTTAACTTCGTATTTTAACAATTTGATTGTATAGGATATAATAATCATTTTATATTGCCATTATTATAGCAATACTATTATTACGATTTGACCATATATATATATATTAAGTATATTAACATGTTATGATAGTTTCACAAAGATTGTTTTATATAGGGCTCCAAACGAGCCAAGCGAAGTAAAGTTTTTAAAGGCTCAGACTTGGCTTGTTTAAAAATTATCAAACTCAAGCCAAGCTTTTTATCAAGGTTGAAATTTAGGTTCGAGTTTAGCTCATTTATAAATCGAGCTCAAATCAAGTTAAGCTTTTTATCAAGCCTACCAAGCTTTTATCAAGTCTGAAATTTATTAAGTCTAAAATTTAAGTTCGAGCCCCACTCATTTAGATTCTCATTCTTCATTTTCTTTTTCAAATATAAAAATAATGTGTAAGAGTCGCTAAACATCTAATATAATGGAATAATAAAAGAACAATGAAGTAATTAAGATATATTTTATTTATCAACTTTGAACAGTATATACATGAGGATATAAGCAAGCTTGGTCAAAGATCAAAAAAGCCATGATCCCCTTTTTGTGGGATTTGACTAACAATTAAAGTAATATATTTTCTAATATTTAAATAGTCTAATTGTAGGAAGTAAATAACGTAATATATGGCTAATATAATTAAAGTAATATATTTTCTAATACTCCCTCTCAAGTTGGAGAGTGAATATCGTGAAGTCCCAACTTGTTGCGTAAATTCACAAAAGTTTTCCTTTCCTAATGCTTTTGTAAATACATCTACTAGTTGCGAATGTGAAGTCACAAAAGAAGGTTTAATCATTTCAGCTTGCATTTTTTCTTGCACTATATGCTAATCTATTTTGATATGCTTTGTACGTTCATGAAGAACTGGATTAGCCACGATGTGCAAACTTGTCTGATTGTCGCAGAACAATGGTGTAGGAGTTGTTTGAGGAACGTTTAAGTACAATATATAGTATAACCAAGTTAGCTCCAAACATGTGATCACCATGGCTCGATATTTAGCTTCGACTAATGATCTAGAGATGTTAGCTTGCTTCTTAGACTTCCATGATATGAGAAAATTCCCAAGGAAAATACAATACCCTGCAACTAATCTCCTTGTTCGTGACAACCTCCCCAATCTAAATCACAAAACGCTTTTAAGGACAAATTATTATTTGAAGAGAGCAATACCCCATTGACCCAGGGTACCTTTGATATATTTAAGAATTCAAATGGAAGCATCCCAATGAGGTACTCTTAGCTATTGCATGAATTAGCTCAATGTGTGAATTGTATAGAATATGTCTAGCCTTGGTACTGTCAAATAAATCAATTTGCCTATCAATCCTCTACTTTTTTTAGATCTTTTAATAGTGTTCCATCGATGGGAGTGAGTTTTAAATTTTGCTCCATTGGAAAACTATCGGCGTGCACCTAAGAGTCTTGAATCTTGTAAAATGTCCATGTATATTTTCTTTGTGACATGAAATACCTTTTTTGGAATGGGAAAATTCAATACCTAGAAAATATTTCAAGTTCCCAAGGTCTCTAAGACGGAAGCATTTAAGAAGAAATTTTTTTAGGCACTCCATTTCATATAAATCATTTCCTATGAGAAGTATGTCATCAACATATATGAGGATTGCTATAAAAGAGGTACCTTTAGCTTTGGTGAATAGTGAATAATCAGCCTTTGATTGTTGAAAGCCAACTTTTCGAATGGCATATGAAAAAGTGGAAAATCAATTTCTTGATATTTGTTTAAGTCCATAAAGAGACTTTTTGAGTTAATATATAGTGTTCTCCCCCTGCCGATGAAGAGCTGGTGGAAGCTCCATGTAGACGAATTCATTTAAATCGCCATGAAGGAAGGCATTTTAAACATTTAATTAGTGGATGTACCAATTGCGAGCAACAGTAATAGTAAGGAGACATAAAAGCATTGTAAGCTTGGTGGTGGGTGAAAATGTTTCTTGATAGTCAATGCCTTTGAGTTGATTGTATCCCTTAGCAACGAGACGAGCTTTGTAGTGCTTGATGGTGCCATCTAATATGTATTTGATTTTGTAACATTTATATCGATCAGTTTATGACCAACAAGCAAAGGGACTAAGCTCATGTGTTTGAGTTGCAATGCTTCTAATTCTGTATTCATAGCTTGTCACCAATGTGGATTAAGGACAGCTTGAGTGTAACTTGTGGGTTTAATGTCATTGGTAATGCTGACTAGAAAAGCAGAATGTGAACCTGAAAGGTGTGAACATGAAAGAAATTTATAGAACTTGGTGCTGAGGTAGAATGATTTGCTTAAGATGACATCAGGAAGTCTTTATGCCACAGTGGAGGTCGCTTGGGCCATGTTGAGTGTCTAAGTGGTGGGTGGAAGCGTCTAAAATTGGTGATGCTGCATCGGTTTCTAGTGCTGACATGGGAAATTGAGTAGTGCTAGTGGGGTAATGGGATCTGTTTGTATATCTAATGGAGTGATGGATTATCGATATTGTTTGTTTCTTTTTTCAGGTTGTGGGAATGGGTAAAAGAAAAAGTTAGTGACGGAATGAGCTAATTTCTATTGTTTCAAAAATGAAATTAGGAACAATAAATTGAATTTGATGTAGATGAAAAAGGAAAAGTGTTTTTCATGAAACTTTTTTTTTCATGTCATATAATTTGTATCCCTTTTACCCCATCAGATATCTAACAAAAATGCAATGTTTGGCACGAGACTCAAATTTATAAATTGGGTGTACAACAATCACATTATATAGACAACCAAAGACTTTGAGATGACCAAGAGATGGTGGTTTGTTGTATAACATTTCAAAAGGTATTTATTTGAGAACAATGGGGATGGTAATGAATTGATATATATAGCGGTTAAAACACAATCACAATATAATTCTAATGGTAAATGGGATTGAAAACGTAGTGATCGTGTTATAGTGTGGCAATGCTTTCTTTCAACAACTCATTCTATTATGGAGTATAAACACAAGTTTATTGATATTCTATGCCATGAAATCTAAAAAAAATTCTCATAAATAAGAATTTTGATCCATTGTCTACTCTAACTACTTTAACATAGGCATGGATCTGAGTATAAGTAAAATCAATGAAAGATTTCAAAATGCTTTGTGTTTCCAACTTATGTTGCATAAGGAATATCCTCGTGCATCTTGTAAAGTTATCTATAATGGTAAGGAAAAATCGTGCACTGAGTGTGTGGGTACTTTGTAAGGACCCCAAATATTGCAATGTAACAAATCAAGTGGAGCATGAGTTGATATAAAACTTCATAAAAAAAGGGTCTGGTTTGTTTTGCCATAGGATAAACAACACATTTATTGTCATAAGAAATATTATTTGAAGGTAATAATGAAGAGGCTTATTTAAGGCGTGATAGTGATGGATGTCTAAGACGCATATGCCATAGGCTAGAAGGATATGCGACATGATGACAAGTTGGTGTTCTTTGTAATAGAGGCATGTAATAGAGACCACCATGTTGTTTACCCAAGCCAATCATCTTCCCCATAGCCAAGTCCTGTAAAACACAAAAAATGGGAAAGAATATAGCATAAACAGTTTAGAGTAGTAATGATTTTATTCACAGAAATCAAATTTAAGCGAAAGCTAGGGACACACAAAACATAATCCAAGGTAATATCAAAATTGAAAGACACAGTGCTGTTTGAAGCGATTGGAGCTGTAGATCCAATTAGTAGATTAATAATTGGTATAGATGATGATTGTGTTTAGTAAAAAGTGTGGAATCTGAGGTTATATAATCAGTGGCCCCACTATCCAAGATCCATGGCTTAAGAAACACATAATTAATCGAAACATTGGAAAAAGGAGACAGACCTGTTTGTATTTGAGTGTTTGGAAAGAAGTTCTTCTTTTACTGGTTCTCATGGCTTTTGAAACAATTAGTAATTAGACACCAGGATGTTGCTCTGCTACTATCTAAAATAATGGAATAATACAAAGAAAAATGGAGTGATTAAGATATGTTTTATTTATCAACTTGAACAGTATATATACATGAGGATATAAGCAACATATAGCAAACTTGGTCAAAAGTCAAAAAATTTGTGATCCCTTTTTTGTGGGATTTGACTATACAATTAAAGTAATATATTTTGTAATATTTGACTAGTCTAATTATAGGAAGTAAATAATGGTAATATATAGCTAATTTATATACAACTAATACAATTAAAGTAATATATTTTCTAATAAAATATTATACATATATATTAAAAAGAAATTAGTTTTTGTTATTTTAATTATATATTTATATATAATATACCATAAATATAAAATTCACAAATCTACTAACGAACTTATTAATGAGTCTAGTCGCAAGCCTATTTTAGGATCTAAATATGCTTGTTTAGAGCTGACTTGTGAGTATGAATCGAAGTATGAACTTGGCTCGTTTAGATAAATGAGTTTTATTTTAAACCAAATTTGACTTGTTTACTAATCGAGCTCGAGTTAAGTTAAGCCTAAAGCAAGCTGAGCTTAAATAACTCATTTGCAAATTGACTCATTTATAAGTCGATACATTCGTAACTCGACTTATTTGCTTCTCTAGTTTTAGAAAGAGTTGGGAATTGCTTGAATCAAGACCAAAAGATAAGCAGCAATTAATTAGGGACAAATTAAAATTTTTATTAAAAAAATATATTTTTGAAGGCTGTGCAACTAAAAGAGAAATATTGGCTAGATATAATATAAAAAGGAGGTTTCTATTTATAGCTAAATCTACTCTTTTTTTTAATATTATTTCCATGACATTCTTATACCCCGGCCGAGTAAATAAAACCTATTCACGGTGAAAAAGATTTTTGAAATGGATGCATTCATTAAACACTTTCCTTTGTTTCTTTGCTTGACTTCCGACATAAATTGTCATCGCCTAATGCTCCTTTGTTTCGAAGCAACGTGACGATTGCTTTGCGCACACAGTTCGAAGATTCATGTCCTGACCTCATTACAAAACTGAGATAACAAAAACAAAATGAATACATCACTATAGTGGTAGTGGCTGGATTAGGTAGTTAATTAAAAGAAAACTAATGTTTAGGTATTATAGTAAAATTAGGTAAATTTTATATAGTTAGTTACAAAAGTAAAACAAAATACCAAATATGATATTTATTTAATTATAAATAATTAGTTAATATATGTACAAGACCATTATATTTGCAAGGCCTATCTGAAAATTTTTACGGTCCTGTCATAAGATCATACCGTTAGTATTATAAAATTACAATGATTAAAAAATAAAAATTTCGATCACTATTGAAAAAGATGTAACAATTTATATTGATATGATGCGTTATAACCTTTCAGATACCTTATAATTTTCTACGTTGTAAACGAAGAGGTGGTAGAATCGTAATAAAAAAGTGAAAAATGGTGGTTATTATTACCTGTTTTTAGAGATTACACTGAGCGAGAGAAGCGTTAGTGTTGTGGTATTAATTATTAAAAGCTGTGGTTAGTTGGTTGGTCTCACAGATTTCCGTTAAAACTGCGTGCGTTTGGGCGGGTTCTTGTTGACCCTTTTTTGCACTGCTTTCCCAAAACCCCAAACATAAACAAATACTAAATAAATATCTCTCTGTCCTCTCATGTGCATCTCCATCTTTCCCTACATAACAAGCATCTTAGGTATTGAATAATAAGCTATTGATTGTGTTTGCTAAACTTTAGTACTGATTTTGAAAATGCACATGAAGATATCATTAGGATGAACTTATAAATAATAAGTGATTAATAGTCCTTGCTAAATGGATTTATTTAATATTTATGATTCGTATACATAAATATATGAAATGAAATAAAATGAAGCTGAATAAAATAGAACAAATAAAATGTGATCAATTCTTGAGTTTGAAAGTATTGGCAGACCAATGATTTCTTTATAATGTTATGTTTGATTGTATATATATATATAAAATAAAATGGAGTGAGGATAAAATAGTATTTATATAAAAAAAAATACTCTCCATTTTTCAATGTTGTAAAACAAATTATATGTAATGCTATATTATAATTAATTATTATAATGAAATATAAATTCAAATATAAAATCATAATAGATGTATAATTGTATAATCACAGACGGACATCAAACCATGCGATGAGAGGGAATAAACTTATTTTATTAAAATATAAATATGACACATAATTTTTTTATTTAAATATAGCATAATAATTAAGTTTTTTCTAAGTAAAAAGAAACGGGTATCTCTATCAGCCCTTTGGATCCATCCCTTTGTACAGTTTCAATCACATTAACACATCAGCAATTTGATTTACAAAACAACCTGCAATCTAAAGCATAAACATATGATAAAGTTTTTTTATTCCATTCTATCCAATAATGCCACCTTGAAGAGAAAAGACGAAATTCAACTCAATGATATGCGTTTTATTATGATCTCCGAGCTATAATTATTATAGCAGTAAATGAGAAGATGAATGGTACTCTTTTAACGGTGGCATTTGTAGAGACAATCAAATAGTGTATGACGTTAAGGTCCTATAAATAATAGAATAGAATATTGAATAGCAATTGGCTTTCATATGTATTTTCACGTACAAGCATATCATGTCATCATTTAAAATTATTTCAATATCTTTTAATATTTTGTCAAAATCTATAAAATCTTATCAAAGATATTGAAGGAATTCAGTTAAAAGATACAATTTCCAAATATAAAATTTATTCCTTTTATGATTAGTAACAAAAGAATAATAACACATAAATATAGTGGTATATGAAATATAATGTAAATGTTTATCCTACATCCTCAACAATAATGTTCTTTTTTTAGTTTATTTATAGAATATTACAATATACACAATATACATGCTGTTTATTAGATAATATACATTGCGATATACAAATTCAACTGTTTAATCTCATATATTATTTTAGTATACACATGATAACTTCTTTAATGAATTTCTTGGTAAAATAAATATAATATAATTAGTATGTTTTTCTATTTAATTTAACAAATGCATTTGTAATGTGAAACTATAGTTGATCCATCTTTTTTTTTTTTTTAAATTTTTTTAAGCACTTAAAACAATTATGGATATATATATATATATATATATATACTACTAAAATATACTAGCAGACAAAAGCACTTGCGTTGCTTATGTGAAAAAAAAAAATGAGAGAAAAAAGATTAAGAGAGATAGCTATTTGGTAACCGTCCAATAAAATAACTGTTAATTATATATTTTTTTATGCCCTTACTTTAATGTATGACTTTTTTTATTATATTTTTTATATATATGATTTTTTATACCAAAAGAATTTTTCGTTAATAATAATAGATAGATAGGTATAAAAGTATTGAAATACAAAATGAAAAGTCATATATCAAATAATTTAATTTGTTTAACCATAGTAACTTAAACTTAATAATACGACTTGGAGATTCGAGAAATAGAAGTCATGTTTTCAATTAGTATCATGTGTATTTGGTTCCTTTTTGGATTGAAACATTTCCAAGTAAATCCCCAATCAGCATCAGAACAACTTCCTGAATAACAATATTTTTAAAAGAAAAGAAACGTCAATAAAAATAACCCCAGAACCAGAAGGAGAATAATTCAACACAAAGTGCATCCCTCACGCTTGTCAGCACAAAATTCATCCATTCAGCCCCATTGTTAAGGTACCCTTTTTTTTTTTAACTTCTTTTTAATCTCATTAATATAATATAAAGTATACAAATCCACTTTAATGTTTGTGTTTAATATATTGTTTAATGAGGCTTAGAAATCTATGTTTTTGTTGTTGTACGCTCTGTCTGTTGATTCTCATTGTCCCAAAGTTTCAATCTTTATGGTTTGTTTATCAGTTTGGTATGTATGTCTCTCTCACTCAATCCCATATGAGAAGGTTTCGTTCCAGTTTGATACAAAAAGATGATGTCAATTGTGTTTTCTTGACTTGGGTGATTTAAAGATTTTATCTTTGCTTGTGATGGTACTTTTATTCTTAGGATTTTTTTTTATTTAAGCAATTGGGTTTTGTTTGTTTCTCATGATCTTGAAGGAATTGGTTATTTGTGTTGGAATTTGCTTTTGATGAATTGGGTTTGTTGCATTGATGTTGGAGTGACCAAAAAGATCCTATTTTGCAGGGGGAATTGTTAGATATCTACATCTGATTAGTTGTTTCGATGAAGCAGTTGAATTCTGCAATAGGATCTCACAACAAAGAGGTTAGATTTATCAAAACTTCATCTTGAATCTCTGATCTTTAACTTGTAATACATTACTATTTCTCCATGGCCTCTTATGATGTATTGCAATTGAATAACTGATGCATTCTTTTCCTCCTGAGGATCATAGTTTACATTCATTATTGGATTCGATTAACCTATGCTATCCTTCTACATGAGTTTGCATTGGACTAGTCAGTAGCAGAAATTCCACTCGTTGTATGACCTTTTGCTTATATATGGTTGGATCTTTTTTCATTGAAATTATGTGCCCTGGCATGGGCTTCTGGCAGGCACCATAATGATACCTTTTGTTTCATTGCTAACCCTAAAGCTGGGGTCATGACATTGAACTAAAACCTGTGAGTGTGGTGCCTAATTTTTATATTGAGGTCTATTTTTATAGTAGCAAACGTGTGATCAGGTCATATGGTTTAGGTGGTCTTACCCACAAGTCTTGGGTCCAAATCAATCTCAACTGACTTATCATGAAACAACAGAAAGATTATATATTGATAGTATGAGCCACTAATTTGATGTTATTATTAATGGTATATTTTTAATGGCCTGAATCAGAGCAAAGAAATATGATGCTAACTCAGTTAAGTGGAACTGAGTCGTATCCCTCCAATTATTATCTTTTTTCCATTTTTTATTGGAGGTTTTGGTCTTTGTTTAGGAAAATGCGACTTATCCAAATATCCTGGAGTTCTTGCCTGATGTTTTTATGCCATGCTGTAGAGTATTGTCTTTATTTAAAATGTAAATGCTGTGATTGGAAGGTTATGCAAAGCATGTTACTACTCTTTGCTGTGTGTTCAATTATCTAATGCTTTATTGGGCTTGTCTCCTAAATAACGTTATTGACAGGATCAACATTGTAACACCAGTAAAAAAGAGAACATCTCTGAACCCCCATCAAGTCCTCGAAGACGAAAGGTATACTAAAATGGACCCTTTCCATTGTATTAGATATTTTATTACACATTAAATTGACAATCACATGCTTTTCTGAGTTCAATTTCTGCAGCATACAGTCCTGTAATGTGTTTCATTTTGAATGTGTCCGTCTGTCAATTTCATATATATTGATCTCTATTGAATGGAAGAATAATATTACAATGTTTGCCTTCTTTTTACACTATAAAATTCTCTTTCTCATTCATATTGGCTTTCAGGCGACAGCAAGATGGGTTCCTGATGAATCATGCAAACCTAACATTGATGAAGCTCCAGTATTTTATCCAACTCCTGAGGTATATTCTTTCATAGTTCATAATTTGTTTTTATTCTTGAAGATGATGTTGTCAGCTTGGAGGTGATTATTTATGCCCTCACAACTCCCTTTTGCTTCTATATGAAGGAGTTTGAAGATACACTTGGGTATATAGCTAGAATACGTGCTGTAGCTCAACCGTATGGTATATGCAGAATAGTTCCTCCTGCTTCTTGGATCCCTCAATGCATTCTTAAAAACAAACATCTCTGGGAAGAAACAAAATTTTCTACTCGAATCCAGCAAGTTGACCTACTCCAAAACGGGAGCCGATGAGGAAAAGGAGCAGAATCCGGAAGCGCAAGAGAAGGCGAAACTCAAGAATGGGGACAAAAAGACGAAATTCCAATCCTGGTTCAGAAGCTACCGCTAGTTCTGAGAATGATGAGAAGTTTGGATTCAATTCTGGATCAGATTTTAGTTTGTCAGATTTTCAAAAATACGCCAATGAGTTCAAGGAGTATTATTTTGGTATGAGGGACAATAAAGAAGACATAAAGACTTATTCAATCAAACAAGGCAAATGGGAGCCCTCTGTGGAAGAGATTGAGGGTGAATATTGGCGAATAATTGAGCAACCAACAGATGAGGTGGAGGTATGGGTAATAGTTTTCCCCATTTACTTGTGTTATCTAAATGAAAGCTAGTGTAGATGATTATGATCTGTTTCACGGCAGGTGTATTATGGGGCAGATCTAGAAACAGAAGCATTTCAAAGTGGGTTTCCTAAGGCATCCTCCATGCTATCTGTTGGAAATTCCGATCCATATGTGATGTCAGGTTGGAACTTAAATAACTTCCCACGACTACCTGGTTCTGTGCTCGCTTTCGAGGGAAGCGATATCTCAGGGGTTCTTGTTCCATGGCTTTACGTGGGGATGTGCTTTTCGTCATTTTGTTGGGTAAGTCTGAGATTCTTGTGGTGTTTCATGTGATTAGTCTCATGAATAAATTTGTCTTCTGCATGCAAGCCAACATCATTTCATTATTGCAATTTTAGCTGTAAGCTAGCCAGTAGATGTAATATGTTTATTCAACTAGAAACCTTACTGCTGCATATACAATTTTCTTCCTGCTTTAACCAGTACAAGCTTTTTTGGTGTTAAACTAGATATCAGTGGAAGCAAGTAAGAAATTTACTCTTGTCGTGTTATTTTATATATTGATGAATTTATGCTTCTGGTTTTTATAGCAAGTACTAAATGTCATCAATTATACACTAATTTAGTTACACGGTTATCTTGAAGCAGCACGTTGAAGACCACCATCTTTATTCCCTCAATTATCTCCACTTCGGTGATCCAAAAGTATGGTATGGAGTTCCTGGATCCCATGCTTCTTCTTTGGAGAATGTGATGAGAAATCATTTGCCAGATTTGTTTGAAGAACAACCTGATTTGCTTAATGAACTAGTAAGCAACTTCAATATCAGGGAAATAAACATCCCCTGGCACTTTGCTATATTCCTTTGCTATGTTTATGATTTAATGGTTCTTTTATATTATACTCTTGTGTATTTTACTATCCATCGGTGATTTCACATCCCAAAATCTCTACGGTTAGCTTGTCCTGTTGTGATAACATTAACAAGCCATTGATCCTAATTCTGGTGTCAAAAATTTTACTTATCGTATGCAGGTTACCCAGTTATCTCCTTCAATATTGAAGTCTGAGGGTGTTCCCATATATCGGACTGTACAACATTCAGGGGAGTTTGTTCTTACCTTTCCTAGGGCTTACCATGCTGGATTCAACTGTGGATTTAACTGTGCAGAAGCGGTCAATGTGGCTCCTGTTGATTGGTTAGAACATGGGCAAAATGCAGTGGAGCTATATAGTAAACAGTGCCGGAGAACATCCTTGTCCCATGATAAGCTGCTATTTAGATCAGCAAGGGCAGCCATAGAGGCCCTTTGGGAACTAAACATATTGGAAAAGGAAACTCCAGGAAATCTGAGGTGGAAGTCTGTTTGTGGAAAAGAAGGGATACTTACCTCTGCAGTAAAGGTGAAAATTTGTTTCGGCTTTCTTTTTCCTTTTTACCCACTCAACTAAAGGGTTGCTCCCTTCACCTTTTCATTATCATAAAGTTGTTTTTGGTTTTGTCACATTGAACATGTTCAAATAATATTTTATCAATAGAAAATATAAATCATGTATTTACCTGTATAATTCCATTCTAACTGCTTATCATTAATATTATACTGCAGAAAAGGATAGTGATGGAGGAGGAAAGAAGAAAATGTCTTCCAACTTGGATGAAATGCCAAAAGATGCAGGCAGACTTTGACTCGAAAAATGAAAAAGAATGTTTTGCCTGCTTTTATGATTTACACCTATCAGCTGCTGGATGCAAATGCTCCCTTGACAGATATGCATGCCTAAAACATGCAGATCTCGGATGCGAGTGCAAAGAAGACGATAGATTTGTACTTCTTCGCTACACCATAGATGAATTGAATACCCTAGCTAAAGCATTGGAAGGGGATTCTGATGCAGTCAAAAAATGGCTATCACTAGAGAGTGTAGTGTTTTGCACTAGGAGCCGTAACATGTGCGACACAAAGAGAGATCCTGATAACAATACTTTCAGACTGAAGGGTGAAGATCCAATTGCAAGTTCGTCATGCTCTATAAAAGTTGAAGCTTTTTCGGCTACTGAAGCTCCCTGTAGTTCATTTTGTCAAATCTCATCAAATAGTGAAGGAAAGTGTACTCATCTGACAGAGTATAGTTGTAACAGGAAATCTGAGAGAGCTATCATAAAAAATGAGCACAATCAGAAATCTGGGGATTGCCAATTATCTGTCAAACCACGTCAAGAAAACGATAATGCACCATTTTTGACCGACTATAGGAATGCAGTTTCTCCTGGTCATATCAAATTGTTTGGGGTTGACCTCTTATCTCCAGCCAAAAATCCTTCAGTGTGTGTCAAAGATTTTCAGATGATTGAAACAGAAAAGAGTACTGAAGCAAAATCCATTCTGGTTGATGAAAAGTTGATCACTTCTGTTGAGTTGATAAATTTTGGCTGTCTCATGAGTGGTAAATCTTGGTGTTCTAAGCAGGCCATATTTCCTAAAGGTACTGGAGAAGATATTTCCATCTAAATCTTTGAAGCCATCGTTCTTTTTAGGTTCTTATTTCACATGCCATTTTCTGATGTTGCAGGATTCAAGAGTCGTGTCAATTTCTTCAGTATGATCAATCCTTCAAAATTATGTGGCTATATCTCAGAAATTGTGGATGGGGGGCTTATTGGCCCATTTTTAAGGTTTGTTCTCCTCTTGTCGGGTCAAAATATAATTTTTTATACTTAATATTCCTACTGTACATTCTATTCAAGAATTGCATTTACAGCTAAAAGCTGTGGAAAGAGGTGCATAACTGTTTGGTTGAGACTTTATCAGACGATTTTGCATGCCTCCTTTGAGTCATTTTAATTTTGTCATCTTGGCTGTCATCTAGATAATGCTTACAATTCAGTCGCAGATTTTGGATACTCTGGATAGGTACTGAAATTTTGACGAAGACAACTAAGTTGGCCCTTTTTTTCCAACTTTTTGTGATTTTATTGAACTCTGATACAAAGAAAATAGGCAAGTGTACCTGTATGTGCCTACATATTGATGGATAGGGATTCTAACTTTAGGATCATGAGATCCGTAAGTTGAGCTTAGTTTATCACAGGAAATCATGAAAATGCATTTCTTAATTGTGGAATTGACAAATTCCAATCAAGGCTTGCTTTGTTGTTTTCGACAGCGGAAGCTTGCTTTGTTGTTTTCTTTAATATTGGCAGTTGGCACAAGTTTTGAATTCTGTACTTTTTTTTGAGCTATTGGTCTGTGGCACTAATAGACCAATCTAATTCATACCCTACTTTAATGTTCGTTTCAGTGATAGCATCAAGAACTAATTTCAATTTTACATCATGGTTTGGTTGTTATCAATTTCAGGTTACATCAGAAGAGTGCCCTAGTATAACCTTGGCAGATGTTTCTGCAGAGAAGTGCTGGGCATCTGTTGTAAGTAAACTTAAAGAGGAAATTAGCAAACAGACAAACTTAGGGGTGCAAGGACTCCCTCCTTTACAGATATTGTCTGAGTGTGATGGCCTTCAAATGTTTGGTTTTTCATCCTCAAACGTTATTCAGGTAAATCTATTACTTATTCAAAATGGATGAGCCCTAGTATTGTTTTCTCAAATTCATTTGTATTTTATTTTCAATTAGATACTAGTGGTATGCCTCCACAACCATGGGCTTTTCTTAGTCATCATTAGTCTGAGGTGCTTTGAGGAAAGCCTCATCGCCTTTATGGGTCTGAGCTTGAAAGTAACATGACTTCTTCAAACAGTACAAGGCTTGCAGATTGATCTTGAAAAATGATTTGAATATGTAGAAAATTAGTGATAGATCTCACTTAAGATCAAGAGAATTGTCACGCCATTCATATTTGTGCAGCTTGTGATAACCTCTTCTTTAAGATAATTACAGGCTGGATTTTGTGTGGAACAATATTGAAAGTCTCATGCAGTGCAAATGCACCTTAGATTGAAAAATATTGTGTTAGAAAAACATGATAGTCTCTTGGCATAGCCTCATTTTGGAATGTGAATGTTAGTGCTATCACACCATTGTGCTAGGATCATAAGTAGGTTAAACACATATACAATGCGGAATATTGAAGAATCTGCCTCAAACATAAATTTTTATTCATGGTGATGCGTCCAAGAACTTCTGCTGGCAGGATTAAATGGATAATTTCCATTAAGTTTCATAGAGATGATAAGTACATCTGTAAATTTTCTTGTGTAGAGCTTGACATGCTCGAGTGTTGTTATCGATGTTGTACTGCAAACCATTTATATTATCTACTTATAGTAGCAGGTGTCATATTGATGCAATTCAAATTTTCAGGCAATTGAGGCACTTGATCCTAATCATCAGTGTGAGGAATACTGGAATCATAGACTAGCAAGTCAACATGTGCAGCATCAGCACCAAGACCTGGACGAAAGCAATCTACCTAAAGAAAGTCATTACCGCATCAATGAAGAGTTACATGATGTGTTTCAAGGACTGCTTCAGCGGGCTACTCCTAAAGAATTAGAGACAATGCATAAGATACTCAGTGATGAAGCTCATATCATCGAGCGTGGAGCTGCATTGACCACATTGATCAAAGATATACAAAGAGCATGTTAGTAAATAAGCAACAAAAATTAGTTCTAACCCATTCTTTCTCATTAGATCAATATTTATGGTCACTTAGGAAATTCTTTGAGGGACTAACAGAGGAGCAATAATTTATGGAAGATGTGCACATGGATTTGCATTGTGCCGCTGCCTAAATGCTAGTGAAGAGGTCATTTTGTCGCTTTAGAGGAATCTGCTCATTCCTTGACTCTGTTTGTGCTCCTAATTTCTGCCTTTTCCAATAAATGTTTTAGAATTGAATAGAATTGAAAGGAAATTGTGATCATTTTTTATTGAAATAAGGTGTAAATATTTTACCTTTTTTTCTGAGGTTCAGCAGCAACTGTTTCTTTTTCCTTGTATTGCATTTGTGCCAAATGAGAATATTACATGTATAATATACTTAAAAAAAAAAAATCCATAAAACCAAATTGTGAAAAAATATTATAGAAATAGTGTTTTGTGTGCGATATAAATTCGTTTTAAATCTACATGTGTACATGTGATACACTTCGGATTTGTATCCTATATCCAATGAGTCATACACATATGTGTATAGCTTGTTGCACGCGCAATACACAGTCAAAACTATGTTGCACACCTAATGTGTGATACACTGATTTCTACAACTTTTGAGTGGGTAGGTTGTTGTATCGTCTTTTATATATACAGTACGTGTAGAAATTAGGATATTTTCACTCCAACATACGATATAGTAATGCCAATTTTATATTTAGTTTTGTACAATTTGTATTTGTGTAATTTTTTTTTTAAAACAAAGATGAGCACTTGTTTTGCCCTTGTGAAGTCCTTACCTGAACTTGTAGCTCAAAAATGTTGGATTTTGGTAGTTTGCTTACCTTCCAACTAATTTCCGGCACTTCTGTTCTTGAATTTATTCTAGTCAAGGAGACTCGAAATGCTATGTTGTACACGTTGGAAACTACCTTGGAAAAGACTAGTGGATTAATTAGTCATTTAAGTGAAAGTTCAAAGGATTTAGGCACTCTTACGTTTCCTAACTTGAAATCCAATTCAACTTCTGGAATCTAACTCCACGGAATTGGACATTGTCACATTGGTAACTTACGAAAAATAAATATGGAATGCCATTATTTTATTTCGTTTCATATCTTGGAATCTTTTTCCTAGTCAACCAAACGATACATTAGCCTTATTTTGCATATTTCCTGATTTCATTCATTCGCACATTTCCTTGATTTATCTATTAAATCATAATTTAGTATTTTCAAATTATTGATAAATATATCTATGACCAAACCTTTTTTTTCTATGTCTAATTATTTTGGTAATTGTGTTAGTATTTTTTTTTTTTAACTGTATTACCAACTTGTTGATGATCTAATATGGATCATGAATCTCACAAGTTCAATCCAACTCATTAGTTATATCGGCTGACTCATTGGACTCAAGCACAACTCATGTCGACATTACTCGGAGTCTTATTAGGATGCCTGTTGCTCTAGCTTGGAGTACTGACTTACCACCACTGCATCCATACTATATTCGACGTAGTGTCACTTGGCATGACCTCTTCACTTGGGATTGGCATGAGTGAACATGAATTAGTGGGCTCACCCCATGATCACTACAATCGTCCCACTTGAACATGATCCCATGACGCACTCAACCATCAAGGATCTACCCACTATATATATTATATATATATATATATCTCCTTCTACTCTACATGAATAGTAATGTCGCATGGATCCTCTCTCATACTCATCATCTACCATCACATCTACATGCTTATTGATTTAAGCATTGACATGGCCACACTTGGCTTAACCCTAGCATGCTACTAACCATGTTCTATTTTGCAGGCCTCATATACACACGCTAATCAGTGATTCCTTATCTTCCCGTTAAGGGGTTAGAACTAGCGACACGGCTAATCCTGATTATTTTCTTTAATTCTTGTTTTGCACTCTCTAGTCTTCTTTTTTTTTTTTTCCAATTTATAAAATTAATTAGATGATTTGTTTCTCCTTATTACACCAATTAATAGATTTTGTCTAAAGATAGAAGTAGAAATAGAGGACTGAATATATTAAATGGGGCCAATTAAAAATAAATGTGAGTGAACTCCCTATAATGATTGTATTAACTCTACTAATTCATCCTCTGTTTGCAACTCTGTCACACCCCCATTGTGTACCCTGGTTGTATTGATACGTCATGTAAACAACTGGGGGCTCTAGCAAGTTACATGGGAATTATACAACTAAAGTGTCATGTGGCATGGACATTTATATAGGATCAAAGGTTATAAAGAACAAGAATGCCATTGTATATACATAAGACATAAATAAAGATATTTACATCAAATCTATTCCACTATATAATTAATACAACTTTGTCCTCATATGCTACATTAATACACTTATAACAAACGAAACCAAACAAATTACAACATATAACTATATTTCTATTACAAACTTGGGTCTTCAAAATACACTATTACATAAACAAGTCATCTATCTTCGAACACAGTCTCCTATTTCTTTCCTCCTATTCTAACTCCAAGCTTATCTAGCAAACATCAATCTAAAGAGCATGAGCATAAGCATAAAAGCTTAGTAAAAATAGAATCTTATCTCCATTTGATACAACCAAACAAGATTTAGTTAACAACCATATGATATGCAACAATCAAACATATGAAGCAAACATAGCTTAAATAATCGGGATTCAAGCATATGGAGATTTACGCCCTCTATCGAGGGTTGAAGGAACCAACTTAAGTAAATCACATCCAAAAAAGACTAAGAACTAATGTAGAAAACTTTTATTCATTTTTATTTAGAACTTAGAGACTCCATTAAGAATTAACACTTCGTACTAACATCATAAGCAACGTCCTTCGTTGTCTGGTTAATTCCTATGGAATTGAAAGAAAAGTGAAAACCTTTCTTGTAAATCCAGATAACAAGTCAGGAAGAACTCTAGGTTATCATAGAACCGAAATGTTAATTCATAATGTGTTTACCATGCGAATGCAAGTTATGTATGCATGAAATGCATGTCTTATTTCATTTATAGGTCAAATAAGACTTAGGTTAATTTGTTTATGACCAAGTCAATATCAAACAATCTTTAATACACACTATGCATTTGACATCAATGCTTTAGTGATCACTTTACCACTATAGTTTAATAATCATCAAAGCTTCATACATCATGCATTATTCCCAATCCCTATACACAAACCAAATTTTATTTATACATTAGGACAAATGCCACTATTTTACAAACAAAAAAAGAAGAAGAAAAATAGAGAAGACACAAGTTACTCACCGGTGCCTAATGACTAATCGTTGTAGTAATCAGCTGGGAAATCCAAATCTTGAATGGTAGATCCTATAAATTAACAAACAAGATCTGCTAAGTATAACTTGTGAAATAAATCTTAAGTTATACTTTAAAATCTAACTTAAACAATATCTTAGAAAAGCTCTTAACTATAACTAATATACATACATATATATAATATTTCAATATTATTTATTTTTATATATATATTTTAACTTCGAAACAGGGTAAGCAGCATGGCCAACCTACACAGTGGTGCTGGAGGCCGTGTAGGGCAACACAGGCACGTGCACACCCGTGCACCTTGGGAATCATGCGACCAGGCCCTACCATGGTCATTTTCATGCCCATGACCACTAGATTTCCCAATTCTAGATGCTACCACGGTCATTTTCACGCCCATGACTACCAAATTTTCCCATTCTAGACGTTAACGGTCATTTTCATGCCCATGACTCCACCTTCCATGCACCACACTTTTCAACTTCAAATTTCTTCACTCCACAAACACAAGTTTTGATCCTAACATCATCAAAATACAATCTATCTCCCATTCACAATCCTATATCATCCTAACTCTTCACATGAGCATAATACCAAAACCTAAACCCCAACATCAACTATACACAACTTCAACTCTATCAACCAACAAAAGCCATATAATTCCATTATTTAGAACTTTTATCAACAATTTTATCATCCAAATACTCTTATCTAAGCATCAAGGCTCTCAATAACCATAAACACAACTTTTTCCTAACAAGAACGTATCTACACTAACTCATATAATAAGGATTAACAAAAGCGAAAGAGAGCTTATAACTTACCTTAGGTTTGCCTTGACTTATTGATGAGATTAGCTTAAATTTTTCAAGATTTTTTAAAGAGAAAAAGAAAAAGAAGATAGAAGGGGTGTGTATGTGTGTTTTTCATGTGTGGAACAAGGGAGGAAGAAGAGAAAATTTTTCCAAATTTTGTTTGTTAAAAGACTAATATAACTAGATAATGCCTTGTTGACTTTTGAGGCATCAAAGAGTTATTAAATGTGTGAGTGTGCATGTTAATTATGGTAGTATAAGGTCCAAAAGTTGCGGAAATTTATGCTAAGTTTGTATTGAAATGCATCACTAAATCATTTATTAAAATCAATACCGAGTTATAATAAAATTTGGCATTATGAATTTTATTTGAAAGGAAATTTTCTTATGAAAACCTATATTGGAATATTTTGTTATTTAGAAATTAAATTTTTGAAATCTAATTTTCTAAAGAAGTTTAAAAGTAAAATAATTGATATACAACTTAAAATGAATTACTTGGATTATTAGATCTCTAAGGCTTAACTACTGAAAACTTTGAAATTAATTAAACTAATAGACCATTTAAAAAATTAAAAGAAATTTTGAATTCTTTGTCTTATTTATCTAATTTCGTACATGTCAAAACACTTAAATATAATCATCAACACATGTGTTCAAAATTATATACTAAAACTTCATTGATTTTTAAATTGTATTTCCTATACTTATGCATAGAAAAACTTGGGGGGGTTACAAACTCAATTAAAAATTATGTTCTATATATGCAATATATGTCTTGGCTAAAAAAATATATGCAATATATGTCATAATTCTTATCTTCTATATACATTTTTGGGGATAAACATACATTTTGTGCATGCATTACCTTATTAAGAAGTTAATAATATCTTCATATGTATCCCCTTCCTTACAATTATCTTTACATCTAAGTTTTGGATACTATCTTATTTAATTCAATTTTCCCAATGTAATTTATTCTATTACTCTAGAAAATATAATAAAACATCTTAACTTTAATCCATTGACTATGCCGTCTGATCAAATTCTACAGAAAATCTGAACATCTCAATTCTACACGGATTAAGTATATAATTGGGTTAATGAGATAAATATGTCATTGATTGTTAATAAATTTATTCTTAGTGGTATTATTATTGGAATAATGTGATAAATTGATTAATTTTAAAGTTTGCATATTTTGTCAAAATCCATATTCCGTTTTTGACATTATCCTTATTACTATTGGTATTCAAATTGAAAAACCTCCTTTTTGTAATGGAAAAAACAAGTCATTAATTTTTTGTGCAAATAAAATGCCTTCTAAAGGGAGTGAACAATGAATAATTCTCAATTATCTTCTTCAATTCACAAAGTTAATGTGAAAATAATTAGAGATAATGTCATCAATACTACCTAAACTTTTTAAAAGTATTTAATTTACTGAATTTTTATTGTGTTAAAAGTGGTATTTAATCGTAACTTTCCAGGTCGTCGTTATTACCTGTGTTAAGTGACTTAACGGCCATTTGTATATAACTATTCATGGCACACCATATGTCTTTTGATTAAAAAAATAAGAAAAAGAAAAACACGGAGGAAATATAGAAAAAAAAAAACAAAATAGAAAAAAAAATTCAATCACCACCACCTCTCACATATTCTAGGCCACCAGATCCAGAAAAGCATTGTCCTTATTGATGGAAGACCCCCATATCGAAGGAACCAAAGGTAATGGTGATGAGTCTAATTAGATGGTGCTGGTGGAAAGTGGATCCACTGGATGATGTTAAAGTCAAAGGGTAGTCAACTCTCTCATACTCCTTTTGTTTCCACATCATCATTGTCGTCTTGCTCCTCTTCTTCTTCATCTTCACGGTCGGATCTTAGGTTGTTGCTTAGTGTGTTAGGTGCACCTTTAGCTCCAATGCATGTTAGCACTATTAACCTTTGCCTCATCTCAGTATAAAGAACTTCCTATTCCAAGTCTCTTTCTTTTTCTTTTTCTCTTTCTTATTGTTCCTTTTTCTATTATTTTCAACGTTCTTAGTTTCTTTGATTTTGCTTTGTTGGATTTTGTTTTTTATACTTAAAGTAGCTTAATTGTTTTATGAAGTTGACAAAGTTGTGAATTTTTTTTAATAATTTAGGAGGCGGCTCTAATAGATCGAAATAATTTGTGTATGCTTTACTTTGTGTGTGCATACGATGATGGGTTGTAGAGTTGTTGTCGTAGTGGATGGGTTTGGCTTAGGATTTCTGTTGGGTAGAGGCATTAGAGATGGTGGTTTTAGTTTGGCTATGGTGGCAATTTAGGTTGGGGATGACGTCTATGGTGGGGAGGGAGAGAAAGAGAGTTTGGTTAAAATGAGAGGAAGAAGAAGTTGAGACTACAAGAAGAAATGATTTCTATTTTTTTTTTCAATTTTTAAATTTTATTTTATGTTTTTCCTCCATGTTTTTCTTTTTCTTTTTCTTTTTTAATTAGATGACATGCAGTATACCATGAATGGTTATATACAAATGACCATTAAGTCACTTGTTGCAAGCAATAACGGTGAATCAAAGAGTTACAATTAGGGATCACATATAGCAAAATAAAAGTTTAGGTAGTAAATTGAATAGTTTAAAAAAGTTTAGGTAGTATCAATGATATTATCCTAAATAATTATATAGAGGGTTAATATCACAAATGATACCTAAATTTGACAAAATTTGCAATTAGATACTTAAACTTTCAAATTGATTAATTTAGTACATAAATTTTGAAATCGATCAATTTAGTACATAAAAAAAAAAAAACTTTTCGTGCACACTACCAGTATCTCCGTCAAGTTATTTTAAGTACTAAATTGATTACTTTCAAAGATTAGGTACTAAATTGACATATTTTAATGTTCAGTACCTAATTGCATATCTTGTCAAAGTTTGAGTACATTCGTGATATTATCCCTTATATAGATTATTTTATGATTAATATCATAAATAGTATCTAAACTTTGGCAAAAGATATAATTAAATACCTAAATTTTGAAATTAATCAATTTAAGACTTCAACTTTGAAATTAATCAATTTAGTACCTGCAAGAACTTTTTGCGAACACTAATGCTACTAAATTGATCAATTTCATTCAAGCAATAAATTGATCAATTTCAAAGTTCAGGTACTAAATCGATTAATTTTAAAATTTAGTTATCAAATTGCATATTTTACCAAAGTTTAGATAAAATTCGTAATATTAACCCATTATTTTATCCAACCACGTCACTACTATGTGATATTAGTGTATGTTAAAGGAATCCGGAGACAACAATGAAATGGGCGACTTATTTGACACTTATATATCATGATTGTGGGTATACAATTTAATAAGTCAAATATTGTCATATAGGTAGCATTTAAGTACACAATTTTTCATGGTATAAGACTGAACAAAGTCATTGTACCATGTTTGAATTATAAAATGTATGTAAAACTGGACAAACGTTAGAATTTTTGTCTCTTATATTTCATAGTACAAAAGTATTAGAACTGGACAAAAGTAAAATCTTTCAATGAAAATTTTGTCAAGTACTATCTTATACCATGTATACCAAACGTGATATAAGAGAATTGTACTGTATAGTACCTTTATATTATGTTGTTTATGGATCTCGAGTGATAGTATATCTTATCTAAATTATTATATGTGTGTGTATATGTATTGGCTTGCTTATCTACATTATTAAATTGGATGATCATCTCTCTTAAAGTTTTGGGTATTTTTTTTTTATTTATATAATTTATACATCCCATTTTTTTCAAGCCAATTTTTTCCATTTTCTGTATATAAAAGTGTCACATGTAAATTTTTCTTAAATAAATAATTTAATTATTCTTTTTCATTGTAAGCACACACTATCCACTAAGAAAAGACTATTAAAAACAACAAGAGATAACAGTTTATAAAGCTGAAAAGTAAAGGCGATGAATGAAATACGTAATCTGAAGGATATTGCAAGTATTACAGAGCTTATCCTTATTAGATTATTGGAAAAAGCCATATGAGGCAACTTTTATGTTGACTTTATCAAAATTCAGTTACTCATAGTACTGCTCTACATACTAAGAGGAGAAAAAAAATTAAAAAAAAATGAAATAAAGAAAACAACTTTAAGCTTGTAAAAATGGGCAAGCTCTCAAATTTCAAGATCAAGAAACATTGATATCTACATTTACAAGCCAAAATACGAAATCCATATCATTCGAGAGGGGAGGGGGGGAAGCAATTACCAACCAATCTTCCTAAGTATTTCTTGTTTTTTTACAGTGGAATGATTATAAAGATTCTAGAAAAATATTTCATCTATAGGGAAAACTCTTTCTGGGGTTCTTGTTCCTGATGGTGAGGCTGACTGAAAAATCAAGATTCTAGAAATCTTGGATATAATGCTTGATTAACCAACAAGAAGTTAGCAAAACGAATGAAACCAAACGAAACTTGGACCCTAAACAATCTCCACAAGAAGCTTGATGCATCTCTTCCATAGGCCAAAACGGCACCGTAGAGCCCCACCATCACCATCACCATCACCACTGCCACCATCATTACGTGGATGCGGAGCTGGAGCAGCCGATACCGACGTCGAAACAGCAGCACCCTGATGATCCTGGCCATAAACGGTGTAATCAAGAACACCACCAATGCCATGCACAACGATGTCGTCGGTAGCGAGGAGGTCGGGCCGAGTGAGGGGTGATCCATCGAGGGTGAAGTTGAGGAGGGAGCTGTTGGTGATGAGAATGGATTGCTTGGGAAGAAGGGTTGGTAGGCGAGTGTTGGCGTTGAAGAGTAAGAGGTCTGAGAAAGTGAGGCGTTGAGGGACTATATGGTATGGGAAGAGAAAAGGGTCTAATGAGCTGAGGTTGGGAGAAAGGGACAGGGCAACATCGTCCGGGATGAAGAGAGTGGCGGAGATGGGGAACAAGGAAAGGTCAGCGGCTGAGAGGATGTTGACCCAGTTTCCGAAATCACCCGAACCAATGAGGGCGTCTAGTATATTGTAGATTTGTTGGAGGCGGGTGGCTGGATCCCCGTTTGGTGGTGGGGGTGGCGGAGGTGGTGGTGGTGGTGGGGTGGTTGTGGTTGAGAGTGGTGATGGCGATGGTGATGGAATGTTTGAGAGTGGTGGTGGTGATAAGGTGGTTGAGAGGGCTGTGGGGATGAATGTTGAAAGGACTAGAAAGAGGAATGTCGTGGTTTTCTTCTCCATGAGAAGGAGAGAGAGATTTTGAGTAGGGTTCTTGATTTTGGTGGTAGTTTAGTTTGTTGATGAGTTCTTTCTTTCTGTTTTTAGTAAAATTCTTGGGTAAGTTCTGTTTTTTGTGGAGGGATTACAGGTAAATAGAAGAGTGTGTGAATTGTGGAGCTTTTGAGTGTGAATGAACTAAGAAGTTCGTCTTATAGAGAATATTCATTAGCTATTTTTTATATAAAATTATTATTAATTTTAAAATTGTTAATTTTTTTAAATCTTAAACTTATTAACTAATATTATTAGAATCTTATTAAGGAGATTTTTTGTTTCTTTATAATGGATTGAACCATTTAGAAGGGATTATATCTTATTTTAACAAATTATAACAAATCTTTTGCTAGTATATGGGTAATGGGTGATATTAAAAGCCAATGCCAAATAAGTTAGATTAATTAAATTGGTAGATGTGGGTTTAAATCTAATATCACCCTCCCTAATAGTTCAGTCAACTAATCCTACTTCTTAGTGTATCAAATTCCTATTTTTGATGTTACTTTTGCTGGAAACAAGGTGGAGATGGAGGAGGTGGAAAGAAGATGTTAGTTAACATTGTAGGTTATGACAGTTCAACCTTGCTGATATGGATCTTGCATTTTGCTGGTGGAGTTGTCCTATTATTGTTTTACGAAGTTTTTATGATGGATTATCCTCTCAACCATCTAATCATTAAAATAAATATAATAATTGAAATATTAATTATTTTAATTATTCGATCATAGTTGGATCTAGCGTGAGCTATTAGATAGTGATGGAACCGATCCCATCAAAATTAACATGAGACCATAGAATTTTCTATTCTTTTAATATGTTCTTTGGTATTTTCAGGATAAGTTTATGCATGGGAAGTTAACAAATAATTAAGAAATACGTATACTTTTAATTGTCAATATTTTTCTATATTTTCTGCTTAACCCGCTATTTATTTCTATTATTATTTCTTTTTATCTCTTTCCTTTAGGTTCTCAACTTTTTTTAGTTCTCATAAATTAGAACTTCCCTTAGCACTGATCCACGCATTACAACTCTTCATTGATTGATAATAATTAAATAAATTAATAAACCATTAAATATGTTTTATTGAATGAAATAATAAAATTAAAAACTGCTGGATGGATGGTCACCATCTAAATTTTTTAGCTAAAATGGTGGTCTTCTTACCTGCAAATTGTGCTTTACCATTAATAATCACAAACCAAAATGAAAATCCTCTATTTATATCAAATCTATACTTGTAGCTGAACTATATCATATTCGTATGATTATGTATAAGTAATTATTATCTTTTTTCTTTTCTCATATGTTTTTTCGACCAACATCTAGCATCAAACAAAAACAAACAAAAAACCATCGAACTAAATGCACTTCAAATGAATTCGCTGTATCTGATCTCATATCTGTTTGGTTGGCTTTTCAAGTAATATAGACATTTTTTTTTAATTTTTCTCTAACAAATTATTTATCAAAAATAAATAAATAAAAAAAATCAACAATCTTGATGAAAAAATCAAATAATATAGATGCAAATCCAACATTATAACACATTCTATCCATAAATTCAACAATACATTAAATTAACATGATATCAAATGAAAAGGCCCGAGAACGCATCAATTCTTTGATTTTTAACATAAATGGTGATAAGATCAGAGAATGCGAATAGAACGGATACAAGCTTGATCTGATGACAAGATATAACACAATAAAGTCTATTTATGTGCGAAAGCCACGAGTGGTGGAGATCTCGAGGGAGAGAGAGCAATTTACCTCCTGCAACAGAGTGGCAAGGAAGGTTATTTTTTTATTTTTTTTAATTATTTTGTCTAATTAATATATTAATAATATTAATTAATTTAAGTGTCTTATTATTGACCAGTGAAAAGCTACCATGTGTGTTAATTATGGATAGAAATCTTAATTTTATATATGGAAATTCTTGTTTACAAAAGTTGAAAAACTCAAGAGTTCAAGTCGAACGGGAAAAAGGTTGATAAAGTTTTTTTTTTTTTTAAAAAAAAAAAGAAGAAAACAAAGAAAGAAAGAATTGATGACTAAACTTGTGCTTTCTCAATAATTAAACTTTGATTATTCCAGCATAACATTAGAGCCTTAAAATAGTCAATAGTCAAGCTAAATTAATGGATCTATCTATAACTGTAATATTTTTTAGCACAATCTATATGACTTCTTTTTTGACTTTTTGGTATCAAAAACTCTCCTAGTTATAACACATATCTTAACACTCCAGTAATAGCCAATTAAACTTAAATAGGTGTTGGGCCAAAAAAAAAAAAAAAAAACTCAAATAGATGTCTTAATCATTAGGCCCAAAGGGAGATAAAAAAAAGTGATTGCTATTGAGCTGACATGAATTATGAAATTCCCTGATTATGAAATAGATGAATTATAATTAGGAGTAAAGAAGTAAATTTGAATATTTAATAAGGTTGATCAGTCAATTCACCTAGAAATTTAATGGAAAAATATTGGTTACTTGGTATAAATTGAGAAGATAATTGCCTCTTACTTTTTATCTTTCCTTTAATTTATCCTGTAGAAAACTTTCCTCTCATCCCCAAATATTAGTGAAAATTCTTGAAGATTTTAGGAAAAATAACTATGGTAAGTGAAATTTCTTTTTTTTTTACCAATTTCTGATAACATGAGTGCTTAAATATAGGGATTGACATTTTGGCGTTGACATTAAGATTTGATAGGAAAATAAATGAGTTTTTAGAAGAATTCTTGACGAATCTTTAGAGTAAAAAGATTTTTAAGAAGTGGAAACTCAAAGAATTGCAAAAGTCATAGCAAGGTAATATGATTTTTATGTAAGTTTTGAACCTTTGGTTGTGAAACTTGTTACTACGAATGAATTAGCACGTGAAAAGAAGTGTAAAAGTGATAAAATAGGCATAGGAAGAGTTTAAACATGAATTGATTTAAAGGAAGAAAAACTGGCAAAATAGGTGATTTCTAAAAGTATGCAACCAATGCACAAGCTTGTGCATCAAACTACGTACCTCTCTAAGGTTGAAAGGTGTAAAATTCGAAAGTGTATGACCCATGCATGAGCTTGTGCATTAGGTCATGTATATTTATGTGTTTTTCAACGAATCAAGACTCTGAAAGCATACGAGTTATACACGAATGTGTATATATACCTCTCTGTGGCTTAAGATCTTACATCTGAAAGTGCACAACCAAGTGCACAAGCCCCTAGTAAGCCAATGTATGCTAAAACCCCTTGAAACTTAGCCTTTTCTTTTCCAAAAGTAATTAAAACTTATTCAACATATCTCCCTAAGAATTTGCTTACATTTTAAGATGAGAAAAACTTAGATTTCAATGGGTTAAGCAAAAGAACTATACAAGTGTAAATCGTAGGTTAGCATAGAAGTATAAGAGATTCTAATGACTTAGTTGATATGGAAATCAAGTTAATGGGATTCTAAAACTGGAGACAAATCAGTATTCACGTTACATGTATACCTTGTTTGTTACTTGTGCTTGTTAGGACTTAAATTGACTAATTGAATGTCCGTTATAAAGTATGGTTACTATGTATGCTTGCTTGCAGGTAATAAATCAAGAGTAATAGTGATGTTAACACTACATCCCAATGATCTTTGTGTTGCAAATTCATAGAGTCATACCTGGAAATGATTACCGGTAGATCTAGGTTTTCGACTTATAAACTCTTAGATTCATGGATATTGGGGAGTACCTAAGATTGTATATATATGTTATTTTATTTATATATGGTGGGATAGTGAGTTATCCTTATGTTACTACTCGGCTTAAAGTAAAGATAATAAAATATTGAATGTTACATTAGTGATATGTTTGCATGTAAATGTGTGTTTGTGTTGATCACATGTGTGTGTTTATGGTATAATATATTGGGTTCTAACTCATACTTTTATTTATTTTATTTTTTTAAGTTTAGGTACAAGTTAGTGGGCTTGGGAATATTGCTAGCACTAAGGACACTTCATATGAGGATTAAAGGACATAAGATGATTAAAGTTAGGAGTAGTTGTATGAATATAAAAGAACTTTATGCTAATTGTAGATAAACATTATAGATAAGAAAATATAAATCCTGTGGAAATGCTATGGAGAACTCTTTTCGTATCTGCAAGTTAAATTTTTATAATTCATGAGACAAGACTTGTGTGGTTGTTATGAGTACGAGTATGTAATCTGACATCATTTGGAATTATTAATATTTGAGTGATTTTGGAGTTAAGAATGATGTAAATTGTGGGTTTTTAGTACCTTTTGAGTTGTAGTGTTTCTATATTCATTATAGACACGTAGTGGATTGTAAATGCCCTTAAACTTAAGATGGACAAATTATTTAGATCTTATAAATTGCTAATAATTCTCTTATGTGATTGATGTGAAGGACTAAGGGTGTAAATGAACTAAACTGACTTATAAATTACTCGAACTTAACTTGCTTTTTTAGTTAATTTCAATATGAATATAGTTTAGCTAATGTGAATGTTGAGCCACTCAAGTCTTATTAAGTTAAGCTCAAATTTTGTAATGTTTAACTTGATTACTTTGTAAATGTTATCAAATTTGAGTTGAGTATAAATGTTAATTGAGTTTTGATATTAATATCATTTTAGTTAGAATTGAAAATATTTTTTTAATAAATTGAGCTAAAATGAGTTTAATCAAGTTAAAATTAAATTATATGTACCATTTCAAGTCAAACTCGAACTTAAAATTTTAAACTCAACCAAGCTTAAATTTTGAAATTTTAAGTTAAGTTTCATCTCCAATTAAACAATATAAAGCCCCTCACCTTGGAATGCGTAAAGATTCCAGTATGAACATTGTTCTTAATTATATAATAGTTGAAGTTTACTAATATGTTTTGTTGCATTATGTGATTTGCATAACAAGACATGTTTTTATTGCAACCTAATATAACTAAGGCTTGCATGCCATACACCTACTAATTATAGCTATTTAAGTAGGATGAAACAATTCTATTAATTTTAAAGGATGTGCCAAAGATACGACTTCTTGACGTAGGCCAAAGTTATTTTAAGGGCTATGAATAAGGGTGTAAACCAATTGAATAAGTTAAATATTATTAGGTACTAAGATAAACTTTTAAAGTACATATGCAACCATTATAGATTTTTCAATCCGTCCAATCTATTAAAAACCCTATAGGATTAAACCGTATAGGATTTTAAGGTCGAGATTGGCATTTGAATAAGTAGCTAAAACTTTATAAGGTTTTAGAATTGGGTTTGGATCCTATAAGATACTTGATAGACACATGATTCGGTACTAAAATTTAAACAAATAAAAATAAAAACATTCCAAAAGCTAAAATCTAGATGTAGCCTTCCAGTCTATCATAGATTCATCAATCAAATTTTAATCAACTCCTTGTTTCCATCCACCTAATTTTATAGAGCATCAAAGGTTCTTCCTACAGCAGTGCCTTCCTATTTCCACTAAATTTAAGTCGATAACACCATTAAAGCAATCGTGAGCAAATCATTTGATTTTCAACAAAAGCACTCATAGAATCCATAGATAAACTTACAATGAGTGAAATGATGCAAGTAATAAGTCCACTTTTCATTGCAAGTCCTAGGTAAGACCCATGCAAGTGTAACATGATCAATGATGGAGGGTTCAAGCCTACTTGTAATTTCCCAATCTACAAGAAAGCCATGTATACATAAGTGCTATACTTTAGTAACTATGAAACATGACATGTCATGATGATGGACCTATTGAAATTCAAGAGGAGGGGCTTACTACATGCATCTTGTGATGTTGAGCTTTGAAAGCAAATACCAAGAGCATAGGTACGATCATAGAAACAAGAGGTGCTTCAATTGACACCTAGAATAGCCTCGTTTTTCTCATGCTCTACATCACATTGAAGCCATAGTCACAATATCAATAATTGAAAACCAAACACCTCTAATTTTTGTGTTTAAAATACGATTTAACATGTACTTATCTACTTATATCTTTCTATTTTTGCTTTAAAAAAAACGTGTATTAGAAGTACTGGCTTTTCTTTAATTTATTATTGAAATTTGAAAATTGGTTGAAAAAAAAAAAGAGGGTTATAAAATCGGGATTCAGGTTCTAAAACAAACCTTATAGGATAAGTTTAGATATTGTATGAAAACTCTATAGGGTTATTAGGTTGAGTTGGGTAAACATTATAGAGTAATGGTTTGGATTTCAAGTTCATATGATCCATCCAAAACTTGACCTAGTTGCATCCTTACTTAAATTAGCTTAGAGCTTCAGGTATAGGATTAATTATTCATAATCAAGTAAAATAAAACATATATAAATTAATACTTAATAAATTGATAATATTTTTAAAATAACATATTCTTTTGTTCCCAACTTGGGCTAGTTTACAAAATTAGTAATTTTAATAAATTAATAAGATAATAATTTTTAGAAAACTTTATATAATTCTATAATATCATCAACATCATAAATTAATAATTCTCTAAAATTATAAACATATAAAGGATAATTTAGTAAAATATGAATCTATTGTCTTTTTTTTTTTCCTTGAAATAATCTTGGTGGACTTCATTTCTAACTTTTCTTATGCACTCAAAAGTTTTCGAGTCGTGTTCTGGAATGGTACCAAAAATTATAAAGAGTTTTTACCACTATAAGTGATCTTTTTTACATGATTGGTTTCAAAAGGTCTTAAATAATTTTTATCTTCATCTTCAAGCCAACCTTGAGAAAATGTTGTACTCAAAACTAAAAGTTCCACCGTTTCCCTTACTTCTCTAAAATCATCTTTTCAATCATAGTCACACAATATTGTTATCAAAGAAACCACTCATAGACAGCTTTCTCATGGAAATTTTATTTGTTTGTGTCACTTAGGGATGTGCAAAAAAACGATTGTTTAGGATAACTGAACCGAAACCGAAAAACCAATCTTAAAAACAATGGTTAACTGGTCCATAGGTTTTGGTTTAGGATTTGAGTTTTTAATTTTTTCAGTTTTCGGTTTTTGGTTTCGATTTTGGTTTATAGAATCAGAAACCGATGGTTTCGATTAACCGTCCATATTTATATGTATAATTCATAATATGCTTATATAATTATTTTGTTAAAAATATTAATATTTGGATATTGAAGGTTTTAAACCCTAAAGGCCTAAAATTTGAAGGTTTTAAACATAATCTATCTTAACTTAATTGTTCTGGTTGAGTGTATACTTAATGGGTATCATGGTGCTTAACTTTGCAAAATAAATGTGGATGGTTATCTTGATGACACCGATATATGTTGACAACTCTTTTACTTGTCTTACATTTTTAATATAATTGTAAAAAAAATGCCCTAATTTTTTATAGACATATTGAAAAATACGGTTAACTGCAAATTTTGCATAACCATTATGTTAAATGAATAAAAACAGAAAACCAAAAAAATTAACAAAAAAAGGTTAATTGTTAAGGTGGTTAACCATTTATAATGGATTGGCTTAGGATCGAGAAATTAAAAAACCGATCATTTTGGTTAGGTTCAAAAAATAGGGCTACAGAACGATTAACTGAACGGTGAACACCACTAGTATCACGTGGTATCCCCTCCATTTTCTAAGTTAGCAAAATGATAGTTAGATGATCACTTGATATTGTCGCTTGACTAACTCTCAAATGATATTTTTTTCATCAAGTTACTCATTATATTTTTTAAGAAGATAAATATATTTAATTAAAATAATAAAAATAATTTATTTAAATACAATTTAAAGTAAATTAAAAAAATCACTATTTTTGTATTATTATTTTAAAAAAAGGCATATAAAACAATTACTATTACAATATTATTTTATAATTTCATTTTCCTTTATTTCCTAAACAATATTGAAGTTAAAATATTAATAGTAATACAATTGAAATCATTTTAAACAAATAAAATATACTAAATATATTATATATTTTTAAGAAGACAAATACATTTAATTAAAATAATAAAAATAATTTATTTAAATACAATTTAAAGTAAATTAAAAAAATAAATCACTATTTTTATATTACTATTTTTAAAAAAAAAAAAGCTTGCATACTAGTTCGCATGTCTTACGTGCCATGCTAACCTACTTATTTCTCATGCCTTGGGTGCTGCGTGTCAACTCACGCGTGCTCATGCTTTTTTCTTTTTCCTTCATGTGCCGTGCGTGCCGTGCCGTGCAGTGCCATGCCATGCCAAGCCCGCAGCTTGCGTGCAGGCCTACATGTGCTGCAACCCATTTACCTTGCTTAGGTTGGGCTGATTGGTCGAGTTAAGTTGTTATGTGAAGGTCATCGATTGTTTTTCTTAGGTGTCCTAACCGAAGTTGACGACCAATTAGGGTATTTCGCTTATGCATGTGTCCTCTATTATAAGTTTGTTATTCATCATCCCTTTAACTTCTATATACATTTTTGTATTTTTGCAGAGAATTGCCGAGAGTGTTGCAGAGGTGGTGTTGTGTGCAGGACTTTCTAATAAGAGATCAATCATTTGAGGTCGGAGGGATTTGATCAAGTTAGGTATTCGAAGGATGTAAGTTTAGCTCCTACCATGGGTTGGATTTATTATAATACTTATACGGGGCATATGCCTTTTATTGTAGGTTGAAGGTTGATTATATTATCCTTGAGTAGACGTTGTAAATGACAGATCGGCAAGCCAATTGCTATAAAGAAAAGAAGCTGGCTGCTAATAAGGAGATCGAGGAGCTGAGTTTGAGTTGAAAATCCATGAGTCCTCTATTTATAATGAGATCTACTGCTTGAGGAGGAGAGGCACGAGCTCTGCAGGGATAATCAAGAGCTTTGTTCTGAGAACAATCGGCCGCAGCAGTTATTGAGGATAATTGGAGAGAGTCGATGGGTTATCAGTTCGATTTTCATTCCTGTGAGACAGAGCTAATGTTGTAGAGGGACGAGTTCCAAGCTTCGACTGCTAAGGCAAAGCTAGACTTGAGAAGTCGCATGAAGTCCTGAATAAGGCTCAAAGAGAGCACAATGAATTGAGTGATTGCTTTAAAGCTCTTAAGGCTGAAGTTGCTACTCTTAGACAATGCTAGCCAAACTCTTCCCTTTACAATTATTTTGGCAGTGAAGCTTGGGCAGAGCAAAAATTAGAAAGTGAACATGAGGCGGTTGATGAGATTCTCAACTATATCCATAGTCATTGTTCCTACAGTTCAATCCCGTGCATCAGCTTATGTTCTATCTCCTGGTAGGTGCCATAGAGCTAGAGGAGAATGAAGTGTTGAGGATGAAGATGATGATGTTTGTAAAGGAGGGTGGGTGGCTCAAAATGTTGATGAGGATCCAACATTGGGATTAGCCTTAGGTATTACACCCATGGATCGGGCTACTCGACCTCCAGCAGGGTATACCCTTCTAGCTGGGGGTAACTAAGGGTCAGGGTTGCCAGCGCAGTGATTCCATCAATTAGCTTGATAAGTGTGGTTGCAAGTGAAGGGTTACTTGCTTCTTAGATCGATTAGTTTATAGATGAGCTGAATGAAGAGCTGGCGAGGGAGTGACATTTATTCTTTTGTTATTCATCATTTTTTTCTTTTTTTTTTTCGATCAAGATGTTGACCATCCGATGTAACTGTATCATGTGTAGTTATGAATTTCTTTTTTTAATAAAGTATATTTTTATCTCTATTGTTTGTACTTTGTTTCCATACTCTATTACTTCTCACGTCTTGATATGACTTTTATCTGTTTGTTAGTTTTGTGCATCTTAACCTTAAGATTTATGTCATATTCATATTAATGATTACCCTTGATGGATTGTCGAATCTCTATCGTATCAATCCAATGGTTGGGGTGGACGTTGATTGACATTCCTAAGATATAATGGAACCTCTCCATCATTATTTCTTGAAGTTTCTACTTATAAATAGTGGGGTTTTTGTTCTTCGTCTTTGCCATCAAAAGTTATCTTTAACTGCTTTGCTTGCAAAACTTTATTTCATTAGCAGGTGTTTTTAAGCTTTATAGCTTCTTCTTATGGAGTTTAAGCTTCGAGTATGGCTGGAAAGTTCAAGCCCTTAGTGTTGTATTGCTTTGTCTCCTTCTTGGATGACTCAGAGCTTTCCTAAAAGACCTTTGTCCAAAGTAAGTGTTGTTTGTTCATGGTGACAAGATCTTTTTTCTTGTGTTATGGTGTGTAACAAAGGCCGCTGGCCTCATTATTTCCACTTATATGGAATCCTTGATGTGGGGGAAAATCATTTGTGCTCAAACCAGGTGAGTAGCCCGTTATTCCTACCATAGTCTTAAATCTTCCTCTTTTAACTCTCTTTTGGCTTTTCAAAAAAGGGTCTAAAGGAGATTAAGATGGGTTCCTCTTTTAGGCTTAGATGTTGGGAGCACGTTGGACAACAGGGATGAATCAACTAAGAGGAAATGTTTGAGTCGCTTTTTTCTCACAAAGGCTTAGTCATTGAATACTTTCTTGGCCATCCTTGTTTGATCCGGCTTACTCTACCTGGAATGCTTGGTACAACTTAGCGAGGTAGGGCGGATCGACGCATTCCTTGTCCTGTGCAATTAACAACTCCTTGATCATCTTGCTTTGCTTAGAGTTCCTTTACTTCGGATGTTAAATGTTATCCAGAAGGTCGTATTAACTGATAGCTCTTATTGTTAGTAATATGTAACAATTTATAGTTTTTGGCCAGAATGCTAGTTTAAACTATCCTAGCTGTGAAGCCTAATAAAAAATATTGTATCATTTCTGATCAATAAATGAGTTTTGAGATTCATTTGTGTAGTATCTCTTTTTCCTTTGGTAGATTTTACGTATGTTGGGCAGTTGATTTGCCTAGCCAACATGGTATTGATCAACCACCTTTTGAGTCTTTCGGCTATAGTGCAGTTTATTACTTCCACTTATTCGTTGATTTGGGGGTTAGAGACCGATGTGTATTGAATCGTGATATGATGGTGCTAGCATAATCCTCTAAACCGATCATTGTTGAACTAGGTTCCATTGTCAATCATTATGACCATTGGTACCTCCAAAGAAGAGTAGGATGTAGTTGGCTACACAAGCTTATGTTACCTGTTCTGTGATATGGGCTATCGCTTGTGCTTCTACCTATTTGGTAAAGTAGTCGATTGGAACAATGATGAAATGCTTCTTTCTAGAGGTTTTAGGAAAGGGACCAAGTATGTCCATTCTCTATTAGGTAAATGTCCATGGGTGTACCACGATCGAAGATAATTGCTTGATATGTAGGCTAAGGGTACATGCTTTTGGCATTCAAGGCATTTCTTTGTCGTTTTTATTACATCCTTCTTCATGGTTGGCCAGTAATAGCTGAGTCATAGCTTTTATATATAACGTTATTTTGACAACATGGTTGTTGCATTCTCCTGAATGTAGGTCCTCTAGAATAGCTTAGGTTTCTTCCGATCAATGGCAACGAGCAAAAGCATGCTATGACCCCTTCGGAATAAGACATCATTCAACAACATGTAGTTTGCAGCTACATACATGAGTTTTTTAGCTACCTTTTTATCAGTTGACAGAACTCCATTCCTCAAGTATTCCTTTATAGGGTCTATCCAGTAGGGTTGTAAGAGGTCTGTTTCACTAGTAGTACCTCCAAGTGTTACTTGTCGATGGTTTGATGTGGTAGGTATTCCATAAATGCCCTTTCTTCTTTTAGTTTAGGGTGTAAAAGCTTACTACTAAAATTTAGAGTTTGTCGACTTCATCATTCTTCTCTTGGGGTATCTTATGAATGTCCTAACTAGAAAAGTTAGCCATCAATAAGTGAACAGTTCCATGTACTTGATCATAGCTTCCTATTTTGTCTTATATCCTCCTTTCACATGTTGCATGATAAGTTGGAAATCTAAATAAACTATTATATTGTCAGCCTTAGCCTCCATAGCCAGCTTCAATCCTGTTGTGAACGCCTTGTATTCTGCCTTGTTGTTACTCACGTCGAAGCAAAATTTGAGGGCAAAACATATCTTCACATTGTAGGGGCCTTATAGAATTAATCCTTCCTTAGAGCCTTCTTGGCTCAGTGATCAATCAACATGCAAGGTCCGTTTTGGTTTTCCTTCCTCATAGGGTTCTTTAGTGGGCCATATATTCTTCCATAAATTTGCCAAAATTTGGGTTTTAATGGCCTCTTGTGCCTTGAATCGTATGCCATAGGCACTCAGTTCGATTGCATATTTCATCATACGACTTGATGCATATGGTTTGTGGAGGATGGTGTAAAGGGTTAGTCGATTAGGATTGTCACTTACTGTGCTTTGAATCAGGGTCTAAGCCTCCTTACTAACAAGACAACTGCTAAGGTGAATTTTTCGACCCTAGTGTATTCTCTTCTAGCCCTTGGAGGACATGACTAATATAATATATCGATTTGTGCTCCCATCCGTCTGCTTAAACAAGGATTGAGGAAATGGCTTTGTCGCTTACTGCTAGGTACACGAACAGTTCCTCTCCCAGTATGGGTTTGGCAAGGATGAGGGAGTTGCAAGGATTTCCATTAGGTCTGTAAAAGCTTTGTCACAATCTTCAGTCCACTTGAAGTTAGTTGGGTTCTTAAGGATCTTAAAGAACTTGATGCATTGGTCGGCACTTCAATATATGAATCTGCTCAAAGCGTTGATGCGACCAGTGAATCTCTGAACCTCCTTTATTGTCTTAGGAGGCATCATATCAAGCACGACCTTGATTTTTTTGGGGTTTGCCTCAATTCCCCATTGTGTAACCATGTATCCAAGGAATTTTCCAGAGGAGGCCCTAAATATGCATTTTTGGGGATTTAATTTCAAATGTCTCCAGGAAATCCTTGAGGCGGTTCTTAAGGCATATGCTTTTGATGATCATATCATCCATGTCCCATCCGATTTGTTTGTTTAAATACCGTTAGACTAGCCTTTGGTAGGTGGCTCTGGTGTTTTTCAAGCCAAAGGGCATGACGTTATAGCACTATGTGCCGAAGTTAATGACAAATGATGTGTGCACCTGATCTTTTGATTCCATCACTATTGCTTATATCTTGAAAAGGCGTCCATGAAGCTTAGTAGTAGATGCTCAGATGTAGCTTCTACCAGTTGGTCTATTCTCGAAAGTGGGAAAAGACTATGCTTTGTTAAGATCGATGTAGTCAACGCACATTCTCCATTTACCATTGGCTTTTTTCACCATGATGACGTTGGCGAGCCATGTGTGGTACTTTTCTTCCTGGATGAATCCATCTTTTAGAAGTTTTTGGACTTCTTCTTCTATGGCAGCCTATTGTGTGGTGCCAAAATGATGTCATTTATATTATACGATCTTTACATTTAGGTCGATGTTGAGCATCTGAGTGATGACTACTAGGTCTATCCTTGAAATATCGGTGTGTCTAGGTGAACACATCGCAATTACATTAGAGAAAATGAACCAATTCTGCTTTGATGTCAGTCGGTAGCGAAGCCAATTCTCATAACCATAAAGGGGTTAAGCTGAGTAAAACATCTTCTATGGCTTCTGTTGGTTTACCCTCCGTTTGTTTGTCTATTTTCCTGTAGGTGGGCCAATTTAGGAATGAATCCATCTAACAAAGTCCCTTGTTGGGGCTCATACATATAATCTCCTCGATAAATCTTGATCTTCCTTACATATGTCGATGCCATTACAGTAGGGAATTTTGCCTTTAGGTAAGTAATGAAGGGACCATTTGAAACAAGAAGAGTCGGTTGGCCTATGATCATATTGTAAGGCAACCAGCAGTCTACTACTAAGAATTCGACCTTGTTATGGGCTTTGTGCTTGTCATCTCCCAGCTTCATTGGTAGGGTGACAATTCCTCTAACCTTGATTGGTTTATTGTTGAATCTGTAGATTTCGTGTTTTTATTGCTTGAGCCTCTCCTGATGTTATTATTTTAGAGCCTGTAGAAGGTGTGGCAAAAAATGATGTCCATGCTGCTCTTTGTATCTATCAGGACTTTCATCACATCGAATCTTGCTACTCTTGCCTTTATGAAAAGAGCGTCTTGGTATAGGATTTTGATGTCGTCCAGGTCAGCTTCGGTAAACATGAGCATCACATCTAGATTCATTCTCTTCCCCACAATCATCACTTCTTTTCCTTTTTTGTTTCTAGAGTATCGAGAGAAATTCATCGAATGTAGCCCTCCAATGATGGTGTTGACTATCCCTTGTGCCATGTCGTTAGTATGTCAATTTGTGCAGCCATTAGGGTTTTGCTAATGATTGTTCCTTCTTCGTTGGTTGGGCCTTTCGATGGTGTTACTCGGATTGACCAAATATTGTTAAAGGAATCCTTTCCTAAAGGCTTATTGTAGGGATGTCTTAAGTTGATAGCAGTCATTACTGTTATGCGACATGTGTTGGTATTAATCACAATACTTACTTATGTCTCTCCTGTCTGGGTCGCTACGTTTTTTAGTTAGCTCAAGTAGGATGCGGAGTTTCTGATTTCCAAGAAGATGTCTTCTATGGTTTGCTTAAGGGAAGGAAATTGGATTCAAAGTATCTTTGTTTCCTCTGCATCTTTCTACCTTAAGATCCCTATCCTTCTTTCTCCCTAGGAGTGCCTAATCGATCCTTAGTTGACCCTTTTGATTTCAATCATTGCAGGTGTTCCTTTTGGGATCGTTCCATTTCATTCTCGGTGGTTATGAAATCTTCACATCGTATGTACTTGCTAGCCCATTCTTAGAATTCCTCTAACATTTTTGGGTTTGTTTTTGGCGAGGGAGTGGAAAAGGTTCTCACTTTTCCAAACTCTATGAATAGCAGCTCGTGTAGCAAAGCTGAGGTCGAGATTGTCTACTTTTATGACCGTTTAGTTGAATCGAGTGATATAATCTCTTAGGGACTCATCCTTTTCCTAATTTACTAGGAATGAGGAGGATGTATCCTTCTTTCAGGTTCTGCTTACCATGAAGTGGATCCTAAACGCGGTGGAAAGGTCTTTGAAAGATGTGACGAAGCTGTCGGCTAATTGATGAAACCAACTGTTTGTTGCTTTTTCCAACATCCTTGTAAACACTTTACAAAAGATGGCGCATTGAATTCAAATACTAACATTTGATACTTGCATCTCCTAAGGTGGTCATCTAGGTCAGTTGTCCCATCATAAAGCTTGAACATGGGTAGCTTCATCCCCGGTGGCCATGGCTCATCACTAATTAACTAGGCATGGGGTATTCCGATGATTATTCAAGTAGTTTTGAAAGTGGGAGTGCTCTTTTTGCTTTCCTTGATCTCCAATATTGTGAAGAACCAGCATGTATAAAATTAAAACTTTATATGTTAGGTCCCTAACCACGTATAATAAAAAGAGATATTATACATACCATAACCTATATCATCATAGTATTCATCATCATTGGTACTTATAGAGAAAAAAGTGAGCTAGGGTCTCAGTACATAGCAACAAAAATAAATACCATATGGCACACAATCCTAACTAATGCAACTCAAGAAACAATAGAATTATTTATCTTTGTTTAAGTAAAACATTTCAACGCTGGAATATTCAAGTTCCGATTTCAATCCTTGGGATTCTAGGGGTCTTGAGTAATGACAGTTGCTTAGAGGATTTATATAAGCAACCCGAATACTTATATTTCCTATATGACTTTACAATTAATAATCTCATCTAGGATTCATAGCCGTTACTCAACTTTACTTAATTTAATCCATAATACTACCTAGTTTAGTCATCTTCATAAACATAAACTAAATCATATTATTTCTTCTTAAGAATAAGCAAATGTTACGCCGATACCATTCCTTCTATTGATCACCCATTGAGTCACTTATGAAAGTCATTGCATCATGATAAGGGTAGCCTAAGTGCCTAATCTAGCATGTCAACCTCGTTACTAGGGTTTCCATTTACCTGACCGGATTCAACGGCACACGCACAAACAATTCAAACAAGTTTAAAGCTAATCTTTAATTAAACTTGATTTGATAATGTCTAGCATAGCACTCAACAACTAAGTTACTATGTACTTGAATAATCTGATTTATCAGATAAAAGACCTGTATTGAAACCCAACTAAGTATGAGAATCTGTTAAAGAAAATCATTTCATATAAAATATGTTAATCCATAATGAAATATTAAGTCATTAGATATTTATTAAACTTAAATAAGATTCAAATAATCATAACTTCACATTTACACATGTATCTATACTTACATATATCAATACATTATTCATTCATTTATTATTATTATTTCATTTTTTTAATAGTACTAGAGGATCTGTCATGCCCGTGACAAAAGTTGTGATGTATATCATGGGCACCATCACGGCTGTGATCTTGGGCCGTAGCGTATCTCACTGCCTTATCACACCTATATTAGGAGATCATGCCCCTTATAACGGTCATGGTGTAGGCCGTGATGATGAATATGTCCGTAATGGTCATTTTTAATATTTTTCTAAAAAATCACCCAAGGAGATAATGACCTTTGTAACAATTGTAATCTAGGCCATGCCTTTTAAGAAAAAGAGGTTGGTAATGGCCGTGATCAAGCTTTAAAAATCACACAGAGGAGATAACAGCCCTCGTAACAATCATGATCAAGGTTATTTCATGTTTTGCAAACAAACAGAAAAGATCACATGCCTCATAACAGCCATGACCATCAGGAAGACATGCTTTCGAGGAGATAACGACCTCGAACATTCCCTTTATGAACAGGGTATTGGTCATTTGATACTTGTTTCAAAATTTCCGAAGTTCTATATCTTCTAACTCCTTAGTAAGACCTTACTTGTTTATAAAAACATATCAAAACCAACCTATAATCACAATACTAAACATCATCAAGTTCACTTGCACTCATATGCTCATTTCACATGTATATGCACAATAATCCTAACCTAAAACATCAATCCTTCATTCATGCTTGTAGAACTCTATTATCACTCTAATCATTCAAGTTCTACTCGTTTATCACTATCAATATCAATATACATATCAATTCATCACAAACTCAAAATTTATTTCTTCAAACACCTAAGGTACATGTGTCTATTTGCATATCTATTCTAATTTATATGTCATCAAACCATCAACTTGCCTAAAATACCAAAGTTTTACTCTTATTCAATGATTAACATCAACTAGTAACTATAATTACACAAAATATGTAAGAATTCAACTTTACTTACTTTTATGACTACTAGAATCGACCAAGCTTTTCTTTCCACTTTCTTGATTTAAATCTTTACTTCTACTTATTCCTTAGATTAACTCTTTGCTTAAAAATTGGTGGGGCAAGATTTAGAAGAAATTTTGAGGTAGAATTTAGGCTTATTTGTATTTGAGAAGATGATGAAGATGAGAGAGACAATAGTTTAGGTCTATTCTATATTTGATGTATATTTTTTTCTTTTTTGACTTTTGAGGCAATTTTAGAAGCCTTTAGAAGATGATTAAAGATGGGCTTTGAGCTATGTGTGTGTGGGCTTGGGTTTAATGATTAAAAAATGGGCTTGAGCTTTCCTTAAAAAAAAAAAATTTGCAGCCAAGAAGGTCCTCTAATTTATCACAAATAATACACATCATACTATTTTAATGCAATACAATTCCATATATTTCACTACGATTACCTAATCACACCAACACACTTTCAATTAAATTTTACACATTTTAATATTAGTAATTTATTATATCATCTAATCAAATTATCATAACCAAACTATAACAATCTCAATCATGAAATCAATACTTACATATATATATATATATATAATTTAGTAGGTTTAGTTTAGGTCATTTAAGATATTTTTCTAATTTCTTTCTCTAGTTCCTCAGGAGTCATATCTTTGAGTTGTTTTTCGTGGCAAACCAGGAGCTCCAATGGGGAGGGAGTCCCGACTTGTGTTTTCGATGCTGCAAGTGCAATTGAAGGGTCCTTAAGGCTGTGTGAGGTTTGCATATGTGATTCAGTCACATTATCAGGGACGTTGGTGGTTCCAAAAGAGTGGTTAGCGTTTGTCCAGGGCGGTGGGGTTTTGTTACTACATTGTTGCGGTTAGTAGGAGTGTGCAAAAAAACCAATGAAATCGAACCGAAACCGGAAAACCAATCCGAAAAATATGATTAACTAGTCCATTGGTTTCAATTCAGGATCACGGTTTTTATTTTTTTTCGATTTTCGGTTTCGGTTTCGGTTTGTAACCACAAAAAAATAACAGTTAATGGTTAACCGTTTTCAATATTTATAAATTTATTATTTGTATAATTTACATATATATAATTATTTTTTAAAAAAATATATATGTATGATTTACATATACATATAATTTGCACATTTCAATGCTTCTTGGATTTTGATTAAAATACTGTTGTCCTATATTTGATGGGGGTTGATATGGCAATTGATTTAGTTTGATTATTGTTGATAGTGATACATCCAAATGTTTATTTTTCTCATTTTCCTTAATTTGATTTTCCCTTTTTTTAGCTATTCTAATATATAAAGTATTTTGAAAAACTTTATGATAAAAGATAAAAAATAAGGTTTGTTGAAATTATCAATTTGATTTATTGAAACCATTATGGTAAATGGTTAAAAACCGAAAATCGAAAAAATTAACCGAACAAAATGGTTAACTATTTATAATAGACAGGTTAAGAATCAGGATATTAAAAAACTGATCATTACGGTTTGGTTCAAAAAATAGGGCACAGATCGGTTAACCGATCCTTGAACACCCGTAGCGGTTAAGAGTCTCTGTGCCCCTATCTTTAGCTCCTTGATGCGTTTTTTAACCTCTTTATTGTGTTTGATAATTTCAATATTTTGTTTTACAACCTAGTGGAGCATATCTTCTAAGTAATTAAGGTGATCTTGCTCCAGGAGGCCATTGGAGGCAGGTTGGATGTTAGGTCCTGCTTGGAAGTCATTGTGTCTCATGGAAGAAGGTGATCTTGAGGTGGAGTTTAGGACATTATCAGGGCTGTTGCCCTGAGATTGTCTCTTGTTTCTGGCATGTCAAGATTTTCTATTGTTGTTGTTTTTTTTTTTTGGTGTTTAGGAAAATGAGTAAAGGAATTTTCTACTAAGGATCGAACATTTCCTCAAACGATGCCAAATGTTACTTGCTCGAATCCGGTAGGGGCTGAATCAGTTGTAAATGGACTCAGAGCATATTGTTATGGGATCTACAAAATAAAGAACTCATTAGTGGCTTACCGAGTATAGGCCTGACACAGCCACTTCGATGCTTAAGTCAGTGTTTATTAAGAAAAGCTCGCATAATTGATTAAGCAGATGGTTCATGCGACATTACTTTAATTGGTGGTAGTACAGTTATAGGCGACTGACCTAACGGTTATGTTAATCGTGTACGAGTAGTTGGCTGGAAGGCCTGGTGGCTATGCTCGTAGTGGACAAGTGGAGAATCATGGTGCATGATCTCCACTATGCAGGCTAATTCCAACCAAGAGGCAATGTACCTTGGCAGGTATGTCCTGCCTAAGTTGTCTTGGCAGAGCGCTTAAATTGGCAGGGAGGGAAGTCTTGATAATGAGGCTTCATGGAATTATTCTAGTCTAGCCCAATGAGAGAATGAGCTTGGCTCAAATAGGCCTAAAGCCAAAGTTGGACTGTCAACAGTTATGAAATTGAATTTTTTAAAGTTTATTACTAATTGAATTTTTCATTAAAGTTTAGGTACTAAATTAGTCACTTTCCCTATTTTATAAGTAGTCGTTTCTGCATATTTAATTTTAAATAGTATCACAATACAATGGTCTGCCTATTTTTCAAATATAAATATAATATTTCTCATTTTTAATAAATGTAAATAATTAGATTTCTTGAAACTTGGGCTTAGACTCTCTTATGTTGAGTGTAATACATGTTTACTAATTCTATAAAAGAAAATTACCTAAATACAAATCACATAATTTTAATTACTAAAATACTAATATAAAATAGCATTTATGACATGCTATTTTGTTTTTTTTTTTTTTAATTTTAAAATCACATCCTTAATCTGAGTTTATTAAATTTAGTATATTGTAAAATTGCAAGTTAAATATGCGATTAACCATAAATAGCAGTAAAATTATAATTTCAAAATGTGATGTGTTATAAATGAAAAGTTTTATTGTTTTTGCAAAAATTATAAAATTTATATGCATAGAAAAATTAAAATCACATTGTATAAATAATTTTCTGACGTAAATTCACTATTTTTTTCTGCTGATGTCAGATAATACCATGCACGTCAGATTCAAAACTATATACAAATATCTTTCTGAAAAACTTACTCTTTTATTGGCAGAAGTATATATTATAATTCATAATATGAGGGGAGGAAGGAGAAAAAAAAAAAACCGAAGAAAAGGGCAGTAAATCTTCCCAAGTGAGAAGTGGCGGGGGCATACGTCACCGCACCCGGAGCACAGAGCCGCTGAGCAGTAACCCTTTGTTATTTCTGGGTTTTTTTAAAATCTTCCCACGCCACTTTCTTCCCCGACCGCAGCCTACTCCTTTCTCTCTCCACTAACATCCACATACACACTCTCTCTTTGAGTTCAAACCTATTTTTGCTTCGCCAACTCCTCAACTTCAAGCACTTTGAAGTGCAGTGAAGAATGGTGCGCTCGAAGGCTCAATCTAAAAAGCCGCAAAACCGCGGAATTGATTTCAAAGTATATCCGACACTCCTTTTTTACGTTAAATCTTTTTGTTCTCATCGGTATTATTAATAATATACATTGTTTATATGTATATAATTGAGTTATTTAGTCATTCTTATGAACTTTCATTGCTTTTGTTGCAGAAAATAAAACGAAAAGTCGGCAGGAAATTACCACCTCCAAAGAATGCTACCAACACTGAAATTAAATCTAAAGGTAACCCTGTTTTCATAATTGCTAGTTTCTTTTATTTATTTAAATTATGATTATGATGTAATTATGAAGTAATAGCAAGTGTAATTAATCGAGCACCTGGTGCGTCAAGTGGTCCCTTAATTATTGAAAAATAGAATCGTGTGAGGATATGTATAAGTGCTTGATTGGATTTTTGATAGATAAGTCGTTTGATTGAGTTCCTCGTGGTGTATGTACATCATGATGATGAATAGCCATTGTTCTACCGGAGCAAAGTTTGGCATCGGAGAAGACTGGATTAGCTGTGAACAAGAAGGGTTTGACATTAAAAGAGCTTCTTCAACAAACATCTCATCACAATTCAAAAGTCCGTCGAGGTATAGCAAGAATCCATTTGGTTTCTGCAAGGTTTCGTGTTTGTTTGTTGTTTGCGTTTTGCTTCTTGGATAATATTATGCTACTAGTATGTAGTACCGTATCGATTATACTACACTTTGCGTAATGCTTCCTGTGTGTTATGTTATTTTAGAAGTAGTTGTTTTTTTTTTTGCCTCCTTCTGTATGAAGGCTATTCTGGTTTTGCTTTGTAGATGCACTCATAGGCTTGAGGGATTTGATATTGAAGCATCCGGAGGAGTTGAGGCTACATAAATTTGCCGTTATAGAAAAGCTGCGTGAACGCATTGGTGATGATGATAAGTCCGTCAGAGAAACTCTGTACCAACTTTTGAAGTGTGAAATTTTTCCTGGTTGTAAAGGGGTATTTTCTTTTCCTTCAATTAAATATGCCGTATAATCTTTTCCATAAGGTGACTTAAATTTTATGCCCATTTCAGAGTGTTTCTTTTAAAAACAAAAGAAGTTGGTTTGGATTATCTTAGCTAATTTTCATCTTCAATTATGTGAAAATTAATGGTTCTTGAACCATAAGTTCTCCGATTATGTAAAAATTAGGGTAATAGCAAGTACTGCCGCAAGGTTTTTCTTGCCGTAATCCTTTTTCCATCGCCATTTACTGTGCTTCCAGAGTTCGTAGTGAAGTCATTAAAAATGCACTTTGTTCTAATTGTTACATGGTTTGTTATCTTCAGTATCCTACAAGAAGATATTTAAGATGAAACTTTAGGATCTGAGGAATTTTAAAGTGATTTTTGTTTGACTTCCTACTTTAATCAGTTTTTCTGGATCAGTGACTTATTGCAGACCTTGCAATAAAATCAGCCTAGTACATTTACCACATGATTTAAATCTTGTTTGCATTGGAATTAGCTACAAATGTATAGAAGTTATTCTATGCCTTTGTCCTATATTCACATCTTTTTGGTAGAATTTTTATATGTTCTGTTTTTACAGGACAATCAAGGCCTATCGTCGATATAGTGATGGCATATATCTTCAATGCAATGACACATTTTGCAGTCGATGTGCGACTCATGGCTTTCAAGTATTTAGACCTCGTCATTCAGTTCTATCCACCTACTTTTCTACTATATGCTGAAAAGGTAACTTTAAAACAGCTTTGCTTGGAAAGTAAAGACAAGCACAAACAATCTTGTTGCTAAATATAGGATATTCCTTCATTAGTGCTTTTCTCAGTTCACCTCTGTCTCTATTGTCTTGGCTTAAGGTGGACTAGAGATAGAAGCAAAAGAGGTACAGAATCACAAAGATTCTGTGATCTCATTCATGATTTAATTATTTAGGTGATACATTTGTTGGCCAATATGGCTACATGATGCTACTTGCCTATATCTTGGAGTAGGCCATTGCTATATCTTCTGTCTTCTGGAACATGTTCCATAAAAGACCTCCAATGGTCTAAGTTTATAAAAAGAGAGGAGGGGATAAACAGCTTCTTGAATAGTGTTTTATTATGTTTAGTGGAAAAATGTGTGTATGTGTATTGTGTAGTATTGGGTGGCATGCTAGGTAGTAGGGTGGGGTGTGTGTTTTTTGTGGAAAAATGTGTTTATTATGTTGTGTGCTCTGTGTGTGCGTGTGGGTAGCAGTAGGGTGGGGTGTGTGTACACTGTGCATTGTTGGGTGTGTGGTGTATCCTAGCATAGACTGTTGTGCTGTTTGCGTGTGTGTGTATGTAAGGTAGCAGTTGAGAGTTGTATGGTGGGTTAAGTGCCAGCTGGCATGGGTGGTTCAGCTATAAATAGCAGTACTCAAGTTAGTTCCAGAAGGCTGTTCATTGGCATTTAGTTAGAGAAGCTGGTTGTTTTGGCTGAGCACTCTTTGCTCAGGTATTGTTCTTGCCCTACTTTTCAGCTGCTAAAACCCAGCTGATATCTAATCTGATTTTGTTTCTATCAGTATCTCACATGACATATGGTGTATGAATTGCATTTGTTGGTTACTCTTTTCCTTTCATTTTCTTTTGTGTGGTGCTCTCTTGGACATCTATGATTGTTAACTTGTTTGCAGGTACTTCAAAGCTTTGAGGACATTCTTCAGAACAACCAGTTACATTTACAAGACAAGGGTAAACTAAAAAATGCGCTTGGCGGGCTCTCGTGCTGCTTATCTTTTGCCAGGCAGCAACCAAAAAGATGATTTGCATGAAAAGGTACCTTTTGCATATATTATCTGGGAAGTAGCAACTATATGGACAATATATATATAGATATATATATAGATATATAGACACTTATTCATTTGCTAATTTATTGTTTTTTGCTAATCTAGTTGTCCTGTATCAACTGTACTCCATTTTGAGGAAGCACAGGCATCATTATTATTATGCCATGTTATTCAGTTAATTTATATCACTACAAGGGGAAAAAGTGACATCTTTCTTTGATTATATATGCTATCTGTCCATGTTCTTGGGTTGCAGAGTCATTGGAAGTCCAATGAGTGATATTAGTTTGATGAGCTTTTTATTGTTTTGAAAATCTAATGCTTTTTTTTACCCTTATTTAATTAAACAGAGAACTCCTGAGCGAAGATTATTGCATGGTTATTATGACTTTGACCTCCTGAAGATACTTCTGGTACAGGATTTGCTTGACTTGTTTATCATTCATGTTCCTTACATTGATAATCACATCTTTGATATGCTGAGCAATAACTTGCAACTCTTTTGATAAAGAGAAGTCTTGACTTTCGATTTATTTTATGTAGGCTATTCCATCATTATCAGGAAATTAAACAATCTTGTTCCGGTTTTAGTTGCTTGTTTCCGGGAGCTTCATTCAGTATCTTCATCAGATACACAATCATTTGATTGTATGCATTCCGCACTTCAGAGTATTGGACTTGCAGTTAAGTTTTGTGTCTTATGCAGCAGCAAATCTGAACATGATTTTCAGAATCATTCTAGAAGTTCCATCTTGATTGCTTTGGATGAAACCGTGCTGTCATTGTTAATGAAGAAGTTACTGGCAATTTTTCCTCTTAATTCGGCCCTTCACTTTTCAGAGAAGGTAGGAGCAATGTGATGCAGGCTATACTTTCTAATTATGTGTTCATTTGGCCTTGGAGAAGAGGGGTTTGCTTTCTTATTTAAGCTAGCTCATTTTCTCTCCTGGTACTTGATTTCAAATTTGTTGGTTTTTCAAATTGTTTGCCCTTTTTGTGATTGGACTTATTGTGATGTGGTTTATGAGTTTATCTGTTTGCCTTTGGGTTTGGCAGGATGGTGGAAGATACTTTAAGCTGAATGCCATGATGACAGAAATATTTTTGAGCTTAAGAGAACATCTCTCTCCCCCTGCTGACTTATCTGATAGATTCCTTGAGTTCATGGAAACTGCACTACTTGAGAAGGTTATTTTTCTTCATACTCTCTTTCCTGGGTTCAGTAGAGAGAGATGATATTTGATGTGTGATTTGCAATCAGTTGGTGGATACTATCTCTGTTAAAAGGGTTACCTTGTTTATTGTGTTTTGGCTTTGAGGATGGAATAAAGGTTGAAGTTAAATGAGATATGCAATATTATCAGTAGAAGGATACTCAAATACATCTTTAGGACACTGATTGTTGGTTTTACTATGTTATCTCTTCATGAGAAACATAAAAGTTCCCTCGAGGTCTAAATGGAAAGGGCTGATTTCTCTTCACATTTGCAGTCACACAATCACACACAGGTTACAGAAGTCATTTGGGAAAAACATGTGCTTTTACTCCTGCCCTTTGTTCCAAAACTTTTATGTGATGCTGCAGGCAATTGGAAGTCACGTATTCTCCAGGTTTGTTTTCATTTGGCATAAAATTCTTTTTCTTCTTGGAAAGATTTTTTCGTTTTGCCTTATGTTCGCTAATCCTATTGGTTTGGGCAGACATTATCAAACTAAAAGAAAAAAGGGTTGTGATAATTTTTCTTTGTTTTGCAGGCATTTAGTAGCTTTCAAAACTTGCAATCCTGAATCTAGATTCAAACAAACTTGCCTTTCGATAGTCAGGGAAATGTTATTCCTGTGAGTTTCAATTGGTTACGTTGTGGTAAATCTTTCAAATGTTGATGGTTTGTGCACATTTATATTAGAAAAAACAATGGTCCTCATTCCTCAATACACATTTTGATGTAATATCATGTGAGAATCAACCCTAAAACTAGAGAAAGTAGTCTCCATATTAGAAATCCGTGTGTTTTTTCACGTCCTTTTCCTGAAGCTCAAAATTGATGTACTTACCTGCATACTCTTATTGATTGATAAATTCTCTTTTGTCCAACTTCCACTCCACTAGTCTTTGTCCCTTGTGTGGAAAGACATTTTGATCAAAGAATTGCACTATAGTTGTAGGGGCTGTCATGATATCGGTATCTGTTATGGCATTGGTTACTTAAGTGAGGTACTTCATTTGTTCAGATAGTCAGTAGAGTGGTGAACTTTGGACTTTGGAAACCTGCATCTTTTGGCTTCTGATCTAAGTCAAAACCTATCATTTAATTGTCCCAAAGAAACTCAAACTGTATCTTTGGCATCATAGGCATAGTCAAAGTATTTGTTATTTTTTAGAAATTATGTGAAAATTTTATTTTTCCATCCTCATTATACAACAGTGAATTTTTTTTTAATTTTTATTATATTGGATGGCAGAGAGAAGCTGCAGATCCAGAATTTTTGGAACACCAAATAATTTGGATTAGCGAGCTTCCTGTACTTCTCATACAGTTAGGAGAAAACTATCCATCCACTTCCAAGGTATTATCTTTGTGAATTCGTAGTGTGGTCTTGCTTTGCCTTTGTCATCCAGGATTTAGCTGCTTCTTCTGTTTGCATTGACCATCTTCATTGTTCTCGATGTTAATGTGGAATTACCATTTCTTCAAATTCCATCAACTTCAGGTAGTTTTGGAACTTCTGCTCTGCATTGGACAGTGTGCTTCACCTATCTACAATCCTTCATATGCAAGGGAGTTTGATAATATGCAATACACACTGCAGGACTTTTATGCTGCACGGCAGGGCGAAGGTAGGATTGGGAACGTGGAGATCAATATTTAGATGTAGCTTTAATGAACACCAAGATGTGTTTTTTCATTTTTATTGCAGGGAAGTCTTGCCATGGGCCTTTCTTAAGGCTTCCTGAAGATTGTCAGGAGCTTGCAAGAAGTTGTCTTTATTATTTCTCGCATATGGATCATGCTTTGCTGAAGTCACTTGCATCTTGTTGTCTAGGTACTTTTTCTCTGTGTGCTCTTCCACATCTTACGTGGCCATGACTAATGTTTGTTCTATGGGAGAAAACTTAAGTGGTGGTGGAACATGCTTCATTCAGTTTTCAAGATGACATACATTTATTGCTCTTATTTGTTATTTATTTCAGACAGAGACTTGGATCCGTCAATGTTATTCCTCATTATGGAGACCCTACAGTTAGCCCATGATGCAGGGCATATCGTGGTCACTGACTTCATTAGTTTTCTTCTCACTTAATCTCACGTTTCAGAGTATTCCTGGTAAGCAAAACATGTTCTGTTGCTCAAATAGCTATGAAAATTCTCCATTGCTTTACACACATGCACCCAAAAAAAAAAAAAAAAAAAAAAAATAAATAATTAAAAAAAAGGAAGAAGAAAGAAAGAACGAAGGAAAATTATTGTGAGGGTAGTTACATGATTATCTATTTTGAAATAAGTAAATTTCCAAGATAAATGAATAAACTACTTGACTACCTTATATAGGAATTAGTTCATTAAGCTCATTCCGTTGTTAAATTATTAGCTCTTGACTTTTGTCTCAATGTTTATTAAATCTTATTTGTTCTTCTATGTTAATCATAACTTTTAACATTTCACTAACCTGATATGTTCTTCTTGTAGATCAATTGGTCGGTTTATAGCTAAATTTTATCTGAAGGAAATTTATTCTGTTTTTGCAGAAGTTGCATTTCCAGTTAAAGTACCTGGCTCAAATGTAGGAGTTTTTAGATCTTTAACAAGTTTTGTCTGTAAAAGCCTGCAGCGACTTGGTGATAGTTCTATTGTCTTCCAGTTGTTAGAGAACACAATATTTGAACTTATGGTAAGTTATGTGATCAGTAATGGAACTTTATGGACATGAGTGAGTTGTTAACTTAGGAAAGTTGTTCTCATGAGATGCAGCAAACATTATAACTTACTTATCAATATGATCTTTTTTCCTCCCTTCCTCCAGCAACTGGACTGCCTGTAGATAACCTTGTGGACTGCTGAGAGTACTTGCCACGCTGGATTCACAACCAACAAGGCTTAGTGAAGAAAATATCAATAGCCTGAGCAATATCATTACTTCATATCTGATTACTATGGTTGATGTGAGTATTTTTGGCTTCAACTGGGCTTGGTTGCTAATAAGGTTTGCTGTTGCTTATTTGAGCATTCATTTGTTTTGCAGATTGTCCAAGGAGGTGATGATGATGGTTCTGTTTCATCTTACCTCAAGGAGATGTGCACTTATTATGTTGTGCCTTGTCTCATCATTTTTAATAGAAGTCCCAAACTTTTAAATCAAGTCTTGAATATAATGCTACAGCTGACGTTTGATAGTGTGCCATATTCTTGCATGGATGGGAAGCAGAATTCAAAATCTCATGCTTATAGAATAAGAGAATTTGTTCATGTACTTCAGCTGTTGTACAATGATGCCAAGACTCGACATATTCTACACTCATTCAAGGCAGAGCTTAACGGTCATCTTAAAAAGATATCATGTGTACAGGTTGGGTTGCATTCTTGACACACCTGCTTAAGATGATTTTTTTATCTACTTGTCAATACTTACCAGTTTCTCTTGCACCTGTTCTCAACCTATGCTAGAAATTTGATAATTACTATTCACATCTGGTGCTTGTCAGTGCATCAAAACTTCTGAAAGATGATACCTTCTGCTTGGAATCTGCTTATGGGACATAAAACAGAGAGGTGTCTACATGTTGTTGATGATATGTGGAATTAAACACATAATCAGCTTGAACTCAATTATATTGGTGACAAAGTTGAGTTTGACAGTCAGCCTGAGTAGCTTCTGGCTACAAGACTACAACTGGCAGACTAGATGTATCGTTGTGTGTAGCAAATTCCCCTATAATCCATGAATGATACATTTGGCTCTCTCTTATGCCCTCCAACATGCTAGCTTTCTGCATGTGAAATTTGGATAGCAAAGAACTCCTTGACTTGAGTCCCAATGTATTGGAGACTTCCAAATATTATAAGAACTTGTTTAGTGGCAACCTTTTTAATCAACATTATATGCCTCTTATCACTTGGTTTCTGATGTATGGAATAAATTTTTTTATTTTTTTTTTTTTTTTTTTTTTTTTGCAGTCCTCACTCGAGAATGAGATGACACTTGAAGAAAGGCACCGAGTACAACATGCATTGAATCAATTAAGTGATTTACTTTGTTTGTTTCCGGATCCAGTACCATAAAAGTATTTGCTAGTGTTACAAATGAGGTACATTAATGTGACTTTTGGCTTCATATTATTCCCATTTTTTTCTATGTGCATTCATATCCCTTCTAACTTGGAGCTTTTAATCCTAGCACTCAAGGCCCCTATAAGGCCTTTTGACTTGAGAAAACCGAGCTGTTTTATATAGTTTTATTGGCATAGGAATTACACTCAGTTTTTGTGAACATATTCACTAATTACTTGTGTAAGGAAAATTCACAAGTTCTCAAAATATGGAGCGGGAAGAATTCCTTAGTATGATTTTAGGCCGATGGGTGAGATTTATCTTAATAGGAAACTACTATGGGTGTTTTATGTTAGTAGAGGGACATGCTTTGTCCAAATATTGTTGTCTTTTTCTTCATGATGCATGCATATGAAATGTAAAGATGGTTTTGTCTTTTTTAAGGCTGTTTGATTAATGATTGAAAAGAACAATAATTTATACTGTTTGGCATTGGTACAGTTTATCGGTGTTTTCTTGTCTCTATTTGTTTGGCATCTTCTTTTACATTCTTCCACAAGCATGAAAACTCTGAGCTTAAAGAAGGTGAAGATGAGCACAATTGATTCTTGCCAAGGCTTTCCTAAAGGATCTATATATCCAAGGAATGGAAGAATACATGCTTGATTGCGAAGCTCTCAATTGGACATGTACAGCATGGTTTGCTGTTCTGTTCCCAGCCAATTATTTGAAACTATTGTGCTGGATGAAATTTTGTCGGAATTGATAATCAGTAGATATACTAGGCCATCTACACCAGCTAGTCACACGGGGCATGTGGTTGCATGGCATGTTACTATCAAAATGAACTGGTGCAGAACAGTTTGATAATTTTTTGAATAATTATCATTCGCTTACTTGTAAATAACTTTCCACTGATACCTCATTGGTGCTTTTTGCTGATCCATTTTCTGGGTTAGCTCTTTCTGGGTTCTTAATATAGAAGCTAAGAAATCAAGTTCTTTTCTCTTTAATCTTCCTTTCTAGTGAATGTGCTTCTTTGTCCCTCATATGTACCTGTATAATAAATCGGTAATACTATCGGAATACCATGACATACGCAATGTATAGTATTATACAGAGAATATGTTTGCTTATTATAAGTTGCAATACATCGGACATATGATCGTATGAGCAATCGATACCTTCAAATCTAATTCCGTAGTTACATTAGTTGTCGAGTTTACAGTAAATGGGGAGCAAGATTACTACATTACTTCCATTTTTTTTCCCTTCCTCTTCCCAAAGCCAGTTTGAGAGATTGATTTTGTGTACATGTCCATGTCCAATGATACAGCTCAATGCGACTTTATGTTCATGTTATGTGATCACGCTAGATTGTAATTTAGAAATCAGGTGAGTTTTGGCCAGTTTGAACATAGGATAAAAAGCATTAAGCAATGCGAGTGCTTTTACTTCAAATTTGGATGGGTTAGTGTTTGAAGCTTGTTAGTACTCCGGCCTTGAAATGATACCCAATTTAGTACTTGGAGTTTGAGGCGATTGAATTTAGATCAAAATTTCCAGGCTTGATGAAGTTTTGCAAACGTCTAGGATTGCCTTTGAAGAAGATGATGATGAGAGTGAAGATGGTTTGGGGATCACTTATCTTTGATAACATCATTCATTGAATGTATGTCAAATCGGACTATGGACCACAACAGTTCCACATGCAGTAGCATGTTGTAGACCTACTTTCTTATATGATACATCTTCAATAAGAAAGTTGCTAAAAATAGGTAGGTTGAGAGTTTATTTTACTCTTATCTTTGGGGTCTTGTCTTTGGGGTTGGAACTAGGGATGCAATTAGGTTGGTCATTTTAGGATATCTAATTCACCTAATTTGTTAAAAATCCTATGAGGTTTTAGAATTATATGAGATATTTTTTATGACTTTATAGGGTTTAGGATCAAGTCGCAAGTTATTATTATGACCTGATTGAAAATCCAACCCACTAAATTATAATGAAAATTATAATAAAATATCTAAAATCTATAACCATCTTTTCCTCTAAATTCTTGCTACTAATGAAACTTTATGCAGTGATTTTACTAAATAATTGTTGTTTACTTGTAGTTAGAGAAAGTCAATTATGAGAGATTGTGATTGTGGATTCATATGCAAATTTCTTTTGCTTTTGTAAACATGGGTGAGATTCATTTTATCATTAGCTCAATTTGCATCTCTATTAGATAATTTCTCAAACTTTAACTAACTAACTAAGTATATATGTTAATTGTTACTACTATTTCTATCTATCAATTTTTTAATCTATTAGTGCAAATTCAACACTTAATTGGATCAATTTTTAGTAAAAAATTTTAGTAGAACATAAATGATTGAATTACTTCTATTGCTACTAGTATGATGAATTGTTAAAATTTTTACTATAATAGGAATTCACATTTACTGGTTACTGTGTTTTAGAAATTATAAACATCAAAGAAGTAATGAATTAAATTATGTATGTGCTTGTTTGCTTTAATTTGCATTAATATAAGTCAAGATAAAAGCTCGATAGGGGTGGGACATATCAACTTAATGCCCTGTGAGGGCGAGTTTAGGTACAATGATATAAATCCTATTAGTCTGTTTACATGAGGAGAATAGTCATTTATTCCCTTCTTACTGTTCGTAAGTTGCTATTATAACGTTTAGTTGAGAGAAATAATAATTTACAATAAATCACTATTACATAAAACATGAATAGTTTTCATGTCCCCACACATATGAATTGACATTCAATGCTCTATTTTTAATTTTATTTATATATACCCTGATCTTGAAAATATCATCTATACGATTATCATCTTATCTCTTTATAATGTGACATTATCTATGTTTTACTTTTATTCCAATAATTTCTTATTTTATTTTTTATACTAAGTGAATATTATAGTAATCATTAGTCATTACACATCCATTACGTTCCTATTAAATTGGAGTCCAATTCTTTGAATATTCCATACAGCAAAGTGAATAAGCCATATAGGCTATCAGTTGGGATTGGAAGACCTATGGGGAAGCGAGGTCCCGCCTTGGTTGCCTCCTAACTAGAATAACCTAATCTTGTTGTACCAACGGAAGAAGTGGCACTGCTGTTGAATTGCCTTTGAACTTCTTAAGAGTTGATACGTGAAAGACTGGATACAATTTAACTCCAACAGGCAGAAAGACTCGATAAGCTATTGATTGAGCTTTGTGTTCACTGGTAAGGGGCCATTATTTCTGGGGGATAACTTCTGATTACGTCTCGCGGCCAAAAGAAGATTGGTGGTAAGGTTATAGCTTGACTAAGATTAAATCTCTAACATTAAAACAAATTTTACTATGGTTGGCGTCACAAACATTCTTCAATTTACTTGTGCTTGCTACAGGCATGGGCAAAAGTTCTTCAAGCATTTGATCACGACCAAGTAAAGCTTGTTCAATCACTGCAATTTTCCTAATGCCTGGGTAGCAATTAAGAAGGCGTGGCGGTGGTTGCCGTACACAATTTCAAACGGCATGCTAATGTCGAATAGCTTTAGCCAAACAAATTAACTCCTTCTCATAAGCTGAAAGTTTGATGTGTTAAGTTAGCTAAAGCCTACAGGACAGTTGAAGTAAGAAATTGGTTGTTCCCACTGTCGTAAAACAGCCTCTATTCCAACATCGAAGGCATCACACTCAAGACACAAAAATGTAATTAAAAACTAGCAAGGCAAGCACCGGTGCTCAAATTCTTTGGTCCAAATAAGTTGTTTATCCTTAGAATTTGCGTTAAAGGGCATGTAATTGACTCCATAATGCCGCACAAACCTCCGATAATACTTGGTCGAACCCAAAAATCTTTGCAATGCTTTCAAAGTGGTCATCTTTCGACCCCCTTTTTTTAAATTAGATGACCAAGATAAAATACTTGCAATTGTGCAAAAGCAAATTTCAATTTTTGAGGAACGGTTGGTGTTTTCTTAGCAACGTGAACATAGTCCATAGATGTACAATTTGCAAGTGTTCCACTTTCACCCATGTTTTACCATAAAATAATATATCCAACAAAAATTTCCTGCAATACCCTCTAAAAACTTTGTTCGTAAGTGCTTGAATATGGAAGGCGCATATGTTAAGCTCTAATGGCATGAGGAGGAATTCAAAGTACTCATGATATGTTTATTGCTGGTGATGTGCTACTGTAGCTGGTTTGTCCATTGCTGCTAAGGTTGAAGAGACCATTATGCCTCTTCTTCTGTACTTTCAAAGGGAAGAAGCAAAGTATGCCTTTCAGTGTTTGAGCCTAGGACTATACAGAGAAAGAAGCTTCTAATGTTGACAACCCTAAATACAATAACAAACAGAGGCAATTAAAACTTTTATTCATTGGATGTTTTGAGAAGCCAAAGTTGATCCTACTTCATCTTAAATGTATCTTCTGTTGAGCTTGGTATAAGACAATGTTTCTTGAGCTTTAATTAATGACAACCATACTATTTTATTAAATAAACAATCGAGCTTTTGGTCAATCTACCGCTTCTATAGAACCCAATTGTAGAAATAGGATGTGGCGAAATTAATTATGAAATTACCGTTCTTGAATTGCAATTTGAAGACGCAACTTAGTTTTACAAAAATACTTGCATATGAAACATGTGAGTTAAGTTGGATGTTAGTGATAGGAAATGGCATGTGAAATATGCCATACATATCATAGAATCGTATTTACAACTTGTGATTTTTCCTGGTTCATATAAAATTGCAGGTTTCAACTGTGATTTTATCGGGCATGAAACACATCATTCATTCCTCGGTTGCTTTCTCACTATCTCAGTGCCTCCTTCATCCTTAGTTACAAATAGGTGATTCGAAGCCTTCTTGAGCTTTGGTAAGTTGCTTCTCTCACTAACATTAAGTACTAATGTGCTACGAATCAGGTTGGAAGAAGAATCTAGTCTTTACAAATAATAATAAATATTTTTATTATTATTGAACTTGTGTATTCTCAAAATTGCAGTTCTTGGTCCTCTTTAGGTCCAAATACAACTGTGCTCTGTCCTGTCACAAAATGAAGACTAGACATAATGTTCTCTTAAATGCTGTCCAAATGAGCTCACAACTCAACAGCAGCTGTTCTCTTCCATTGATTTTAGAGCTAATAATGGTACTTGAATTTTCTATGCTAGCTAGCATCACAAAATCAACCACCACCTCTTCGATGTGATCTACATCTACATGTCCATGCAATTTCCCTACTTATTCATTGGAGAACACTTTTTCGATGGGGACAAAATGGAGCAGTTTTGTTGATTGTGGCTAGGGTTCTAGAGTTTTGGAGGAAGTTAAAACGAGGAAGACCATGTTATCATTTATCGTCATCCTTATTATTTTTTTTTTCCCACTTTTTCTTTATGGTTATAGATGATATTTTCATCATGTTTGTTAAAAGAACGTGATACTTGGAAGATTTAAAAAAAACTGAGAGTTGGGTACTAGGATTCTTTTAACGTCTGATACTAAAATGCTTACGGAACCATTATTTGGTTTGCAGAAACACAATTTCACAAATTTTCCATTATTGCTAGATAGGATTGTGATTCCTTCTCGGAACAAAAAGAATATTTATTCCTTTATCCCTTTTTACATATTTTTGATGTTCTATCCATAAGACCCTATCCAGTACTAGTAGCTACAAGCTGTTGGTGTCTCTTAGGCAACTTTCAAAAGACAGACTTTGCGACAAGCATAGAATTTCTAAAACAAATACAAGGAACATTTTCTAATTATGTGGGCGTACTGAGTTTCTTTAAATTATATCAGCCAAAAGGGAACATAATGCTTTATATAATGTCTCGACTTCATAAATTGTACAACCATCCATTGTTTGCAAGCCAAAAAACCTTTAAACAAGAGAAAGGATATGGTTACAGCACATAGCAAACACGGGGGGAATATGAGGAACATACTTGAAAATTTCAATTTTCCACATTGACTCGGGGGAATATTTACAGCAGATTCATTAGTGAAGACACAGGGCAAAGGGTTGCTGGTGATCCTTGTGTACTAACTTGGATCAACCTCCCAGAGTATCATGCCACAACACACCTGCAGGAACAGCTCGCATAAAGTAGACGATAGATCATTGTTACTGTTAGAATGATGACAACGCTCAAGTGAGGTCATTCTCATCAAGTGGTTCTTCCTCTTCATGAGAAGTGTCCTTTGCTAGGGCGGTGGCATCACCTGTAGGCAACTTTCTTGCGAGCTTTATCACCTGCAGCTCACCAGACATGACATAAGCAAGACCATCCACCAAACATGAAACACACATTCAATAATAATCTCAAAAGTTGCATCTGCTTCAAATAGAGCTGAAAAATGGTGCACCCACTTGCATGACAACCACACAATTATTTTATTAATTTACTGGAGGTGGAAAAATCTGTCCACTTTCAAAATTCAACATCGAATGAAAGGGCATTTCGAAAACAGAAGACATAATTAAATTTGAGTTAAACTTTAATTTTTCCCAAAGATAATGAGTAATCAATAGGTCACCTCAGAAACCAAAGAAGCTTAAGATTAGTAGAGCTAACTATGAAGACAAATAAAGAAAGAAAAATATACTTGATATAGAAGGAACAGACTGTTTAAAGGAGCTCCCTGGTTTTCAGTTATAATCTAAGCTATAAGAACAGCTGGATGAGTTTTCAGCTTTATCATCAAAAGAACACCATTTCCAACATATATGTATATATCAAATACTGGTAAAGCAGGAACATACAAACACCTCGAAATCAAGACTAATGCAAGAGTTTTACAGTAAAATTATTTCCACATGCAATGCAATCTAAATAAATTCTATTTCATTTTTTTAAATAACTAAGCAAATGATTTCACTTAATCCAACCATGCCTGTGTTTACTTCTCTATCAGATTAAATATCATTACAAGGATGGTTTATCAAAAATCAATTGAATAGGCAACAATGTTAATTAGCAATCAACAAACGTGAAGCTGAATCCCAATCTACTGCAGGAAATATCTATTTAATGCATTAATGCAGGTTCAAGATACAAAGCATAGCAACATAAGAGTAGAAAAATGAAAAAGTACTTACTGCATGATCAAGATGTGAGATGGTGCTTGATTGTGCCACACGCTTGATTTCCTCAATATCACCTTCTGAATAGGCAGAGAAAAGTTTAGCAGCACAACGATTCTGGTCACTGTTTAAAAACACATCGATCCTACAAATAGATGAAATGATTAAGCTCTTATGCACATGAAGAATTCAGCCATTCATTTTGACAACTAGTTAAAAACGAGGGAATTTTCCCCCCTAACACAATTCATGACAAATCAAAGAAAAATAATGGATTTAAATTAAGGGGAAAAAAAAAGAAAAGAAAAGAAAACAAGAAAAGGTAAACAAAGATATATTAGGCACATCCAAGAAGAAATAAGTACTTACTGGGAACAGTCATTGTAGCACTTCTCTGCTTGCTTGATGTCATGAGCATAAAGGTATACAACAATTGCACTTAGATACGCCTGGAGTTTACATTAGTAAGTGAGACTACTACCATACCAAGCCACTCGAAAAAATTTATTCCTTCTCATGCATTAGAAAAAAAAAAAAAAAGAAAAGAAAAAGAAGAGAAATCCTTTTATAGACAATCAAATATCAAACCTTGCACTGACTATTGGTAGCATTGCACTTATCTGCTGCAAGGCCCAACCTTAGATAGAAAGTTGCAGCATCATCATACCTAAAAAGATCCACTTAAAACCTGGTGTGAGAATTATCGGCAAAACTATAAGATCTAATGTGGAGATAACAATTGCAAAATTGAACAAGGCATTCTATATTATTACGACTTTTGCACCATGCGCTTGAAAATGAAAACAAGAATTTAAGCAAGTCATAGCAAAAGGTATAGAAGCATCACTATAATAGTGGGTAATATCCCAGTAGAGTACAGCAAAAAAAGAATGGAATACCACAGCTTTTAGAATTGGACACCTATTTCTATGAATCAGAAAAGTCACGAAGGTTTTTGAGAACCATAGCTTTGTCCCAAGAACTGAAAAATCACATAACGGTACCGGCCAAATTTTTTTTCGTTAATTGCATTGGCCAAAGTTTGTATCGATTAGAATAAACAGAAGGTATACCCATAAACAAGAATTTGACTGTTGTGGTTGTTGTTGTATCAGAAATTTGAGCCTGTTGGATTCAAATAGAGGTCGCTGAATATTCATACATCTTGTATGCTCTATGTTTCTCTATTCAGCAGAATATATGGAAAAATCACAATAGCCAATACCAATGAGAAAAACTTCCATAAAGCCAGAACCAAAACTGTAAGAAAAGGTAAAAAGGCACCAGCTTAAAAAATGCTTGAGCTACATTTATTGGGCAGCATTTTGTAAATTTTAAGCTGTCATGAACTGATAGAAGGTAGATCTCAAGCATGAGCTTGTACAGGATGGTGGATATAATAAAAAGACAGCTCCCTTTTTTTTTTTTTCTTTTTTTGGCCAATAAAGACAGCTCCCATTTATTTGCGTAATTTTAGAAAATTTCACACATAAAAGAGAGCTAAAAAAATCAGGATTCTCCCCACCTAGGGAGTTCAAAAAACAGGATACTCCCGACTTTATGAATCAGGCATTTGTCTATATAGGACCATTCCTCAAAATCTTAGTCAAAGATAAATCCTACTTACTATAAAAAAATAAAAATGCTTTAGATACAATTGCTAATCTAACTGATGATCATCTTTACAGCAATGGTAAAGGTCATTAGCATCAGAATAACAATTCAAACATGGGAATAAAGGAACTGAAAGAAAATAAAGAGCAGACCACATAGCATACTACAAACACGTAAGTGGATATATTCTCAATGAGAGAATCCTAACCTTTCAAGCTGTATATAAATACGTGATATGTCACGATACAGATCGAAGGCCATCTGTTCTTTGCCATCCTCTTCAAGGAAAACACAAGCATCAGTATAGAGCTGAACAGCCACATCAGGTGCAGTATCTTCAAGAGCACTGCCACATATATTAAGATATACCTATTTGAGGTGGTGAAGCTCATGGCATGGCATGAGATAACAGTTGCTAACGTACAAACAATGATTATCAGTTGGCATAAAAGAAATCAGCAGCATTGATGCATGGCATCTTAGTAATTTGGACATGGATCAATAATATTTACAAATAGCCAAAGATGTGATGGAAACACAGCAGAGTTTGCTCACAAGTACTATTAGATGAATTATTGCCAGGCCAGCAAAAAAGCCCATATAAAAACACACCCCCATGCATGAATGCACAAACACCCACCTAGCCGCCACTACTCACCCACACCCCATACCCCAACCCACCCCCACCCCCTAACCCAACAAAGGGAATTAAAAAAAGGGAGAGAGAGAGAGAGAGAAACAGATTCTTCAAACAACAGTTAAATCACCAAGAATTACAAGTCAACTCCTAATGAAATTATAACTGGACATCACTCAGAACATTTGCCAACAATACAAATATACATGAAGAAATTGCACATAATGAAAATACTTACCGTGCACCCTTTGCAAGAGCATCTGATGCCGGTTGAGATCTCCCACATTCATTATACAACTCTGATGCCTGTCTATAAAAATCAGCAACCTCATTCCAGTTTCCTAAATCCTTAGCTAGCGATGCGGCAGACTCCATATGCTTAGCTGCATCCCAGGGCCTTTACCCTGTCAAGGCTTTCAATGACAGAGCACATATGGATGGATGTGTAAAATCAATACATCAAGAAAAAGGATACGAAGATAGCATCTCCTGTCCCTTTGAAGCCTTTTCAAATGCATCCTTTGCCTTCTCATTTTTTTGCCAGCCTATATGCAACAGCTTTAACAGAGGCAGAATGAAAACCAAATAAGTGGATACTGCCACTATCTTTTATCATTATACATCAATAAGAGGAAATGCAGTATGGTAGTGCAACAGGGTGCACGTAGAAGGTTTGTGACCTACCAGCCTGCTCATAGAGGCCAGTTGCACTCCTCCAATCAGCAGACCACCTTGTAAGACTCAGTTTTGTTCTGTTGACAAGGAAAGAAATTGAACTCAGCTGTTGGGGACAGGAATTATTTATGAAAAAAGAGCAGTGATATCTTGACGAACTTAAATTCCACCCAATGACTATCTCAAAAACTTTAAAACTTGCAAAACACGTTGTAATCCTCATGTGCTTTGATGGCAGTTTTGGGTTTATCAATTGATAAAGAAATTCGATTTTCTGTGCAAATGTGTGATGGAAAAAGCCTTTTGATATAATGTATGGCAAGCATCTAACAAACTGATTAAAGGTATTGACTTCACCTATGCAATACCAATGCAATACAATTGAAACCATCACTTCCTATCCACAGATCTTAAACTTTTCTATTTCTGAAAACAAGATTCACCGAATAATTAGAGCTTGTGCTGTATCGTATAGATAGCCCTGATTATCTTGATAACACAAAACTACTTTTACCATAGATTCGCTAAGGCATCACAAAAGACATAGTTAAATCCTAATTTCAACATAATTAAGCAAACATGAACTTGCTTGAAGATCTAATCCACGTAGTTCAAGTAACTATAATGATCTAAACCACTATCAGATTCATCATGTATATATACATATATATATTGCCACTGCTATATTTGATACTATGAAATTCCTATAATCAATGCCTTAAAATCAAATTGTTTCAATCATGAAAACGTATCAATTAATTTCCATAGGATCGTCATTTCCTATTATTCAATTCTAAAAATTCGAGGAGAGAGAAGAAGAAGGAGAAAGTTGACGTTACAGCTTCTCGGCTTTAGCCATCATCTTATCGGGATCGGAACTAGCCATCACTCTTTCTCAGTCTCTGTCGGTGTCTCGCTGTGATCTTTTAGAGATTCACCCCACGACGATGGTTTAGGACTGACCGCCCGTCCAGCCACCAGAATTTTAGCTTTATCAATCAGTTTGTTACCTGTGTGAGCTGGTTGGAGTGTTTACGGAAACTACTTTATGCAATATTTTTATTTTCCCCCTTTTTTCCCCATAAGAGTATTTAATATTTTATTACTATTATATTACCGATTCAGTTTTATTAATTTATAAGTCAGATTATAGCTTTTTTATTGATATATATCTGTATTAGTTTAGTATATGTTAAATATCTATTCTATTTAAAAACGATGTTAAAATGACGTTCCAAATATCATGACTGTTCATTATGAACCTGGACCGCCCAGTGATTTGATCCAATTTATCTAAACTCAGCCTCCTTTTTGTTGAATCAATTAAAATTGTTTGATCCGACCAATTTAATCATGAGCCCATTGATCTAAGTAGTCAAATGGTCCAAATACTCCACAATAATAAAAAAAATGAAAACTTTTATATGGATAGTTGGTTAATATGTAAATCGTGAACTAAAAAATAAATGTTATAATATTTTTCTTCAAACTATTAAATTTTAAGTTTTACAACCCCCACCGTTTAGGAAGGGGGCATTAATAGTGTTTAGGTCATACCAGGGTCCACTGAATCTTTCTGGGTAATGATAAATCTCTACTTGATAGCTAACCTAGCACCCAAGGTAGCAAAGGTATCCTAGTTGAGGAGCAGATATAGTAGAGAGTCTAGCTGGCCTAGTGGTGTCCCTTTACCCCTGTCCCAAGATGGGACTTGGATACTTCATGATTAAGAGCCTAGGCAAGCTGGCAGTCGTTACTCCGGTAAGTTGAACCTTGTGGGGGTTGTTGGTGGTTGAAGGGGTTCATCTTCAAGCTCAAGTTGGTAGAGCAAGTTGTTGACGAGCTCATGGAAGGCCATTATGTGGATCACCTCCTGGTCTGTATGAGTGACAACTGAGGTCATCACCGGGTTAGGCCAAGACCCTCCCAGTATGGTTTGTCCTTGGGTAGGCAGGGTTAATGGGCAATTGGGCCACAGAACCCAATCGTAACAATGATGGGCCGAGTGGGCTATAACTCATATTTCACTATCAACAATTGTCTCCCTTACTCTCGTTATGCAGGGATGAGGAGAGTGATTACCCTAGATTCATCTCGTGAGGTAGGGGCCTAAGGTCCCTGATTACCACCTAGCTAATCTAGGTCGCGCTATTCCCCAGCGTGGGTCAGTAGCTAATCTCTTCAGCTTCCATTCCCGTTTCCTATGCTTGCATTCTTCTGCACAAAAAATCTCCACGACAATTACGATTAGCACGAGTTCATATTTCTTATAGGAAAGCTCCTTCTTCTTAAGCTTTCTCTTTTATTTGTCGCTGGAGGAGATGTCGAGCTAATGTAATCGAATACTCAGTCTTTTTCCTACGAATCCAAAGGCAAGGTACAGCAGACTTGCAGGTGAGGTGGTGAGAGGTGAGGGAGACTCGTGCCTTAGAGGAAATAATAGGTCAGGAGGTAATTGTTCGGCCTCTATAAGCGGCCATGAAGAGAGGTCTTGGTCTCATTAACGTGGGAGAAAGGCCATTGGAGGTGGCCTCATTTACGTAATTAGCCGATAGGCTCTATTGATGCCCTATTGACGGGTATCCTCTCGATAGCCTCAATAAAAGGGTAGTTGTTCCCCTCCATACCAAAGCGACAATAGGCGATGGTTCCGACAAAATTTGTTGCACTCTCATAGAGCACTCTCATAGAGAAGGCCTTTTAGTCAATTCATCAAAAGGAGATGTAGGGAGTGCCTTGGGAGTAGGATGTTGCAATACCCTCGAGCTCAGATCGAGTTTGCCTTCTCAAGGGCCGAAAGTTTGCTTTGTATAGTAAAGCATTTCAGTTTAGCTTAAATATGCCCTTTTCCCCATTCCAAAAGGAGTTTTTTCAACTATGGCTACGAATACCACTCCGCCAAAATACGGACAGTTCTCCTTTATTTGTCAAAGTATCTCACTTTGATTATATTTATTTACAAAACATCATCAAATCATACATATTTCAAAAACATTCAATTCTTAAGCAAATACATATATGAAGCAACATATTTCCCATGTTAATTTTGATTTATCCTAACTCATGATTCTAAAGCAATTATTAACTATTAACTCAGTTTAATTTAATCTTATCAAAATTGATTAAAATTAATCATTTAATCTAATTACTAAGCTAAGTTAGTTAAACTTAGTTAATCTAATTCATTTTAATCAATTGTAACTTATTTAGTCAAGTGAACTTAAGTTTATTAACTAAATTCATTTTATGTCTAACTTCTACAATTGATCCAATTATTTATTAAATCTATAAATTAACTAAACTCATGTTTAATTATATCATTTACTACATCACATTAACTATCATTTATCTATTTCATTTTATTTTTTTATTACTTTCTTTCTTTTTCTTTTCTTCTTTTTTTTCTTAATGAACAGTAACCAAGGACAAATCACGCGCGTGATAGAGGCCGTGATCATCATCACTAGCATCATCATGCTTGTTATGGGGTATTTGATCTCCATCGTTTGTCTCATAATAGCCGTTTTAGGGGTCGTGATGGTCGATACAGGCCTTGTCACGCCCATGATCAAGAGGAAAAATGTGATCAGATTCTTGTCACGGTTGTGATCAAGCCATTGTGTTTGAAAATGATTTATGTCGAGGAGATCACAGGCCATGTAACGGCCGTGATGAACAGGGGAATCCCTATTACATTTTCCTTTGTTTGTTCTTTAAGTTTTAACTACTTCAACACAATATACACATAAAAACATCATATTATCAACCTTGCCATGCATAATCTTAACTTATAATTACTTTTAATTACATCTCTATACCATATTACAACAAGCATTTAATCAAACACCTAGTCTACTCAAATAAGCATATATATAGGTTTTGACAAATATGTTCATTGGTCTTTGATTTATCACTATCATCACATGTTTTACATAATTCTAGTCCTAATACAACATTTACATGTATATACAAGAATTAAAGCAAAGAAAATAACAACACTTATCCTTTGAGCAAAAACCTAACATCTTGATTCTTTCTACCAACACTTCTCCTAAGCTTTTGCAGTTATATCTACCATCATCTTCATCTTCTATCTTGTTTTCTATCTTTGATTTCCTTTATAAACTTATTGAATTTGAGGTTTGGGGCTTGGTTTTGAGAAATGGAATAAAGAGAAAGAGAGAGAAAAAGAAACAATGGAAAGGAAGGAAAGGAAAGAGAGAGAAGGCAGCCAAATGGGAAAAAGAAAGGAAAAAGAAAATGTGTGTATATATATATATATATATTGGGAAAAATTAAGAGATATTTTAAAGTAAATGTATTGGGTTTAAAACTTTTAGATTAATATCTTTAGTATCAAAACTAATTAGAAAATAATTTGAGAACATGTATATTAGAAATTTATAACTTGATACAAAAACGTAATTCAAAAATATAATTTGTGAAGATCTAATATTTAATTAGGGTTCGGGTTTAAAACTGGTATTTTTAAATAAGTAATTGATTTCAAAAATTTAGAAAATGAAAGATAACTAAAGTCTAAGGGTTTAAGAGTTTTTAAAACATTTAAAATATTTGTTTTGAAATTTGAGAATTTAAATTTAGAATAAAAGAAGTTTAAATAAAGAATTAGGTTAAAATTAGATAGTTTGATTTATTAAGAAAAGTTGTTAAGGGAAATAAATGATTTCGTAAAATATTTCAAATCTCAATTTCAACTCAAATCTACTTACTAATTTAGTTACATCAATTTATTTTCTATTATTTACTTATTTGATCCATTTAAACTATGCACTTTATATTTCTAACTTAGATTAGGATTTAGGGTATTTCATGGAGGCTGTCTAGTCAAGCTCTTGACGTAGAAGGCTTTGGCTAGTTGTTATGTTTTTCCTCTTTTCTTTGTAGGTGAGCTCGACTGGGCATACTTCATAATTTTGTTATTACTAATGTTTCCTATGGTATTTTAGCAGAGGGACCAATGGAGATGATTGATATTCGAGCTCCTTCTAAGTGCTTCAACTAAGAAGAGGAAGATAAGTGGTGTCAAGAGAAAGATGCTTGTGAAGGGACGAGCTATTGAGATTGAGGGGTGAGATGAACCTGCCCTTATTGCTAAGGTCCTTGTTGAGCCATTGCTGAGCCACAAAGGTGTGAGCGAGGTGTTGTGAGGTTCCTACAAATGACCTTAGTTTACACATTGTGCATATGTGCCTTGTCTTTAATCGCCCAAGGTGCAAAGTCAGCCTTGTTTTCTCTTATCGCTGCTACCTTTGTTGGGCATGGATTGCCAAGGGTTGAGGCTGCTGGGAGCACTAGCGACCCAATTTGGTCAATTGCTACTAAAGATCAGGTTGTCGGGGCTGTCCTTGTGCTCTAATTAACATTACAAGGGGTAGGGCTCTTAAGTGGAGCGAAGTTGCTGTGGATTAGGGGATGTTTGAGGACCTCATCACAGTGGAGGATAAGGGTACAGTGAAAACGTTTTTAGGTGAGCTAAGGTCGAGGGATGATGTTTTTGACTTCTCAGCTCACAAGTTGTATGAGGCATAGTCGCGTTTTTTGTTATCTCACCCTTTATTTGTTCTCTTCTCTCTTTTTTCTTTTTTTTTTATTTGTTTTCTATTGTTGCAGGCATTAACGGTTCTTTCCGAAGTTGCAAGATATGCATGGTAGAGTTGGGGCATTGTGAGTTATGTTGCTCCTTACTTTTTTTTTTTTTTTTTTTCAGTTTCTTGTTGGCCCTGTTAACTTGACATTTCCTTATTAGGTAAATGTGGAGCTACAACGGTTGAAGGTTTGTATCACCAAGCTGGAGAAGGTGGCTTTTGAAGAGAGGTGGGAGAGGGTGAGGTTACAGAGCAGTGTTACGAAGCTAATGGACAAAAGGTGGCAACTAATTGAGTAGGCCAAGCTGGCAGCCATCTGTGCCCAGTGTGAGATTGACAAAGCTTTACGAATGCGGTCCTCTCTTAAAGCTATAATTACGATTTGGAGAATGAGTGAAAGGGTGTAAGACAAGAAAAATGATAGCTTGTCCTTTCATGTAAAGGAGCATACTGTAACTTAATACAAGCTAAGAGCGGAGAACTCTAGCTTAAAGGTTAGTTATCTTCTGTTGGGTCACCTTTTCGCTTTCCTTGTTCACTTTCTTTTTCCTTTTGATTGCCATGTAACCATAAGTGGCTGACTTTAAGGGTAGTCAGGTTATTCTTAGCACGGCCAAAAGGTGTGATCAGGACATGATCTTTGTGAGCCAGAGGTGGAGGGATATAATAAGCTATTGGGAAGGAGAGTACTCAAGTCATTCATTATGAGGTATTGGAGCAACACCTTGAGCTTGATTTCAGAATCTCAGCTATCCGCTTGGGAGAGATTGCCTTAAGAGATGATGGGGGCGGGGAAGAAGAAGGAGAAGAAGGTGAGAGGAAGCATGGCTAAGGTTGATGGGGGCACTGCTATCATATATTAAATTGAAGGTATCGTCACTGATGAGGTGCTAAGGGTCGAGCAGGGCGAGGGCGTTCCCCAAACTATGACCCAAGGACCATATCAGTAAGCTTAGAGGCTTGCAATCCTTAGGGTTGTGCTTGGAGTTGAGCCCCAAGTAGGCAACCAGGGCGAAGCAGTTGGTGATGCTCATCTAAAAGGTCAAGGGGAGGTTTCTACCGTAGCTCTTCTACTTGTAACAAGCGAGAAGATCTTTGTTGCTTGTCGAGCGATTGAGTCTCGTCTTTCAACCCCATCCCCCTCTTTTTTGTGGGGTAAGCTTTGTCATGAGCTTATTTTGTTTCTTAGCCTTTCCATGGCTTCACTGGTTGTAATCTTAAGTTGAATAAAATTGACTATCTTTTGTCTTCGACTTGCAAGTTTCCTTAATTTATTATTGCACGAGTTGTCCTTTCTCCGACATAAGTTGATCCTTTCTTGTATCGTTTATAGCTTTGTGAAGTACTTATGGTCTCATCGCATTTTCCGAATGTATATCGTAGCTTGGCTAGCACAATCTTGGACATCGACAATTTATTTTTCCTTAACTTGACCTTTTACCCATTTTATGGTGGTTGCGTATATTGGATGGGTTCGCCAATTTAGTGCTCGGTCTAAGGTAGGTCAAAAGTAGCTCCATTGTAAGTAGTGACGTTGGTTTGCAAATGAGATTGTGCATGACAGGATGCTTTCTTTTTCGAGATCCGCATGTTTCTAAGGTCTCATCAGATGGCTAAAGTGAATTGTACTCAAGATTCTCAAGATTTGGTAGCATTAGATGCTGACTCTAGCATGGTTTATTTCTGCCTATAAATGGTTCTCTTTGCCAAAGAGTCTTTATCACACTTCAATTCTAGAATTTGTTCCACACTTTTCCTCATTTGAATCCTTTTGTCCTCATATGGTTCATAGTAGATTGACTTATGCCGTTGTTCTTAGTCAGCCTTCTATGGTTGGAGAGGTCGAGTCCTTGGGGGTTGTGGCTAGGGGTCTGGGCTCTATTGTCTCTATTTAGTGGAGTTGGCAACTCTACATTCCCTGTTTACATGGGTCCATCATTAAGGTTGGCTAATGAGTTGGGTGTGTTGTTCATATGCTTTGATTCCTATTTTGCTTCAGCAAATTGATCGGGAGCTACGTTTGTCCTCTTTGGTTCTTAAGTTGAGGTCGAACGGCTATGGTATAGGGTTATTATGGCTTGTCCCCCTTCTACAGCTTCAACCTCCTAATAGCTTATTAAGGGCCAAGGTTATCATGAGGGGTGCCTCCGACTCTTTCTCCTACTTCCTAGCTCCTTTCTTCAGGCCATTTTCATAGCAACTGGGGTGGCAAGAGGCTTGGAGCTCGAAGGTAGTGCAACTAGTGGCATCAAGTTTGAACTCTCCTTATTGGAGATCATCCACTAGTTGGGAATCCTATTCGAATGGTGTGCTAGGTGTGATGGTCCTCTTTTTAGAGGGCTCCCGAATTTTAATAATTTATAATAACTCTAAACTCGATTTTAGCAGTTAAGTGCACCTATCATTTCAGTTCAATAGAGTAGAGTTTAGGGTCGTCTCCATATGGAACTTTACAAAGACTAGTACTCTTTAATCCTCTATTACCTAGCCGATTGATATATAGATTGTTTATGAGTTATTATTCCTAATTCACTAAAAATTACTTTAGTTGACACAAAATGACACAACAAGAGAAAACAATAAGATTTAACAATAGACTTATTTATCCCCTTAACATGATCTAAGAATTGATGGGCGTTCTAACAATTAATTATCTGCAGGAATTCATTAGGTATATGAATGTTCTTATTGGAATCATTCAAATCTAATTTTACTTTAGTATATTGGGATCTTTGCTCTGTTAACAGCCAACTAAAATTGCTTTAAGTTAGTAATTATCAAATTCCCATAAAGAAATGCAAAAGTATCGTCATAATATCTCTATTATATGAGCAAATCATTCAGTAAATTAGATCTATTCAATAGAACCATCTCTCAATGTTTTCCATTGAAATCTAGTCAACAAATGTGTTGCGCACTTACACTATTCCGTGAATTTGTTAAGTTCAATTTATTGAATCTACATAATTATTAAATAATTGGCATATCAGATCAAATTCATGTTATAGTGATAAGACGAATCTTACTTCTCTACTCAGAGACATGATACAATAATAGTACACACAAACAACTAATAAAAATGGGAAAATAACAAGAAACAACAAGAGTAGAGAAGAAAAATGCCTTTGAATGAATTTGAATTGAGATCTGGAGGCTTTTCTATTGAATAACATGAACGACACACTTCCTGGATTCTCTCGAGTTCTTTAGGACAACAACTACAAATCTAAACACTTGGATGCACATAACACTTACTATAAGCATACCATCTCCCTCCTTGTAGGAGAGAGAGGTTCTACAAAATGTCAAGATCCAAAAAAAAAAAAAAAAGACGATACAATGGAAAGATGATAATGTGTATGAATTGATTATTTATCTTAAGGGGTTCAAGGTATTTATACCCTAATAAGATGCCCACTCGAACATAACCCTTTTATGGAAATGTTTCACATATATTTCCCTTCAAAGAAATCAGTTCGGTCTTTCAAAATAAGGAAATAAGGCCGATCACACTCTTCGTCACAGGGATGACGGGTGTGATCATTTATGACCAACAGATTTCTCCTCATAATGCCCGTGATATGTAAGGAAATGAATTTTTTATCTTCATTAGAAAATGTTTGCGCTTGTAATCGATCCCGTGATGGTCTCTGATCATGTTTCTTCATCTTGATCATAGGCATGATGGATCTAGTGATCATTACCGATCTCAAATTACTCTTTGATAATGCTCGTGATTGTTCTCTAATCCTTATAGAAACTTCATAACTCCTTGATAACACCTATGATGGCTAGAATTGGCTTGATCGTTTGGTTAAATGTGGATAAATATCGTTGACCTGTTCCAATGTCGCTTAAAACGAATATATTAAAACTCTGAGTACCAGTTATCAACAAATTCTCTAATTAAGCACTAAATGGCACTTAATATGCTAAGGAAATTATGAATAATTTATGCCTATCAAGGCACCTTATCGCCCTTAGTCAACTTATTGACTTCGACAAGCAGGAGCTCTGGCAGATTTGTACGTGAAGCTACCCAAATTAAGTACTCGTAATGGACCTAGGGGGCTGAGTACTTCTAATTCGAGGTTAAATCCCTTTTAGGGTTCTCAATTGAAAGTTTGATCATCTTTGGAGATTTTTTTTTTTATTCTCAAAAAGTTTATTTTGTATTTATTTGCCCAGGATGCCAGTCAAAACTAATGTGGCCGAGATGTTAGTCAAAACTACTGTAATCGTTTTTGGCTTCAAATTAATAAACTTGGCTCTTTGCTCTTTTATGTGGATTTGCTTTAGTTCACGATTGATATGTTGATAGTAACTATCGCATAATTTGTGTGAGTTACTTTTTCTAGTTGGGCTTCGATCTTTGTGACCTACCCTTGAGGGGAAACAACCTTAAGCATTCAGGGGGAGTCACCCTTAAGGAAGAGTTTCCTAAGCTCACGAGGGGAGTTACCCTTAAGAGAGAATTACCCAAGCTCATAAAGGGAGTTACGTGAGCTCACAACATGAGTTACCCTAAAGAGGGTTACCCGAGCTCTTGAGGGGAGTTACTCAAGTTCACGAGTGGAGTTAACCTTAAAAGGGGTTACCTAACTTACGAGGAGAGTTACCTGAGCTCTTGAGTGGAGTTACCTTTAAGAGAGAATTACTCGATATCACAAGAGGAGTTACCTTTAAGAGGTTACCTGAGCTCATGAGGGGAGTTATCCTTAAAAGGGAGTTACCTGAGCACTTGAGGGGAGTAACCCTTAAGAGGGAGTTATTTGAGCTCACGAGGAGAGTTACCCTTATAAGGCAGTTACCCAAGCTCATTTAGCGAAGGGGCAAAGTCCTTTAGGCTCCTAGGGCCCTTGCTGAATCTTTTTCTTTCTCTCTCTCTCTCTCTCTCTCTCTCTCTCTTCAAAGGACTTTGGTAAGGATAGTTGATCATAAAATTTCATTTCATTCATAATCTTGTTACTCCTATATAAGGTCATATTTTGACATTTGCATACAAGCGAGAGTAGTGTTTATTCGAAGAATTTTTTAAATTGTTGGCATTCCAAGTTCTTGGGATGAGTTCACATCCGTGTTTCGAGTTTATGAGCTCCATTTCACATTGCTTCCTTTACTTTAACAAGGTTTTCTCTTTCCTTAGGCTTCTTTTGCTCCCGTTGCTTCCAATTTTCTGCAGATAAGGTTGCCAAGGAGGAAAATCTTGTGTTTAACCTTTTTACCGTAGTATCTAGCTACCCTTTATTGGTAGGCTGCTATTCCTTTACTCAATATATCTCGAGTTTCCTTTATGACGACAAGCTTGGCTCACAGACCTACCTCATTGATGATTTCATTATAGGATTGGACTCGGATGTTTGGTAGCTCGAGTTCAATGGGAGGGATGGCATTGGATCCAAAAGCTAGTCTAAAGGGGGTTTCCTTTGTTAGTGCCCGCTTGGTGGTACAGTATCCCCATAGTATGTAGGGGAGCTCATTTGCCCACTTGCCATTTAGCTAGTCGACTCTAGCTTATGCTTTGCATAATGGTGTTATTGATCCCTCAACTTAATCGATAGCTCGTGGGTGAGCAATCAATGTGCAGTGTACCATGATCTTATACTCAAAACAAAAATCCCTAATTCTCTTTAGCTGAACTATTTTCCATTATCCCATTACAATGGAGTGTGGACTTCTAACGTAGTCAAGATATTCATTTGCGTGAAGTGTAGAACATTCTTATTTGTAGCTTTTGCTACTGTTTCGACCTCCACTAACTTTGTGAAACAATCACCCAACTAAGATGAATTTTCTTTATCTTGTTAAAGGAGGGAAGGGGCTGAGGTTATTAAGTTCGCACATGGTGAATGGCCATGAACTCTGTGAGGCATAGGAAATTTATACTAGGGCCTAGTTGATAGAGTCGATTCTTTGACATCGCTCACATCACTGCACAAACTCGTTGGAGTCATTTTTCATTATTAGCCAGAAATATCCAGCTTGCACAACCTGGGTTATAGTGACTTAGCTTTAATGTGGTTGTTGCATTCGTCGGTATAGGTCTTCCAAGATTTGTTGTCTTTCCTCAGGACACAAGCGTTGAGTAGGGGGATGCTAAAACCCCTTTTGTACAACACTTGATCAGAGTGTAGTTAGCTGCCTTAAGCATTAGTTTTTTTTACCTCAACTCTATTTGAGGGCAGGGTGCCATCCTTAAGGTACTCTCTATTGGTGTTATCCAGCTTGATGGTGATGTTGTCTATCATAACTCAAGTACTTCACGGTTTTTGTTTATGATGGATTTTTTCTGGAGAAATTCCACGAGAATTTTTCCACGTATTGCTTAGATTGGAAGCTATCATGGAGACAAACTTGGAGAGCTTGTTAGCCTTTAAGTGGTTAGCTCTAGGTATTTTGACGATACCCTAGGTAGGCAGTTCTTTAGTGAGAGATCAAACGATCTCCAAGTATTGGCCATTTCTTCACTTTTTGCTTCATAGGTACCTTTGACCTATTAGACATCAAGCTGGGAATTTGAGAAGATGTTAAGGTTTGATCTCTATGCTGATGCTTGCAGCGAGCTTGAATCTGGCTAGTAGGACCTCATACTCTACTTCATTGTTGCTTGCAGGGAAACTAAAAGTTTGGGCGTAATAGATTTTAACCCAGTGAGGTCCCTCCAGTACCAAGCCAGCTTCACTCCATGTGTGGAGGATCTATCAACATGGAGAGTCCATGTAGTCTTTTGCTGATCTTCGGATTTCAACTAGAGTACTCAGAGACAAAGTCCGCCAGTACTTAGGGCCTTGATGGCATTTCAGGTTGGTATTGTACCCAATATGCATTGAGTTCAATGGCGTATTTCATCATCTTTCTGAATACATTGGGTTTTTAGAGGACTAACCTCAGTGGGACGTCGATGAGGATCATGACTTGATGTACTTGGAAGTATAGGCATAAACAGCACGCTAACACTACCACCACTAATGCGAACTTTTCTAATTTCGTATATCTCTACTCTACTCCTTGGAAGACATGGCTGATGTAGTATATGGGTCAATGTTATCTTCCCTCTGCTTGGGCTAGTTCCGATGAGAGAGCTCGGTCACTTACCGTGAGGTATAGGCACAAAACCTTGCTTGGGACCTGGTTGACAACACCGATGGCTTTACTTGGAAACATTTGAGCTTGTCGAAAGTTTCTAGTGATTTTTCTATCCATTCAAACTTATCGAGTTTCGTGAGGACTTAGAAAGAATTTTGAGCATCTATTGACGCCTTGTGGAGGAACCTGCTTAGAGCAGTTATCCTCTCAGCAAGTTGTTCAATCTCTCTCTAGGATATGACCTAGCCGAGAAACTTTTTGGTGAGGTGCCAAAGATGCTCTTCTATGGGTTGAGTTTAGATTGTAGAAATGGAGGTGATCGAAGGTCTCTTGGAGGTCATTAAGGTGGTCCTTCGCTTATTTACATTTTATGATCATATCATCCACTTAGACTTCCATGTTCCTGCTTATCAGAGGTTTGAATATCTAATGATTAGCCTCTAGAAGGTTGCTCCAGCATTCTGTAATCCAAACGACATCGCTTTGTAGTAATATATGCCAAAAGACGTGATAAACGAGGTATGAATCTCGTCTATTTCATCCATTTTGATCTGATTGTAGCTTGAGAAGGTGTCCATTAACTTAAAAATTTGTGCATTAAGGTACCGTTGACCAACTGGTCAATTCGAGGTAGTGGGAAACATTCTTTTAGACATGCCTTATTCAGGTCAGTGTAGTCTACACACATCTACCATTTCCTGCTGCGTTTCTTGACTAAGACAACATTGGCTAACCAGGTTGGATTTCTCTTCCTTAATGAGCCCAACTTAAAGGAGTTTTTTAATTTCTTCCTCAATAACAGCCTACCTTTTCTAGGGGAAGGTTCGTAATCTTTTGGTGGACCAGCTTTTGGGCTTTATTAATATTCAGTTGATGTGTGACTACGGTCGGGTTAACGCCCGTCACATTGGAATGCAACCATGCAAAGATATCATTGTTTACTCGCAAGAATGCAATTAAACTTTCCCTTATGTTAGAGGAGATTAACCTCCCCACTTTTGTCATATGCTCCGGGTTATCTAAGGCAACATACTTGGTGGGTTTAGTTGATTCGCCTTAGCGCTTGGATTTGTCCTCTGGCTCAACTTCTATGAAACATATACGATCTCCCTTCAAAGCCTTGACATATAGTTTTATGGATTGTTCTTGACGTATAGTTTTCTGGATTGTTCTTGGTCCCATCAACATACCCTTATGCTAGCTAGGTGAGGAATTTGGCTTTTAGGTGGCAGGGATATAACCATACCAAAGATAGACTGAGTGGCCCTTCCCAATATGGCATTATATGGGGACTAATAATCGACCACTAGGAAATCTATCTGATGTGTCGTACATCACATCCCTTTGCTGAGCTCAAGGGGTAAAGTGATGATCCCTCAAGGTTGAACAGGTTGATTATCAATTCCATATAGTTCATGATCATAGGGCCTCAATTTTGACCTCATCTCGTGCTTCATCTGTTCATAAGCTTGATTGAAGAGGATGTCGGCACTGCTACTAGTGTTGATTAGCTCTCCTTAACTTTCTAGCTCGATATGTGAGTAGAGATGACTAGAGCATCTTAGTGTAGGTTTTTGATTCCTATAAAGTCTTCGTTGGCGAAGGAAATGGTGGTGTCGACCTTAGCTCTCTTGGGCTCTATGTTCATTACTTGTCGGGACCCGCTCAGTCTTAATGGGGGCCCAACCTTGGTTTAGTTTAAGGGCCTACTAACAATGTAATTGATTTTAGCATGGCATTCTCGGTTGAGTCAAGGTTAATCCGAGTTGTCTCAGTTATTGCTGCCTTTTGTTGCTCATCTGTTTTACGCTTCTGGGCAGGTGGTTCAAGTTTGTATCATAGATATATTGCTTAAGCCAACCATGTCATATATTGCACTTTTAAGTTGCCTATAGTTCTTCGTATCATTCCTGCAATCGTGATGATACTTACGATATTCCTTCAAATCCTTTCATTTTTTGCTGGGTCTCATCGGAGGTGGTGGCGACAGCAAGCCTTGTTCCTTATTTCGAGGAACACGTCATGTAAGGTAGTTTTAAAGGGATAAACTCAGTACATCAAGAAGAGATTTTGCTTGTCGTTGTCCCTATGATATGATCTTGCATAAGCCTGGTTATTGAAGTTGTGGCAATCTTTTTTATGCCCCTTTTCTCGAGGTTGATTGGTCTTAACTGAGGAGGCTCGATTCTGAATTCGATCTCTCTTCTGACATTTCTGGTATCCTCTTAACAGACATATTTTTGCGCCTTTTCTCTCACTTGCTCAAGCGTAGTGAGCTGGCATTTCGAGATGGAGTAAAAAAATGGGTTTTCCACAAGAATTCCTTATTTAATAGCTTCTAGGGCCACTCCTTGGTTGAGTTTTAAGATTTTTAGACATGCTTTGTTGAATCTTGCTAAGTAATCTCTCGGGCTTGCTTTGCCACTGTCATACAGTGTAGAAGTAAAGGCATTCATTCTCTAAGGATTTGTTTGCTTTGGGTGGATGAGCTGATCGTATGTAGTTCGAGTTTGTTAAACCAAACTCAAGCTATGCCTTGGAAGGTGGTAAGGAAATCTTGCATCATATAGCATCCGAGAAATTATGTATTGCCATAGTGGACTGGAATTGGACGATGTTATCTTCGGGGTTTGTTGCTCCATCGTAGGATTCCATGGTAGGGAGCCGAACTCTGCTTGGGAGCACTTCAAATTGGACTTCTATGTGAAGGGCATCTTTTGGGGAGCACCTTGATAGTAGGTTCGCTTAGAAAGCCTTCCTTGATGGTCAACAACGTCCTCATCATTTCCTTATTTCTTTAAGGTGTGCTCTTTATTAAGACATTGTAGGGTCTCATTAGCAAAGGGTATGGGTATAGTGTCCTTGTAAGCTCAATTCGAGCGAGGACTTGCATGTTACATTTTTGTCCATCGTCTATCATTTTCTCGGTGTTTTGAGGAGGTTGAGCTAAGTGCTATGATGTCGTGTGTCCTCGTAGGATACTGTGAGCAGCTCTCATAGGGCCCTTGGGTGCAACGGGCTTTTAGTATGCATCAAGAGCATCCTCAAGTTATGAGACCATTCCATGATGGAGTTGCTAGTTGGTGGTGATGCCACGATATGCCCATGGTTTCTCTTAGATGATTCCTCATCCAATTTGGACAGCAATGGGGTTAGAGATGTGCTTTGCCATGACTGGAAGCTATTCTTCTGGATGTAGATTCTTTAGCCCCTCTAGCTCTAAGATTTTAGCTTAGAGAAGGGTATTAGAACGCTTGTTTTCCACATTTTTGTGCACAAGTTTTGCACAAATTTTCTAATTCTAGGATATGTCATAGATATAACAAATTGTCATTTGCAATCACCATTTAGCATGTGGTGGGCAAAGGCCTCATCGCCCATTGAAGCGGCTGCAAGTTGTGTGGGGTAGGTTCGATTTGATTCTTACTTCATTGTGGCCGTAACAATGCTCTATGGGTTTTAAGAGGGTCTTAGGGGGTTTTAGTGGAGAAAATGATGAAAAGAAGAAATACGAGATTTCTCACAGACGGTGCCATATGTTGCATGAGCTGATTCCGCCGATATAGTTAAGCTCTTATAAACAGAAAAGTGGTCAGAGTGTACCAAAGGGTTACCCGCATAGCTACTCTGATGCTTAAGTTAGTCAATGGATTCTTCTTCTTCTTATTGAGAACAATAATACACATGAGAAGCTTATGGAATTCCTTTAAAACCACGAAGGGGTTGTTAATAGTGTTTAGGGTTATATAAGGATTGGCCCATCTAATCTCTTTAGGTTATGGTGAATCTCTACCTAGTAGCTAACCTAGTACTTCAGGTGGTGGGGTTACCCGAGCTAAAAGTAGCTATAGTAGGGTCTAGCCAGATTAGTTGTGTTTTACCCCTTATCCCTAAGATGGGACTTGAATACTTCATGGTTTAGGAGCCTATGCGAGTAGTGGTTGTTACTGCAAGGGAGTTAAACCTTGTGAGGGCTCACTGGCGGTTAAACAGGTTCATCTTCGAGCCTAAGTTGGTGAAGCAAGTTGTTGATGAGCTCACAAAGGCCTTTATGTAGATCACCCTTCTAGTTTAGATGAGTGACAACTGGGGTGATCACACTGGGTTGAGCCGAGACCTTCCCTAGTATGGGCTGTCCTTAGGTAGGCGAAGCTGGAGGCCAACTAAGCTACAGGGCCTAATCATGAAAATGGTGGATCGAGTGGGTTGTAGCTCGTATTTCGCTGTTAACATATACTATATAAATTAATAACATATATTTATTATTTGTATCATTCAAGAGAATACCTTTTCACTAGATTTCACATCCCCATTAAAATAATTCTATACGTAAAATACATAGATTTGACATTGATTTTGACTATATTTACACTGGAGCCATCATTTTCTTTTAGATAAAAGTCTAACCTTTGGGTAAGGATGTTTTTGTAATTTTTTACTACACCACAATCCATCTTTGCATTAGTCATACCCACTATCTCTTTAGAGGTTTTTTTTTTATATATAGTTAAATTTTCAAAATCTTCACTCGATTTCTTTAGCAAGATTCCTTTTTCTCCTCTTCTTCCTCTTTTTAATTGGTGAGCTTTACAAGCCATCTTCAATCTTTTATATTCACCAAATATGCAGAATTTAATCTTTTATTGTTGTTTACTTCACAAAAGACAAATTTGACAAAGAGTCTAAGAAAGATATATCGGTTAGATCAAATGTATAAAAAAGTTAAAAAGGGTTACTAGTATCCATTTATGCATAGCTCAATAATCGATTGTTAATTGATTTGTTCACAAATATTATTTATTTGTAAATCACTCTTTCTTTTGTATTCCATTGAAATAAAAGGTTTTTAGTTTAAATGATTTCAAGGTAATTATTTTCTAACTATTGTTATTATAGTATGCAAGTAGGGAACAACAAAGAAAAGTAATACCTTTTAGAAGACAAGCTTGGTAATTCCTTTTAATTCCTTCACTAGCTAATTGAGAATATGTCATGTTTTGCATGCGCTTTTATTTTACATGTTGTCGTTGCTCAAATTCCATAGGGGCTGGATTAGTTGTAGATGGGCTTTAAGAGTGGTGTTATGGGATCTACAAAACAAATAAAAATAATACCTTTTAGAAGACAAGCTAGGTATTTCTTTTAATTCCTTCACTAGCTACTTGAGAATATGTCATTTTTGTGGCATGCATTTTTATTTTACATGTTGTTGCTTGCTTGAATTCAATAGATGCTGGATTAGTTGTAGATGGGCTTCAAGAGCGTTGTTATGGGATATGAAAAATAAAGGACTCATTAATGGCTCACCGGGCATAGACCCGGCTGTAGCCACTTTGATGCTTAAGTTAATATTTGTCATGAAGAGCCCGCAAATCGATTAGAGAATATGATTTTATGTGACATTACCTTGATTGGTGGTGATTCAACTATATTTTTAAGCAACTGACCTAACGATTATGTCATTTGTGAATGAGTGGGAGATTAGTTGGTTGGACAACCAAGTGGCTATGTTGGTAGTGGGTAAGTGGAGATTGTGGTGCCACAATCTCGATTGCGCAAATTGATCCTAATCAAGACATAGCGTACTTGAGCAGAAGTGTCCTGTTTAAGCCATCCAGGTAGCGTCCAGATCAGTGGGGAGGAAAGTCAACTAGGGCTTCATGAATTTACTCTAGTCTAGCCCAGTAAGTGAATGGGCTCAGCTCGGATATGCTAAGGCCAAAGTTAGAGTGTCAACACATACAAAACCTATCTTATTCATATAAAATTTCTCTTTTTTTTTATAGCCAAAGTTCTTGGTTTCACTTTATATGTTTATTTATATTTCATGCTTTCTTGCTATGAATTTTATAATTTTAGCTTTATTTTTTATTCTTACAAGTGATAATGGAATTATTTGAGCCAAAAATAACTTCTTTTATAATGTATCATACCATGAAGTTACTAAGTAAAATATAATTGATTATAACCAACAAGTGGCAAAAATGATTATGTAAGTAAAAAATTATATTCATATGAGTTTAAAATTGTTTTCATTTTTGATAGTAGATAATCCTTTCATCTATATATATATATGCATTAATTTTAATTTTACATTCATTATATTTGCATTCAATCAAACCTCATCCCTCCACCAAACCATTTATTTTTATAATTTTTATTATTTTAATTCATAATTTCTTCTACGAGTACCTTTCCATGTTTAAAAGGATACATGTTATAACGGTTGTGCTTTGGAAGCAACCATCCGAGTAAGGAAAAAACATTAAATAAAACCAAAATCTTCATGTTCTAAACTTTTTGCATGCCAAGTTTAATAAGAAGAAACTACATCAATAAATTCATGTTTTAGAAGAATATTAATATTTTCAACTAGTGAGAAATTTTAAATTTTTTTTTTAATTCTTACATGGTTATCAATTAGCTGTATATGTTATTTATATTATGTTATAATATAAATAACCATTAATTCTCTATGTAACTTTTGTATTTTTAGGGGTTCAACATGTGTCTACCCTTCATAGATAAAAAAAAAATTACGTATATACAAGTTAGATGAAATTAATTACCAATATACAGCTACTAAATCGTGTTTGGAAAATGAGATAAAGAAAATTTATACACAAATCACAAGTATTTAAGGCGACATCATGTTTAGGTACCGTTGTTATATCACGATTATGAGAAGCAATATACTATTGTTATATATATGTCTCGGTGTGTTTTTGTAATTTAGCTCCAGGTACAAACCAAACTATGATGTCCTTCAGCATTATTATACTGTAAATTCAAAAGCTTTCTCTCTCTCTATTCTCTTCTCTTCCACTCATTTATCTTGCACAAAATCCAACTCTCTTTCTCTTTCTTTTCTCCTCTCCTCCACTCATTTACTTCTAACACAAAACCAAACTCTCTCTCTCTTTCTCTCTCCCTCCCCCTACTCGTCTGACATTTAACTTTTCCTCCACTCTTTATCTCTATCTCTTCATCGTTTCGTTCGTATGTAAGTGTATAATGCAAATTGCTTTTTTAGGCCGCGATATGGATCGATCCTACATCTTGTTTTAGACACATGATTTTATAAGTAATTTGGTAATTATTTTTAATGTGATCTTATTTAAGTAATTATTTTAAATAATGACCCTAAATAGGAAAATTATTTCTATTTTTAGTTATTTATTGCTGCTTTGTTCTACGTAAAACTGCTATTACGGTATTAAATGATGAATAGTAATTCAAGTCCTCACACATGAATCGCCATTCAATGGTCCTTTTTTTTTTTTAATACATGTACAATAGTCATCTCTTTGTAATAAATACAAGAGGCATTATAAATAGTTTATGTTTACTCTAATAATTACTTGTTTTACTTTTTTATGTCAAGTGAATATTATAATAGCTATTATAGTTCTAGTACATTCTTATAGGATCAGAATGTTGTTCTCCTCTTTTTCCATAACCATTAGTAGTTATCAAAGTGTTATGAGTGATAAATTATTATTCACAATGAAAAGCAGTAACCAAGACCTTCTAGCTCCTCTATTAAGGATAAATCTACTTTCAAGGTATCTTCTTCTTATCATTATATTTCACAAGATATTGTATTTTGATTTTTTTTTTAATATCACATGTAGATATTTGTACATTTTGATCTCCATTGCTAAAATTTTGGGTAAAGTTTTGCTTTTATTAGTTTTGGAATTGAATTTGTGATTCCATTGAGATTGATGGTTTGAGATTTTTTTTTATTTTGGCTTTTTTTTTTAAGTTTATGTGTTTATGAATTCCACATGGAGAAAATAACATTAAGATTAAATTTAAAGGTTCAAAATTTTTAATTTAAAAATGAGGAAGATGCTAAGTTTTGCGTTTAAAATGAACTTAAATGGGGTCTAATACATGTCTACTGTTACTAAAAAAAAAAAATGCCAATAAAAAAGTTGGATGAAATTAATTACCAAAATCTCATTACAAAATTGCATTTACAAAATGTGATATTAGTTTTTTACATATATCGTAGATATTAATCATGATTTAAAGTTTGACTTCCATCGCTTTATCATATAAACAAAATGCGTTATTGGTATTTTGCACATATATTGCGTTTGAAAATCTCTCTCTCTCTCTTCTATAGTTTGTCACGTCTTCTATCCTCTTTCATCCTCTCTCTCTCTCTCTATATATATATATATTCATACCCATTGTCTCACTCTCTTTTTATCTTTTTATATTTACATAAATACCCTATTTTTTATTACAAGGGGGAAAAAACCTAAAACAACTTAGATTACACAGCAAGATGATACATAAACACATGAAGACGCCTATAAATATCCTTAGTAAGATTGGCAAACTTATCAACAACCCTGTTTCCTTCAAGATAAGTATGTTGAACAACAACCAAACAAATCCTCTTTTAGCAAGTTAAAAATCAAGCTCATTAGATTCCAGTGCTTTTGGTCTGTCTCACAAACACCTATCAACCAGACAACTATCAACTTATTGTATATCTCCATTCCTTATATTCAACCTTCTAGCCAAGTGTAAACTTTGAAGCCTACCACATAACTTCATGACAATAGAGCTATAGTTCTCAATATTTATCATAAAACCACTAATGATACCTTATAACAGTCACGAGTCACTCCTCTAGTTGAACCTCTACCAGTTACCATTTTTGTTGAACCATCTGTGTTGACTTTGAACAAGCCAAAGTTTGGTCTGTTACATCCAACCATTACTCAATCATGATTAATAACCTATTTACTTACATTTAATATTTAACATCATCTTTGCATTTGCTAATTAAATCTCCTTGGTTTTTGCGACAATGAGTAGGTTCAAGGATCCTTCAAACACTAAGTTACCATTAAGGACTTCCTTATTCCTTAGTTCCAAAGAAACTAGTAGCTAACACCAAAAGAATTGATGACTCCATTTTTTCCACCATCTCCTTTGATTGAAGTTTTTGGATGAACCAATTCTCTAAGGTTGAGTAAAAAATAATAATCTTACTTGAGCTAGAATGAATTTATGCCAAACTACCATTACTTTCAAGCATCTACAAAACACATGGTCCATGTCTTCACACTCTGCATTGCAAACATGATAATGCCTATCATCTGTCATATGCCTCCTATATCTTTGATCATTAATTAAGAGAGCATTATGCATTACTAACTATAAAATTGATTTAATTCTTTCTAGACCATGGCACTCCATATAATTTTCCACTTGGTATCAATTTCCTTCCAAGTAGGTTTGCATATCATGGCATATGTTGCTGTTGTGGAATAAGAACCAGAATGAGAGCTACTCTACACAATTTAATTTAGGCTTGCATTTTCTTGTGGCGGTCAAATAGCAGTATCTTAGATAATATGGAATTAAGCAAGATAGATAATAGCAAATTCCACTTCCAATCCATCGCATCATTCAAAAAACTTTCACCTTGGCTTTCCTCTCTATATCACTTAAATTCCTCAGGGCATATTCTTCCAGAACACAATCCTCATCCACCCATCAGTTAATCCAGAAGCTAGTACTTTTACCATCACCACTTATCCACTCAGATCCTTATATGGCAAACTCCCATATTTTCACTAGCTGCTTCCATAAATACCATGATTTTAAATGCGATGTTCAACTTTTTGCATATCCCATTTCAAAAATGCGATTTTGGAACTATATTTTGGTAATTAATTTTTGTCGCTTCTCGAATCCGATGGAGGTCAGACTTCAAGAATTTGGCTTAGATCAATGTCATATATAAAAAGCTTATAAAATAGGAAACTAGTTAGTGGCTTACTAGGCATGGGCTCGGCTTAACTACTCGGATGCTTAAGTCAGAATTTGCCATAATAAGCTTGTATCCCAGGTGAAAAAACAATAATTGAGTGTAGCATTATCTATCTCTGGAGAGGTAAATGATTATTTATAAGCGATTGGCTTGGCGATTACGGCTGCAGCTGGCGAGTGGATAGTTGGAGGTAGTTGTGGAGAATGTAGGAAGAGCCCACTCCTTCACTACTTGCAGGCTAAAGTCGACCGAGTTACTTGTGCTAAGAGATCATTAGGATAGAGATGACTAAGTGATCACCAAGGCTAGTCATAGGGTTAGGTCGCCCATAATAGGATATGTTAGTAGAGCTTTAGGTCTATCAAATTAGTCCAACCCATTAATGTATTGGGCTTGGCTTAAGTGGCCTTATAATCCAAAATGGACTATCAACAATTTTAATGAAACATTATTTAACTAATTAATTTTACGTAAAACAACAAATTAGAAAATTATTTCAACTTAAATGTTACTTGAGTTTATTTATAGACAAATCTTACATGTTTTCTTTTTCTACTAGAAGACAAACTTTGCAGTAAAAATGGTAAGAATCCTTGTATTTAATTTTGGTGATAGTGCACTCATTTATTGAGTTTTTTCTCTCCCCTTACTTGATTTCATACTAATAGCATTTAATGTAAAGTCAAATTAGTGTGTTCCTTTTACAATATAAAATATTTAATTTATATTATATATTATATTAAGCAAATACTTAGAGATTTTTAACTCCACTTTTCCAATTACAAATTTACCCTAATTATTTAAATCAATTAACGAAATCATATCATATGATCATCTTCAAAAAATATATAAGGGAAAAATGGGAAGCTTAACCTAAATCCCTTTTTATCTCTCCTACTTACCAATTTTAAAATTCCACTCACTCTTTCCTCTATCGTACATTAACTCTCTTCCTCTTCAAATTCACAAATTTTCTTCAAGAAGTTTTTGTTTGTTTCCTCATATTTTCAATTAGTCTATCTAGATTTTGATTTGCCTCATTTTAAAAATTTAGAAAATTTTTCATTCGTTTAAGTGTATTTTTTGTTTAATGGAATACAACCTACAACATCTATATAAGAATTAGTATGGTCAAGTTTAGGATACATTTGTCACAGGAGATCTCTTCATGAAGTTACCATCATCAAGCAAGTTGTAAGTTGCAATTATTGAAATGATTATTTGGTTTATATTTTGTAGGTTTTTAATTATAGTTTATTTTATAAAAGAAAATGCAATGGGGATATTTTTTGTTCCATTTGTCAAAATAGGTCTCTTTTTGAAATCACCACCATCAAGACAGTCGTAATTTTCAACCATTATAACTTAGCCGATTTCAATTGACAAAGTGAAAACTCTTATTTTTAATTTCATAATAAAATTTTTAGTGTATATTTAATTTTCTTATTATTTTTCTATCTCATTGCCGCTATATCTATTAGAATGATGATTTACTTATATTTTGTAGAATTTTTATTATGAGTTAGCTAGTAAATGAATTGCCTTATGTGGGTTTTATGATTTTCTTCGCTAAATGTCAACATATAAAATGGGTAAATTATATTAGAAGGATATAACATTTGGGGGTAAATTCATTTAAAGTCACAATATTCTGAGTTGTTAAAAAGAGTTATAATATTTAAAAAGTTAGTCAATTAAGGTCATCATTGAAGTGTGTTAATAAGAGAAATATTGAAAATTAAAAGTAGAAGATCTGATAGTCATATGCCATAAACAAATGGTGACCTCAATTGACCTACTTCTCTAAACTTTGTGACCCATTTTAATCATTTGAAATGTTGTGATCTAAAATAAACTTACTCTCTAAAGGTTGTGATATCCTTTTAACCACTCAAGATGTTATAACCTCAAATTAACTTAACTCTAAACGTTGTGACCTTCCGATATAATTTAACCCATGTAAAATGCAATGCCATGCTAAACATAGTTGGTTTGTTTATTTAATTTTTGTTATTCTTTTCTTCTTTAGTTATCCATTGAGGTTTCATTTGATTATTTATTTAATATATTATGTTTTATGTGTAAACTTCTAAAATTTTCATAATTTTTAAAAATAATCCTAGAAGTCTAATACCAAAACCCAAAACCTTGAAAATCGATCTAAGTTAAAACTAAATTCTAAATAAGATTAAACACGAGAATTCTTAATCTTGAGAAAAAGAGAACCCTTAAAATAAACTAAAAAATCCAACAATCGGTTGATTCAACGTCCGTACACCAATCAAATCATCTATCCGATTCCTAACACATAAATCAAAACGATATATCCAAATAACACTTGACAACGAAATACTAAGACCTTAAATCCTTCGGAATTTTAGAATTAAAATTTTCAATTTTCAATTTTCACCAAAAGTCAAACGAGTCAACCCATAACACTAGACTCAGTTAAATGATCCCGAGAACTGAAAAATATTAAATAATCACAAATAAAATGAAATAAACCATAGACATTGAATTAAAAATATAATACGGACAAAACCCCAAAGTTTTTAAAATACGAATAAAATCAACAAACCAGAAGTAAATCGGAACCCTAAAAGTCAACAAAGCTTATAACAAACCATGGTGTTTAAGATCCGGCAATCCCCACTCTAAAACCCTAAATAACGAAATGAAAAAATATTATAAAGTTCGTATTAATATAGGAAAGCTAAAAATATCAAATTTGCAAATTTCTAGTGTCCTTCGAATCCAAACGGGATCAGTTTTCAAAAACCGTGGCCTGGTACACCGGATGGCAAAAATATTTCGTTAATACCAATAGACTCGTAAAAATATAAGGTTTCCAAAAATATCAGTTTTAGAATTTTTCAGTAGCTCAAAATTACATATATCGCATTTATACGTGTATTTTTATTACTACCGGTATTTTATTTGTCTAGTCTACTATTCATAGTACTTTTCTACTATTCATCTATCTCTACTTTTTCTACTAACTATTTACAGCCTACATACCTATTTCATACAATTTTGTTTTCCGATAAAAATTCTACACCACATATTACTAAACTTCTCTTACACTTTTCTTCTAAAATTAATTTTAATCAATTTTCTCTCTTATTCCTCCCCATTGTCGTCTACCCCCTCTCTCTTCACTATCAATTATTTTATTTTTTAATTAATTTAATTACATCTAATTTTCACTCCAAAATTCTTTAAATACTCCATTTCTTCTTTATTCTTTCACACAACTTATTTTACTATCAAAACTCTCCCAAAATCTCTTCACAAATCCTCTCTCCAAAATTTCTCTCTACTAAAACTCTCTTAAACCAATTCTTCATAAAAATCCTTCTTTATACACAAACTATCTATCACATATCACTACCCACGTAATATCTCATTCATCTACCATCTTCATAAACACTTTAAGTAAACTTCTCTAACCATTTAATTTATCCATGTCATGTAACTTAACATGAATATGGTGTTGTTTTAAAACTCATAGCAATAAAAGCAATACATGTTCATGTTTTGTTCTTGCACATGAAATTCTTATTTTATTATTTTGTTATTATGTCTTTATACAAGTTGTTATTAATATTATTATTCGTTATTATTGTTACTATTATGCTATGTTCTTATTCATATCTAACTAAATATATCATGTATATTTATATAATCTTTAGAGCATATAAGCTCACTTATTATTTATTTAATTTCTAGCTTTCAATTTATTTATTTCATACTATTTTAAGACTGGTCTTTCTAGTGTTAGACTTGTCCATATCAAGTCAAAACAAATTTTCTTTCTTTTCCTTATACTTTTGGGACTAGTCTATTCTTAGTCTCGGAATGCCTTGATAAAGCTAAGACCTTAATTCTTGACCGGGTTATCTTGAGAAGTAAGGTTCCCAATATTGATATTTTCATTACTTTGCTTATTATTATTGCTTCTAGTATCTTTCTCATATTCTTATTATTTTACATGCTCATAATACATATATCTAATAATGATATTGTTTCAATTAAATTTAAAAGTAGAATTTTTCTTTAAAGAAACTTGAAACAAATTTTCTATTATGTGACTTTTAAATAATATGAAATAACAAGTTTTCTCAATAACGAAGATAGCTTTACTAAGGAAATATAAGAGATAAACACTTTCTTTTCATAATATGGTAACCTAAGTCTTAGGAAATAATTTGTTGGTATTCAAAGTTTTCACAAAAAGCTTAAGATTAAACTCTTTTCAACTCCATAACAAAACTAAGAAGCAAACTAGCTTTCAAGTTAAGATAAAATCAACCGATAAGATTATAAACCTACATAGGAAAATAATGATTTTCAAGTTTCTAAAGAAGGAACTTATTTTCAAAAATATAAATATGTAAGATAAAAAAAAAAGGATTTTATCAATAAAAATGATTCTTTTCAATAAAATTTATAGAGGAATAAAAGACCAAGTTTAGAAAATAAGAACTTATATTTTAAATAAGAAATAAAAGAAAAGACTCATTTTCTAAACATTCTAAATGCAAATTTATAAATAGGTTATCACAATTTAATAAACTTTTGATAACTTTGATCTTTTATCACTAGAAGTAAAAATTATAAAAGACCAAAGTTAAAGAAAAATTTACTTGTTTTGGTAAAAGGAAAGAGGAAAATAAATAAGAATATATTCATTATAATAACCTAGGAAAAATAAAGTTTCTTCAAAATACTGAAAAGAAACTTGTCAAGTTAAGTTTTAACACTTCAAAATGAATGTTTTATGAAATAATTGTTGAGACACTACTATTAGAATTTTTGCATATAAAGTAAGTTATCTAAATACTTAAAGGATTTATCAATCATACATACATATATATATATATATATATTTTTTTTTACTAAAGGATTTTTGAATGAAGTGGAGTTGGAAAATTGTTTCGTAAAATTTGGAAATATTCGTTTTGAATTTGTACTCTACGGGTTTTGGAACCCAAAAAACCTTATATGACAAAAATAACATTAGAAATGGATAGATCTTTCGAATAGATAGAAAACGGTATATTACATGCGAAATTCGAGTTAAAATGAGCAAGTTATGGCCATCTTAAATTGGAATTTCATTCTATGCGATTTTAAACGAACATAGTGAAATAGAATTAGAAAGTTTAAGAAGAATTTCTACGAAATACTCATCTCGAGTATTTCTTTTTTCTAGGTGACAAAGGATACGATTTACCCTTCCTGAGGATTGCTACAACTAAGAAGATTGCGAAATGGACGAGTGAATTATTCCTCTTAATTTTGTTGCTTTGCTTGTACTTGTAAAGTAGTGACATTAGTATACTAAGAAAGATAAAAATGGATATGTATAGAGAATCCGAGAATATGTATATATGAGATTCTATGCTTATGTGTGAAATGAGAAATAAAATATCGTAATTCCAAACTGCCTGTTTAAGTGTTTTGTTTACTTACTATATAACTGCTTATCGTTTGCTAAATCCCCCCCCCCCCCCCCCCCCCCCCCCCCCCCCCCCCCCCCCCTATTAATAAGGTTTGGCTTAAGAAACATAAACGCTCACGCATAGCATCCATCGAGTCACATTTTTTTCGGATAGCTGCTACTCCTACGTGTAGAGTTGGATTGGCTGTTATCGTGCTCGGATACGAGCCATGTTCCTTTCTAGAGAATCCAAATTACTCGGGGAATGCGACTTTAGGTTCCGAGCCGAGCCGAGCCGAGCCACCGAACGCTTTAGGTGGGGACCTAGGGACTAGCAGTAAAAGGTTGAGGATCTTTATCAATAATTCCCTAACCTTTGATACGAGGGGGTATATCCGTTCTATATGTGGTTTCCGGATAATTATATATATTTGTGAAATCATGAGATTGTTGCATTGTATGCATAGCATATGTGCGAAAATTTAAATGAACTTATTTGAAACCATGATGCGAATGAAAAGGAATACCTCACTAAGCTAGTTGTAAGCTTATAACCTTATAGATTTTGTTGAAACAAGTATTCCCGTGGCTTTAATCGAAGATCATGACATTGAGGACGTCATGGAAGAATGTTACACTTTTATGAAGGCAATGGGAATATAGGATGAAGTTACCTTGTAAAATTCCTTATAAGTAATGTATGCTATGTTAGCATTTTGGAAATTTCTAAGGAGTGTATTTATTTTAACTTGAAGACAACAGAGGGATATGTCCCTAAGAATTGCAATTTATTATGTTTATGTTTTATGATTAGTATTCTTTACTTATTCATTCTTAATGTAAATTGCGCTACTCCGATGTGTTCCCTTGGTTGTGATGTACGTCTTGTACATGATATGGAAGCCTTTGCGTAATTGAGGTAATCATTCTTAGGCTTTAGTATTGTGTACAGCGGACTGCCACGTTTAGGGTACCCCTCAATGTGTGATATTATGTGTTTGAAATCATATAGCAATTAGAAAATGATAATTTGGTTTCTATTTCGTAGATTTTTCGTTATGAGTCTACAGTAAATGAATTGACTTTGTTTGAATTATTTTATCTTTTCTCTCCCAAATACTCACAAACATCATATAATAGTGTACTAAATATAGTTGATTTCTTTTTCTCTTTTTTCTCTTTAGTTCTCTTTTAAGGTTTCATTTGATTTGGTTTTATTTAATATATTATGAGTTTTATGGATTTGAATCTACAAAGAGGTAGTACATTAGTTGAAAAGAAAATTAATAATATGTTTTACATTTTGTCATTTTGCATATTATTTAAGTTATTATTTAAATTGCTACTAAATGTAAGCAGTTTAGAACATGTACGAAATTATAGATTTCTCATGATTTTCTCCATTTTTAGATCAAAAATTGACATTATCTTTAATTTTTTCATAGTTTTTATTGGCATATGCAGCTTTTTCTTTATAAATAAAAGGAAAAATAGGCCAAAAAAGCCTAGAGCACTACACAATACAACTTCAAGGGAATGCAACCCCTATAATATCTTGCATGACAATATCCAAAACAGTAGCCAAAGGATCATAAAAAACATGCAGGCCTCTTGTCTTCTCCATAGCACATTTAGCTAGTATATTCTCACATTGATTGCATTGCGATATGTATCTAAATTTGAACTATTTAATCTCCATTGAGCAATTAAAAGATAGGATTGAGGAGATTCCAATGCCTCATGTAGCCACTTGACCCCCTTTCAGCAAGTTAACAACAATCTTGTTATCCATCTAAAGCATAGTATTTTGCATACCCATTTGTTGAGCAAGATTAAGACCTTGAAATGCCACCCATAATTCAACATTAAGGGGATTGCAATCTCCAACATTCAACATATAATGAGCACAACACCTTCCTTTATCATTATAAATAATACCCCCAGTTGAAGCTTCATTCTTACTGTTGATAGCAGAGCATCTGTGTTGATCTTATACCAACATAAATTTGGACAAACCCACCCTACCAACATATCTTCACACTAAATAGGACCTACTTACATTTGCATTATGACTTGAGAATTAGCAAAATTAATTTCCTTAGCTCTTGCCATAATTCGTTGATAAAGGGAAACTTCATAAATCACATCCCCATTAATAACTTCCTTATTTCTCGAATTCCATAAAAACCAGCTGGATACACAAAAAATAATAGACTATTCAAATCCTTCTACCATATCCACTTTTTTCAGTTGGTTAAGAAACTAGTCTTCAAAGGAATCTATAAAGAAAGAAACTCTATCTCGAAGAGGAATCAAATTCTACCAAACCGCCATAGCTTTAGTACATCTTCGTAGAATATGGTCTATATCTTCCATATCAACATTTATATGTAGTTTTTTCTTTTTAATGTTGTTTTTTACCTAAATTGTATGGTTAATTTTTAATTGTTAGTTACTAATTCCTTTTAGGATGATACATGAATAGTGTAATGTCAGTTCGTAATGAATTTTTTTATTTTGTTACGTACAAAATTGCCATGACAACATCTACATAATTCTTTTTTAAGGTAAACAATGACTTTTTGGATAAAGCAAATAAAATGTGATTATCATTTCTTTAGTTAACAAATATATTGTATTACTCTAGTTGTATAACTTTTTCTCCTTTTCCTTCTTCTTCTTCTTTTTTCCCTTTATGTATTTTCTATGCATTATCTTATTTTCTTTCTTAAATTATCAATGATGTACATAAGACTTGAATTAATTTTATATTTTATTTATACAAGTGTATCACTTTCTTTGTATTGAATTTTTATATTATATTTCGTTTTTTTTTCTTTAATAGATTAAAATGTTTACTTTTAATATATTCAAAAGAAAGGAATATTTGAAAGTTTAAGAAAGAGAAGCTCTAAATGGGAATTAGGAAAATTATATAGTCCAATCATTATTTGTTTTATAGGATTGGTCTCCAAGTCATTCAATGGCTGAGATTCATGTTTGATTAACTATGATTGTATCATTTAATAATCATTAGGATCCACTTGATGGTCACATATGTTCCTATATTCAATCAAAATATATTTATACGCATGTATATATGTATTAATACAATTATACAATAACAATGATAGTCAAAACAACATTGATATAATGTTTATGACATTGAAACTACATTAATGATAGTTAAACAAAATTACTACAATATTAAAGATGATTAAACTATATTTATTTTATAGGAAGTTCTACTATAATTAAATTAAATTATTAAAGATCAATGTAAAAGGAATATTGCGGATTTAGTACACTTGGAAAACATTCAATGATCATATAGACCAATCTCTTTAAAAGAAGCACATGGTGGTACAATTTTTTTATTTTATTTATCTTATTATGAAAACCTTTTTGAGTTATTAGTGTGAAAAAGATATGAGAAGAAATATAAAACATTTCTTCTTTTCAATGCATTTAACCAATGATAAGGAAAATAACGAGACTTTCAATTATTACTAAAATAGAATGGGGTGCAATGTAAAATTATTAATATATTCATTATTTTGTAAAATAACATTTTAAAAGATATTAATGATAGTTGAACAATATTAGTAGAATACTAATGAAGTTAAACTATATTTATTTTATTTTAATTTATTAAGAATACCTTTTTTTAGAAAACCTTTTCAATTTGCTCTCTTATATGATAAGATAAATATTTCGAATAGTACCTGAACTTTAACATAATATGGAATTAGGTACCTAAACTTTAAAATCGATCAATTTAGTACCTAAATTTTAAAATTGATAAATTTTGTACTTCAAAGAACTTTTCGTGCATGCCATTTGCTAATAGTACGTCTGTCAAGTCCTTTTAGGTACTAAACTGATCAATTTCAAGATTAAGGTACCATTCATGACATTATCTCTATATAATATGAAGAGAATAGTTAGAAAGGATAGAATATGAAAAGAAATATAAGAGAGTTTCTCAATTTAAATGTATTTAAATAAGGGATAGTGTTCAAATGATACCTCAACTTTAGCAAAATATGCAATTAAAGACCGAAACTTTGAAAATGATCAATTTAGTACTTCAACTTTGAAATTGATAAATTTAGTTACTGAAAAAAACTTAATGGAGGTACTATTAACTTACATGAAAAGTTCTTTTGGATACTAAATTTTTCAATATCAACATTTAAATACTAAATTGATCAATTTCAAATTTCAGGTACCTAATTGTATATTCTATCAAAGTTCAAGTACCAATTGTGACATTAACCCTTTAAATAATAAAGGAAAGGAAAATAAAAAGATCATCATTTATTATTACCATAGATTGAGGTGTAATTATAAATATTTTTTTTGCCATAATTATAAATATTTAATTATGTAAAATGACATCTATGAATGATTTTATTCTTTAATCATTTTCTCCATAATTACAAAGCATTTTATTCAATTTATATAGTCATTTGGTGATCATTTTTTTTAGTTTGTAGACATAAGTATCAAGTGTGTATATTTGCTAAGCATTATCACTTCTAATCTTATTTAATTTTTCTACACCTTTTTAGATATTTAATACGTTTTATAGATAATGGTGACCTCTTTGATAAAGCAAATTAAATTTTATTAACATATTATTAAACCAATTTAATTAATATATTTGTAAAAGTATTATTTTCTTATACATTACTTATTTTTTATATGCATAAACAAAATAGTTTATATATAATTTTTTTCTTTCAATTTTCAAGGTTTATTAATTCTTTTGCATTTTAAATTTCATTAGATCACTGTTTTTATGTTTTTGCACACACATTACGGGTGCATCGTTTGCTAGTTTATATTAGGTATCTTCTCAATCATGTCTCTTTTGTTTCTTTATATACTTTTACCATCTAAAGTGAAAAAATCTTGCACATGAAAAAAAAAAAAAAACAGAGAAATGAAAAGTTCAAAATATATTTGACCGTGAATTTCTCATGTTCATATCCAGGTCTACCAAAGGATTTGATAATTAATAAAGTATGTCAATAAGAAAAAGCAGCAACTTTGCTTTAGGAGAGGAAAACAATTTATGTATTAATATTTTTTTTGGTCGAATTTGATGAAAGTTATTTTCATAGGGTTATTTTATTTATTCATTTTATTCATAGAATTAGCAAATCTCCAACTATATTATGAATTAATATTTTTGTTATCAACATATATTTCACCTCTAATTAGATTTAATTTTCTGATACCTTTTATTATATCACTGTACAAAATTCTTTAAAAAATATCAGTAAAATTACTTAAGGTTCAGCGAAATTATCCTATTCATGTAAGTAGAAAAATAGGGCATAATGATATTATAATATTATGCAAATACATTTACCCTTTTATCCTTTCTTTATACTAAATTGAAAGTTTGCACTCTTTTTGCTTTTTGTTGAATAAGAGGGTTCAAGTTAAATTTGATAAGAAAATGTATTGCACAAATTGGTCAAAATGATATAGTAAAGTTCCAATTAATAAGCAGATCGTGTTCGTGATGTGCTGAGCCTTTATGTGTAATCTATATCTATTTTTTGTTTGTGCTTGTATGTTGCATTTTGATACAAGCATGTTTTAGGGCTTTATTTCTTTAGAATTTCTTAAATCTCAAAACATTTATAGAGCTCTTTCTAAGTTTTTCAGTTTTTCGTAGTATCTTAAATCACCTTAATGGGAGTCCAAATGTGAGGGATATGCTCAAAATACGAAACAATGTCGAGTTGTATTAAATGATTAGAACTTGGTGATAAAAGGTCTAGACCTTTTTAGCACAGAATGTATGTTTGGTTGTAGAACTATCCAAACGGTCCAAACCACTTACAAAAGGTCTGAACCTAATATAATTTCCAACTAGCAATTGGAGCATTTATTGCACACCTAAAGAGAGGGAAGATAACCAACTACTTGGAGACTTAAATAGCCTATAAATGTAGTGGTTAAGGAGTTGAGGAAGAATTATTGAGCTCATTTATTCCTATCTAAGCCTTGTAAATACTCTTAGAATCTTTATTTTTAATTTGTGTTAATTTGTGATTGGGAGAAATGATAGTGTTAATTGTGTTGTAATTGTTATGTCTTTGATGCGAAAAGTATCTGTGTCAGAATTATACAGCAGAATAATCAAGATTTAATATGTGTTTTTGAGTTTTTGATTTATGAAAAACTAAAATTAAAAAGGTATGAACGATCTATCCTTAGATATAATAGACCAAAAAACGAACTGTATTAGTTATTTTACTCAATCGATATGATGCAGATCAAAAGAAACAATAAACAATAATCTTAAGGGAAAACTCAATATTACTCAATAGGTTTTGAAAACAATTCCAAGAAAGACAACAAGGTAATTGATCTCAATCAATGACAAAAGAAAGGTTTAAGATTTTGATAGCATAACCCTAAGAACCCTTATATAATCCTACAAGTTGGGTAAGGGAAAACATGGAAAAATAAATGACAAACAAATTAAATAGGAAACAAGCGTTTTTTTAAAAAAAAAATGTGTAAAAAGGACAAGTGATCCCCCTATTAATCACGGTCGTGATCCTTTTTTATCGTGCTTCTTCTCTTCATCATCCAAGACATCAGGAGAGTTATATGGGCCATCATAGGTGATGTAACGAGCGTGACAAGGCCCGTAATCTTCACTATGCTCACAAATCTCCAATAACGACGTGTAAATGACCTTCATCACAGGCATCATGGTTAACATTATCTCCATTAAGATCACGAGTGAGATGAGGGGCGTGATATCCTCTGGAACTCAATCCCTATCATTTGCCCTGGCCTCTTGAAGATTTGCCCTCAAATCTTGGCCCCTGTCATAATCCCTGGCTGATGAAGATTCATTCTCAAGTCTTTGAAAGTACATATGCCTAGATCAAAGACAAAATTACAAAACTCAAAAGTAGTTAAATAAAAATTATCAACCATACTTGGCTCATGAATAGGCCCCGATACTTATTCAACAAATCCTCTCTGAAATAATAACTCCCAAAGCATCTCAATATCTACACCAAGCACTCTTAACCATCCACCACTAATGTTCGTGTCCATAATCAAGGACTTCTGCAATAACTTATACACTCATCATGAACTTGATCAATCCAAGACTCATGATCACCATGACAAGTATTTGAAAAACACATCTCATATGGCCCTAGTAGTAGTTGCTTCAAACACTTGTCATCTTGAAAGTAACCAACATCACCATATGTTGACATAATACATAACTGCAATGGTTCATAAAATCTAACCTCTCAAAATGTCTATATAATCTCAATTTTCCAAGTATCTTCACTTTGCTTACACTAGCACTAATTGTAAGCAAAACACCACACCAACACAAATAGCCTTTAATATAGCCCCAATAATTACTAACAAACATCATATAAGGTTTCACAGGCACAATAAAACAACAATTTCCTTCACCTCGTAATCCCATTAATGGATCTTGATAAAACAATTTGAAAGATGGAATAAGGATATGATAATACATGTGGTTATTAACGGCTCTTGATGAGGATGGAAGTGGTTCCAACTCAGGTACATAGATATCAAAAGACTCCACCTCACTGCAATAATACACATCTCTTATAACACCTGTCTCCTTTTGACTAATATCCTCTCTTCCTTCACCATCAACATCACAATTTATACCACCAAGAATATTCAACCGCATCTCATGATCATCCTCTAAACTCTCTTCATGAACATCATCACTATCTTCCTCAATTAAACAATCATGCTCAACATAATCATCTAGTGAGTCAGTTGCCTTTGATGCCTCTGGCAGTTTTGTCCTCTCCATTAGAGCAGACATTAAAATCGACAATTTTGCAAATATGTCGGTTTAGATGACACCCTCTAATGATAGAAAACCTTGAAAACTAATACTTTTAATGATGTCAGAGTTCAACCATTCACAAATCTATTGATGGTATATACAAGAGGCTCGGGTACTTCACTACGCTTGATGAGAGTCTTAAAAAATTTAGCATACTCTCTAACCCTTATAGATCTTATACTGCTCATCTTGATAATCAGGTGGAACAAATTTTTTTTCCATCAACCTTTTTTGCGAGAACTTATGTAATAACATCATGAAAACTACTAAAGGATTGCTCTAATATAATATTTTGCCATTGCAACGTGACAAGTCTAGTTAATTTCTCAACATTAATTTGCCCCAGTCAACAATTAGAGTATGGAAAGTCCCTAATAATTTAGTCTACTTAAAACTCCAATCTAAATAATCTCCTAGAGACCCATATCCATTAAACTTAGGCAATTTCATCCCAATTTTACTTAGTATCTCAGTATAATAATTGAAGAATCAATTCTATAATGGTATTGTCATACATGCTGTTATTCAAACTTGACCACACATTTTGCCAAACAATAGTAATCCTAGCCTTTAGTCATACCACACAAACCCTAAGTAATAATCACTACACATAACAACCACAATAATAAGCAATAATAGCAAGTTGCAATTTAAGATCTGTTTCTTTTTCCCTAAGCAATTCAAAGTAGACAATAACTTATCTCTTAAGAAACAAACCCTAACTTGCCTTCTTCTCTAAGTAATCTTTGTCAACCACACCTACAGTAAATTCATATCATAAGAGAATTAGATCTTATTGATTTATCGTGTGGCAAACCTAAGCCCTGGTAATAAGATGATATGGATAGGATCCATGTTAGAATTATACAACGGAATAATCAAGATTTAATATGTGTTCTTGGGTTTTTGATTTATGAAAACCTGAAATTAAAAAGGTATGAATGATCTATCCTTTGATATGACTCACTAAGAAAGAATCAAAGGAGTTGTTTCACTCAATCGATATGGCACATGATCAAAAGAAACAACAAAGAATAATCTTGAGGAAAAACTCAATATTGTCCAACAAGTTTTGAAAACAATTCCAAGAAAGCCAATGAGGAAATTGATCTAAATTAATGATAAAAGAACGGTTTAAGCTTCTGACAACATAACCCTAATAACCCTTATATATTCTCACAAGTTAGGCAAGGGAAAACATGGAAAAATAAAGGACAAAAAAATAAAATAGAAAACAAGCGTTTTGAAAAAAAGGTGTAAACAGGATAGTTGATACCCCTGTTGATCATAGCCATGACAAAGGTTATGATCCTTTCGGATCATGCTTCTTCTCTTCATCATCCAAGTCATCATGAGTGTTATATATGCCATCACGGGCAACGTAACGGGTGTGACGAGGCTCGTGATCTTCATTGTGCTCACAAATCTCCAATAATGACACGCAAACGACCTTTATCATGGGTGGCATGGTGAGCATTATCTCCATCATGGTTGGGATCACGGGTGGGACGAGGGCCATGATATCTTTTAAAACTCAATTCCTATCAGTCTTACAAAGCACTACATTACCATTTGTTGAGTGATAATAAATGGAATCTTGAGTTGTGCTTAATGTGCTAAAGAGCTTGTTATAAAGGCACAACTCAAGTATGTTTGATGTTTGTGTTTAAGTTGGTTGTAGCTCTTTGTGGAGCATTGATTGTTGAATTGAGTAATGTGTGTGTGAGGTCCTCTTTAGATGCATTGTGTGGGTTATGGAGATTAGGAGAAACTCTATGTTAATTCCGATGTGATATTCTATAACCTCCACTCTTTATTTATTAAGTAAATTATATTGGAATGTCTGAATGTTTGGGGATAAGTTTATTTGAGACCCCAACATTTCGAGTGGTTTAAAAGAGGTCTCAACATTTAGAGAGGTGATTCAAACTGAGGTCTCCATTGACATGTGTCAATAGATAAAGGGTCTACTAAGTTTTAATTAAATATTTCTCCCATTGACACATGTTAATAAATACCAATTGACCCACTTTTCTAAATGTTGGGACTTCTTTTGAACTACTCAAAACTTTGAGACCTTCAAGTGTAATTTGCCCTTTATTTATTATACTTTGTCTCTATTTTTTAATTTATTATTTTGCATAGTTAAGCATTAAAGCTTAACAAGTGCAGATTAAGCATAATAGCACATCTTAAGGGTCATTTAAGCGTTTCAACAACTGGTGTTAGAGTTAAAGCTCTAGGATATAGTGCTTAATCACATCTAGAGTTAAAGATTATGGCTAGTAATACTTTAGGATTTCTAGAGGGTTAAGCTATAAATCAATCACCTGTCCTAACTGACACCAATTATGTATATTGAAAATGTAGGATGAAAATTTTCCTAAAAAGCTCAAATTTTGTCCTTATGGAGCATAATTGAAAATGATCTTATAATTATAGAAGATAAAGATGAAATAAACTACACTAAAATGAAAAAAGAGAAAGTGTAATTAAATGAAGTTGATATGAATATACTATATTATGGCTTAAATGAAAATGATTTTAATAGAATTTGCACATGTAAATCGACTATAGTGTAACGCCCTAAATTTAATTAAGGCATTACCACCATGTATAATACTTTATATATTACACACTAAGCTTCCTTGAATGATATGTTTATTTCGAACATTGCTAACCTATTTTAATTAATGAAATTGTTTAGTTAGATTTCTAAAGCAACCGGATTTAGTTACAGAGAAATCAAACTTTATAAAAACATAATAAAAATATCTACTCTAACCAGAGCAGATTAACTTTTTAAGAAACAAAAGTTTATAAAATCATTTTATAATATACTCTTATGAGTAAATCAATGATTTCAAAACATTTAGGCTGCATAGGCCCCTTAAAGAAAATTAGTACTTAGAAATATAAATCCAGCTCTTACAAGAAAATAGAAACAAATATAAATAAAATCCACGATCCCAAACTCACTTCACTTATCTAACATCACCCCAAAACCCAGCCATGCATCATCTTCATCAACAACAACACCATCATCATGATCATCAAATGAACATATCATCATCATCCTCATCCTCATTACAATACCTGGAACAAAATACCTAGAAAAGGAACAACAACAACAATAATAAGCCGAAGCTTCGTACAGAGTAACACAATCACACATGGAATGACACACAAGCTTAACTAAATGCAATGCATCAACCAGTAAGTTATTATCTTTTCTTTAAAGTAAACAAATCAATATTGGAGTACTTAAACTTAGAAACAATCTAGAAAACGATTTTCTATCCCTGACCCACTACGCTATGGCTGCGAAGATCGCTATGCCAAAATAATGATAGTTTTGCTTTGTCTGTCAAAGTATTTCTTTTCACTTTGATTATAGTCATTTATTACAAAAGCATGATCACATCATTCATATTCTAAAAATATACACTTCCTAAGTAGCCACACATTTGAAACATTTATTAAATCTACAAATCCACTTAACTCATACTTAATTATATCATTTAATTAACACATCATATTAACTATCATTTATCTATATCATTTTATTTTTCTTTCTTCTTTCTTTTTATTTTTCTTCTTTATGAATAGCTTCAGGGGATAGATACGCCCGTGATGGAGGCCGCGATCGTCATCACCCTCTTCCTCACGCTCGTAATAGGGTACATGATCTCCTTTGTTTACCTCATCATGGCGTAATGGAGGCCATAATGGTCAATATGGTCCTTGTCACGTTTGTGACTAAGGAGAAAAAGTGATAAGAAGAGATCACGCTTCTTGTCACGGCCGTGATTAGGCTATTACATTTGAAAATGATTTATGCCAAGAAGATTACGAGCCGTGTTACGGCTGTGATGAACAAGGGAATCTTTGTTACGTTTTCCTTTGTTTGTTCTTCACATTTTAACTACTTTAATTCAACATACATCATCAAAAACATCATATTATCAGCCTTCGTAAGTCTAATCCTGAACTCATAAATGCTTTTAATCACATCTCCAAATTATATGACAACAAGACATTTAATCAAACACTTAATCTACTTAAATAAACATATGTAGGTTTTTAATATACATGATCATGTATTACAAACTTACAAATTCTTTCACATGATCTACATCTATCTAGCTTTAATACAACATTTGTATGCAAAATCAACAACTAAAAAAAGAAAACAAGAAAACTTATCTTTTAGGCAAACCTAACATCTAAATCTTTTCTACCACTTCTTCTAGTTGAATTCCTCTACTTCAATCTTGTTCTTCAACCTTCGATCTTGATTTCTACCTTTGATTTGTCCTATGATCTTTGCTTGAATTGAGATTTGGATTTTAAATTGAGAAAGAGAAAGAAAAATTGAACAGAAAGGGAAGAAGAAGGAGAAAAACCGATGGAGAAAAAGAAAAGAAGGAGATTCGGAGCAACCCAAAAGTCAAAAGGGAAAAAAGATATTTGTAGGAAAATTTTTGAGATATTTGTTAATAAGGGTTTATGGCTTAAATCTTTCAGATAATTATTCTAAGTATCAAAACTAATTTGAAAATAATTTGAGAGTATATTTACTAACTTGATTTAGAAACATGCTTTAGAAGTTTAGTTTACAAGAAACTGATGTTAAATTGGGTCGTAGTCTAAAACTGATATTTTTAAGCAAGTAATTGATTTAAAAAATTAATAAGATTTTACAAATTGAAAGATAACTAATTTTTAAGGGTTTAGGAGTTTTTAAAATGTTTAAAATATTTGTTTTGGGATTTAGGAATTTGAATTTGGAATAAAAAGTTTAAAATAAAGAATTGGGTTAAAATTGGACAGTTTGATTTGTTAAGAAAAGTTATTAAGGAAAATAGATGATTTTATAAAATATTTCAAATCTCAATTTCAATTCAAATCTATTTACTAATTTAGTTACATCAAATTATCTATTTATTTTTCTATTATTTGCTTATTTGATCCATATAAACTATCTACTATACATTTCTAGCTTAGGTTAAGATTTATGTATGATCCATATAAACTATCTACTTTACATTTCTAGATTGGGTTAAAATTATGGTATTTCATATAGAATTATGGATAATTTAAAAAACACATATGAAGGATTTACTAAAGCTAAAGACACAAAAATAAGCTTGCTTTGTGGACAATTTGAAAACTTTAAAATGGAATCTAATGAGTCTATAGATGATATGCATAATAGGTTCATTAATATTATAAATTCTTTGAGTTCCTTGGAAAAAAAAGTTTCACTAATATGGACAATAAGTCTAAACTTCTTAGGTCATTGCTAAAGGATTGAGAAGCCAAGAGGATTGCCATCGAAGAAGTGCATGATTTGAGCAAAGAGAAGCTCTTTGGCACCTTAAAATCCTTAAATTGATCAAGAGATAAAAAGAAGAATCAATTAAAAAGGAAATAGCTATTAAAGCATCTTGCCCAAACTTAAGTTCAAGTGAAAGTGACGAGAGTGAAGAAGAAGGGAAGGAGTTGGATAAGTATACAAAGAAATTCACAAAATTTTTGAAGCTAAACAAGAGGATGAAGAAGAAGGATAATGATGTTGACACTTCAAAATGAAGGAAGAAGACCATTAGATACTTCACATGCAATGAGTCAGGCTACATTCAACAATATTGTTCGAACACGACAAAAAGTGGCAAGGGAGTAAAGAAGAAATCTATGGTGGCTACTTGGAGTGATACAAATTCAGGTGATGATGGTGTATGTTTCATGACACTCGACGATGATATATGCTCCACTTCTTTACATGTTCCTCATGATGAAATAAGTGACTGTATAATAAAGCATGTAATGAATTGATTAAAATAAATGAAAAGAATATCGTGTTTAAATTTTTGATGAAGAAAGTAGGAAATAGGCTTGATGAGTTTAGGAATGAATATGATGAGTTAAAGGTTGAAAATGAGAAATTGCATGAAGAAATTGAATATATACAATTGACGTATAATAAGTTGGAGAATAGGAATGATAATTTGTGGAAATTTAATGAAAAGTTGAAAATTGAGATTGATATGCTTGAAATTGAAAATAAAACTTTAAAATGTGATGAAAAAGTTGATGTTTGTAATAGTGATTGCATGAAAGAGCTAATTAAACTTAGAATGAAAAATAAAAAGTTGAAAACTAACTTAAGTGAGTTAAATGCAATCGTAGCTATTACACTAAGGGTAAGAAGAATTTGAGCATTCTCTTTGGAAAGCAAAAATGTGATCTTAGAAAATATGGAATTTGTTATGAAAGAAACAATAGTTGAAAGCATTAAAACTGAAGTTGTGAGAGCAACTTGTGGAACTTGCAACTATTATGGAAATTTAGGTCATATTGCACATGATTGTACAATAAGGAAAGCTATACGTTTAGGTCACAAAAGCAAGTTTGTGTGGATGTCTAAAAGAGAAATTCTTATTTTACCTAACCCCAAGATACTTAAACAAAAAAGAGTACCAAAGAAATAAATTTAGTTCTTGTAGGTATCCCAAGGGTTTTAAGGCGTTAATGGGGTACAATCTTAACTTGCTTAAGTTTTGATATTTTATACCCTTAATTGTTGTTTGATATGTGCGTTGCCATACTTAAATATGCAAAATTAGATGTTATGGTGCATGTTTTAAGCAATTTTATGCAAAAAATTGAATTTGAAATGCATAAAATTGGATTTTCATTATTTTGGTGCATAAACATTATTTTTTTCATGCTTGGTAGGTCAACTAAACTTGTGTGAATGAGTGAAAATGCATAAACATGTATTTGGAAAATTTATGCACTTTGGTGAAATTTTATGATGCTAATCTTAACTAAAACTTGCATAAATTTGTGTTTAAGCTATCATATATGATTTTGAAATGAACTTGCATATTTATGTGCTTTTATCCTTGTGATGGCAAGAATTATATTTTGCTTTTTTCATGAGTCCATAGGGGGAGTAATGCTAGTTGCACAATTAACATGTATGAATGTTGTGAATGTCGTTGGTTTTGTTTATTTATTCCTTCGACTTAATTATCATAATTTCAACTTATTTGCAACAATATCTATTAAACTGGGTGCTTAACTAAGGGTGATTGTTGTGTTGAGAGGGAGTTAATTGTGCAATGAATGTCCTCATAAAAAAGGGAGATAATTGAATTAGAGAGTTTAATTCAAATTTTGATGAGGAAATGCAATGCATAAATTAGTTAAAATGATGTAGTAAAGTTTCAATTAATAAGCAAATTACGTTTGTGATATGTTAAGCCTTTATGTGCAATATATTGTATTTTTGTTTGTGTTATATGTTGCAGTTTGATACCAATATGTTTTAAGCCTAGATTTATCTAGAATTTCTTAAAATTCAAAACGTGAAAGTTGTAGAGCTCTCTATAAACTTTTCATAACATCTTAAATCATCTCAATTGTAGTTTGAATAAGATAGGTACGCCTAAAATAGGATAAATTACACCATAATGTATCAATATTTGAGGGTAAATTCATTTAAAACACAATATTTCAAGTGGTTAAAAAAAGTTATGAAAGAGTCCCAAAGTGAGTCAAATATGTATCATTGTTTTACAAAGTTCATTTAAAATATCAATGCTTTGATTATTTTTCAACTAAGTTTTCATAATTTTCATCAATGGTCAATTATTTATATCTTAGTTGGTGCACTTTGCAAAACGTCGATACCTCTTTTTAACCACTTAAAATGTTGATACCTTAAATGAATTTAATTCCAAACATTGATACCTTGTTGATACATTTCATTGTAATTTACCTACCTAAAATACAAAATAGTGTCGAGTTATATCAAGCAATACAAACTTCTTGATAAAAGGTCTCTAGACCACTTGCAAAAGGTTCAGACTTATTTGTTTTCTAACTAGTCATTACGGCATTTATTGCACATGAAAAGAGAGGGAAGATGGCTAACGACTAGCAGACTTGAAGAGACTATAGGTGTAAATGGTTAGGGAGTCGAAGAAGAATTATTAATCTCATTTATTGCTAAAGTCTCCTAAACACTCTCAAAGCTTTATTTGTAATTTATGTTAATTTGTAGGTGGGAGAAATAGCGCAGTGCTTATTGTGTTTTAATTGTTATCTCTTATAAAGTATTACATTATAGTTTGTCGAGTGATTATAAGTGGAATATTAAGTTGTGCCTAGTGTGCTGGAGAGCTTGTTGTAAAGGTATAACTCAAGTGTGTTTGGAGTTTATGTTTAAGTTTAAGTTGGTTGTAGCTCTTTATGGAGCATTTACAGTTGAATCGAATAAAGTGTGTGTGAAGTCCTCTTTAGAGGCATTAAATCCTGGTGTGATCTTCTCTAACCTTTATCTTTATTTATTCACTCTATCATTATTGTTTAATTTTTTATTTTAAATCATTTAGGCATTAAAGCTTAACAAGAGCAAAATTATGTATAATAGCACATCCTAACTGTTATTTAAGTGTTTCAACACTTTTTAGATTAACACATGTTCTTATAATAAAGAAAGTGAAGTCATTTTGATTTATACATGTTACAATGATGTATGTACATTAAGATTAATTATATCTTAGTATTTATGTACTAAATGTTGACCTATTGTTTACCAATTTATCCACTCCCCTCCCTACCCCGCCCAGACGCTCGCTCTTTCTCTCCCATTTTAAATTACCAACACAACATGCAATAATAACTATAAATTGATACATAGACCACATTTATAATATATTGCTATAATTATTAGCTTTCAATAAATTTGTAAACTATTTATGTATATTTTTTTCTAAATCAACTACATATATATAATATTTGCTCATTTTTTTTATGTTTTAAATAAATTTATACTTTTTGTATTTAATTTTTGCACAACAAGTGGGTGTCCACTAGTGTTTCATAAGTTAAATACACAATTTTGACATTACATCAATCCTAATTCCTAACTTTGTTAATAGTCAACACTATTAGGGAATAGAGATTTCTTTCTTCTGGTAAAGGAAGACTTAAAAGTCTTAAGTTTTTAAATACCATTGCTTGTGCATTTAGTTTTTATTTTTCATTTTGAATTTTTATTTTAACTTTGAGTATTTATATTGCCTTTTGGTCTTCTTCCTTAGAACTAAAAAAAAAGTAAAAAAAAAAAAAAATAAAATCAACACATATATCATCTAAGTTTATAGTTTTGAGTTTTGAGTTTTGAGTATGCACTATGTGATTTCAACTATAATATTTTACTCTAATTAGTTTTAATTGGATCCTATAGAATGGACTTATATATATCATGTAGGTTGCATATTTCTCATTTCTTTAATGACTCATAAAATGATAAAGCTGATCTAATTATGTATTTGATTGTGTAATTTTACATTAATTTGTCTTTCATAATTAAATTATAATTATTTATTTTTTTATTTTTTATTGACCTTGGTCCAATCCCTAACCCTCTAACATGTTTAGATTAACCTTTGGTTTGAGTTTGAAAAGACTGGTTTAGAATCAAATTGAACCAAATCAAGAACTGAATTGGTTAGAAAACTATAATTTTTTTTTTCAATTATTATATATATTTATGTATTAACCGATTCACATATGTTCAAGAGAGTGTTCAATAAACTAAAAGATATGAATTCTTTGAAAGCATGTCTATCTTAAAAATTCAAGTAAGGTAGGCTCTAAGTCCAGATAAATCTCTTTATGAAGTATAGATTGATTAACCGATCTCTACCATAAGTCCAATCTCAACCACCTCCTTGCTGGAAAGCTGATTGCATTGCTATTTAGTGGCCTAAACCTAGTATGCCTATATTTACTTTTATAATTAAGTAATTGGAAGAATTATGTTCTATTAAGGTTTACGATATTTTAATATATTATCGAACTTTGAAGTGGTCAATTTAATACTTAATAAAACTTTTCAGAAAAAATTCCTAGATCAATTTTCAACAGCGCCATTGCTTCCGGTTCATAGGATAAAGACCAACTTCAAGTCCTGGGATTCTGGCAATTATATGACTACCATCAAAGCCATGGTTACAATACAAACAAGTGCTTCTAGTTGAAGAACTCTTAAAGACATTATTCAATGTGACTATATTTGAGAGTACATTGCTAATTTGGAAAAAATATACTCTTCAAAGGAGGGGGATTGAAGAAGGTCATGAAGAGGAAGGTAATCATAATCGTAATAACTAAGACTAAACCCCCAATGGTGTTGTCAACATAATCATTGAAGCCTTTATGAAGGGAACCGACTTAGCTATTCCCAATCTACTAAAACTTTGATAGATAAGCAAGTCATTACCCTACAAGTAAAGAGACCAGGAGTGGACAACTCTATATCCTTCTTAGAGGAAGACCTATACGGGATCCATACCTTTTCACTAGAATGCCTTAATTTTTTCAGTTTGGATTGTAAGATCTGAAATCCAAAAGGCAATGGTTAAAACCGATAGCAACATAAACATTATATTAATCATGCCTATGAGCAGATGGATCTTAAGATCCAATAAGGATTGAAACTATGTGACACGATCTATCCAACTTCAACAATCAACTAGAACGATTTGGGCTCATCATCACTCTTTCCATGGACTCAACAATGATGACAACATCACCTACGATAATGAATTCTTGTGGTAGACTGTTGGTCGGCTTACAATACTATCATAGGTCGGCTTGGCTTGTTTGCCTTTGAGATGATCTCCTTAACAATGCATTTGACATCTACTACAAGATCAAGAGATGTTAAGTTCTTTGTATATGAAAGCCTTAGCAAGGGAAGATGTGTTTGCTATAGAGTCGAGATAGGAGGAAAAACCTAAAAATAGGTTAGAACTCATGTGAAAGGCTGAGGAGATCTAACTTAGCATTAACTCCATCTTTGAGTAGACAATAATAGTAAGAGCATTGATGCCTATCGACTTTAAAGAGCAACTCATTAACTTCCTTTGATTCATCTATGAAGATTTTGCTTGGTAATAACTAGACCTACTAGAAATCTCCTTAAATGTGATAATGTACCACTTCAACATAGATAATAATATAAAGTTTGTCAAGTAGAAGAGAAGACACTTTGCATTAGATAAGCAAGCTATAATAGAAGAGGAGATGTAGAAGTTGTTTAAAGGATTCATGAGGGAGGAAAGATACTTGAAATGACTAGAAAATGTTGTGCTAGTTAAGAAGTCCTATGGGAAATGACACGTGGGTTGCCTATACTAACCGGAGTAAAGCTTACCCAAAGGACAACATTCCCTTCCTTAAGATCAACTAACTTGTTGATTCGACATCGTGACACATGCTCCTAAACTTCATGGATGGCTTTTCAAGCTACAACAACCAAATTAAAGATTAAGTTAAAAGATAAAGTGCACAAGGTTATTAGCTCTGTTACTAGCTTTGAAATGTATTACCACAAGGTTAATCCCTTTGGTCTTAAGAATGTCGAGGCTACCTATCGATGACTAGTAATGGAGATATTCAAAACTTAGTTCAGGTGAAACATAAAGGTATATATGGACAACATGATAGTGATAAGAAGACAACTAGAAGGCTATCTCTAAGACGTTTGAGGGATGTTCAAATGGCTGAGGCACTTTGACATAAAGAATTGATCCATAGAAGTGTGTATTTGAAGTAACCTTGACAAGTTCCCTGGAGACTTGGTCACTCAAAAGGTCATCAAGATAAACCCCAAGAATATTTAAGTCATAATGGACATGCAACCCCCTAATTTCATCATAGAAGTTTAGAGACTCATTAAGAGGATTCCCCTATTCAGTAGGTTCATGTCTAAGAATGCAAATAGATGTGTCGATTTCTTTAAAGAATTGACGAACCCTAAAGAATTTCAACAGATTGAACAATGTTAAGCAACCTTTAATGAGTTAAAGGCCCTACTAGTCAATCTAGCTATGTTATCAAATTCTGTCCTTAGGGAAGAGTTGTACTTACTTTGAACTCAATGGTTGCCAATAGTTAGGCACTCCCATTAGTCTTCGATTTAGATGAAGGGAGGGAACACTAACTTGTCTATTACGTCAGCCACATTCTTTAGGGAGTCGAAGTTTGATATTTAAAGTTGGAGAAGTTCACCTGATCAATAGTGATCTTAATAAGACTTTTGCGACCTTAATTTAAACTCACCAAGCCATAACCATGCAACATCAACTGGATGATGAAGTACTTTATTGAGCTTATCTTGTATGGAGTTTAGTATTGGCCTTGAGAAGCTATCTCTACCTCAGATTACCAACTGCTTGATGTTTCAAAAGCATACCACTTATTGGTATCCCAGAGTTTGCCATTAAGTAGCTTGAGGTGGTGGCAAACTTGCTATAGCTAAGTTACACACCGATCCAACACACCTAGCCTATTGACATAGTCCCATTCAACAAAAGTCATCCAATTTAGATAGCTCATTGTCTGGTAGCTCTACTCCAAGAAAAGGTTTTTGGAGATTAAAGCATGGTCAAGATCACAACCACACATTTAAAGCCTATCATATGAAGTTTTGCTTGATCCTCAGTTTATAATAGCTTGATATGTCAAAAGCACACCACCTATTGTTATTCTAGAGTTCGATATTAAGTAACTTAATATTGTATCACCCAGCTTAGCACATTTAGGAAAAGAGGGTGGCATCGGGCAGAACTTCACTATAGCTTTGTTATGCACTAGCACAACACACCCTTAGCCTAACAACATGGTACCATTCAACATGGGTCATCCAGTTTTGATAGCTTGCTTGCTTTGCTACTCCACTCTAAGAAAGCTTTTTAAAGATCAAAGTACAGTTAAGATCGTAGCCATGCATTCAAAGCCTATCACATGGAGTTCCACTTAGTTCTTAGTCCAAAATAACTCTGCCATGGTCTTAGCGACTCCATCCATATGCTTACTCTCCCTGTTGACTTGTTACCAATGAGAGTGAAGGGCAAGTATTGATAGACCATTTCTTACATGGGCTCTCTAGCTTAGACCAACGTGTTTGGATCGTCAGTTAAACTCTTGAGGCTTAATCTAATTTGTCTAAGACCTTGGCTAATCGCCCGGAGTCAAAATGAGTTACCTTAGTTAGTAACAACTCGGTTGCTCTTACTTACAACTGACTATGTGTCATGGAGAACCCAATGGTTAGCTCTGATATGTAGATCAAAGCTTTTACCCTAAGATCTTATGACCTAGTGGCAAATATTCTTTCTGAATATACTAGAATGCACTTTTCTAATGTATTATGACACACTTACTCACTATGTGGTTATATACTTTCCTATTTTGCTATGATCTCTTCTCTTATAAATAGGCTCCCTCAACCATCTGGTCGGACCATCTACACATATCTATACTTTCTGGCCGTTATGTTAGTAGAATCATTCCACCATAAAAACTTATGCATTAGAGCGTTCTAGCTAGATTACCCCTTGATTATTTCATTAATGATCCTCTTATCTTGTAAGCTCCTAATCAATCATTGAAGGTCTTGCATGCCCAAATTTATATAGGCAAAAGGTTAAAGCAAACAATCCTTGGTGCCATATAGCAAAAAGTATATATTTAGTGATATCAAGAGTAGTTTAATCACTTTGAGCTCTTTTATAATCTCACCATAGGAAGAGGGAACTTGAGTCATTAGATATGGCTATTAATAAAGGCAAGGTGCTACATGGCTAGTTAGTTGATTCCATTACCTTGTTATGAAGCCAATTCTATAAGATTAGGAGCGACATAAGCAAAGAGCTTCATTATTCCCTTAGTTTCCATTACATTTCAATTGGAGAAATAGTAGGAAAAGATAGTTATATCCATACCATCTATTTATTCATCATTTTTTGGTAAATTAATATTTTTGAATTCATATATATATATTTATGAAAGTTCATATATTTAATGATTTATTATTATTGTTTTTTTTTTTTTGTTGGATTTTGAAGGTTTGGGAGTTTGGTAGATTTGAGTAGAAATTTGGTTTGAAGTTTGGAGTTTGGTATGATTTTGATGGTAATCTATTTATACATGAAAAATGTTGATATATGGTTTTGTTAATTAAAGTAAGGGTTAATATCACATTTGGTATTTAGACTTTTTCATAATGTATAATTAACTATCTTAAATTTAAAATAGTCAATTCAATACATAATCAAAATTTTCATGTTCATTAATACTATCTTAGTTAGCTAGTTAACTCCATTGCTGAACTGATGCTATGGTGAATTGACAAAAGTTAAGTGAGTAGTAAAAAAACTAAAAGAATTAAACAATAAAAGAGTTGGATTAACACAAACATTAAAGTTGCTAGAATTAATATGCTTATTCCATTCTCAAATTTGTTAATATTTATGTTAATCCACTTATTTAATTATTTAATTTTCTAGTTTTTTTTTTTCTACTTGACACGTATCACCTCCCATTCCATTGGGAGTATCAACACATCAAATGAAAAATTAATTTTATTAGTTAAGGAAATATTAATGAATATAAAAAATTTTAATTAGGTATTAAATTAATTATTTTAAAATTTAGATAGTTAGTTATACATTTAGAAAAAAAAAAAAGCTAAATAGAAATAGCATTAACTCTTAAATAAAAAGTAGTGGTGCATGTGCTTTCGTTGTCATTAATTTAATTATTTACACAATGATGGTCTCTACCCCTTTCAGCAAACATAATTTTCAAGATCATTTTGCAATAATTATATTTGAAAAGGCTCTCTAAAAATGAAAAAATCTCAAGTGGGTAATACACACCACGTTCTAATAATTTGTAATATATGAATCATATAGTTTTGAAAAAGACCATCTAAAAATTGAAAAAATCTTGAATAGATGATACATACCACATAGATATACATATATAGTATATAATTTCTCATAATTTTTTTTATATATATATATAATATAGTGTGTAACTTTTAAAATAATCATCATCCACCTATTGGACAAACTTTACGAGTTATATACGTAATATGTAAACTCATCGAATCTTTTCTAAAAAAACCATACAACAGCCGATCCAAGCGCCCCGGCTGGCTACATCATGTCTTCTCCACAAGTACGCAAACCGTATCCAGTTCCAGGGCGTTGCAGACCAGACCTTTCTCATTGAGTGAGTACGAGTTGTCTGTAAGATGAGAGTGGCTACTGGCCAGAGTAGACTAGACTAGTCCATCTTAAAAAGCCATCACCAATGTCTCCAGCATTAACACTCCCTTCCTCTCCTCTTTCTTCAAACTGTCGTAATGCTCATCCACGACGAGTTCTTTATTATAGAAGCAGTAACAATTCCTTCATGTTGAGACCCCTTTGCTGCTCCTCCACTCCTCCTCCTGATGCTTCCTCTCTTCTCCTCTCCCGTGCTGCCAAGTTCACCGTATGCTTCCCTTTCTTCTATTCTAGCCACTTTTTTGCTTATTCGCTTCTTCATATATATATGCAAAATAATGATTACATATCTAACAGAAAAAGGAAAAAAAGCAAGCAACCACATGAAACTTGTGAAATAGCCTCTTAACAAGTGTCCCAAGTATCCATCCAACAGTTTGATAATTACTATGACTTTGTCCTTGCACAATTTGCATGATGGGTGTCTAAGAAAGTGGCAGATGTGGAGGGTATTAGAAGCAAGCAAGCACTTATTGAATTGCACTGTAGCTTAGTGTAGTCTAATTTCGTAGTTCCTTCAATTTGTTCATGCTTCCTTTAGTCCTTCCTAGGCACCACTTGCATACACTGATTCACCAATTATGTAAAAAAATTAGGAAGGGAATGATGAGGTTGTTGATCGTTTTCAATCTAACTTTACCTGCCCTTTCACTTCATTGAAGGATTAATGTTGTAATGAAACTACTATTAGTAAAGAATGGAAAAAGAGTTGTAATATGATTTTTATTTATAAATTTTTTATTTAAATGAAAGTATTTTTTGGGGGAAAAAAACAATTTCAATATCGAATTACTATTAATAGAATTGAGCAAAGAACATCTATTCAATGTTTTTCATAATAAAGTTCCTTATAGAATCGTTATTATATTAACTAAACATCGTAACAACTCTTCATAAGAAATAAAGTTGTGATTGAATGGGCAGTACGTATTAAGTCCATGCTTCTATTAGAAAATTTTTGTAGAGACCATGAGAAATGGTTTCTTGTTTGCATGGGGAAATTAAATTATGCAACGCTAACCCAAGCAAACGTGCCCAAAAGGTGATCTTCCACAACATTCAAATTTCCTTAACTTGTCAAATGCCTGGCTGATTTTATTATAAAACAGAGTGGTTGCTAGCCTGCACAGCTGAATGGGTTTTGTTGTCCAATACCATCTACTAAAGTGTTTTGCACTATTTTTTATGGCATCATGTGTTCCATATAAACATTTCTGATATGATAAGAGCTTCTACATAGTTTTGTTCTAGGATGCTGTTCATGAAGAGAAGTTCTATTTATGCTGGCAAACATTTAACTCTTACATTCTGTCATGTAGTCCATTTATGTATTTACAGGAATTGCATTTGAAACCCAGTTTCTTTCTTTCTTTCGTTCTTTTGGAAGGTGGACAAATATGTTAAGAATGGTATGGTGATTGGAATTGGAACTGGGGATGCCTCTGGCTTGGCTATACAGTATTTGGGCCAGCGACTTCGTGCAGGTGCATTCGAAAATATAACAGGGGTACCTACGTGAGCATTTTTATACCCTTGCCATAACTCCTATGATTTCTTTCTTCTTGTCATCTTAGTTTTCGATTATAGTGGTCTGGAAAGAAGATTCCAAATCTGCTGCTTCTATATCTCTAGGACTCAGTATGTCGCATTTACTCTCTGATCCTTCCTCCTTTGGTTCGATCTAGTCATTCATAAACCACTGCTGCTTTGTTTTAGGCGTCATTTTTGGCTGATTATTCCATTCACCAGCTACTTCAGTAATGCTTCTTCATTAATGAAAAAACAGAGAGAAAGTATGGATAATTTGGAATTATGCTGGCTTTGATTTGCTCACTTTAACAAGGAGGTCTCTCAATATCACTTTTTCTTGCCTCTTAGGAACTTCCACCCTTATCACTTTTATTCTCTGCTTTTTGTAGAATCCTTTTCCCTTAATGTAGCAACTTGTTCAGTTTTTGCTAATGAACTAAACCAATTTATGCACAAGTGTAGCTTGCGTAAAATTTTTATTGTTCAATCATGTATAATGCAGCTAAATTTTGCCATGTTGACTGAGTTTCCATAATTTCCAGCAGTATCTATTAGTTTAGTGCACCCATTAAGTTCTGGGACAGCAATGCTTGCATGCAGGTCTACAAGAAGCGCAAGTGAAGCAGCTAAAGCAGGAATTCCATTAGAAAACTATGAAGAGAATATTCAGGTACGAGGATCATTGACTTCTTTTTTGGAAACTTCCCAGGAAAGGAGGGTATTACCTTTTCTTTCCTCTGGATAATTCAAGCTATTAATCTTTTCCATGAATTTTTCAAATTTAACTAAAATCTATAGAGATAAGGGACTATAAGCTGATGACTGTTCTATGTTAGGCAAATTGACTGCTCTAGACTTGATTTCATTTGGTGCAAAGGGAAGACTTATTTTAGTGGCTGAGAGGAAAATCAAGAGAAAAATCTTTTCTTGATCCTTTGGAAAAGAAAGAAACAAATTTTTGTTATTGATTCTCATCAGGAAAAGAAATGGAAGTTGTACGAGTTCACCTAGCTTCTGTAAGTAGAAGTTTTAAAGACCGATTGACATGTTTCTTTGGAATGTATGGCAATAAGGTGAAACAGAAGCTTATAGAGTACCTAGTAGACTTATAAATCTTTGTAACAATGAATTACTTAACGATTGGGCCAATGAAATGACATCCAATTGAGCAACGGTTAACAATGGAATTGGCTTTAAGTTAAGCTGAAAATGTAATTAAATTAAATAAACTCTTTTGAATTGTGGAGTTGAAGGACTGGTACTTGAATGAATTAGGAAATCTTACTCTGATCAGCCAAATTGGCTTATCAGATGGGCATACAGTTTGTATTGTATAAGCTTGTATTACTTTTTTTGGATCTCACTCATCATATATAATCTCAGTCATAAACCTTTCTGCTCTGATAAAATAATATACTTAATACATGACAAAGGGCAACTCTTCAGGTGTATAACCTCATATTCTGGACACATGGTACCCAAAGATTATGTACAAGCTGATGTACACGCCTTTTTAAATAGACTGAGTATGGGAGTTCTTAATTTCTGTAGATTGATTTGCATTTGATGATGCTGACATCATAGAAGAGAGGACATTGATATCAGTCATTGGCCACCCCCGCATACAAGGTGAAGAGTCGATAATACAAGAGAAGGTGATGCTGATTTTCTTCTGAAATTTACCCCAATGATTTTGGTAATTGACCACCAGAGTCGTTTCTCCTTGGAGTTGATTTGTTTCAGTTTGTATTTTGCAGACCATATTGAATGCAGCAAAGGATCTCGTTTTCATGGTTACAGAAAGTAAATATAAATGTTGTTGATGGTTCTGTTCCAGTTTTAGTTCAATCTGTAAGCAACGATTGACATGAGACCATGTGACATATCGTGTGATCAATTGAAAAGGAGTTGATCTGAGTTGATTAAATTTACAGCTTAATTGGATGGAAACAGCAGGGAGATTGATGACCTGTTTTTTAGGAGATGCAGAGGTGTGTTTCAACTTAACTTTAGCTAACTATAGATCTTCACAGTACGGAATGGTCCAGGTGGGAGAAAGAGCACTAAATGTTGTAGCAGCTGGTCTCGTTATCATGGACACAATTGGGGGATGCTAAAGTTTATGAAGGTCCATTTTCTGAGGGATGCCGATCATGACCATGATTCTTTTTGTTTTAGCTATCTGGTTATGTTCTCTAACGAAAATGCACCTTTTGGCCGTTGCTAGTGGCATCATTAAGGTTGTCCTTTGTGCTTGAAGGGTGGAGTTCAAAATTGTTTTTCCTTTTCACTTCATAACACGTTATTTCCTGCCAACAATCACGAAGGAAAATATAGTGAGCAAAGGAAAAAAGTAGCCAAAGGAAGGAAAAGAAACAAACAATTATATGATGCATTAATATTGCATAGTGTGTTGAAATAACACTGTCAATGGTTGTAATAGTGATTTATCTTCCGTATTTCTTTTGATATATTGCAAATTTACTAATTAATATTTCTGCCATGTCGTGGAAGGTTTGGAGAAGGCCATCCATAGGCCATGCTGGTCCATTGGGTGGTGATTTTCCCTTAGTAACCAAAGATGGTCATAATGTCCTTGATGTTATCTTTACATCTCCCATCCTAAGCCTCGGTATGATGCTCTGATGTAATCTTTCTATCTCCTTGTTCTAGAGCTATTCTGATTATAATATGATTGATGATTGCAGCTGAAGTTGCTGAAAGCCTTGATAAAATTAAAGGGGTTGTGGATCATGGAGTCATCACCAAGTTCCCGTATGCCTCCTAACTTTGTGAAATCTTTAGTACTTTGCTTCTCATTCCTTTCTCTTCGAATTAGACTTCTTGGTACCTATTAGGGATGACTAGTTTAGCTCATGAAATGAAACAGACTTGTCTGTTCAATGCTAGCTATGTAATACAGGCCTGTTTGGATTGTCGTTTTGGTACCATATTGGTATTGTTTTTAAATTAAATAGATATTGAATTGATACAGATATTATACTGATAAAAACCTATAATTTTCCTCATAAAATAACCAAACCGAACTGATATTGAGCCGATACCGATACTGAATCGATATTGAACCGATGCTGATCCAATATGTATCGGATACAAATAAAAATCTGACAATTCAAATAGGAACGATTTTTTCTTTTTCATTATTGATCAGATTTCCAGAGATAATGGAATGCATTGTCCTATTTACTCTATTTCTATATCATTTATTTGAGTTAATCGGACACTTTATATTCAATGTTCTTTCAATAATCTGCAGATGCATGGCGGTAATTGCCTCAGAAGCAGGACTTTGTGCTGTAGATAACATGGCAATGGATGTAGCTGAGCATCCTGGAACATAAACTACTCACTTTTCTTGTATTATGCTACATTGTCTCTGCAATCACAGGATACAAGGGAGAACAACCTATATTTGGCTGAGTCACACAATCAACCTTTGTTTTGGTCTTATGTTGGATATTTTTTTCCCCTTACCAAGTAGCTTGATATCTCGAGGGGGCAATTCCACAACTCTTCCTCTTGATTCAAGATCACCATAAGTTACAGATTACTTAATAGTTGGAAGCAAATTTGAACTAATATATAGATATGATGGTGGATTACCCCAAAATTAATTATGCATTTCCCTTCTTACCGAGCAAATTTTAGACTATATGCTTCATTACATAACATGAATCTATTAGTGGTTATGATAAATTTGTTCGGTATCTTGTTATATGACTATGTATAGGAATGAAATATAAGTTTTAATTTTTTTTTTAAATTTTGCCTATGTATTATTTCGTAAACAGATGTTACATTAAAAACATTGGTACAGAAGCTTTTAAAAAATGGTAAAAGAAAGTTGATATAAAATTTCTAAAAGAAAAGGAGAAAATTTAAGCACAAAGTCGTAGTTAAAAATTGATTAAAAAACAAAATTCAGCCTATAGATCTTCAACATGCCATCAAAGTATCATGAGCTGAAGAGGAAAAAAGAAAATAAATAAAAAGGTTGAGTACAACAGACACGTGAAGCCTTGGTGTGATACATATCTAGACATTGGCGGTAGGCAAAAAAACCAATTAAACTGAATTAATTTGTAAATTAAACCAAACCAAACCGAAAATATGATTTTCTAAACAATTTAGTTTAAAAAGTTTCTAATTCGAGCCAAACCATAGATTTATAGCTAGTTTAGAGAGGTAAATCGATCCAATCTGTTAAATCAAATCAAATCATTTAAAAAAAAACATAATTATATTTTACTTGAAATTATAGATTTTCTTATGATAATTGATTATATATCATATATTTTCTCATGTTTTTATTGTTATAGATTTTCTTATGGTTAATATTAACTTGTTCTTCTTATTTTCATTGTATATATTTTCTTGTTAATGATTTAATATTGTGCTTTGTTTATTTTTATAACATTATAGGGTATAGACTTTTTTTATTTAGTTATGACTCTTATTATGTATTATTTGTTCAATGTACTTTATTAGAGCAATTGTATTCGTAAATTGTTTAAGGAGTTGCTTACATGCTACTGATTCCTTGTCAAGCAACTCCCATAACAACTCTCTTTATGTGAATTCTTGAAGAGAGTTATCTAACAATTTATTTAAAAAGTTTTTTAGTTTTCACATATCATATTCTACCAATAAAAATAGGAGAGAGAATAAGAAATTTGTTTTTTTAGTTGCTTAATTAAGGAACTTTGGCAGTATCGATTCTCATATCAAGCAACTCCTATTTGGTTTGCTTAGCATCGATTTCTGTATCAAGTAACTCCAATAAAGTTGCTCTTAGTAGGTCATTTTTATTGGCAAATGAATTTTAATGATGGATGATTAACTGCATAGTTTGATAGAAGATTACAAATTATAACTTAATATGTTAGTTAGTGAATGGAGGATGACTGATTAGTAACTGTATGATTATGAATTATGAATATGATGGCCTTATAAAATACTTTGCTTGATTTACAATTTGAATGTTGTAGAGCAATCTTCCTTTTTTCTTCATTTTTTCTTCTTTCTAGAGCATTTTTTTTCCTCAAAGAGTTACAACAATTGAATTATATACATAATTATATATACACTTCTATGTTCTTTTGCAACAGCAATATTGGTTATCTCCATGTTAATGTTTACCTATAACTCCTTCCAAAAAATAAAAAAATTTGATGTCTATATGTAGCAGTGAGTATTAATTATCTTTATATCAAATTTTTTTCTTTCTTTTTTCTAGTTTTAAGTATTTGAATATCATAAAGGTAAAATATTAAAATGAAAACTTTTATTAGAATTTTGATACAATTCTTAGTTTGAAACAAATCAAACCGTTAATAATGGTTCAAAAAAATTTAATCCAAACCAAATAGTTATTTAATTATTTGATTTGAAAAGAAAAAAAAAAGAATCATAAATTATGGTTTAGTTTGCTTTTTAATAAAAATCGAACCAAACCAATCTACGCCTACCCAGGCATGCACATACTTGAGCAACTCGAGTTCTCGCCCATACATGCCTAGGTCAGGGAATGGCGTCAATTTGTTAACATAATTAGATTTACAATTTCATTTTTAGAATGTATGTAGTGCATTTGACCCCTAACTTTGAAGTTAGGTATTTACATTTGGGTTAGTGACAAAATAATATCTAAACTTTTGTAAAAAAAAAAAAACAATTAGGAATTTGAAATCTGGTTTTAAACAATTTGATACCTGAATAAAGTTTTTGTTGACTTTTTTATACTTGAAGCAAGTGAAATGAGGCATGAAAAAATCCATGAAAAATTTATTCAAGTACTAAAATTATCAAAATTAAATTTCCAGTATGAAAAAAATTAACGAAAACTTTGTTCAGGTATTAACTTATTCAAAATCAAACTTCAAATACCTAATTATTCTTTTGGCGAAAATTTAGATACCATTTTTGTTATTATCCTTTTATACTTTAAATTTCGTTTTTACTTTCTTCCCTCCATATGCTTTCAAATCTTCAAATAAGATACTTCTCTTCCTATATGATCAATTTACCTTTAATTAAATGTATTTTTTTCATTATTTTACTATTTTATCCTAGATTAAAATTTTAACAGCATTTTCCTTTTTCTTTTTTTATTTCCTAATTTTTAATATTAAAATATATTTATACGTTTTACCCTTATGTCATGTTTGGTATGAGAAAATGAACCTGAAATAGAATCGCGATTATGGATTCTATTCCCATTCCTATGTTTGGTTGCATTTTTTAAAGCCAGAATTACGAATGTGGAATCGTGATTCCATTTTGTCCTTATAAATAATTACCATTAAATTATTTTTTTATCCTCTCATTTTTTACAAATAATATGTTAATTCCATTTTATTTCATGATGTATCTAAACAAAAGAATTGATATATCATTACGCCTCTCATTCTGCTCTATTCCTTTCTTCCCATTTCAATTCATTCCATTCCGACGTACCAAATGTAACATTAAAGTCCATGTTAATACAATAAACTGATAACAACTAGGGCTGTGCAAAAAACCGACCGAACCATGAACCGAACTGGACCGAACCAAACCGAACCAAAATTTCGGTTCTCTTTTGAAACGGTTTGGTTTGGGACCATGAACCGAACCATATGTTTGAACCGAACCGAACCGAACCGTTTTATGTATTAAAAAAATTAAACATATTATTTTTACTCTTAATTGTTTTATTAATGGTACATATCTATGTCACAAATTTTAAAAATAATTAATTTTTTTAAATAAATTAATTGTTTTTAAAATTTTTTACTTAGATATGTGTTAGTCATTAGAAAAAAATTAGATTTTTCATAATATGTTTCAATTGTTATGTTATCTATAAGTAAGATAGATTTTAGAATTTAAACCCTAGTATTCTAACTTGAAAAAATTACTTGTTGTAAAATATTTTTACTTAGATATGTGTTATTCATTAGAATAAAATTAGATTTTTTATAATATGTTTTAATTGTTATGTTCTATAAGTAAGGTAGATTTTAGAATTAACCTCTAGTATTCTAACTTCTGCATATTTCTTTTCCATTTGTCTTACTAATTAATCTAGTTCTATTATTTAGTTACTTATTGATTTATATAATTGGTAATATGTTAGTTAGAAGCATACAACGAATTACATTTTATGTCTTATATTGAGATAAAGTCTAGTATATCATTATAGTTCAAGATAATTCAAAAAAATGAGACTGGTCATAGTTATAATTTTATAATTGATGAAATCTTTTCCTTCCTATAAGTTTTACATGTTTATTTGATAAATAAATAACTTTAAATATTATTGTTTATATTTGCATTAGTGATAAGAAATATGTAATTGAACTTTTTCGATAGAATATATTTTTTATTTTATGAAAAAACGGTTCGAACCGCAAACCGAACCGTACAGGACCGTTTTTTTTTTTTTGTTCGAAAAAATTACGAATTGAACCGTATAATTAAGTTCGAATTTAAAAAAAAAAACCGAACCGTAAATTATGGTGCAGTTCGGTTCGAGATGCAATCCGAACCGAACTGAACCGTATCGTGCACACCCCTAATAACAACACAATATGAAACCATGGGTTAGGTCAAACCCATCAGCATATTAAAACATCCGAAAGACAAGTACCCAACTTTGTTGTGTAGTTGGTTAGGCAACGTGACTAACCCCTTTTTTCACTTGATATTAAGTGTGGCGATCAAATTCGTAACGCGTTTTGAACGTATTAGTTGTCAAAATAGACGACGATTCTCAATTGTCAACTCGTATATTCTTCTTTTACAGTTACACATTTGAAACTGATTTTTTTTTTTTTTCAAAGAAAAATTATCAGTGCATTGCTGACCGAATGGTGGATCCTTGCCAAACAAGTGATCCTGCTTAAATCATAGGATATTCACATTGGCAATTCACATTTAACATCCGAAATTTACTAAATTTTATAATTAGTTACATATATTGTAATTAACTATTTCATTAGCTTACTATAAATGATCTTAAAAAGTTTGTAAATGATAAAATAATCGATACTTGTAAATTTAAGGTAGTTAATTATACAAATAAATAAAATCATAAATGAAATGTGACATTTGTCCTATTTTATATTTAATGCTATGCACATTTCTCTCATATGCAAGAGTCAATATTGGGAGTCAAATAGAGGTGAGTGGGTAAATCATGGAAAGAGTATAAGATCTTACCCGTATCCATATTCGTAAGTATAGTTTCTCAAATTTTGTAACCTGAGCCTAGCTAGCAACTTGCAAATTCCACTGTAGAACATGTATCTTATGAAACTTACGCTACATGTATCTTATAGAACTTGTGAAATTCTTTTATTACTCTTTTGTATTCACCGACCCTCAATTTTCTCAACCAATTTAATTTTTTAAATTTGATTTATATCAAAACTCGACTCATTAATACAAACTCTGAACCAAGAATTAAAAAAAACCTGGATTTTTAAAATTTTTTAGAGTCATCACCTAACAAGATTAGAAAAAAAAATATAAACCAGGATTAATAGATTTAATTGATCTTAACTTAGCTTTTGGTCTACGCAAAAAACCGATTTTAAAATCAATTTTGTTAGAAAGAATCAGAGCTTCGTAGGTTCAATTATCCATCAAAACCTCATTGATGCAACCTTTAAATTTTCAAGTTAAAACTATTCCTTTACTATTTCGTATATTTGGAAAAAAAAAAAAAAGAATATGAGTAACTAAATCAATATGTATAAGATTTGAGGGAAAAATTAATTTTTTTAAGTCGCCCGTAAATGCTTAGTGACCAGCTATTTAGGATTAGACTGTCATAGTTCCTTTCTCCAAAGGAATTTAATGATTGGATGCTTTTAAATATTGGAACTCTTTACCTTAAGTGCTTACATTTTATTGTTATGGCAGAGATAAACTTCAAAAATTGAAACCTTGCAATCATTCTAAGAATTATCAATTTCATTCTTATTTCAAAAATATGCTTTATAAGTGGCAAAATAGGGTTTTAAGCTTATTATATTCCACCGTTATACTGTTATTAGTATTCACATACATGCATATAATTTTAACTATTTATTATTTATTTTTATTATTATACATTTATTTATTTTTGTTATTTTTTATTCTTTCTTTTCTAAAGAATAAAAAAGGGTTGTGGACTAACCTGGATGAAGCGAGTGTAAGTTGGACTTTGCGTCAAGAGTGGGTCGATCGAGTTGGATTCGGATTGCGGGTTGGCAGAGTAACAAGCAGTGCCCCGCGGAGCTGAATATGGTGGTTTTGGCAGTATTTGACGGCGATGGAAACATCGGTCCAACCAAATTGAGGATACATGGCAATCCGCTGGTCGCAAGCTCGCTCGAAAGTGGCCGGAGAATAGTTGTTCGTGGGTGGCAATCGCGGTCGGGCCCTTGCTATTGGTCGATGGTGTTTTGAGCAGCTTCTAATGGAATTACAGCCACCAATCGAGAGGTCTCGTTTTCAAAAACCACCCAATGGGAATGGTTTTGTTACTAGCCCCCTGCTCACTTCTTATTTTCTAAACGACCGTGTATCAATAGGATTATATAATGCTCCTAACAGATAGTCACTCAACGTTCACCATCCTAAAGCTAAGGACACTCCACACACTTCCTCTTTGTTACTAAGCTAGGGTTTCTACTAATCCAGTTTGTGAATGTGCGCAGGTATTTTGGGACGCCGATTCGAGAAGGCAAATGTCTCAAGAATTTCGAGGGGTGTAACTTTCTTGGCATCTTTTACTGATTTTTATTTTTCTACTTATAGTTCACGATACATGATTTGTTACAAAGTTAGTTGGATATTCAACTATAACACTAGATTTAACTGTCATACAATTGTAACTGTTATTGTTTGTGAAATACAATGTAATCATTCAATTTAGATGGAGTTTTACTACATGTAGCAAATGTCAAATTTGCTGGTAGAGTTTTCCTTCTCCTTTAGTGAAAGATGGGTGGTATGGTAGTACCTAAGACCTGCGAACATAAAGAACTCAGTTAGTGGTACACTCTTATCCGGTGTGATCACTGAAAAACTTAAGTCAGTTGTGGGTTCTTAAGAGAGTGAAACACTAACTATCTCTAGTGTAGTTGAGAGCTTACTTATTTTTTAAGGATTCGGATGATTCCTTATAGGAGGCAGCCATAACAGACTCCAAGATGACCACAAGACATTCTTTACACATGACGGATTCCCTTTGGGTTACTAGCTATCCTGATCATGGGGCATAATAGTGCTAGACACAGATCGTGCTTGTACCAATACTGTGGCATGGGTATACTAGGTATGAAGGGTAGCCGAATGGGTGTGAATTGCTAGAGAGATTTAGTTATCAGGTCGCTATGGACCCATGCTGAGGTCGAGGGTCATGACTGTTGTGACCTGTTGCTCTCGACCTCCCTATACAAGGTCGAGGTTGAGGTTGCTCGGAAGTACTTTTTTAGTATTGGAGTATGCCTTCTCTCCAAGGCCTTCATGGGATAGGCTTTATTAGAGCTAATATTGGACATGGGGACCTATTAGTCTTAGGCTCTAACCCAGTAGGTCTTAGTTGAAAATCTACTGGCAATACCTCATACGTTCTTTAACAATGTCCCCCCTCTGTCTATAAGAACCTTGTCCTCAAGGTTTAGATCTAGATATTGTCGTTGTATAGTACACAAATCCTTCCATAATTTATCTTCAGGTAGTAGTCCTGACCATTGAATCAACACTTGATCGACAATATATCCATTCCTTTGTATCTATCTAGTGGCTAAAACACAAAAGGGCTTAATAAGTGGATGATTATTAGTAGAATCAAATGGTAAATCCAACGAAACCCTAACATCCTCTTGAACCTTCTTAAATAATGAAACGTGAAAAATATTATGAATTTTAGAACCTAGTGGTAGTTCTAATTCATAAGTTGAAGCACCAATTCTTTTCAAGACCTTAAAAGGTCCTTCTCAGAAAGTTTATTGGAAGAAAGTTTGAGACACCAATATTTATTTATATGGCAGTAAGTTCACCAAAACCCAATCACCTACCATAAATTCCATCTTATTTCTATCTTTATCAGCATAAAACTTCATTCGATCTTGAGTTTTTTGTAAATTGCTCCTCAGTTTCTATAGAACTTCTTCCCTTGCAAACAGCTACTGATCTATTACATCAATCTTCGAAACTCCTTTAATATGTGCTAGAGTAGATGAAGGTGGTCTCCCATAAACAATTGCAAATGGAGTTGTTTGAGATCTAACATGATATAAACCGTTATAGGAAAATTTAGCCCAAGCTAAGTATTTATACCAAGTCTTTGGATGATCCACTACAAAGCAATGTAACTATGTAAGTACTATTGTAGTGTTTTATTCAAAATCTCCATTTATCCATCACTTTATGGATGATAGGCTATAGACACATGAAGCTTGGTCCCACTAAGCTTATATAATTCCTTCCAAAAATTGCTCAATAAGATAGGATCCCTATCAGATACAATAGTACTAGGGCACTTATGTAACTTCACTTTCATATCTAAAAACAATTGAGCTACTTTCTGGGCTGTAAAATGCATTGATAGTGGTCCAAAATAATAATATTTTGACAACCTATCAACCACTACTAAAATCACAGTATATCTATGAGACGTTAGAAGTGGTGAAATAAAGTCCAAACTAATGTCATCCTAAATCCAAGTAGGTATTGGTAATGGTGCCAACAATCCTACTGGAGAATGAGTTAAATACTTCACATGTTGGCAAGTGATGCACTTGCGAACATAATTTTCCATTGATGATCTCATACCTCCTAATAAAAATTAGAAAGCAGCTTTCTAAAAGTCTTTTCTTAAACAAAATGCCTAGCAACTGGAGAATCGTGATATCCATATAATAGATCTGGAATGAGACCAAATTAAGGCACTAGAAATAAATGATTTCCTATATATAGTAAACTGTTATGCCACTACAAAGGCCATTTAATGTCTCGGCTCACTACCATCTATTTAATAATGATCTTAAATTCAAGCAATGAATCATACTCGACCTTTAATTTGTCTACTAACGAATAGATAATGCCACCAACTGGGAATTCTCATATTGTCTAGAGAGTTAATTAGCTGCCTAATTGTCAACCTTCGCTACCAACAATAGTCATATCCAATCAATTTGGCTAAAAATTTCTACTATTCTAATGTTTAAATAACTTGTGTAAGGATCTCCTTGAGACTTCTATGAGCTATTCGAATAAAAAAATGAAATCTTAACTAGTATTGTCTCCATTTCTTCATGGATTCAACTATTGCAAATAGATCCCTCACATATGTAGAAGCCTTTTGCACAAGATGGAAGCTTCTTGATAAAGTAAGAAATCGAGTGTGATTCTTGTAATAGAACCACACCTATACTTGTTCCAAATGCATCTATTTCCACTATAAATTCTTTAGTAAAATCTAGTAAAGCCAATATTGTGGCACTTACCAATGTTGCCATTAACGTTTGAAAAGCACATAAGGCTAAATCACTCCATTAAAATTATCCCACTACACACATCAATCAAAGGGGCAGCAATTGATGCATAACCCTTGACAAAACGCATATAATACCCTAAGAGAACTACAAAAGCTCTTACTTGCTTGATACTCATAGGTTATTGTCAATTCTTCATAGTCTCTATCTTCTTTAGTTTAGGAGAAACCCCATTAGTTGACATTAAGATAACAAAATGTTATCAATTAAAATCTATAACAATATAGAGAGATGATCTACATGCAGCTCAGTTGTCTTATTATAAACTAAGATACTGTCAGAAAACATAATGACGAATTTCCTTAAGTATGGACAAAAATTATCGTTAATAATCGATTGGAAAGTGGTTGGAGTCTTACTTAACCCAAAAAGCATAACCAAAAACTGGTAATGACCATCAAGAGTGCAAAATTTGTCTTTTTCCACATCTTTTGCATGCATTCTAATTTGATGATACTTAGATCTTAAATCAAGTTTGGAAAAAAATATTGCACCATGTAACTCATCAAGTAACTATAGTTGGGCATAAGGAACATATCCCTCACAGTCACTTGATTCAATGCCCTATAGTCAATACAGAAACGTAAACTACCATCCTTCTTCTTTACTAGCAAAATTAGACTAAAAAATGAGCTTGTACTTGGTTTAATAACCCTTTGCTCCAGCTTATCTTTCACTTGTTTCTCAATTTCTTGTTTTTGAAAGTAGGGATATATATAATATATATATATAAGTGATGAAGACATGACTGCACCAAGCTCACCACGACAAGTTCAAGTACCTACCGGCATTATCATATGAAGCTGAGCTAAGAAGCTTAGGGATGAATTCAACGGATATTGCAAGAACTTGATGGAGGAGTATGTAAAGCATATTAAAACGACCTCAAAAGGAGAACTAAAGATATTCAACATTATAGGAATCAATGCGATGATCTAAGACAATTCATCATGTCAAATGAGGCCAAGAGGACACCAACATCGCCTATTTTAAGGAGTAAAACGCTAGTGCAAAGACCAGCGTTGCCGGCCTAGAATTGCAGGACAACTTGTGTTCGAAGTAGAAGTTGTAGACTTATGCACAGCCTTGCACAACCCCGTCATTGAGGAGTACGCCGGTAGCGTAGACGGATACACCATTGGCTTTTAGCCGGAGTACTATGCGACCAGTAGCCAATTTTTTAAGGCCGCCTCTAAGGCCGACCAAGCTAATTTATAAGTTGCCAGCGTATCAAGTTCGGCCTTTTGGGTTGTTTTTGAGACTTTTGGGTTTCCTTTTGTTTTGTTTACATATATCTTTGTCTTGGGTTTGAAAAAGATAGATTATGGAATATTTTCCTTTGAAAATACAATTGAGAGAAATCTTTTCTCTTTGAGTTCTTTTGAGAACTTGTGAATTTCTTCAAGAATTTGAATTCTTGTTGAGTTCTTCATTATACCAAGGTGCTAGGTCGGTATATCCAACAGGGTCGTGATCATCATATCAAGGTTCTTTGGGTTACTCAACCATAGGTTCGAGTTCAATTACATCCAATTATACCAAGGTTCATGAGATTTCAGAATTGATTCTAAATATCTCATTGGGTCAAGGTCCGCAATTTGATTCTTAAAATCTAAGAAATTCAAGATCCATTCTAAGTACGTATCAGATTGGTATCAGAGTCTTAGGTTTTCTAGGCATCATTCCAATTCAATGCGAATAGAATATGGTACATCAAAACCCTAATTTAGTTCGTTCATATTTTCTTTCTCATTTCTTTGATTATTGAATTTGCTATTAGGATTCTTGTGACAAAGAAAAAAAAAAGGAAAATTCGGATTTAAAAAATCAAGAAAAGATTTGCAAAAGGAGAAAAGAAAAAGGAAAAACAAATAAAAAAAAGAGTGAAATTGAGAAATTCATCTTTGTTTTTTTGGTTGAGTGGAATTTAGATCATGTTTTATACTTATGAAGGATTAAGGTGTTGTGAGGAACAATACATGAAGGAGAATTCAAAAATTGAGATCCAATTCGATACAGAACCATAAGACGAAGGATCGAGAGGTAAGGTGATAAGTGTATTTTGAGTTAGTGTGAAATACGAGTGTTGAGTGTTATATTTTTTGTGAGAGATACACGTGAGGGAGTGAAGTGAGGCTTCCTTTCCATTTCTATTATTTTCTCGAAAATTTTAACCATTACAGGATGTTTAGTGCACCAAGGAAGGAAGGAGATGAGAGTAATTATGTACAGAAGGATATGGCTAGAATGTTTGAAATTTTACAAGGATTGACCACACGAATGGATCACATGGAACAGAAGAAATCAACAAAAGAGAGGAAGTCAGAAAGCTTGCTAGGTTCAGAGGCAAGAATAACTCAAGAGATAGCACTAGTATTAAAGGTGAGAAAGTTGACACCAATTTGAATTGTATAAAATTTAAAATTCTTCCTTTTCAAGGAAAAAATGATCTAGATGCTTATCTAGAATGGGAACATAAGATTGAACTGATTTTTGCATGTCACAGTTACTCTGAGGAACAGAAAGTTAAATTGGCTGTGGTAGAATTTTGTGGATATGCTAGCATATGGTGGAATCAACTGACAATCAATAGAAGAAGAAACTAGAGGATCAAGTTAGCACTTGACGAGGATAAAAGCAGATTATGAGGAATAAGGTTTGTACCTTCACATTATTCTAGAGGATTGTATTTCCAATTGTAGGAACTTTCACAAGGAAGTATGAATGTTGAAGAGTCTTACATGGAGATGGAAATACTCATGATGAAGTTTGATAGTCAAGAGGAAAGTGAAGCCTCTATGGCAAGATTTTTAAATGGTTTGAATAGAAATATTGCAGACAAGTTGAATTATCACACTATATGGAATTGGATGAAATGTATCAGATGGCCTTGAAAGTTAAGAGCTAGCTCAAGAGGAAGGAGAAATACAATTTTGCAGGATCTTCTTCTACTCCATGGAAGAAATGGAAGAAGGAAGATAAGGATTACAAGAAAAGAAAAGTAGTCCAAGCTATTCCTAAGGATAAAACATCTAATAAATCCAAAGGTAAGCCTGAAACTACATCTAGTTTGAGTAAAATTCGCTGTTTGAGGCACAATGGTGTTGGTCATATGACTTCCTAATGTCCTAACAAGAAAGGATTACTTTGAGAAATGATGAGTATAAGACAGCTAGTAAAAGTGAAGGAGATGATGATGAGGTGCCCAAATTAGAAGATGCTACTGATACTGAGGAGGTAGATGCTTTAAGCCTATCTTTGGTTATTAGGCATACTTTGAGTACACGACAGGTAGATGAGGGAAATCTTGAGCAGCAAAGGGAAAAAATTTTCCATAGTTGAGTTGTGGTGAAAGACAAGGCTTACAATTTAATCATTGATGGTGATAGTTGTGCTAATGTGGTAAGTGCTAATCTAATGGAATTGCTTAAACTACCTACATTGAAACATCCTAAGCCTCACAAGTTGTAGTGATTGAATGACTCTAGAGAAGTGAAAGTGAATAAACAGGTGAATTTGATGATCACTTTTAGGAAACTATAAGGATAAAGTATTATGTGATATAGTACCTATGAGTGCTTGTCATATATTGTTTGATAGACTATGGCAATTTGACAAGAATGCTACTCATGAATGGCGTTCAAATCATTTCATAGTAAGACAAAAAGAGAAGACATTTTATTTGAAGGCTTTGACACCCCAGCAAGTTCAGGAAGATCAAAAAAATTGAAACAGGATGATGACATGTTGAGACCTAATGAGAAAAAGAGAGAAAACACGAGAGCTAGTGAGGACGATACACGAGCGACTGAGAGGAAAAACAAAGTGGCTAGTGAGAAAAAAGAAGAAAGCGAGAATAAGAAACAATTGAATTGTTTTGCCACTAAAAGTGAGACCAGGAGTGCTGTAAATGAGAAAGATCGTTAATTGTACTTATGTATAAGGAGATCGTGTTTTCTACTAATGATCTTGATTCAACTTTGCCTAGTTATGTTGTGACTCTTTTGCAGGAATATGAAGATATGTTTCCTGAAGAGATTCCTGGAGGGTTGCCACCAATCAGAGGAATAGAACACCAAATAGACTTCATAGCAGGAGCTTCTATTCCAAATAGGCCAGCCTATATGAGTAGTCCTGAAGAGACTATAGAGATCTAAAGGCAAGTGGAGGAGTTACTAGCAAAAGGTTTTATTCGAGAAAGCATAAGTCTTTGTGCTATGCTAGTATTGCTTGTGCCTAAGAAAGACAGAAACTGGAGAATGTGTGTGGATTGTAGAGTTGTTAATAAGATCACGGTAAAGTATCGTCATCCTATTCCTAAGTTGGATGATATGCTTAATGAATTACATGGTTCTTATCTATTTTCTAAATTTGATCTTAAAAGTGATTACCATCAAATTAGAATGACAGAAGGAGATAAATGGAAAACTGCTTTTAAAACCAAGATAGGCCTTTATGAATGGTTAGTCATGCTTTTTAGATTAACTAATACTCCTAGTACATTCATTACATTAATGAATCATATCACGCGTCCTTTCATAGGAAAATTTGTCATAGTGTACTTTGATGACATTTTAATCTACAACAAAAATTTAGAAGAGCATGTGAATCATTTGAGAAGTGTATTTTCTGTTTTAAAAAAAGAGCATTTATATGCCAATCTTAAGAAATGTACGTTTTGTCTGGATAAAGTTGTATTCTTAGGATTTGTAGTCAATGCTAGAGGCATAGCAGTGGATGAGGAGAAAATTAAGGCAATCAAGGATTGGCCTATGCCTACTAGCATCACTAAGGTAAGGAGTTTTCATGGCTTTACTAGTTTTTATAGACACTTTGTAAAAGACTTTAGCACTTTAGCAGTGCCATTGACTGAAGTTGTGAAGAAATCTATTGGATTTAAATGGGGAGAAGCACAAGAAAAAGCTTTTAATTTGCTTAAAGAAAAATTATGTTCTACTCCTTTGTTGTCTTTACCTGATTTTACCAGGGCTTATGAGATTGAATGCGATGCATATGGCGTTGGCATTGGAGCGGTACTAATGCAGGAAAACAAGCAATAGCATATTTTAGTGAAAAAACTAAATGGAGTTCCATTGAGTTATCCTACCTATGACAATTAGCTATATGCATTGGTGAGAGCATTGGAGACTTAGCAACACTACTTGTAGCCAAAGGAATTTATCATCCATACAAATCATGAATCACTGAAACATTTAAAGGCATAAGGAAAATTGAATAGGAGACATGCTAGATGGATGGACTTTATTGAGACTTTTCCTTATGTGATCAACTACAAGCAATGTAAAGAAAATATAGTTGCTGATGCATTATCACGCAGATATGTCCTTTTATCAACTCTTAATGCAAAGTTGCTAAGTTTTGAGCATGTAAAGAGTTGTATGCTGTTGATCCTCATTTTGCTACTGTTTTTGTTGCTTGTGAAGAGGGAGCTTTTAGCAAATTTTATAGACATGAGGGTTTTTATTTAGAGAAGGAAAATTATATATTCCTCAATGTTCTATAAGGGAATTACTTGTTAGGGAGTCTCATGGTAGAGGACTAATGGGGCATTTTGGTGTAAATAAAATCTTAGATATCTTAACTGAACATTTTTATTGGCCTCATATGAGAAGAGATGTAGAAAGAATTTATGGTCGATGTGTCACTTGCAAAAGGGCCAAATCTAAAGTTATGCCTCATGGATTATATACCTTTTTACCTATTCCTAGTGAACCTTGGACTAACATTTCTATGGATTTTATGTTGGGTTTACCTAGGTCTAAGAGGGGTTGTGATTCAATTTTTGTTGTTGTTGATAAATTTTCTTAAGTGACACACCTCATTGCTTATTATAAAATTGATAATGTATCTCATATTGCTGACTTATTCTTTAAGGAGATTGTCAGGTTATATGGAGTGCCTAAAAGTATTGTGAGTGACCGAGATGTCAAGTTTTGAGCCATTTTTTAGAAAATTTTATGGAGCAAAATGGGGACTAAACTATTGTTTTCTATTGCTGATCATCCACAAAACTGATGGTCAAATTGAAGTGGTGAATAGGACCATGACAACTCTACTAAAAGCTGTAATCCAAAAGAATTTGAAGTCTTGGGAAGATTGTTTACTATTTATTAAATTTGCTTATAATCGCACTGTTCATTCTACTACTGGGTTTTCTCCATTTGAAGTTGTTTATGGTTTTAATCCATTAAGACCTTTAGATTTGTTGCCTTTACCAGTTAAAGAAAGAACTAGCTTAGATGGTAAGAAGAAGGTAGAAACTATCAAGAAATTGCATGAATAGGTGCGATAGAGAATTGAAAAGAGAAATAAGCAATATGTTTAACAAGCTAACAAGGGCAGGAAGAAAATCACCTTTGAACTAGGTGATTGGATGTAGGTGCATTCAAAGAAAGAGAGATTTCCGTCTCAAAGGAAATCACAATTGGAGCCTAGAGGCGATGGACCATTTTAAGTGATAGAAAAAATCAACGACAATGCCTACAAGCTGGATTTACCAAGTGAGTACAATGTAAGTACTACATTTAACATTTTTGACTTAAGTCCTTATGATGCAAGTGAAGCTGATTCAAGGACAAATCCTTTTGAAGAGAGGGGAATGATGAAGACTTGACTGCACCTAGCTCACCACGACAAGTTCAAGTTCCTGCCGGCATGATCACATAAAGCTGAGCTAAGAAGTTTAGGGATGAATTCAACGGATATTGCAAGAACTTCATGGAGGAGCATGTAAAGCATATTAAAATGACCTTAGAAGGAGAACTACATATATTCAACATTGTAGGAATTAATGGCGATGATCTAAGACAGTTCATCATGTCAAATGAGGCCAAGAGGACACAAACATTGCCTGTTTTAAGAAGTACATTGCTAGTGCAAGGACCAGCATCGCCGGCCTAGAATTGCAAGACAACCGGTGTTCGAAGCAGAAGTTGCAGACCTATGCATAGCCTTGTACACTGTCAATATTAAGAAGTATGTAGACGACATAGACGGATACACCGCTGGCTTTTAGCCAGCGTATTATGAGACCAAAAGCCAATTTTTTAAGGCCGCCTCTAAGGTCGGCCAAGCTAGTTTATAAGTCGCCAGCATATAAAGTTCGGCCTTTTGGGTTGTTTTTTAGACTTTTGGGTTTCCCTTTGTTTTGTTTACATATATCTTTGTCTAGGGTTTGAAAAAGACAGATTATGGAACATTTTCCTTTGAAAATACAATTAAGAGAAATCCTTTCTCTTTGAGTTCTTTTGAGAACTTGTGAATTTCTTTAAGAATTTGAATTCTTGTTTAATTCTTCATTATACCAAGGTTCTAGGTCGGTATATTCAATGGGTTCACAATCATCATATCAAGGTTCTTTGGGTTACTCAACCATAGGTTCGAGGTCAATTACACCCAATTATACCAAGGTTCGTAAGATTTTAGAATTGATTCTAAATATCTCATTGGATCAAGGTCCGCAATTTGATTCTTAGAGTTTGGGAAATTTAAGATCCGTGTCAAGCATGCATCAATAAAAATTTTACATTCACAAGAGCTATCCCTTCCACTAAATGAATTCGATGTTGGACTTTCCTCAATGGAGGCAGTGATGAAGGTTTTTCATACACTTTCACATGTCTACCTAGCACTTATTGAATGGCAGTGCTATTGGCAGTCATCAAGGATGTGTTAAAATCATCTTTTTAAGCCATAACCCGCAAGTAAAATAACATGGAATTAGTAGACACCAATATCTTAAGTTAATGATGAGTAGTTTGATGTAATTCCTCAACTGACTCTCCTATGAGTTTAACCTGGATTCCCTCTTTCAAAAATTGCATCATAAGTTGACCATAAGCAATAGTGATTGGACTTAAATGCTGTAACTCCCAAAATTAGATTTGCTCCATGTATTAGTAAGATAGAAAATGTTTGAGCAAACGAAATTCCCTGAATTATAAATGGAACATCCACACATTTACCATAACAATCCATTTTTTGGCCATTTCCTATGGTCACTTGAAATTTAGGTGAAGGTAAATAGTCAATCCTAAATACTGCACAATTCTTGGCTGCAAGAAATTGTGAGTGCTCCTTGAATCTGCTAATATAGTTGCTGGTTCTTGGGAAAGACACTCCTAATAATGCATGAAAACTTATAGCTACTGTGTTTTCTTCCATATGGATATTATCAAAATAATCCTTATTATCATTTTGATCCTTTAATTCCTTATGTTCATCATCTCCAAGAAGTAAATGGTTTGTGTATGGCTGAATAGTTAATGGTTTTGAAAAAGCAGGTTTAATGTTTACAGAAAAATAGTTTGAAAATTGATCATATAGTTTTGCTTCATGAAGTTTGGCTAAATCCATTGCTTGTGTTAACGACGATGGTATGGCTAATTGTAACTGTTATTTTAAAATTGGTTTTAGGCTTGATATGAAACAACTTATGAGAACTTTAATCGAAAAGTCCAATTACCTGATTGGAAAGAGATTTAAAGACAGATTGATATTGATTGACAGATTTTGTTTGAGTCAGTTTGAACAATGCACCCTAAAGATCATCATATTGTGAATGGCCAAATCATAACTGTAATGCATTCTCAAGTGCTCAAATGAGTTTGTGAAGGGCCAAATCGTAACCCTCAGCTAGGGTTTCTACTAATCAAGTTTGTTAATGTCTAGGATGTATTTTGGGATGCCAATTTGAGAAAGCAAATGTCTTTAGAATTTCCAGGGTTGTAACTTTCTCATCCCTTTCTATTGATTTTTATTTTTCTTCTTATAGTCCATGATACATGAGTTGTTACAAAGTTAGTTAGATCTTCAACTATAATTAGATCTAACTATTATACAACTATATTTGTTATTATTTATGAAATATAATGTAATCTTTCAATCTATATGGTGTTTTCCTTGTATGTTTTGTAAGAGGTTTCGACTAATATCAGGTGAAGAAGAGGAATTTTGAAGAGGATATTATGGACTTTGAAGCCATAATTCTCAAAGAACACCTATTTGAATATATATAATATATATATATATGGGAGTGATTTCTTATTGGTTTTGATCCATAATAATGCAATACTAACTTCAATTTATAATAATCAAAGTTCAATTGAGAATGATAAGTGATGGATTCTATGATTTTGAAACAAAAAAACCTAAGGTTCGATATTAGACAGAAGCGCAAAAAAAAAAAAAAAAAATCAAAGATTTGAGTGATTTTGATAATCAAAAAGCAACATTTTTCGGAAAAATCAAGAACATGGAGGTAAAAGTCTCTGGAAACCTTGAGAAGAATTCACCGCCGAATCTATCTGATGATGAGGAACATTCAACCAAAAAGGTAAAAAATTGCAAAGAGGGCTACGATATGTAGCCTATAGTATTTCCTTCAAGGAAACACTTTTGAAATAGGTTGGTGGAGTGTCGATGGAGGAGAATTATGGCCAAGATTTTGATCTACATCAATTTGATGTTACTGTGTAATCTAAGGAAGGTATGCCAATGATCTCTTTTTCAGATAGAGTGAAGAATCTTATAGCTCATTCTATGGAAAGGAGAGTGGTGGTACAATTGTTGGGTCGTAATATTAGGTATAGGATATTATACAACGGGATAATGAGCCTTTGGAATCCTGACGGAGATGTAAAGATCATTGATCTTGATAATGGTTATTTCCTAGTTAGATTGGCAACAAAGAATGATTACACTACTGCTCTTCTGGGAGTATTGTGGTCCATTATGGGTCATTAAATTACTATTCAACCATGGCATCCTACGTTTAACACTAAGGATGAAAATTAATCTGCGATTGCATCATGGGTGAGGTTTCTAAGTTTGTTGATTCAATATTGTCAAGAATGTGCTACGAACAATTGCTAGTATAATTAGTAAATTCATTAAAATTGACTATAACATAGCTGCTTCACAGAGAAGCAAATTCGCTTGAAAGGTTGAACTAGAATTGAGAAAACCTTTAATTTCCAAAATCCTTATAGATGGGAGATTACAAAAGGTGGAATATGAGGATTTACCTGTTATTTATTATACTTATGGTAGACATGGGCATGTTATTGAGAACTATCCAAATAGGGAGAAGAATAAGGGAATTGAAGAGTCCAATATGGAGAATGACAGGATGAATACAGACCGGATCGAGTCATTGCTAATGGATCATATTGCTCTAGCACTGGTAGATCAAAATGAGATGCTGGGTCCATAGATTCATGCTACGAAATGTGGAAGGAAAGTTGGGAGCAAAGGGAGAGATTCTCGCAATGCTGATTTTAGTAAGGAGAAAAACAAGGAATCATATTTTACCAAATTTAATATCCTTGCAAATATAGAGGAGGAGGAGGCTAGGGAGGAAATTGAGGGAGAAGCAACTATGAAGAATAGAAGGAATGTAGGGGTCTTAAAGAGGGGGAATTTATGCAGCCAATAAAAAAAACTTTTCTAAAGAGGAGTCTTCTCGGGCACAAAAAAGTAAAGAGAGAAGGCCTTTAGGGAGACCGAATGATGGCCATAGTATGCAAGATAATGCAAGGAAAGAATTGGAAAATAATAAGGAAAATATAAATCCAAGTGTGGAGATAAAAATGAATAATGAGAGTACTCCTCAGGCCTAAATTCAAAGCGTGACCCAGTCTTCAAAGCTTATTACAGTGGCTCAAACGAATGAAATTATAGATAACAATTTGCATACAGTAGTGGTTATTGAAAATCCATCCATTTTGGTTAAGCAAACGTTATCCTTTTACCAAATATTGGAGAATTTGATGCTTAAAAAATCGATTCTCAGATGATGTGGTAATATAGATAAACCGCCTGACAAAATAAAAGTGATTAATGTAAAGAGTAAGTTGAAGTTTAGAAACTCTAGTAGTGTCTCAGTGAACTGTAATCAAAGGAAGAAGAAAGGGTTTTCTTTGACTGAGATTTTAGAGATGGACAACGACGACTGTCAGTCCATTGCTTCTGAGGATTTACATGAAGTAGACGTAGAGGAAGAGATGACCTGAAATCCAGGTTTATTTACTTTCCTTTCTTAATAATGATAGCTTCTTCGCTAACTTAGAGCTATTAAGACGTAGTAAAGAAAGGTTTTCGTAGAGTCTTGAAATTAATGATTAATTTGTATTGTGTGAAAGTAAAAGCTCTATTCAAAACTAGAGTTAGTGGAAAGTAGGATGAATTGGTGATCAAGAAAATCAGTTTTTCCTCATTCTCATTGTGTTGAAGCATGTGAATTTGCAGGAGGAATTTAGATTCTTTGGTGTGGTGATGTTGACATATCGGTGATGGAGAATAATTGGCAATATGTCCATACGAAAATTGTCTATGGTGGCCTTCCACCTTTGTTTGCCACTTTTGTTTATGGGAGTCCCAATTGCCAAGTGAGAAGGGTGTTATAGCATAATTTATACAAATTATCGTTATGTGTTAATGCTCCTTAGATTTTATTAGGGGATTTTAATGCATTTGTTCATGAGTCAGAGAAAATTAGTGGAGCTAATTGAAAGGTTTCAGGTTATAGGAAGTTTAGCGCGTGGATTAGAAACTGTGATATGGTGGACCTAGGATTCATTGGCTCTAAATGTACTTAGAGGAGAGGATGGTGCTATGAACATTTAGATCGAGCTTTGGTTAATCTAGAGTAGAGGTTATGGTTTCAAAATTTAGAGGTGCATCATTTTCCTATGATCTAATCAGATCATTCTCCTATTCTGATAAAATTTCAAGGAAAAGTTCAAAATAATATTAAGCAAAAAAGATTCAAATATATTACAGTGTGGACCACTCATCCTAAGTGACACTCATTTCTTGGAAAAAATTGGGAAAATAATTCTAATTTCTAGAAGTCTTTACATGTGTTGGTAGAAAAAGCTTCTAATTGGAATAAAAACACTTTTGGAAATATTTTTTTTTATAAAAAGAGAAGAGTTTTGGCAAGACCTAGTGGTATCCAAATTGCATTAGCTGTTCATTCCTCTAATAATCTCAAGGATCTGGAGGTGGCTTTGAGGGAGGAGTATGAGCATATGCTTACATAGAAGGAGATGCTTTGGAATCAACGGCTTAACTATTAGTAGTTATCATATGGAGACCGAAACTCTCTTTCTTCCATTCTAAAGCTAATGCTAGAAAGAAAATTAAAGGGATTGATAAGGTGAAGCTAGATGGAGATAGCTAGTGTTCTAATCAAGACAGAATCAAAGGGGTTGCAACTGAGTATTCCTATGGAGTCTATAAGGAAAGGCAGGTGTATACAGGTCAGTATTCTATCCGTGGTTTATTTCCTCCTTTATCTAATCATCAAATGGATGTCTTAAGCAGGCTAGTGATGGATGATGACATTAAACAAGTAATTTTTCATGTGAATCCTTTGAAAGCTCCCACTGTGGACAAATTTAACTATCATTTCTATCAAAAACCTTAGGGGATAGTAAGGTCTGCTTACTGTGTTATGGTGAAAAGGTCTTTGATATAGGAAGAGTGGATGCAGAAATCAATCAAACCTTGATTTGTCTCATTCCTAAAGTTGAACAACTTGAGTATGTGAAACATTTTAGGTTGATCAACCTCTGTAATGTGAGTTTCAAGGCTATAGCTAAGTTGATTGCAAATATACTGAAGCTGATTATGCCATGCTTGGTAAATCCTTCATAAATAAGTTTTGTTAAAGGAATGCAAATAATTGATAATATTATCATAGCACAAGAAATGATGCACTCAATGAGAATTAAAGAAGGGAAACAAGGTTGGATAGCTTTGAAGATTGATCTTGAGAAGGCATATAATTTAATGAGTTAGAAATTTATTGAGGATACTCTCAATGATGCCGATATTCCATCCATGCTCTCCTAAGTTTTTATGAAATCTTTATCTTTTTGTTCGATGAAAGTTATTTGGAACAAGGCTACTAGTGCTCCTTTTAATCCTACGCATAGAGTAAGGCAAGGTGATTGGATTCACCTTACATTTTTGTGCCTTGCATGGAGAGGTTATCTCAAGCAATTCCTAAAGTAGTGGAAAATAGTACTGGAATCCTATTAGATTTGAAATTCCAATCTTTCTATCTCACATATTTTTTTTTTTTTTTTTGCAGATGACCTTATCCTTTTTGTAGAAGCTTCGATTGAACAAGCTAGATACATCGTGAATATTCTTGAGGAATTTTTGATATTCCAGGCAATCAATTAGTATGATAAATCACTAATGTTCTGCTCTAAGAATGTGAACAGAGAGGTAGTGCATGATCTTAGTGCTCTGCTTGAGATTAAGCTTACAAATGACTTAAGGAGTTACTTAGGAGTTTCTCTACTTCATGAAAGAGCAACTAAAAAGACTTATCAATAGGTTGTGGATAAAATCAAGGAGAAGGTGAATAACCCATTGTTTTTCGCTAGATGGAAGAACCACTCTTACTAAAACGCTTCTGTTAGCTATGCCTATTTACTTAATGCAATTTGCTAGAGTTCTAAGGGGATTGTGTAATGAAATTGATATGGTGAAGAGAAGATTTATATGGGATGGAGTTTCTAATAAATTAAGCTTGCTTAGTTGGGATTTAGTTTGCCAACACCGAAGATATGTAAAGGTTTGGGAATTTGTAAATTGAAAGAAATGAAAAATGATCTTTTACTTAAGTTGGCGTGAGGTGTTTAATCTAATTCTCAATCCCTTTAGGCATGTTTGTTGCTAGAAAAATATAAGGTGGAAGAAGAATGTTTCACAAATCAACTTAGAGCTATGAATGCATCTTATTTATGGAAGCAGCTGGTGAAAATATGGGACATTGCCATACAAGGATCTAAGTGGGTAATTGGTGATGGTAAATGTACTGGGTTTTGGATTGATCGATAGGTGGTTGAGGATTGTATTATGGAGGAATATGCCCCTAGGAATTTAAATGGTATGGAGAGGAAAGCCAAGGTGAAAGATTTTATGAATAAAGTAGGGAATTGAAACTGGAATTTGCTTTCATCTATCTTGCCTGACTCCATATTATCTAAGATTGCAGCTATTCGACTGCCATAAGAAGGTGCTGGCCTAGATTGAATTGTGTGGAATAACTCTCATTTAGCTCTTTTACCATAACAATAACTTATGTAATGATATGCAAATCCCAATGGAAGGAGGTGATGCTAAGTGGAAAATTATATGGAGGAAGCATGGTCCAAAAAAATTAAACCATTTTTATGATTAGTAATGCATGGAACTCTATTGATGATGATCAAAGATGTAAGAGGCATATGACAGACAATAGGCATTGTCCTGTTTGTAATGTAGAGTGGAAGACATAGACCATGTGTTTCGCAGATGCTTTAAAGCAATGGTGGTGTAGCATAAATTCATTCTAGTTCTAAAGATTATTGTTATTCTAACCAACCTTTCGAGAATTGGTTCATCCAAATGTCTTAGCCAAAGAGATGGTGGAAAATATGGAGTGGTAAATTCTTTTTGGTGTTAGCTGCTGGCTTCTTTAGGACTAGAATAGAGTCTTTAATGGACATAGTGTTTGAAGGATCCTTGCACCAACTTACTGTTGCAAAAATTAAGGAGATTCACTTTGCAATGCGGAGATCATGTAAAAGTAAATAAGCAGATTATTAATCGTAAATGTGTAATGGTTGATGAAATAGACCAGACTTTGGTTGTTTCAAAGTCAACATAGATGGTTTAGTAGAGATGGTAAATGGTAGAGCTTAAGCTGGAAGTGTGATCGTATATTATGGGTGTGCATTTGTGTTTTATGATGAATGTTAGGAACAAAAGCTCTATTGTTAGAGTTATGGAGTGTGTTCCAAGGGTTGTGTTTGCCAGAAGGTTGAATATGAGGAATGTGGTGCTAGAGATGGACAATAAGCTAGTAGTTTACTGGTTGACAGGTGTTTGTAAGACAGATTTGAAGCGCTGGAATTTAATGAGCTCAATTCTTGATCTGCTGAAGAAGGATTGGGTGGTTGTTGTTCAACATACTTATCGTGAAGGAAACAGGGTCATTGATAAGCTTGCCAATCTTGCCAAGGATATGAACAGGGGTCTTCATGTGTTTATGCACCCTCCTACTGCTATAATGGAAATTATTTCTCAGGATACACTTAATGTTGCTTTTCTTGGATATTATGTAGTCTAGGTTGTTTTGGGTTTTTATTCCCCTTGTAATATAGAAAAGTAACATTTTGTGTACGAATATGGATAACATCATTTCAAGAAGATTTGGTTCTCTCCAAATTTTTCCAAATTAAGATTAGATATTAGGGGTAAAGAATCCATATCGCTAATTTTCCCACTTCATAGCTTGATTTATAGAGCAAACATATGAAATGAGACCACTTTTGGTCTCAATTCAAAAATAGGAAATATTTACCTTGCAATTTTAATATAAGAAAAAAAAATGCATAGAAGATGGTTGTTCAGATATGGAAATTGGCAAAGAATGCATCTAAAGGAAGAAGATGAAGCTGGCATAGTAGCTATGCCATGTGTCATGCATGCACGTGGTAGCTTGTTTCACATATCCCATGTGAGGAAAAAATGCAACACACACAATATGCCACTCATGAGTTAATCCCATGACCTCTCCTTTGTGTATGTAGTGTCTTTTCATTAGGTTATTGACTGGTGTCTTAGCATATTATGTGAGCAAAATTTTTTTAAGGGTTTTGGAATAGGCCGAAGTAAATAGGCTCATCTACTATGAGCCATTTGATTAAGCTCAATAAAAAAACATAATAAAATAATACATAATATTTAGCCTAGGCATAAATTTATACCTTTTTAAGCCCGCTTTATAGTAGAAAAATATTTTATATAAAATTGACCTATGTAAAATATACTATTATATTTTTTTTTTTCATGCCAAATCATTGAATTGAGGCTTCATATTTAAAAATATTATTTTAGTATATACTTAGTTTTTTAGGGTTATACGTATATACATACATACATAAATTTTAAAACCTAAATTAGCAAAAATGGGTTATCAATATATATGTAACTTACCCAATGACTAGTCAAAATTTTCACATATTTGTAACATTCACCAATCTAGTAATCCCAATACTTTAATCACATATTTTCATGAAAGTATGCATTACAAGTGGGTTAATGCCGTAAATGGTACCTGAACTTTGATAAATATGCGATTAGCTTGAAAACTTCAAAATTGATTAAATTAGTACCAAAAAGAACTTTTCACGCACAAGAAGGATACATCTATTAAGTTTTTTTATGTATTAAATTGATTAATTTTAAAGTGTTTTTAGGTACTACATTGATTAATTTCAAAGTTCAGGTAGTACTATTATTGGCATTATCCCCTATGAGTATAATAATATAACTCCAGACAATTTATAATGAAACCCTATGTTTACTTCTTCTTCTTCTTCTTCTTATTATTATTATTATTATTATGGTTAATGTCATAAATGGTATTTGAACTTTGACAAAATATATAATTAGGAACTTGAAGTTTGAAATTGATCAATTTAGTACCTAAACTTTAAATTTGACTAATTTAGTATCTAAAAAAACTTTTTATGTGTGCTAATAGTACCTCCATCAAGTTCTTTTAGGTACTAAATTTGTTAATTTCAAAGTTTTTCAAGTACCAAATTGATCAATTTCAAAATTCAGGTACTAAATTTATCATTTTCAAAGTTTAGGTACTTAATTGCATATTTTGTCAAAGTTTAGTTACTACTTGTGATATCATCATCATCATTATTATGCTAAAAAGAATAAAATTTATTTGAAATAATCAAGATGATACCAAAACAACTATTGGGGGTTTTTTATATGATCAACAAATAATATGAAAAATAAAGAAGATGGTAGGTTACTATTCATAAAATATAATAATATTTTCTTTTCTTCTAAGAATGTAGTATGGTTGACATAAGAATTTGCTTTTCTACTAATCAAGATTACACAAATAGATTAAACTTGGCTTTAAGCAAATGAAAAACATTTACAAGAGGTCGCCAAACAAATAAGAAGATCTAGAAAGCACAGCATTAAACATAAACGATGAATCCATTTTTAAAAATGACCATGTTTCAGCCATTATCCTATCTTTCATCAATAATAAGCTTTTGAGTGCCCTCAAAGCTTCAATTGCTTCCAGTGTAGTAACTACAATTTTTGAACTCAACCTAGCAATGAGCTTAACTATGTGATCTTTGGAGATGACTTTGATCCTAGCTATCCTTCTCTTTTTTGCATACACTATTGGATCTCTTTTTTACTACTCCTTCCAATGAGGCTATCTAAAAAGTATAAGAACTTTGTTGATGTGTTACATATTGCTTGGGAAACTGCTACAGTTGTTAAAAAAAAAAAAAGGAACTGGCTTAAGCTAATTCCCTTAAGTATGCCTTAATTACATGGATGTTAGAGATTGGATCATGATTTTTATGATTAAAAAAAAAACAATATCTATGTTTCAAGATGAACAAGAGGCAAATATATATGGTATATAAAAGAAGGAGAAAATGTCGAATTTGATACCTTAAATTTGCAAGAAAATGCAATTAGGTACCTTAACTTCTAAATGTTCAATTTACTATCCATTTTAACTTTTCATGGCTATAAATGGTACCCCTATTATCTCAGTTAAGTTCGTTTGTCTATGTGGCACAAATAAGAATGCATGCATGACACAGAGAACGTGGTTAATGTTTGAAAATTTCAGCGAAAAAATAATAAAAAAAGTTATGTAACCATGGTCAAGTTTAAAATAGGCACGAAAACTCAACTGAAGTGAGGAGAAATTAGATAGATATGTAAAATCAAAGATAAGACATGAAGAGAGAGAAAGTCATGCATGAGCAGCTGGACAGAATGAAAAGGTAATAGGGACTCATGAACAGTGAATCCTTAGAAACAGTCTGGTTAACCCCAAATTTGAAGGGAAATTTGAAACCCTAAATCTTCCCTAAGTGAAATCCATTGCATGATTACTACAACACCCTATATCTGTTGAAACCTTAATGGAAATGAAACACACATCTGTCAAAGAAGACAACAAGAGCATCTGAAAGACGACAACATCGTGCACTCAATCACACTCAACGATCGGTTAAAGAAGATTCAAATTTGAAAATGACGTATCAAGATGCTAATGCAACTGGAAGGTAACTTTTTCAATAGTTTATAGTTTCTACCTTACCCACATTCTTTGAATTTCATTCCTCAGTTATGATCACACACACACACCAAATAGGGCTAAGAACATGCCAATCTTTTTTTGTACTGATATTTCTTGTGCTTGTATATGATTGTGTAGCAAGTTACACAAGAAAATACACTTTTCGTCTTAATTGTTTAGTAGTTCATGTGTAATGAAGCTGGTTGTTGTCTCTTAGTGAGTGTGGATGTTGTTGGTTGTCCTTAGTGAGTGTCAAAACATTTAAAGATCAACACAGTGAGTTCTATTGACCATCTTTTAGGAATAGTTGTGTCACATATAAGGTTCTTGGGAAGCACTTCCTTTTAAGGATTTGAATCTTACCAAAGATGTCAGCTGTGGAGGAATCATTAGTTGATGTGACTCAAAGTTAATGTAGCTGAGCTAAAGGACAAGAAATAAAGCTGGTCAATAGGAGATTCAATTTAGAGGTTGATAGGCTTTGGGACTATGTAAGCACATTACAAAAGGCCTTAAAAGGTTAGCCTAACACTATTGGTGTCATGGCTGAATGGACAAGTCTCGCCCATCCACAACACTTTAAAAGGATGTTTATATGCTTAGATTCTTGTAGACTGAGGTTTATTGAAGGCTATAGAACTATCTTAGGCTTTGATGGGTGTTTACTTAAGGGTGTCATGAAAGCGGCATTTTGAGTGTTGTTGCACGAGACACAAATGACCAAATGTATCCGATTGCTTAGGCATATGTAGAGGGAGAGAACAAAGAAAGCTAGTCTTGGTTTTCAGGTGCGTTGGACCCTTTAGTTGGGTTGAGTTCAACGACTGGATTCACCATAATTAGTGATGTGCAAAAAGTGTAGTCTATGTTCTCCACTCTCATTTAATTGTAAATGGCATCACATTGTCAGTGTTTTTGTTCCCCCCCCCCCCCCCCCCCCCCCCCCCCCCCCCCCCCCCTCTTGCAGGGGCTAAAATAGGCCATATCTACTAGTTATCCATTGGTTAAGCATCATTTTTGTGCTCGTCACTCCTTCGCTTATTGGCTAAAGAAGCATAAAGGAAGTCAAGTGCAATTGCTCTTTTAGAGTGCATTAAAATCCACCACTGTAGCTAAGCTATGGTGAAATGTTAACTAGATGAGAGCGATTAAGCCAAGTGCTGTTGATGTAGATCGTATCAACTCTTAAATTTATAATTCCAATTAACTCTTACGACCTAGTTAGGCAGTGTACCTATCTATAGTTGTATAGGGTCAACGGATATCGTCCACAAGGATCTTTAAGACAATTACTAGAATTAACCGGTTTTCCACTATTTAGCAAATCTAATTAAATGCATTTATTACTAACAACTACGATTCACTATTTAACTAATTAATTCGCAATCAATGTATATTCACAACCTTAATAATTCAACAATCACAAAACAATACCCTAGACCTTGATACACCACTAACCCTATCAATCTTATTAATAACCCTCATCAATGCAGCACGTGTTCTTGAATTGCAGGAACCCTAATCTCATTAATCTCTTTCTCAAGATAATTAAATCCTAATCCTATATGTCTAATGGAAATCTCTTCCTCACTAGATGCATATAAAGATTGCATTAATGATCACAATTCCTCATAAAGATAAATTCTTGATGCAAAAGATTCATGTAATTTATCTCTAGATTTACATTCAAACCCTTCTACTCATGCTAGATCTTTCCTATTAATTAATCCTTCGATTCAATTAACAAGAATCATACAATAATCTAATATTGCGCATATACTAGATTAAGACAATCAAACAACATGAATAGATTCAAAAACAAGAACTTCATTCAACAAATCAATTCAATCCACATTAGGGTTAAGGTTTCTCAAAATCTAGGGCATATAGATCTAAGCTTCCATTGTAAAATAATTACAATTATAAACCATGGAAGAATAAACATAAAACATGATGATTACACCCTTTAACCAACAAGTCTTGTGATGGAAAATTGTTAGGAGTTCTTCTTCTTCTTCTTGTACGTCTTCTCTCTTAGGGTTTCTTCTCCTCTCTTGTGTGTGTTTCTAACAAAGAGTGGTTGGATCTATTTATAAAAAAAGGATTTGTCTTCTACACGGGCATTCTACACGGGACGTGTTCGGGGCCGTGTTGCTTTCTCATGTCAGCTATTTCCTCGGATTTGTCACGATTTGGAGTCCTACACAAGCCCAATCACAGCCTGTGTTGCGAAGTCGTGTATGTTCCATAAAGCATTCTGTCCATTTCTTATCTCTAATATAAGCATCCAACATAGCTCGTGTTGCTTCCTTATGTTCTTTGCAATAGCTTGCTGTACATTTTTCAAGGCTAACACCAGCATTCAACACAGCTTGTGTTGAAATCTCATGTATGCTGAAATTCTTCACTTTGCACTTTCTTCATCAAAACTTGTTGTAATTCATCAAAACATCTCCATAATGCTTATTATCTCCTCTTAATCCTGAAATTAACATATTACTCAATTCAGTATCCTTTTCCACAATTATTTACATAAAAATCACTATAATATCATACTAAAACCATGTGAATAATTATGGTATTTTGTACGTATCAGCTGTAGACGATTTACTCTAGAAGAATCCAAAACATTGGTGTAATGGGCTATTCCAACATGAAAAAAAAAATGCGACATCATTGGTAATAACATGTTGGAGTGTTTCAACTCCACCATCGTCAAAGTAAGACAAATGTTCGCCTATCAATGATGGAATGCATACGAAAGCAAGTAATAGGTAGAATAGCCTCAAAGATTAAGGAGAGCGGGAGTGGTGTTAGTGCTTTACTCCATGAATATGTCAGCACATTGAGAGGAAAAGGAGATCAAGCTTCAACTGTCACCCCTTACTGAATTGCCATATGGAATTCGAGATCAGATACAATGATCACACATATGCAGTTGATTTAGACAATAAACATTCATGGGGTCTCAACGTGATTCCATGTACTTATTCATTTTCCTATATACTATATTTAGGCAAGAGTGTTGAGGAATTTGCAATCATTGGTATATTCTTGAGAAGTACATGAAAACATATGAGCATGCAACAATGCCCATTTTGAGTGCAAAGTTTTGAGGTAGGACTACAATTGAGATAATGTTAGGTTTGATTCCAAAAAGGTTGCCTGAGAGGCCTAAAAGAGGCTACAATAAAGAAGAGCGTAAAGGAAGGGGATCATATAAAAGGTTGTCCAGAGTTATGACCTATAAGTTGTGTGGAAAACAAAATCATAACGTAAGGGTTGTCCAAGCCACATACATCCAATCAAGAAGCCTAGTTCCATTGACTTATTTTGTAATATTTCTTAATGAAATGTGTTTGGTTATTTTGATGAATATAGCACAAGAATTGCCACAATGAGTAACAAGACAATGGGTAATAGACCAAGCGAGTAGAGGGGGGAACCTACAGCTATCAAATTTGGCGATTAAAACTTAATTTTGTTCCTTTGATGGATGTTCTTGGATTTGTTGGCAATGAAAAATTAGTTTCTCAATCATTATTTATTCCAATAATTTATCATTATAATCGCAGTTGTTGTTCTTTAACATGTTAGAATACATCCATGAGGAGGCCTTCAATTGCACCACTCCTAATCGTGTGTGAATTTAGATGGATGTCTCTTGGATTTGCTCGTCGAATTGAATAGCAAGGAGGCGATGCACAAGTAGGGCATAATGGGGGTGCTATATGCTAGGGTTGGATATACACATGCTCTCCAACTCTATTAGAGAGTACGTAAAAAATGCCGACTACGAACATGTCTAAAGCACAGTTAAGGGAAGTGTTGTAGAAGGTGCACCTATAGTTACACATGGTGTGTCCCGGTCTCATGGAACATCTGTCCAATGCAGACATCTGGTTTTGATTTAATTTACATCATCAAGTTAACTCTTTTCTCTAGTGCATCATATTACATTGAGAATTGATAGGTTTGTTTCTTTGCGTATAGGCATCACAAAATCTAGGTCATGTTATGACAAAGGGGATTAGGTTAAGAGGCATTGGATAACTCACTAGCAAGGATCATGGCTAAATAAGTAAATGATGGGACAATAAGAGCAACTTTAGGCTGATTTTGGAAGAAGCTAAGACAGCACAACAGGTTCAGAAGAAGAAAGCGGTGGATAAATTGATAGAAAATAATTTCTTATATTTCAAGACCGATCCTTGCCTAGAGATTACTTGAGTGGAGAGGATAATGGAAACATTCCTGATTCCATGTGTGATACATTTTGAATATGGGTTGAATTAACCTTCTGATTGATCATACACACTATTGGGAGATGGGAACCCTAATTTCTTATGAAAAAGAAAGTGAATTGTGTTGTGTATGTCAATCAGGGACCATACCCTTTATATATAACCCTAATGTGCTATTACTAATTTTTCCCATCATAAAATTAGTAATGAACGCCATGAATTCTACACATTTATTATTTAGTCCTCATACTTTATATTAGATGACTAGGACCATTATACTTTATTAGATCAATAATTATTAGGTCCTTGAAACTTATTACAATAATAAATGTATGATTATTAACGTAATATATGTGCATCCACATATTCAAATGCGTATATGAGTATACATACATGGCATGAAAGTCCATAATTTCAACAATCTCCCACTTGGAATACATAGCCATGTGCACAAATAATCCATCCTTCATTCATATATAGATTATTGTATGCAAGCCAAATGTGTGCACATAATTGTATTGACGTTATCTAAACGTTTCATCCATGAATCTCACCAATACGAGGACTAAAAGAGTAGTCATTGCAAGTTTTAATGCAACTAAACCCACATTGATCACCAGCATCAACTTGACTAAATGACATAGACAATGTGAATGTGTAGCATGGAAATTACATGCAAAGTGATCCATACATGATTATTTCCAACCGGTCCAATTTAAGATTCGACTAAATGAGATCGAAGTTAAGAATAACAAAATTAATGAATAAATCGAATTTAACTTTATTAATAACCAATGTCATGACATCAAAACTACATTTAAGTTAGATAAACAATAAAAATAAACTCCCATTAATCAAATGGCATCTATGCTAATGACATCCATGCGATATAAATACTCATGAAAAGCTCCAAATGTCAATGCCTTTGTAAGCGGATCCGTAATCATATAGTTTGTCCCTATAAGCTCAATATTAATCAAACGACTTTTAACCTTTTCCTTCACAACAAGGAGCTTAATGTCTATATATTTTGACTTTGATGAGCTCCTGTTGTTATTAGAATATAATATTGCAGCCCTATTGTCACACTATATCCTAAGTGGCCTCTTAATGTCATCAACAATACCCAATACATAAATGAAGTTATGTAACCATATAGTGTGACTAGAAGCCTCATAACACGCAACGAATTCTGCTTCCATGGTAGAAGATGCAATAAGAGACTGTTTGGCACTTTTCCATGAAGCAACACCTTCAGCTAATAGAAAAATATAAATAGATGTGGATTTTTTGCTATCTTGGCACCCAATGAAGTTAGAGTCAATATACTCTATGATCTCAAGTTTCTTTGACTTCCTGTACGTGAGCATATATCCCTTTGTCTTCTGAAATATCTGAAGACTCTCTTGGTTGCTTCCCAATGCTTTCTTCCCGAATTACTTTGGTATCTGCCTAGCATTCCCACTATAAACGCAAGATCTGGATGGATATAGACTTGTGCATACATGAGACTTCCCATTGCAAATGCATATGAGATGTCCTTCATGAATGTGGAATCTATTTCATTATTTTGGACACTACTTCAAACTAAATTTATCCCCCTTTGACACATGTGTGTCATGGGGCCTATAGTTTTGCATGTCAAACCTTTGCAGTACCCTTTTGATGTAGCCTTTTTGTGATAATCCAAGGATTCCTTGCAAACAATCACGATGAATTTAGATTCCTCGTACATATGATGCTTCTCTAAGATCTTTCATTTCAAAAAATTCTAAAAGGAACTTTTTAGTTTCTCAAAGAATCTCCACATTACTGCTAGCAAGAAAAATATCATTCACATATAACACAAGAGATATAAATCTACTCCTACCAAACTTGTGATACACACAATCTTTAACAATGTTTACCTCAAAACCAAATGAGAGAACAACCAAATGAAATTAGAGGTACCACTAACAATATGCCTGCTTGAGCCCATAGATGGATTTCTTAAGTTTGCAAACCAAATTATTATTATTTTTTTAAAGATAACCCCTCTGGTTGCATCATATAAATAGTTTCTTCAACGTCTCCATTGAGGAAAGCTATTTTAACATCCATATGATGTAACTCGAGGTCAAACTATCTTTCATTGACACTGGAGAGAAAGTCTTCTTATAATTGACGCTTTCCTTTTTAGTAAATCCTTTTGTGACAAGTTAGGGTTTATACCTTGCCACATTACCCTGTGAATCCCTTTTGGTTTTAAATACCCATTTACAACCAATAGGTTTCACCCCTTAGGGCAACAAGACAAGGTCTCAAACATTGTTGTCTTTCATTGATTAGATTTCCTCACCCATGGCTTCAATCCATTTATGAGAGTTTGAAAATTTAATTGCCTCGTGAAAGGTGAGTGGATCATCTCTCACTAAGTCATTGTCCATTTCTTGTTTATTGAGATATATAATGTAATCACTGGATATTGCATTTCTCTTTTCTCTCGTGGACCTTCCAAGAGCCATTGGTTTTTCTTGAATTTGAGTTTGTTGAGTTTGATTCTCATGTTCCTCATGAACAATAAATTAGGAAACAATTGGATGAACTTGATGAGTAGGAAGCTCTCCATTGTCATGTATTTGTACCAGATATTGTTAAATCATGATAGGAATTGAAAACTTGATTATGATCAACAACATCCACAGGAAGAGGAACATTAACCAACTCCTCTTCAAAAACATAGCGATTACTCTTAGGATAATGATTTAAAAAAAAAATATTGGCAATAACAACAAAAGCGTTAAGAATATCAGTTGTATAGAGAACAACATATAAAAGGCAATCAACTCACATAGTCATGTAGTTATAACAAAGTAGTGATTAATTATATCAATAACAAAATCCCATCTCAAGATAACTGAAGTGACATCGAATCTAGTCTTTGGACAGAGAATCGACTCAGAATTGGCTTTCTTGATCTATTAATCGAGCATTGATGATAAAATCCAGTCAAGTGCTTAACCTTTCTTTGGGCCGACTTGACACTCGTAACGGACACCAAATAATCATCACACAATCATTACCACATGTTCATGTAATTCTCAACCAAACAATAGTCTTCCTTTGGGCCGACATATTGCTTGCATGAAGAAAAAACACACACCACTATCTTCATAATTCACGGTAAAAAATTTCTATAGTAGAGGTCACTTTGGTGACTATACCGCTTCAATTAATCAATGAAGAACGAAGTATACTTAATTTCAAAGTTATCTAAAATTAATCATTGATTATAAAACAAACATATATGCAATACTAAAGGCATATAAATTAAAAATAATAGGTATAATTAATTCACTTAAATAAAAACATGACAACCAAAAATTTATGAATTTATTCCATGTAATTGTACAAAAAAAAAAAAATCAATGAACTGGATGCAATTTACAACCATTGCTACGAAATCGTGAATTCATTGCTGAAGTCACGGTGATTAAACAAGTCACGTAGACCTTCATATTAAAAGAAGAAGAACAAAACACATTTGATCCAAATAGTGAATCTATTCTATGGCAAGTCAGTGCATGGTGTAATATCATTGGCAAATCATGCATCTAAGAGACGTCACTTGTTAATCCATTATGAATTGTGTTTGAAGAGAAAATATAATCAATTCGGCAAGCATATTGATTACAATTATATATATGCATTAAAGAAATATATACCAACTCTCCAATTCCGATGAATCCGTAATAATAAATAAATAAATAAAAATCGAAGAATTGATGGTTCAAGATTATATTTCCTATAGAAAAAAAAAAAAAAAAGAGGTCCTTTGTGGAGGAATCTTTGCAATTCCCAATGGAACCAAGTGACAATTGTAATATAATTCCAATTGTTTACCTGATGTCTTAAAAAAAAATTGTTTACTCGTTATATAAAAATGGAGGCGTACGACAAAATCACCTTCACGGAACTTATAATTATAACCAAGAAAATCATGAATTTACTTAAAATTAAAATAAAGCCATAGATTCAATGAGATATGACGATTTATCATGAAATCAGACATATATGGAGCAAGAAATAATATAAAATCACCATTCCATCACCACAAATCAATTCCCAAACGATTCTAGAGCAAGGCTACTCTAATACCATTTGATAGAAAATAATTTCTTATATTTGAAGACCGATCCTTAGATAGAAATTACACGAGCAGAGAAGATAGTGAAAACATACTTGATTCCTTGTGTAATACGTTTTGAATCTAGATAGAATTGATCTTCTAATTGATCGTACACACTATTGAGAGGTGAGAACCCTAATTTCTTATGAAAAAGAAACTGAATTGTGTTGTGTATGTCAATCAAGGACCACACCTTTTATATATAAAACTCTAATGGGCTATTACTAATTTTGCCCATCATAAAATTAGTAATGAACCTCAAGAATTTCACACATTTATTATTTAATTTTCACACTTTATATTAGATGATTAAGACCATTATGCTTTATTAAATCAATTATTATTAGGTTTTTGAAACTTATTACAATAATAAATATATGATTATTAACGAAGTATATATTTGTTCACATATCCAATTACACATATGAGTAGACATGACATGAAAGTCCCAACAAAAACTAGTGCCACGTCAAAAGTGTAATAGAATAATGATGATAAGCTTTTGCCGTGAAAACATAGCCAATCCAAGCTTCATTGATCTGGAAGAATCCAGTGACAAGAACGATGCAATTGAGGTTGAAGCCCCTGCACAGAAGAGTTTTAAGTAGACTTTTTTGTGATGCTAAAGGATTTCTTTTTTCCTTTTGTTTATGTAAGTGGAGATTTGTGTTGATTTTGGGATGTCTCTTGTAAAATACAACACCCATTTATGCCACCAGGCTTGTATATATCCATAAAGTACAACACCCAATTATGGCATTAGGCTAACGTGTAAAGACAATCTTGTGTATGTTTCCATCGGATTACTATGAAAAACTTCCATTTCCTTTAGCTTGTCTAGGTTTATTGCATTTTAATGGCTTTTGGAATTGCTGGATGATTTTTTGTATTTTGAATTGTCTAAGTTTTGTGGTTCAAATTGTTATTATATCTTCCACTTTGGTTAGTGACTAGACTAATGAATCTACATCTGGTGCATTTTCTTTGGCTTTTCCATGGTGAGGATTGCATAATGCTTTATGAATGAATAAGAATTGGGTTTAGTAGTGAAAACAAAAGAATTTTCAATTTGATGCAGGGGTTTTATTTTTTATTTTTTTGGTTAAATGATGCAAAAAGATGGAAAAAAATGCAAGGATTTTTTTTTTTTTTTTTTTAATTTTGCTGAATGATGTAAGGAGTTTACCATTATAAGGAGTTTTTTTTTTTTTTAAGTTTTTCTTTTTGTCTAAATGATACAAGAAGTTTACCACTATAAGGTGTTTTTTTTTTTTTCATTCTCACCTTACAAGAAGTTTTTCTTTTTGTTTTGTCTTTGGGCTAAATTATACATGAACTACATCATAAAGGGCAACTAATATTTGATACCATCCTCAATCAATACTGATAATTGAGTGTACTTATGAAGTTTTTTCATTTAACTCCTCTTTAGCAAATTTTAATTGTAGCAATGGAACAAGAATCCCTATCTAAATGTGCTTTAGCTAGTACATTATACTTTTATTTTGCCAATCCTGTTTGGCTATTTTTCCATTTATACTTCTATTACGAACAAAATAGTTGTTTTACTTTTATAATGAACAGAATAATAGATGGATAAACCTTTTGTTTGAAATGACATTTCAATTTAAATTTACATCATATAGGAAAGGAAATCAAATAGACAACATAAGATTTTAAACTAAGCGGAATCCCTTCATTTACATAAATTCTTCATAACATAGCATTTCAATTGATTCATTACAAAAAAACTCCCCACAACGAATTACACTTGAACAAACTTCAACTTATGCATAGTATTTTTTCTACAATCCTACTTGTTGGGTTAGATAAAGCTTATTTCATCCACTAAATGCTACCTAATACAATAACATTCCTAGACATGTCACATATAACATATACTTGTAGAGCATGACCAATTTTTCCAGCTTTACAATCTCTTATTCTCCATATGATTTCATTCGGTTCACTAAATCACTGTCATCTACTAGGTCACTTAGTTCCTTAGGTTTCCTAACGCGATCCTTCGTGATAGCAAGTTCTCCTCCCTCAAGCTCTATAATTCAGCCCTTCCTTTATCAACCATGGATGAGATCATCAACTCATTCATTCTAAGCTCTTCAATCACATCTTGTAGTCTTCTTTCCTGCTCATCCCCACATTACACATATCGAAAGAAGTTGCAATCATCCTCTTATAAAAAAAGACAAAAATTAAAGTGTAAATACAAGTATTGCTATAGTTTCAATTGCACCTCTCATTTCTCCGAAATTGCAACTATCCAAAACCCTTAAGAAGTTACAGGATAAACACGGTTACACAAATTACCTTATTGAACCTGGGACATCCAAAAAACTAGCAACCATAGTTACTTTTTGTCCTAGCCACAAAAATTCATGCCTCAAGTTTACAATCACATAGGATAGTTTTGTCATTGGAGTTCGATGACTAAAATGTTGAACTCATTGATGAATTACATGACTTAACCATCGATCTCCTGCATCTTCTCTGCTTTGTATCTACGTTGTCAACTTCCATGTCAGGATTAAGGTTTATTTAGGTATCATCATTTTGGCAGGAAAAATTAAGGTTTTCGTTCTTGGTTTGCTTTCTTCAATCCTTTGCAACTTTTTTTTCCCTCTTTTCTCTTTCATCGACTTAACCATGGTTATCTATTTCATAGGAAAAAAAAAGGCACAACTACTCTCAAGAATCGTGTAGTGAAATTATTATTATTTTTTATTTTAATAGACACGTGTCACATGCGTATTCACTGTCTGTGACACGTAGATAAATAGACTTAATCGAGTTAATAGTGATACTATTTGTAGTCACGAAAAGTTAAAATAGGTAGTAAATTAAACATTTGGAAGTTTAGGTAACTAATTGCATTTTGTGCAAAATTCAGGTAATAAATTGCATATTTTCCCTAAAAAGAAATTTTAGGCTTTCATGAGCCTTAGCTACTAGTTCCTAGAATTCTAACAACTAAATATCTAAAAACATTAAAAAAAATAGCCAATATCCTTGTTAGCAGATTTTCAATAGGAAAGTTATTAATTTATAGAACCTAATACATGAACAAATTAGGTCTTGCAAAGTCTTGACTTTGTAATAGCGTAGCTTGCAAAACAATAAACTATTAATAGGCATTAGTGGGTTATCCCCTATAAGGACCTAGTTAATTAAATAGCAAGTGTATGTTGATACAAAGTAGTAGTAGAATGACTAAATTGAATACAAGAAGGGGGTATTTATAAGAGTAGATTCATGATAGATCTAACAAGTGGATAAACCCAAATTTAGAAAGCATCCCAATAGTTTAGGATAATGATTTCAGAAAAGAAAAATAGCAAATATATCTTTTAGATTTGTAAAATTCCTATAATTGCTATGCAAGCCAGAGACAACTGTAGGTTGGCTTACTTGCATAAAGGTAATTGAGTTGTTGCTAGATTGATTCACATTAATAAAAAAAAAAAAGTGAATAAAAATCACTTCTTTCTTTAGAAAACCCAAAATTGAAACTTAATTCCTACTTTATAAAAATTATGTACATGCAATCAAAACCATGTGTGATTAAAGTGAGAAATCGAATTGTTAGACCAAAAATCTTAAAGCCAAATAATAATTTCACCAAAACACACTGAAATGAGTTGATTTAAGCATGTCTAGTTGAATCAATCTAACTACGGTGCTCCAAGCAATCTCAATAGTCAATACCAATTGAAGTGTTAGGTTAGTTAAGCATCACTGCTAGTGGAGTGCCGACCACCTCACTTCCACGAATGACTATTAAAAGACACCCAACCACCACCAACCGAAAACTATCGACGTTAGTTTTCCCTTTTTTCTTTTAAAAATAATTTTATGTAATTACTAATCCAAAACATAATAACATGTTTAATTGTTTAGGATTAATGAAATATTTAATCAAAATAAAGATTTTTTGTATCAGTGTTAACGCATCGAAAGTTCCTCCTTGTTCACCCTCTAAAATGAAAGAATGATAAAGGAGAAAATATGAACAGGAAAGTTATTGTTATCTAGTATTCAATCGATATATATATACAGCTGTACAAAAGGATAATTACAAAACTGTCTTGAATGCTATGTTGACTGCTTTCAATGTTGTGTTGACATAAGGCTGTGTTGACTGCCCTAAATGCTGTGTTAACAAACACGTGTAGTATTTCCACATCCCCCCTCAAAATTGGGCTGCACAAAGACCCATCTTGGATGACAAGAATGCAAGCTGATGTTCACCTAATGGTTTAGTTAAGAGATTCGCAAGTTACAACTGAGATGAAACATGAGAAGTAGTGAGAAAACCATCAGAGATCTTATCGCAGATAAAATGGATATCGATATCGATGTGTTTAGTGTGTCCATGAAGCCATGGATTTAATAATTAATTATGCAATTTTGTTATCATAATAGAGCTAAACAGATAAAGCAATAGAAATATTAAAGTCCTTTAATATGTATGAAACCTACAAAAGTTCTTTATTTGCTGCTACCATACTTTGATATTCAACTTCCGTTGATGATGTAGAAACAGTTTTTTGTTTCTTGGTCTCAAGAAACAAGAGAAGAACCCAAAAATACACAAAATTCAGAAAGAGAATGTCGACTCATTAAACAAGATCCCCAATCCAAATCTAAATCACTAGATAACTCCAAAGAAGAAGAAGAGGAATAAAACAAACCATGATTAACCATAGCTTTTAAATATCGAAGTACATGCATTATAGCATCAAGATGCGACTATCTTGGCTTAGAAACAAATTGACTAAGATGATGAATGACATAAGGATGATCAGGTCGAGTTAATGTAATATAAAGTAAGCATCCAATAACTCGCCTATAGAAACCAAGATCTGATAGAGGCTCCCCCTATGCAATTTCAAAACTTACGACAAAGGAAACTTGGCAGGACGATATCCAGTAAGTCTTGAGTCTAGCAAAACATTAAGAGAAATTTTCCTTTGATTCAACCATGTACTAGCACTATTACAGAAAACTTCAATGCCTAAAAAGAGTTTAGAAGTGCAAAAAGTCTTTTATAGTAAAAGCCTTATCTATCTCATGTTTAAGTGAACATATATCATCTTCACAATTATCAGTAACAAGAACATCATCAACATAAACAAGAACATCCAAAAATTTACCTGACGAAGACTTAGTGAAAAGCGAATAATTGCTCTGAGATTGAGTAAAGCCAAGATGAACAAAAAAAAAAAAAATTAAATTCAAGATTCCATTGATGTGAAGCTTGTTTAAGACCGTAAATAGAGTGAACAAGCTTACATACTTTACCAGGAATAACTTTATCATAGTCTTCAAGAGGAATTGTATAAATTTCTTCATCCAAAAAACCATATAAAAAGGCATTATTAACGCCCAATTGATGTAAAGTCTAATTAAAAGTTGTAGCAATAGCAATAAGTATACGAACAGTAACTAACTTGGCTACTGGAGGAAAGGTATACTTATAATCTTTATCAGGAACTTGAGTATAACCCTTTGCCACTAATTGAGCCTTATAACAATCTATGTTGCCGTCAGGCTTGTATTTAATTTTGTAAACCCATTTTGAGCCAATTGGTTTATTCCCTAGAGGTAAATCATCTAACTTCCAAGTATTGTTAGCCTCTAAAGCATGTGTCTCAGATCCCATTGTTCGAACCCAATTAATGTTTAATTTAGCATGAGAATAACAAGTAGGTTCTTGGATAGTAAGAACATTAGAAATAAATGCAACATATTCAAGTGTGTAGTAGGAAAAATCTATTGGATGAAAGATAGGATGAAAAGTAATGTGTTTAGAAGAAGTTGTGGACATATAATTATGAATTGAGTGTACATAATCTTTCAATCAAGAAGGAGCTTGTTTATTTCTATTAGATCTTTATAAAACTGAAGATGATGAAGACTCAACAAGGAAAGATGACTAATCAAGCACATGAGAAGTAGTAATATCAGTTGATGGAGACAAAACAGGATCAGCATGACTAATATCTGTATGATTAGGGTTAAAAAAATTAACTTGGATAAAGAACAAGGTAAGTGATGATGTTGTGAATGAAGAAAATCATAGTAAGGGAAAATAGATTCATGAAAAGGCATATCCCTACTAAAAATGATTTCGTGATCGACTATATCATAAAATTTGGAACCTTTTTGCTCATTTGGATAACCCAAGAAAACACTCGTAATACCTTTGGATTATGATAAGTGGGTAGAGTACCAAAAGGACTTCAAAAGGAGATTTCCAGGCTAGCTTTGACATAGCTATTTTATTTATCAAATATGTGATCGTGACAATACACTCTTCCCAAAATTATTTTGGAAGATTTGCATGAAACACAAAGCTCTTATAGTTTTAACAAGATATTTGTGTTGTCGTTCAACTACACCATTTTGTTATGGTGTATAGGTCATCGTTCGTTGGTGAACAATGCCTAGTTTAGAAAATACATATTGGCATTGCTGTTTAACAATCTCAGAGTCAATATTAGATTTAATAAACTTTATAGTTGCATTGACATGGTTCTTAATATATGAGAAGAAATATGTCAAAATAGCAAGAACTTGAGACTTATCTTAGAGAAGACATGTCAATATGCAACGTGACAAATCATCAATCAAAGTAAAAAAATATCGTGCATCTTCTAATATTAGCTATTTTATATGAGCCCCATAAATCAACATGAATCAATTTAAACACAGTTGAAGTATGTGTATCATTTTTATCAAATGGAATACAATGAAGCTTAATAAGCTTACAAGTCTCACAAAAGAAATCATGGTTTCTTGCAAATTTACAATTGGGAATATGCATAAGCATTGATAAAGAAGAATGACCAGAACGATTACGAAGTAAAAAAATATTAGAATCAGTTAAAAGGGAATGACAAAAACCATTATTCAAACCAAAAGACATGAAGTTCTAAAAGATTTTAAACTACTCTTTATTGGCTAACTGTCTAACACATACAACCCATATTTCTTCGTTGCAATTGCCACAACTTCTTTAGTTGAATGGTCCTAAAAACAACCTTTTTGAAGATCAAAATTAGCTTTTAATTTTTTTTTTCTTTAACAATTGAGGCAAAGAAAGTAGGTTATGTTTGAATTTGGAACAAAAAGGACATTATGAAGAGTAATTTGAGGTTTTAAAAGAACAAAAAGGACATTGTGTAGAGTAATTTGAGGTTTTAAAAAAATATCACCCACTATATAAACAGTTTGTGAAGTTCCATTGGGTAATTTGATAGCTATTGGTTTGGAAATGGTTTGTCGATTATGTAAAAGATGTATATATGGTGTAATATGGTCCGTTGCACTAGAATCTACTATCTAAAAATCATACATATTATTCAAACATGAAGATTCAACATTAAAAGATATTATAGAGCAAATTTTACCAAGAGTCATTCCAGGATGATCAAATTTGTCAAGAAATATGGATCGCTAGAACTCATATCTCCGCTAATCTGTTGTATTCCCGAACCTTTTGACATTCTTTCAATAAAAAAATAATAATTCAAGAAAAAAAGCATGTATTATCTACACACGCTCTGATACGATGTGAAATATTTAATTAAAATAGAAATTTCATGATCAACATTAACGCATCGAAAGTTCCTCCTTGTTTACTCTGTAAAATGAAATGAACAGGAAAGTTGTTGTTATCTATTATTATTATTATTATAGCTGTACAAAAAGGATATTACAAAACTACCTTAAAGACTGTGTTGACTATCCTAAATGCTGTGTCGATATAAAGGTTATGTTGATTGCCTTAAATTCACATGAATATTAACAAACAGACGTGTAGTATTTCCAAAGGATTGATGTAATTTAGGATCCTCAGCACCATGAATGATTTGTTTTTTCACATGTATCATATTTATCTTATTATTTTAAAAAAAATAATGAACAAAAAGAAAATAAAAATGGAAAAGGAATAAAAGGAAAAACATAGTTTTTTTTTTTAATCAGATGTTTGGATGATGATGGAATCATAGTTGCATGAATATGTCTTTGCACGATTGCATGATAAGAGTAGCTCCACTCGTGCTCGATATTACATGACTGTATAACAATTGCATTTTTAAGAGTGTTATGCTTCGTAATTCATGAAAAAGTTGATTTCATATTTCATGTCCATTGCACATGTTATTTAATAATATACGATTTCATGATTGTATAATTATTGCTATTTTTTTTTTTTTTGGTGAAGAAAGCATGATAACGTTTTGGTTGTCTTTCAATATCAACTTTTTTCGGTAGGAATCAAGGGTCAAATAGAAAAAAAAAAAAAAAAGGAAAAGAAAGAAAGAAAGAAAAACGAGTTTTATAAAATTATGACCTTTAAGTTAAATTTTTCTTTCCAAAATTGCACTTTCTGATCATCTCTTTGGGCTTTTATATTTTTTTAAAAAGAAATTAAACTTTAGGATGTTTTCCCTAATAAAATAAATAAAACCACTAATTTTTCCCCTTATTTCTATAAAGAGAACTTTGATAGCTTAATCTCGGACGAGTAATATGAAGATACCATTAGGGATTGGTGAAAAAAAAAATAAAAAGAAATTTCTAGAGTATATAAATTTTTTTCGTTTTAGAAAGTGAGAAAAATACTTAAAAAGAACTTTTGTTTTGTTTCTATTTTGTTAATCATAAATCAAAAGTAAAAATAAGTGAGTTAAGAATAAGAAACCTCCCTTTTTTTTTTAGAAGATTTACTTGGTAGTTCAAAGAAAAAGTCCTTTCAATGTTATCGAAGGATAAATTTGAATTTTGAGTCTTAAAGCCCATAATTGACTTGGTTTGACTTTTTGGGATGAGTGACTAAGCCTAGAGAGAAGTCAATAACATTGGGATAACTAAGAGAGTTTGACATAGTGGGCTTAGTGCAGAGATTGTTGGATCAGACTGACTCGTTTGCTCTCAACTCCGTCAAGGAGTTCACACTTAAAGTGGCCGTTCATGGGCTTGAGAGCCTATGTAAGAACCTATCAATAGAGATTAATTCATCTCGATCGTGATGCTGTATGATTCAGTGGACATCATTAAGAGTTAACTCTATAAATACCCATAACTCCACCTCATTTGAAGGGCTTGAAAAATAAATAGAAGTATCATTGTACTGTTGGAATACTCTCACAAGAGATCAAACATAGCTTAGCGCAAAAAACACATAGCTTCTTCTTTAACAATGGGGTTGATGCTACATAGTTCCTTAACCTGTTACTAGTATGTTCGAGTTCCATGAAACTGTCTACTCTCCTCCTTACCTCCTCATTCTTACTCATTCCTTTTGTGTGCTACGTGTCACTCTTTTGAGGCCATGTGCAGCACGAAGCACATATTGCATGCAGGTGACCATTATAATCGATTCAAACCACTATAAATATTAATGTTTTTGAAGCTTGAATTTGTTTGGTTATTCAAAGATAAGTGTTATGTTAAACAAGTTTTGCCTATGTAATTTTTGACCGATTGTCATTTTTCTTGCTCAACTAGTAACAACTCTAAAATCTTCAATATTTTTTTAACTAAAATTTTCCCCCAATTACATTGGTAAAGCAATTCATACAAAATGAGTAGAATTTATTATGGCTAGAATAATTAAGGGGGCAGAAAAAAGAAATTTCGATCAGGACAATAATATAATAGAAGAAAAATTATGTGATACTAATGTTTGGCACCTAATGTTCAAAGGCTTTGATTATGAATTTGGTGGCTGATGCGTAACGTACGATATCGAATATTTGACTAATCTTATTAGTCGTATTTAACGAACTTTCTCCACTAAGTGTTATCTTCAGCGTTTAAAATCTCACTTAACATGATTTTTTGAGTCCGAGATTTCAATATCTTCTGGAAGTCCTTCTATAACTGTGTGTTTTTTTTTTTAATCATTTCTTCATGTTCCCGAGTTGATTCCTTCTGACGATGCTTCAGGCTTCGGCATGCAATGGAAATAATGCAGCGCAACAAAAGAAAATTATCACGTCCATTGATTTTTAGATGGATGTCGGAACGTGGTCTTCTAATGTATGTTGATTTTTCGAATATCCAAACAATAAACATTCAAAAATTAAAATTCGTAAAGTAAATCAAAGTTTTCAAAAAAATTGAGCAAAAGATGGCTCGAAGACAATATTACTGATAAAGTGATTTTCAATATGCCATAAGATGTGCAACTTATACTAAAAACCTAAAATTTGCCAAAAAAAGAAAAAAAAGACTAAAAGAGAAAAAAATCTATTGAAAGACATAAATAATATTTAAAAGATATTATTTTGAACCATGACTAAAAAAATATTCAAAATATATTAAAATTTAAATCTTATTAAAAGATATTGATGAAAAGCTATTAAATATCCAAATAAAAGTTATTGAAAATATATATAGGCTATATCATTATTAACCGCATCATTCCCTTAGTTTTGTTAAATTCGCCCATTAGATTTCACCATAACATGCAAGAATTGCTTGGGATTAACCAACCACATACCCCAAGAGCAATCCTTCTTAGGTGTTAGAAGGAATGGAACTACATAAGGACTCAAGCTCTCATAAATAAACCCTTAGCCAATAACTCCTCAACTCTTTGCCTTAGCTCCTCATACTCTTTAGGCTCATTTTGTAATATGGCCCATTTGGAAGGGCTGCTCCAGGATTAAGATCATTTGATGTTGGATATCACGTAATAGGATTAATTCATCTAGTAATTCATCAGGATACACATCGCAAAACTTTGCTATTATAGAATTCATTGCGTCAAAAACTACAACCCCTTCAGTGACCTCATTTCCCACCAATGTTGCCCAACCACCTCCAATCATAAACTCTTATTCAACATACTCAGTGTTAAAAACTAGTCCTCTATCACCAATAGCCTCAAAAATAGCTTTGTCCTTTAAGACTAAAGCCTCTTTTTTCTCCATTTTCATCCTAGTATCCCAACGCCTCTTATCTTCCTCAACACAAGGTCTACCACACCTGCGAGACAATTCTTCATAATGCTCTTCTTCATCAACATAAGTGGAATCATCCTTGCCTCATCAAGATTAAGCATCAAATTAGGGATTCTTTCATGGCCAGGGTCAAAATTCCTATTTTGATTCCCCATAAGTGCACTCATCCTCTTTGCAAGTCAATACACTACTATGTCTAATTGATGCTCTACAGTTGCAACCAAATGCTCGTCGATCATTTGTCCGATTCTTCGATCCAATTCATCACGTTCATAAATTTCCTCCATTGTACATTGTTGATTGGTTTGCCTCCATGGTGCCGTGGTACTCTAAGAGTGAACATAGCTTTGATACCAACTCACACAGCAAAATAAAAGAAAATTATCACGTCCCGTTCATTCGCACATTAATGCCTAAATGTGATCTTATAATGTCTTTGATTTTGCGAATAACTAGATAATAGACATCCAAAAATAGAAATTCACAAAGTAATTTGAAATTTTAGAAAAATTAAGTAAAAGACGACTCAAAGATAAAATTACTAATAAAGTGATCTTCAATATTTGCCACAATGTATACAATTTAGATTAAAAACCTAAAATTGCCAAAAAAGGAAAAAAACTAAAAAAGTAAAAATCCTATTAAAAGACATTAAATGATATTCAAAAGATATTTTTTTTAAATCATGAATAAAGAAAAATCCTATTCAAAAGACATTAAATCCAACTAAAAGATATTAATGAAAAGCTATTAAATATCCAATTAAAAGATATTGAAAATATATTGACAATATTATTATTGATGCATCAACAAAACTTTGCAAAAGTTGTTGCTTTTCTTATAAGCTCACCAAGACTTCGAGACTCGTAAGCTTTTTATTATTTATTTTTATTTTTTCCAAAAGCTGAGACTCATAGGTTGAGGTGTCAAATTTATCCCCATTTTATATGATATTAAAGGAAAAATTTCATGGGAAGGCATTAGTGTTTGGAGTTAAGTTCGTTTAAACATCAACATTTGTAAGAGTTAAAAAAATGAACAAATATTTGAGTAAGTAAGTCAAATAATGCATGGTCAGTAACTCTGTCTAATTTCTTCATCAAAATGTCATGTGTGTTCCACGTGATCTTCTTCTTCCTCCTCGGAATCTCTCTCTCTCTCTCTCTTTCTAATCTCACCCAAAAAAAAAAAAAAAACAAAAGACTATTCTACACAAAAGAAACAAGAAAGCCCCCTTCACTTATGATAACTGACAGCAAATAAAAGAATAACCAACCAAGAAGAAAAGCTAGCAAACAGCTTGTAATTAATAAGCAAATCAACACAACAAAGAAGACAAATAATAAGCAGTAAGCACAGAGATGAGTAAACAACTTGAACCAAACCAACTCACCAAGTTGAACTTGGTTGTCTATTGCTGAGTCAACTCACTAATGCCAAAACCCTATCAACACAAAAATCACCATTACTGAGATCTCCCGTGTTATGAAACCATCACAAACCAAAACATCCACTAAACTCAGTAACTTACCAAACTGAGTCTTGATATCACGGTGAGTGAGTGAGTTTACGGAGAGAATTAGCCGATAAAGGTGAGTGAGTGAGTTTAGAATCAGAAAGTAAGTTTAGATAGAGAAACTAGTTGAAGAAGATGATGAAGTTAGAGAGAGGTTAAAGAGGAAGAAGTTCTAGGAGGAAGAAAAAGATCATGTGGAATGCACATGATATTTCATAGAGAAGTTAAACAGAGTTAGTGACAGTATCCTACTCAAACATTTGTTCTTTTTTTTAACTTTTACAAACGTTGATACTTTAAGCAAACTTAACCTCAAATGTTAATGTTTTCCGATGTAACTTTTCCTAATATTACAGCCTTTGAGGTGTCAACAAACATATCTTTACTCTATAATTTTAAATCTATAGCATTTACTGCTTTCCCATATATAATTTATTTATTTATTCTTTTAGCAAAAAGGGTACAGTTGGTTCTATTTCATAATTTTAAACCCATTCTCAGCTCTATGGGGTAAAAAAAAAAAAAAAAATTATTCTTACTTCCGAAAACACTTCTTCCTTAATAAATAACTAGCGATGGAGGTGGCACAATGCATGTGCTATTAAAAAAAATTAATCTTACACAATAATTCATTAATTATGGTTTTAGAGCAAAGCAAAATAATAATTTATTGAAATTAATTGTTGTTTAATGGACATAGGATAGGTTGTTAATGTGGACATGCGAGATAGTTAATTGTTTACGGAATAAGAAAATGCGGGATTGATGCCCAGTTATTACATTTTTTTTTTTGGTCATGTTCACTGGACAGTTGTTTTTTAAATTTAGTCAACTACAAAATTCCCTTCTAATTTCACTCTACCTGCAGATGTATCATATGTTATATTTAACTTTATAAAATAATAAAAATAAGACACTAAAATCCTCCCGCTAGCTTAAATTACATAGATGACTATAGCATAAAGAATAGATTGTTTTTCCAAACCCTCCTAAATAATTTGTTTATTTAACTATTTACCTTTTGTAATGGTGTTATATACAGGGTATATTAATATTTTTTTGGCCGAATACAGCGTATATTAATATATATATACGCATATATACATACATACATCTCTTTTTTTTCCCTTTCTTTCTTTCTGTTTTTCCTTTTCCTTTTTTTTTTTTTTAAAGAAACTGCCATTGATTTGGCATATGTTTTCAGTGTATGATTTTCGGCCTCAGACAAAGAAGTTTTATTTATTTTGCGATATAAATAATAATATATTCAATGGATATAAACGTGCACATCGGCTAGTATAGTTATAGCCAATAGTATCCGATTTTTCTCGCCGTGAATTTTCTCAATTAGGCTTCAAATTTTTTTAAAATACTATTCTTATAACTTTTAAGAAATGTGGATGCCACAATTTTCTCTCTAATATACTTCTAACTTAGTTTGTAAATATAATTTATATTTATAAATATTTATTTAGATTGATTAATCGTTAGATTTGAGGATCATTCATTCATATATATTTTTTTTGGCCCTAGGATCATTCTCAACTAAGTTGCTTTCTTTTTAATTTACCGACACAGGCAAAATCAAATAGCTTATCGGTTCCGAAAAATATTAACAATAGTATACGCGTAGAAACAATCAATTTGACAACATGTTAAAGGAAAAATCACATTACTCTGTCGAAATTTACTTTAATAGGAGAGGGAAAAAAATATTTACCTACACTAATATGCTACATGAAGAAGTAATATATCGGGAAAAAAATATAAAAAATATGACATGCATTTTGATATTTTTACAAACAATTGATCTAGATTTTGATTTTTGACAAATATATATCACCATGTTTTGATATTTCAACAAACAAGTAATATGAGTTTTATTTTTGACAAATACATTACATATGCTTTATACTTTTATAAAAAAAATTATATGTGTTTTTCTTTTTGACAAATATATTATTTGTATTTTTTGATGTCTCTCGTCTATTGGTAACACGAAGTAGGAGTGTATACGTTATGATTCAGTTTAGTACGCCCCCTGAACCGAACCACACCATATTACAGTTTGGTTATTCTTTTAAATTGGAACCTAACTATACTATTCGGTTTGAAATTTTTTGAATTGCAAAAAAAAAAAAAAAGGGTTTAGTTTGCGATTTGAACTCTTTTTATTTTTAAAATAAAAATACATTCTATCGAAAAACTTCAATTGCATTTTTTTTATCACGAATGCAAATATAAGCAACAATATTTATGATTAATTGTTTACCCAAATAAACATGTAAAACTTATAGTAGGAGAGAGATTTCACACATTGTAAAATTATAATAACATACTAGTCTTATTTTCTTAAATTATCTCAAACCATCTTAAACTATAATGATATACTACACTATCCTAATACGAGATGCAAATTTTAATTCATTATATACTTCTAACTAACACATTATCACCTCTATAAACCAATAAGTAATTAAGTAATAAAAGTAGATTAATTAATAAGACAAAGATAAAAAAAAAAGTTCAAAAGTCAGAACACTAAAGTCTAAAATCTAAAATCTAAAATCTATTTTACTAGTAGATACACAAAAACAATCGAAACATGAAACATAATATATTTAATCTATTTTCATTCTAAAAAATGATACAAATTTAAGTAAAAATTTTTAAAATAGTTAATTATTTAATAAAACAATAAAAAAAAATAATATGCTTAATTTTTTTTTAAATATGTAAAATGGTGTGGTTCGATTCGAACCATACGGTTTTGTTTAGGGTCCTGAACGGAACTGCGAACTATTAGTTCTTTATTGAATCGACCCATTAAAAAAAAAAACTAAAATTTCGGTACAATTGATTCGATCTGATTCAATTAATGATTTGATCAAATTTTTTTTTCATGGCCTTAATGCAAAGTGAAAAGGTATAGGTAATGTATTTGTTAGAAAATAAAACTTGGTTACTTTTTCACAAAATTATAAAATAAAAGTCATGTATTTGTAAAAATAAAATCCATATCACTTATTTGCCATGTCAAAACACTCGTCATGTAATTGTTATAAATTAAATCTTATATCACTTGTTTGTAAAATACGAAATGTTATGTTTTTATAAATTTTTCCTAATATATATAGTAATAAAAGTTAGATGTGTTTTAAAAATACCAATATTTTATGATATTCATCTGCCACGAATTAATTTATATAACCCGTCAATAGTCAAAGACTATCAACAGAGAGAGAGAGAGAGAGAGAGAGGGTGGGCGTAAAACGAAGAACATCCACAGGTTTCAGGCATTAGGAATCATATTGCGTGGGAAACAAACTTGATACACGGCACACCATTTCTGAATTTGTGTACCGCACTGTACCCACTAACTCCTTTTACTCTGCTAGTCATTTCCTGGCGTGTTTACTTTTTATTATCCTACTGTAAAATGATGAAAGTGAGCTTACCCGTCAACTTTGTTTCGGTCACTTTCACTTGTCGCTTTTCACTTGTCGCTTTTCGTTAGGTCCAACGTGAATTTACAATTCCCACACGAGATTCCTTTGTTTGGCAAAACGAGGTTATTGTGGTTCTCATTCCTTTTTTGGAAATTTTGATACTTAAAAAAAAATAAATTTACTTATTATTATAATTAATTATTTAAATTTTAAAAATTATCAATTTACTATATACAAATTTTTAAAAATCATTTATAGCATCTAAGTAAGATAGGCAATTATAATGTAGATATAGTTCAGATAGTTTTTTGGGGAGAGGAAAATAATATTAAAGTTTTAAAAAAAATTATAAAATTGTTATTGAAATCAAAATAACCCCAGTTTTAGGTAAGTTGATCTTATCTGTTGAAGAGACAAGGTTGGTACTCTAACCTTGCTCTACAAAAGAGACGAATTGCCATATGTTATAATGTTATTCCACATGCCCCTTGCTCCATAAAAGTGGTGACCGTCACCGTCACATGATATGGGAGAGGAACTTACCAAAGTGAATCTAGACCTTATCTCATTCCATCCTTATAGTGCCAGTGGTGAAGATAGGGATGTCACACTCACATAGGTTGATCCTTTTATGGAGCATCCCCATCAAGATGTGCATCAGCGTAGACCACTCCTTCGGACTTTTGTCAGGTGGAGACGAGGGAGGTGGGGCACCCAGAAGTAGATATTATATATATTTATATTTTATGATTGTTGTACGTAGAATTTTCATATACTTTTGATTTAATTAATTGAACAGTAATGCAATCATTTTGTATTATGTTTTATAAGTTTTTTATTACGTTTGTGGTGAAAGGTTTGACAATACTATTATGGTTGGATGAATTGGGTTTAGGAATACTATTGTGGTTAGGTAAGGTGGTATACTTATTTTATCCGCTTATTGGAACTTCTTCTAATGACATATGCATTCTCTTATCATTTCCAGTTGGAAGTTTAGAAGTTGTTTGCCCATGGTAGATGGCTAATGAATGATTTATATAGCTGTTTGTATATGATTTTGACAGGTTATAATAACTAATGTAAAAAGGAGTAATATATAAGATATGTATTTGGGGGGGGGGGGGGGGGGGGGGGGGGGGGGGGGGCGTGTGTGGTTGGTTCTAAAAGTTGTGGTAATCTCTTCTCTTGAAGAGACGAGGTTAGTAATTTACATTGACCTTGTCTCTTCAAGAGAGAAGGTATCTCTATGGTAAGACTTTGTCTCTTAAAAAGAAGAGGTCAGTGTAAATTAATGATTTCATTTCTTCAATAGATGAGGTACTTCCGAGTTACGAGAACCTCGTGTTTTCAAGAGACAAGATCAGACACTTATGATCCCGTCTTTTCAAAAAATAAGATAAAATTGCCTAAAACTTGGATTATTTTGATCCTAGTAGCAATTTTGTAATTTAAAAAAAAAAACTTTAATATTATTTTCCATTTCTGTAGTTTTTTTTTCACTATAGTTTAGTTAGTTAACTATATAAAATTTAGATAGTTAATAGTAAAAATTGATAAAATTGAGAAACTAAATTGAAAATTCTACACTTTAAGTAATTAAATGAAAACAATAGGTAAAGTTTAAGTGCCCAAGGTGACAACTACCCTACTTAAAAGATACCATGGTCATCTTAATGATACTTTTGAAGCTTTTTATTAAAATAAAAAATTATTCATTTCCATATTTTGACTTGTTTTAAAAAAATAAACACATAAAAATTATAATTTTTTTATTTGCTTTCTTAATTACTATGTTTAGACATTTTTTTTATCATTACATTGCTGCCGGTTCAGTTTATACCATATGATAACATCATGTGCTGTCTCCTCCTGTACATTCACCAAGGAGGGGAAACACAAGGGAAATTCATTGCTATCAGGAAAATTAAAAAAAAAAAATAGCAACGTAAATAAAAATTAATGTTGCACATTGACTTTGGTTATTTAAGTTACTCACACTTTTAAATCTATATTTGAAGTATGCAACTTTTTATCACATCCAGCATTTGATTTTCCATCCACAGCAGCTAATTCGTTTTATATTTTATTTTTTATTTTAAGTTAAACCATTGGAAGACTTAAATAGAAAAGTAAAAAGAGGGAGCATTTAGTGTTTTTTTTTTTTTACCCACATTAACTATGTGTGTTATAGTTATTATTATTATTTTTTTTTTTTGGTAAATATTACATGCATATAGCATGAGTTGTATGCTTTATTGTGACTAAGAATTGCACACCAAATAGAAGCAAATAGAAAAAGATTAGGAAGTAAGAATAGCTTATCTCCCAAGGTCCATATACTAGTCTAGTGTAACACATAGATTAGAACTTTTTAGTTTTACTTAGTACTGCAAATGAGTCAAGTCAAGACAATACAGTGCTGAGTTGAGCTCAAACTCGACTCAAAATTTTAAAGGTTGAGCTTGCCCAAGTTTTAGTTTTTAGGTTCGAGTTCGACTCAAAGTACAACTATATAAAGTCAAACTTGATTTGATTAAACTCATTTAGGCTTAATGTAAGTACCCGATCTAGCTAATCTCACTATTAGGCATGCCCAATCCCCAACCACATACAACACATAAGTATTATATGCAAGATTGTCTGATTTATGATGACTACTTATTTAAACTAGTAATACCTTCATAAAACTTTCATATAAAACTACTTAACATATAAGTAGATCATCTTTACAAAACTTGAAATAATTTTAGTGCCAAACAAGTGAAACTTTAAAAGTTTACAAAACTTGCTCCGTATAAAACATTTAAAAGGAAAAAACTTGAAATCTTAGATTAAAAACAAAAGGCTTAACCAACAAGCCTATAATAAAAATTACATTTCATTTTTATTTGTCTTCTAAAAACTTGATTAAAATATCCTTGCTTGCACATGAGTCCCTAGCGTCCCATTCATCCATAAAGCTTTCCAATCAGTCCCGTACCCAAATCATCGTAGTATTTATCATCAACAACACCTACAAAATGGCAACATGTGTGAAAGGTCCAGTACATAGTAACACAAACAAATGAGAAGTAGCAAGCACACTTAAACTAATTCAATGTGGCACGCAAAAGTTTAATTATCTTTTATTAAGTAAACAAATCAACATTGGAGTGTTCAAACTCTAATTGCACTCCTAGGGAACCTGGGGGTCCTGAGTAATAGTAGTTGCTCAAGGGATTGATATAGACAGCTCGAATGCCTATATTTCTTGTATTTAATTAAAAAGAAAAACATCATCCTCTAGGGTTCACAACCGTTTCTCATCTTTGCTTAACTTAATCCATAATATCACTTAGTTCAACCAGTCTCATAAACGTGAACTAAATCATGTCATTTATTCTTAAGAATAAGCAAACATTATATCGATACTGTTAACCTTATCAACTACCCGCTGAGCCACTTATAAGCATCATTGTATCATGACTAAGGTAGCTTAAGCACCGAAGCACCATGTTAACCTCGTTAACAGGGTTACCGCTCCTCAGACCAGATTCAATGGCACATGCACGGCCAATTCAACATATTTAGGTCATCTTTGATATTAGTTGATTCCAGTATGTTTAATTTAACAACCATCAATCAAGCTACTGCATACCTGTCCCAGATGTTATACTGGGCAAATGATCAATAGACGAATTCAAATCAATAGAAGAATATGTAAAACAAATAAATTCAATTCACATAAATATAATGCATTCCTTTATTTTAAATTTTGAAAAATTGATTATTATTATTACTACTACAAAGCCAAACATACAGTTGTGTATACCCTCGTGTTTCCTTTACAAGAGAAATATAGTGAAAAACAATCTTATGCTTCGGGTTTGTAAAATTTGATCAGAGAAAACATACTAGATCGGTCAGACCGTGTTTCGCCTATGTTTCTTTATTGAACAAAACACGATGTTATACACAAAGGAACACAGCTTGATACATGGGGTCGTGTTCTACTCACTTCATTTAACCAAATACATTACAAACAGAGAAAACACGATGTAGTCCACGGAACCGTTTCACCCGTGCTGTCACAATTTCCTTTTCGTTCCAAACACAGTGAGAAGCACAGTTAGAAACATTTGCTTATGTTCTACCCGTGTTTTTCTACAAAAACTTTATTTCAAAATCATGAGTTACACAACTTAAGCACTATCCCATGTTTCCTATGTGTTTCCCATTCGAAAATAGAGCAGGCATTTTTCGAAACTTAACATCAATTTTTCGCTTTTAAACCTACAAACACTCATCACATATATATATCAACTTCAAACGTGTACAAACTCTATATTCCTAGCTTAAACAACTCCTTAACCACCATTTGAACACATCACAACCATACCATCTCCTTCATCAACTCAAAACAACTTTATCACCTACATCAACTTATCCATCACCACTTCAAGGATCTAATTAACTCTATGAACTAACTTAGATCACCAACACTACCAACAACTCATATAGGAAACATTAAAATAGAGATTTCATATTCATGAAAGAAATAAATGAACAAATAATCACATAAACATGTAACTCATTACCTTATACATCCTTAACTTGAATACTAAGTCTTGATATAAGCTATTGTTTGTGAAAATTAAAGAAGAAAACTAAGATTTGTTGTTATTATTGGAAATGTTGATTTGGAGCCTGTATTGGCTTATGTCTTTGCATAAAGTTGCTTTGTATTTTCCTACATCTACTTTGACTTTTGAGGTATAGAAATAGGAGAAATAAAAAGGCTTTGGGCTTAACTTAAAATGATTTAGGGCTTGGGTTTGGGCTTAAACATGAGTTGGGGTTAATTATTACTTGGGTTTCTTCTTAAGCAAACATACAATGCAATGCAATGCAATGTCACATTATGCTCACACATTCAATATTATTAACTAAGCATTACCCATTCATGTATAATCAATCAATGTGTGTGTGTGTGTATGTATAAAGCTAAAATATTAATTAAGCATGGAAGTTATGCTATTTCACTTAATTTATTAAGAAAATATTTTTTTATTTTAATATAAATAATATTAATATATAGACTCAATTTGAATTCGATTTATTTATACTCAACTCGAGTTTGATTAGGCTTGTAAGCTAATCGAGCTAAACCTATTGTGAAGCGTGGATTTTTCATTTATGATTTTATTTCTCTTAATCTGATCCATATTAAACCCGAAACCTTTCAATACGAACCCTCGACAAGGAATTAAAAAAAAGTTTTCAATTCTATAAAATAAAAGGAGTCACCACACAACTTAAAATCGAGAAAAATTAAAAGTTAAGATCAATAGGTTGGTTGATCTTAACTTAGCTACTAGTTTGCAAAATAAAAAAAATGATTGAAAACCAATTTTTATAAAAACTAGAGTTTTCATGAGTCTGGGGACTACCTTATTAAAATCAAACGATTACCACCCATAAATTCATAAATTAAAGTTTTTTTTTTAATGCTCAAAAATCTTATCAATTGTACGAATTATGATATTTACAATTTATTATTAAAATTTATAATCTAAATATTTACAATAAACAATGAATCAATTTAATATTTACAAAAAAAAAAAATTCATTTTTTATAGCCCGGAGGTGCTTATGTATCACTAATTGGGATCAGATAACATGTAGTTCTTTTATAAATACTTTAGTAGGTTTGTTATTTTTTTTTTTTTTTTTGAACTCTTTTGACTTTAATTTTATTAGATTTTTATTATTTTGGCAAAAATGGACTTTTAGGTGTTAGATCTTACAAACTATTAGTTTCATTTTTATTTGTAAAAATAAGATTTTCTATATGTCAAAATTATTTATTTCATATATTTATATTATCTTTTTTTTGTCGCATTTTATTACTTTACTATTTTTCTATCTTTATTATTTATTTATTTTTATTATATTCATTATTAATGTTTATTATTAATCTACATACCAGAAGACTATCAATTTTTTTATCTATTTTATTCTATTTCTATCATTTTATTTTTATTTATCTTTTCCTGTTTTTTTTTTTTATTTTATTATTAAATTATTTAAATGAATTGAATGATAAATGAAAGTTTGAATTCACTTACCTGGGACTTGCAACTTAAACGCACGCAGATTGAAACTGGGGAATGGTTACGGATCAGCGTAGGGTTGGATCAAAGCCAAAGCAGGTTGCGGGTCATCGGGCGGCAAAGGCAGCGGCAATTGACGGAACTCGAAACTTTATCTCCAAAATCTTAGTTCAAGAACTCTTTGGTTTAAGCTTTTTGAAGGTGTTTTTTTTTTTTTCCTGTGATTCTTTGACTATTGTATGTTAGGTATTTATAGACATTTACTTTCTACCGTCATCTACCTTCTTATGTACTATTATCTACCTTCTCACATACTCTCTCATTACTAAAATTACAATGGGCTCTTTATTTATATCTTTATTATTTTTATATATAATTTTTTCTTTTTATCATTTATTTTTTTATTGTAATTTATTGGATTAATATAATATTAATTGAACCTTAAATAGACAAAATTAGGGTGTCTACAACTGTCTCTCTTTATGGTGTTGTTTGATAAAATTTCACCAAAGATAACCCCATTTTTGCCTTTTGAAAATTTATGGCAAACTCGTGGATAGAGCAGTGCCCTTGTGATAGGACTAATAGGGATTATGATTGTGCACGTCTGTACCAACTTGATGAACTTGAGAGACACTCCATTGAGCTAGCAAGTCTTGAATTGGAGTATTTGATTGGATATCGCTTATTTTAAGCAAGTAATCTTAAAAAATAAGATAACGCTTTTTCAAGCAAGCGATCTTAAGGGATAGATTTAGATGATATTATTTTGAACAAGTGATTCAAAACTAGGATAATAATCCTTTGAGCAGGCGATTCTAAAACTTTATTAGATGATGCTCTAATGAGTAGGTGATCCAAAATCTAGGATAGCGCTCCTTGAACAGGAAATCCTAAACTTTGATTGGACGATGTTCCTTTGAGTAGGTGATCCAAAAACTAGGATGGCGCTTCTTTGAGCAAGCGATCATAAAACTTTGATTGGACGATGCTCCTTCGAGCAAGTGATCCAAAATCTAAGACGATGTTTCTTCGAGCAGGCAATCCTAAAACTTTGACTGGACGACGCTCCTTTGCGCAGGTGATCATAAAACTTTAACTGGACAATACTCCTTCAAGCAGGTGATCCAAAATCTAGGATGGCGCTTTTTCGAGCAGGCGATCCTAAAACTTTGACTGGACGATGCTCCTTCGTGCAGGTGATCCAAAATCTAAGATGACACTCCTTTGAGTAAGCGATCCTAAAACTTTAATGGATGATGCTCTAATGAGTAGGTGATCTAAAATCTAAGACGGCGCTCCTTCAAACACACAATCCTAAAACTTTGACTGAACTGCATTCCTTCGAGTAGGTAATCCAAAAATTAAGATGGCGCTCCTTTGAGCAGGCAATAATAAAACTTTGACTGGACGATGATCCTTCAAGCAAGTGATCCAAAATCTAGGACGGTGTTTCTTTGAGCAGGCGATTCTAAAACATTGACTGGATGATGCTCCTTCAAACATGTGATCTAAAATTTAGGATGGCGCTCCTTTGGGTAAACTATCCTAAAACTTTGACTGGACGATGCTCCTTCGAGCAGGTGATCTAAAATTAGGATGGTGTTCCTTTGAGCAGGTGATCCTAAAAACTTTAATGGATGATGCTTTCATGAGTAGGTGATCCAAAATCTAGGATGACACTCCTTTGAATAGGCGATGTTAAAACTTTGACTCGACGATGATCCCTTCGAGCAGGTGATCCAAAAACTAGGATAGTACTCCTTTGAGCAGGCAATCCTAAAACTTAGTGAAGGACACTCCAATGAGCT